>OZ026520.1:26860896-27523674 GCA_964019695.1 Loripinus fragilis
TAGTCGGTCAGGGAAAACGTGTTTTAATTCTGCACTGATACATTTAAGGTGAAATCAGTCTGCTTGAATTAGGAAGAGAATATGATAGCAAGGTTGGTGGGGTGGTGGTGGCGAAGGGATGGTCCCTGAAGGAAGATAAGAACAAGTGCCAGATCTATACCCGTTTTCTTACCTGGCAACGCAGTGTATTAACAAATTGCGCCAACAGGGTTACTAAATGCAGGTTCACATTGCTGCGCCCCGCCCACCCTCTTTATTTATTTATTTTCATATGTGACATAGGGTGTGCCCATTTCTTGAACCGACATCTAGCTTTGCACTGATACGCTTTCTTCGATTTTGTAAAATTTTAGTGAGAAAATGCACATACTTATACAGAAATACCAAATGTTCCCGAATGGGCAAGCTAATGTGATGTTGTTATCATCAATTAATCATGCGCGGAGTCAGAATGTTTTGTCAGAGGAAGTCTAACTCAACAGACACATTTCTTTTAGATGAATGGAGTGAGGAATCAAAATACCACTAAAAGCGGACCATCATCAGCCCAACAGCAAAACGCTGGCGGGGCGATAATTACCCAATATGGAATACTGGCTTAGTAGCTTTTAATTTTCCAGGGGATCTGGACCAGTATTGCTAAAGAGCCCCAAAGGTTTCCGACTTTCCAGGGAGGGGGCCAGGACCCTCTGCCACCCCTCTCTGGATCTGCGCATCTTAATCTTAGTTGAATGCGCCGACATAACTGAAAAATTGTTTACTAGGATGTTAAGAGTAAGATAAAAAAAAAAACACGTAATAATGAACCCTGTACAGTTTGCATACGTTTTAAAGCTGTACTCTTTTCGCCATTGCGACAGTAAAATAAAGTACCACACGTATTTAAAAGTAATTTACCTTTTAGGTCTGTTGTCACTTCATTCTTAAAAGTATTAGTATACATGTAAGCTTATCTGGATTTTCACTGCATATTTGTGTAGGTGGACAAAATAATCCATATAACAAATACCAGTAAAATATTGAAGATATAGCAGTTTCGGTGGTAATCCGTTCTGTTATTTTATCTTTTAACGCTTTTAAACTTTACATAGTAGTACAGGGCCCGGAATTACAAAGCCTCCTTAAAGTTAAGGAAGACTTAAGTAAAGTATTGATATTTCAACATGCTAAATAAATTGCCTGGATAGATGCAGTACTTGTGGTCAAAGATATCATTGTGATCTAGAGAAAAAATGAAACTATTTTGATTTTAATCAGTTTTAAACGTTATTTTTCGCATCCTAATAAATCAATACTTAAGTAAGTAAGTAACTCAGTAAGTCTTCCTTAACTTTTAGGAGGCAGTGTAATTTCGGGCCCAGGTCCTCATATCCCGGTAATAGCAGCCCAAGCCCCTACGATGGCATCTTTTAAAGCAATATTATTTGAGCCGCGACATGAGATTTCCAACAATGTGGTATGTGCGACCAGCAAAGGCTCAGACCAGCCTGCGCATACGCGCAGACTGATCAGAGCCTTTGCTTGTCGCTTGAATATTATATGAATATTAAGCTACTGGACGAACATTATTTGGAGTTTCTAAGCTTAAAAGAAGGCTACACAGGCTCGTCTGAGTCTATTCATGTCAAAATGCCACATTGTTGGAAATAACATGTCGCGCTGTAGGAAGCAATAAAGATGAGTTGTATATCTTTAAGATATTTTTAAAAGTTTCACACCGGATAACCGGCAATCGAAAAAGTTAATACTATCGACGAACGTAGATCAAAAATCGTTTGAAACAGGGTTTTCGATTGCCATTTGTCGCCCGATTTTTCGATTGTCATTTGTCGCCCAACTGGCAACAAATGGCAATCAAAAACACTGTTTCTAGCGATTTCCATATGCAAAAACAACATGTATTTGTAACATGTTATATGTACTTATAAAAGCAGATACATGTAGCTTCCCATTTCTGTAAAATTGAACGTTTAATTAGATCTTTCTGCAACTATTTGCAGTACGGCTTTAAATTATCTTTAGTTCAATAATTGTACCTGGATGACGTCCTTTTTAGAAAGAGATGGGCAACATTGTGAACTAGCTGTTACTCATTTAGAGTTTGGGTACAATATATTTGAAACAGATCAAGCCAGTTTAGTAGTTTATAGTTGTGATGTTTGTTCTATTATCTATAATAGAGGCTTTCCAAGGAAGTATCTGTTCCCTTGTTCTTCTTAAATATTGACTTGTTTCCATATTTCATGTTTTATTTATTTCCCTGTTCTCTGACAATCTTGTTCCCCTCAATTTGGCATTTTCCCTTTCCCTAGAATAAAATGGCTTGTACAAATACACCCTAACTCGTGAGAGGGCCTCACTGTTAAGGCATACAGAGAACTCCTCTCTCAATTCCATGATAAAAATGTATCCCTGCTAATAGCACGTTATTACAGTTCTTTACCATCGGATGACATACATTGTACTTGGAATTTGACAGAGGAGGACTGAACATGGGAGTCGAACACTCATTTCATTATATTCTCGTACTGCTCATGGTATTTTAAGTTAATTACCAAATACATTGGAGAGAGAGTAGGGTGAGTAGAGAGAGAGAGAGAGAGAGACAGACAGACAGACAGACAGAGACAGACAAATGACAGAGAGAGACAGAGAGAGGGAGACAGAGAAAGAGATAGTAGAGAAAGAGAGAGTAGAAGAAAAACGAGTAGAGGTAGTGCGGGTAGAGAGAGAGAGAGAGTAGAGAAAGAGCCAGTAGAGGAAGAGATAGTAGAGAAAGAGCGAGTAGAGGGAGTGCGAGTATAGGGAGTGCGAGTTGAGGGGGTGTGAGTAGTGGGAGTGGGAGTAGATGGAGTGCGATTAGAGAAGAAGAGCGAATAGAGAAGGATTGCGAGTAGAAGAGTGCGAGTAGAGAAGGAGTGTTTGTAGAGAAGGAGTGCGAGTAGAGAAAGAGTGCGAGTAGAGAAGGAGTACGAGTAGAGAAGAAAGAGTAGTGAAGGCGTGCGAGTAGAGGAGGAGTGCGAGTAGACAAGAGAGACAATAGAAGGAGTGCGAGTAGAGAAGGAGTGCGAGTTGAGAAGAGAGAGTAGAGAAAGAGATAGTAGAGAAGGAATGCGAGTAGAGGAGAGAGTGTAGAGAACGAAAGCGAGTAAAGAAGAGAGAGAAGAAAAGAGAGAGTAGAGAAAAAGAGAGTAGAGAAGGAGTGCGAGTAAAGAAGAGAGAGTAGAGAAAGAGATACTAGAGAAGAAGTGCGAGTAGAGAAGAGAGAGTAGAGAAAGAGTGCGAGAAGAGAAAGGGAGTAGAGAAGGAGTGCGAGTAGAGAAAGAGAGAGTAGGGAAGGAGTGCGAGAAAAAAGAGAGAGTAGAGAAAGACAGACTAGAGAATGAGAGCGAGAAGAGAAGAGAGAGTAGAGAATGTTTTCGAGTAGAGAAAGAGAGAGTTGAAAAGGAGTGCTAGTAGAGAAAGAAAGAGTAGAGAAGGAGTGCGAGAAGAGAAAGAGAGTAGAGAAGAAGTGCGAGCAGAGAAGGAGTCCGAGTGAAGAAGGAGTGCGAGTAGATAAGAGAGAGTAGAGAAGGAATGCGAGAAAGAAAAAGAGAGTAGAGAAGGAGTAGAGAAGAGAGAGTAGAGATATAGATAGTAGAGAAGGGTACGAGCAGAGAAAGATAGAGTATAGAAGGAGTGCGAGTAGAGAAAGAGAGAGTAGAGAAGGAGAGAGTAGAGAAGGAGCGCGAGTAGAGAAGAGGGAGTAGAGAAGAATTGCGAGTAGAGAAGAGAGTGTAGAGAAGGAGTGTGATAGAGAAGAGAGAGTAGAGAAAGAGAGAGTAGAGGAGGAGTGCGAGTAGAGAAAGAAAAATTAGAGAAGTAACGCGATAAGAGAAGAGAGAGTAGAGATGTGTGCGAGTAGAGAAAGAGAGAGTAGAGAATGGGTGTGAGTAGAGAAAGAGAGAGTAGTGAAGGAGTGTGAGTAGTGAAGGAGTGTGAGTAGAGACAAGAGCGTAGAGAAAGTAGAGAAGGAGTGCGAGTAGAGAAGGTGTGCAAGTAGAGAAGGAGTGCGAGTAGAGAAGGAGTGCGAGTAGAGAAGATGGAGTAGAGAAGACGGGCGAGTAGAGAAAGAGAGAGTAGAGAATGAGTGTGAGTAGAGAAATAGAGATTAGAGAAGGAGTGCGAGTAGAGACGTGAGAAGAGAAAGTAGAGAAGGAGTGCGAGTAGAGAAGAGAGAGTAGAGAATGAGTGCGAATAGAGATGAGAGAGTTGAGTAAGAGAGAGTAGAGAAGGAGTGCGAGTAGAGGAAGAGAGAGATTAGAGGAGGAATGCGAGTAGAGCAGAGAGAGTAGAGACGGATTGCGAGTAGAGTAAGAGTGCGAGTAGAAAAGAGAGAGTAGTGGGAGTGCATGTAGAAAAGAGAGAGTAGAGAAAGAGTGCGAGTAGAGAAGGAGTACGGGTAGAGAAGAGAGAGTAGAGAAAGAGTGCGAGTAGAGAGTAGAGAAGGAGCGCGAGTAGAGAAGAGAGAGTAGAGAAAGAGAGAGTTAAATTTATGCATCTAGTGAAAATTGATTAGACCGCACAGGTGCTCGTCTAAACATCTGGTATACTAATTGCATTGCTACTTGATCCGTCACCTTCACAAAAAGGTATGTGTCCGTTTCTTAGTATAATGTTTTGGCATGTTATGTTACTGCACTGTTACTTTAATGTGATGCAAAGGGCTAAATAGATATGGTAGGCTAAAACGAACAAAACAAACTAATGCACAAAAACACCCATTCAGTGTTGAACAACAACTCTAACAAATTGGTTTATTTAAGCTTGTTTCTCCTTTGATATGTTCCCCGCCAATCGAACCACTTGTTTTTGAAAGTGTTTGAGCGTTACGCTTTTGTTTCCATATGCGAGAGCTTGTTTGTTGAGCATAATCAATTTGCCCTTCTCCGTAATCAATGTTAACATGCACATGCCTTCCCTCCGACAGCTACCCAACATACCTCCGAACGGAAAGCTACCCATAAACATGATACCACCGTCATGAAATTGCAAATAAATAAATGTTTTACATGTATTTTTGAATTGTATTTGACTGATTCATTCCAAAGAGAGGTTATACATTCCAGCGTTGGCTGTGAATCAAGTAGAAATAAAATAATAGATATGAATATTAACTGATGAATTCGAAATATTCGTCCAAATTACTGCATTGTCGAATTCAAATGCAATTTAAACTCGAACAGATTAAGTTCCGAAACATGTAATGTTTTCAGAGTTATCATCATTCTGTATACTATCGACCTATTTGTTGTTCTTATCCCGTAAAACGACTCTAAATGAAATAAAATCGTCTCAATACAGACCATGTCCAACCCAAAAATTCTTTGTTTACCTCCGATAGCCCACACCCTCCGAGATCTATACATGCGGTTCACCTGGGTGTAGAAAATCTTAGTTACCCAGGCTGTCACGTGAGGGCTACAAACATTGGTTGTATTGGAACTCACGCACATTGTCGTCAAGTGACGTCATTGTTATCTTAAAGTGACGTCATCATGTGAAATTGTATCTTAGCGTATTTAGGGACTTCTGGACGCTTATTTTTAAATAAAAAACAGTGGTGAGCAAGAAAAAGAATCCATTATTCGTGTGAGGGTAGGATAGAAAAATCCGTCCCTCCGGATCACCATTTGTCCTCGTGCTGTCAAACGGCAATCCTCGGGGCGGATTGCTCTATCCTGCCCTCACACTCATGATAGATTCTTATAATCAACAATCTAGACATCCATTAACTCTTTTCTTGCTATCCTTTTGAGGATGACCCTGCAAGACATACCGCCAATAGATTATTTCATTAACCTCTAATGGCAACCTTTCTAACTCACACTTTCTCGTCAATAAGTCCACTATATAAATCCACAATGGGCTGTTTTGATCAAATTTACTCAGACATAAATGTACTTTAATTTCATACCACTTTTAATTATCCTTATTTCAAAGAAAGTTATAAAATATATATTATATTTTTTCAAAAAAAGTGTTTCTAAAATAAGCCAAATAAACATGGCCTGCAAATGGTTGACATTTTTCTATCAGATCTGAATTATAATGCAACAAGTTATAATGTGGAGTTTTTCATGTCTAAAGAATGGCCCTTCAGAGGCCTGATCACTCTTTAGCGCTTCACTTTTTCATGGTGGAATGCAATGTCCCACTTTTTCAACATCCAGTCATGATGCCCTCCCAGCGGTTTTGGGGAACAGGGGAAACAGGGCATTTATTTCAGGGGAACAAAGGCCAAATTTTGAGGGGAACAGGGGAACAAAGACAATATTAGGGAACAGGGAACAAAAGAAAACAAATTTTCAATTTTTGGGGAACAGGGGAACAAGCCAATTTATTTCAGGGGAACAAGGGAACAGGTACCCCCCCCCCCCCTGGGAGGGCCTCAGTCATGCTGTTGTGACCATCGTGTAGGATGTTACAATGGCTTTGATTCTTGGTGCATACAGACTGACCTTGTCTACAAAGAGCATAATCTTGGATTTTCGACACAGTCTGTGAGATCATTTATAAAGGTCAGGCCCCGAGGTTATAAACTTTTTCCATGCTCAACCCAGCTGAGCACGAAATTTATCCTGTTCATAAATGTTAAAATGCCAACAATTGCTGGCATTTTAACATTTATTAGCATGATTAATACAACATATGAGATACTTAAAGCAAGAATCTTCTTCAGTTGTCGGTATTTTAGTTTTTATGAGCAGTTAAAATTTCCTGCTCAGTTGAGTTGAGCACGAAAAATGTTTTATAACCTCGGGGCCAGGTATATTAAAGGACCCAAATCTGTTCCCTGTGGCACTCTGCTCAGGACATCAACAAACAAGTGAGTATGACCAGGAAATGCCACAATCACAGACCACAGACCAACTCACAACAACGCGAAGAAGAGACACAAAACACAGACAGACACACGACAACACTGTCTGATTTTGATCATTCGACTGTAAACTGGCCTCGAGGTTATAAAACTTTTTTCATGCTCAACTCAACTGGGCACGAAATTTCAACTGCTAAAAAAAAAACTAAAATATCGACAAGTTTTTTGCTTTAATGCTTTCAGATGTTGTATAACAGTTGTTGGCATTTTAACATTTATGAGCAGGATAAATTTCGTGCTCAGCTGAGTGGAGCATGAAAAAAGTTTTATGATCTCGAGGCTAGCTTTGTTCAGTTTGTAAGAATAGCCCTTATCCAGACAATAGTACTGCCTCTTTCCCCATAATGGTCGGGTTTCCTTAACAGGCGTTGATGTGGCACGCTCTATTACATGACAGCAAGAAGACAGTTAAAGCTCTCTATTCCTTAGCGAGTGATTGCAAAAATAGAAAGGACACTACTTTTGTACTACAATACAAAACGAGGACAAAACACAAAACCCTCCACAGATAAAGGGAGCAACAATAAATAATGAATCAAAAATAGCAGCATGCGCGGATCAGGAAAGTTTTGTCAGAGGGGGTCCAAATTTGATAACGTTTTTTTAGTAGATGGGGGGGGATAGAGGATCCAAATACCGCTATAAAATGGGCCAACATCGGCCCACCAGCGAAACGCCATTAAAATGACGTTTCGCGGGTGGGCAGATGATGGCCCAACATTGAATGCTGGCTTAGTAGCTTTGTGATTTTTCATGGGATCTGGACCAGTATTGCAAAGAAGCCCTATATTTTGTGATTTTTCAGGGAGGGGTCCGGACCCCCTATCCCCCCTTCTGGATCCACCCATGAGCACCACTGCCTTAGAACGGACAACCCAAGCCACCGGGATGGGCGGGGCCTTAAATATTTTATATGCCAACTCTTCGATCTAGATTCTGCAGTTGTCAAAACATGAAGCCAGGCCCCTTATGTTCCTTGACTGCTCCTGTCTTCCGCTGTCGTTTGAAGAGCATCTTCTGTTTTCTTTGAAGAATCTTGACCTGTCTGGATATATGGTTTCTGTGTCTTGTTACCTCGGAAAGTTTTGGAGGGAATATACTTCGATCAGTCCGTGAGAACGTATCTGTTTTCTTTTTTTTTTTAAAGCGATCATCTTCTGGTCTTGCTCTATCCTGGAATTAATGCTGGTATGTCCTCATAGAGTAAGTGAGTATGACTGGAAAATGCCACAATCACATACTGCAGACTAATCCACGGCACCGTTAGGAAAAGACACAGAACACCAACAGCCACACGACATCAAGAAGACAATTAAAGTAAAGCATCCACCTCTCTCTTCCTCAGCAAGATGATTGCAAAATTATAAAGGACAATAAGTTCTGCATAACAAAACAAGGACAAAATACAGAACCCTCATATATAATGGGAAGCAACAATAAACAATGAATCAACAAAAACAGAACCACCGCCTTAGAACGGACAGCATCTTACTGGCCAAAGTTTCACCCTAGATTCTGTTGTTGTGAAACCACAAATTCAAGTTCAAATTTTATTTAAGATCCCTAACCGAGAGTCTAGATGGGGTATAATAATTAGTGAATAATGGCCTTTTTATAATCAATAGTGAATAATGAGCCAAAAAATAATGAATAATGAGGGCCTAAAAAATAGTGAATAATCCTATTTTTTAATGAATAGAAGAAAAATTTAGTGAATAGTGAATATTCAGATTTTAATGAATAATGAATAAAGCTAAAAAAACTAAAAAAATCATCAATGCAATTGTTAAAGCCTATATATTGAATCAGTTTTTTTTAGATTGCCCCCCTTTGTAAAAATGATTGGTAATTTATACAACGTATAAAACCCAGTCAACTAAGGAAGATAATTTAGCGAGAATCAGTACAAAATGGCACCTGAAATAGAGATATTCTCTTCTCCACAAGATCCTATCTATGAAGCTCTTTCCAAGTATTATGCTGATATATCAATCTACATATATTATGCTGTGATGTCGTGTGTACAAGGAGTTCCGGGGGTTCCGATGACCTGAATAGATGATTAAGAACAATATAACTTCAATCCTGTTTATTTCCTACATCCAATGTCATCAGAAGCAAAGTTGTTTTGTGTGATAGAAATACATAATAAAACATATATACAAAGAGTGTAGCATTTCCAGAAAATGACTATATACTATAATATCAACAGAACTTCAAGAGGATGCATTTGTGCAATTACTCATGAAGTTCTCATAGATATACACTTTTTACGGGGATAGAATCAAACTATCATTTTTATATGATTGCAGTTGCAGATATAAGTATATTATTATCACTTATCTGCTGCAGACGTTAAACGAACATTGCAGTTGCAGATATAAGAATATTAACACTTATCTGCTGCAGACGTTAAACGAACATTGCAGTTGCAGATATAAGAATATTATCACTTATCTGCTGCAGACGTTAAACGAACATTGCAGTTGCAGATATAAGAATATTATCACTTATCTGCTGCAGACGTTAAACGAACATTGCAGTTGCAGATATAAGAATATTATCACTTATCTGCTGCAGACGTTAAACGAACATTGCAGTTGCAGATATAAGAATATTATCACTCATCTGCTGCAGACGTTAAACGAACATTGCAGTTGCAGATATAAGAATATTATCACTTATCTGCTGCAGACGTTAAACGAACATTGCAGTTGCAGATATAAGAATATTATCACTTATCTGCTGCAGACGTTAAACGAACATTGCAGTTGCAGATATAAGAATATTATCACTTATCTGCTGCAGACGTTAAACGAACATTGCAGTTGCAGATATAAGAATATTATCACTCATCTGCTGCAGACGTTAAACGAACATTGCAGTTGCAGATATAAGAATATTATCACTTATCTGCTGCAGACGTTAAACGAACATTGCAGTTGCAGATATAAGAATATTATCACTTATCTGCTGCAGACGTTAAACGAACATTGCAGTTGCAGATATAAGAATATTATCACTTATCTGCTGTAGACGTTAAACGAACGTTGCAGTTGCAGATATGATCAAGTTCATTATAACTAGATAAGGGGAATAATCGCTTAGCTTTGTGAGATCTTGATTATTTGGGGAATTTCTCGCTTAGCATATGAGAACTTGGTTACTTGGGGAATTTCTCACTGAGCATATGAGAGGTGCAACAACGTCTTATTTAAAGTTTCGAAAATTATCCAGTTTCAAGAAAATGCTACATCTTACATGAAGATTCACTCTTTCAATTATCATGACAAAAAGTATGTACATAAATGTAAAGCCCAGACAAGCAAGCTCAGCTTTAGAGACTAGCGTGTACAAGAAGACTATTTAAGGAGTGTTATACTACTTTCTAGACAGCAAACGACAATGACGCTGATCAGACTGCGAATTCGCCAGCTGATCTAGGTCTTTATCGTTTGCCAAACAGGCGAGAGCAGGTATTCCTTGGTCTCGCTCAGAGTTACATACATGTATACGGTATTCCTGTATACTAACAATTAAAACCTTGATACGGTATTCCGGTATATTAACAATTATAATCATAATACGGTATTCCTGTATATTAATGATTATAATCATAATACGGTATTCCTATATATTTACAATTACAACTTTGGTATTCTTGAGATTGAATAACAAAGACCCCGATCAGACTGTGCAATTTCACTAGCTGATCTGTGTCTTTATTATTTGTAAAACAGACAGGCGCAGGTATTCCTTGGCCTAACTTAAAAATTATATAGTACAAATCCTTACATTTTGTAACGGTAAAAACCTTTACTTTCTTGTTAGCGAACAGTAAAGACTCTAATCAGACTGTGCAGATTCACTAGCTGATCTGTGCCTTAATTGTTTGCAAAACAGACAGGCGCTGGTATTCCTGGGCCTAATTTAAAGTCATATAGTATAAATTCTTACATTTGTAACATATTATTCCTTCATTTTCTTGTTAGCGAACGGTAAAGACTCTGATCAGACTGTGCAGATTCGCTAGCTGATCTGTGTCTTTATTGTTTGCTAAACAGACAGGTACAGATATTCCTTGTCCTTATTTAAAGTTATATAGTATAAATTCTTACATTTTTAACGTATTAACCTTAACTTTCTTATTAGCGAACAGTAAAGACCCTGATCAGACTGCAGCTTTGCTAGCTGATCCGTGTCTTTATTGTTTGCAAAAACAGGCAGGTGCAGGTATTCCTTGCTCTTACATTTGCCCAAAATTAACCAGAAATTCAACTGGAATTAATTTAAAAGAAAGTAAAAGTAAATGGAAAAGAAAATATAAGCTTATTCTTACCTGAATAGATGATTAAGAACAATATAACTTCAATCCTGTTTATTTCCTACATCCAATGTCATCAGAAGCAAAGTTGTTTTGTGACGGGTTAGGATCAGGATGGAGTTATATAGTCAAATCTCTACTCAGGCGCAAGCCAAAAACAGATGGCCAAACAAAGTGATTATTTCACTCAAATTACAAACATGTTAAGATCAAAGGTAGGTCATTTGACACAACCAACTTCACAGACCTGTTAGTTCAACTAGAACAAAGGTGTTTGGATAGCAATAATCTGGTTCAGGTGACCAGAGCTTATTAGGGGTTATTAGGCAAAATGCTATCCAAGCTACCAGTGTTATTTCCTACTTGTAAGGATTTATTCTGATTAGTTGGCTTTGATGTCTTAATTGACATCGGCTTTGGTTGTTGACTGTCAGGGTCTGAGAATGTGAGCAGCCATTTACCATATCAATTAAGAAAACAATTTAATACTGTTACAAAAACATGCCAAAGTTTGTTCCAAAAGGGGTAATAATTCTACAAAATGTTTGAGGCCCAAAGTTTGAAAAAAAAGAAATATGAAAAGCGAAAATAAAAATCTTTATGATATTTATAAATGCAAAAACTAAGAATTCAGTTTTTTTTAATTATTTTCATATTCATCTATTTGTAATATTTGTTTTTTTTGTGATTTTATTATTTTTATTTTATTTTATTATTTTATTTTTTTTATTATTTTTATTATGCAAAATGCCAAAAATTGCAGGGCATAATATATCCCCCTTCTTCGAAGACTTTGGTCCCCAAAGTTTGAAAAAAAAGAAATATGAAAAGCGAAAATAAAAATCTTTATGATATTTATAAATGCAAAAACTAAGAATTCAGTTTTTTAAATTATTTTCATATTTATCTATTTGTAATATTTGTTTTTTTGTGATTTTATTATTTTTATTTTATTTTATTTTTTATTTTTTTATTATTTTTATTATGCAAAATGCAAAAAATGCAGGGCATAATACAAGTCCCACTGAGCCTGGGTTTGTATCAGATAATTTTTGCCTTTTCCGTCGTTGATTCATAATCTGAATAGTTTGAGTTCAAAGTTCTTTTGAAAAAATCAGGCCGAAATGAAACAACCCATGCCAAAATGCCCTGGGCGGGGACAAAACGACCCATTACCGTTACAGTGTGACTCAGGGAAATCAGAAAATTTATAGAGAAAACAACTCACCAACATAGATTTCGGGACAATTCAACAACATTTTCTGAGACAATTCACCAACAACATTTTTTTAGAATTTGACTTAAAGATCATTAAAGTGTCTGTAAATTAAATTGTCTAATAAAGATGATAAAGTGTCTGTGAGTTGTCTCAAAATCTATCAACGAATTGTCTCATAAAGTGTTGGTGAGTTGCCTCAAAATCTATTGATAAATTGTCTCAATCAAAGCACTGAGAGTACTGATGGAAACGATGTCTTGTGATTTTAGTTCTTGTAGGCTAAGCAGAGTGCATTTGTGTAGATGATATTTTAGGAATATTTGAATTTGTATATTGTATATTTTTCTGACCAATGATGAAGGAAAAGTTTGATATGATTTCTATTTTTAGTTTTTAGTTTTAGCATAACAGAATTTTGAAGGGGCATGCGACAAAATATCAATCTTATCATTTCAAACATGGGCTGGTATGTCTTTAAACCCTATTTCACTTTTAAGCTCTGGTGGCCATTTTGTTATGTGGGATCAAAAATAATAAGTGAGTATGATCAGGAAATACCACAATCACAAACCGCAGACAACCCCGTGGTACCGGGAGGAAGAGCTGCTCAACCATCACAAGACACCAGGAAGACAAAATTAAGCAAAGCAACCAGCTCTCTCTCTCTTCCCCATCAAGATGATTATAATACTAGAATGGACATAAAGTAACGTACAACAAAACATAGAACAATTACAGACTCCCACAATGGGAGTAACAATAAACAAAAAGTCAACAACAACAGAACCACCGCCTTAGAACAGACAGCAGCCTAAGCCACCGGGGGGCTTAAATGCATTTTACTGGTACCAAACCTTTTGCCCATATTAAGCAGAGGGCATTATGCCGAAAAATTATTTTAAGAGTTTGGATTACCGGTAAGAAGTTTAGATTTCTTTTTAGATTTTACATTCGGTTCATTGTTGCCCTATTTTGAGGGTAATGTGATGAATTATTGCAAACAGGAAACAATGGTTAAGGAAAGGTGGTTTATAGCCATTTCCTTTTGCCTAGCTCTTGATAACATTTTGTTCAGTGGAGCAACCTGTTAACATTTTGCTAAAATAGACTTGCATTATAATTGCCTAAAAATTCCAACAAGGGCAATAACTAAAGTTTTAAGGGTCGATTTTGACGAAACTTATAGGACATCAGAGTACTTGATACTTATTGTGTACCAAATACGTATCAAATCTGACCAGTAGTTCTGAGATGTGGATGGACAAAAATGCGACGGACGGACGACGCCAAAACTATATCCCTCCAACTTTGTCAGGGATTATTAGATATCAGCATAGCTACATACCTAAAAAACTTTTAATATGTTATGTGTTCTGATAATTTTTATCACCTGGTAAAATATCTTGTTTGAGTTTACGTTAATTTCTCTGTCAAATGTCTCAAATTTGTTCCAAAATGTTCGCTTTTCCATTTTTTAGCCCATTTTGATGTCCGTTTTTGGTAACCATAGCAAAGATAAACGTCAATTTAAAAGTTTTACTTTTAAACTTGGTATATTGTTCAAATAAACCAATAAGAACAAAATGGTGAAAAGCATTTTTAGCCCATATGTGGGCCAAAACAGCACCCCCCCTGATGCATGTAGCTCTTTGGCAATTTTAACTGTGTATATCTGGCATATAGTATAGATATAAAAAGAAGATTTATAGATGGTAAACTTAGGTTTCATTAAGAACATTGACAATAAAAAGTTAAAAAAGCACTTAAAAATAAAAAAAGAGCAAAAAAAGAGCCATGCCATGTGATTTCCGAAAATGTGGCATTTTGACAAGTGTAAACTTAAGCGTTGCATCGATGATCAATTATAATCACCAATTATAATCGATGATCAATCAAAAACTTCGTTTGATTGTGTTTTTGGTAATAATCGATGATAATTGAAAAACATCACACTTGATCCAATTTTAAGCTCCTATTCTAAATATGCAAGTTTGCTACAAGGAATAGCAGTTAAATGGAGAGTTAAGGACCAGTTGTGGTATTGGCTACTAGCACAAAGGCTCTGATCAGACTTGACCTGAACCTTTGCCGGTCACAGGAAATCTCATGTCACCTAATTCCTTGAATTATACCCAAATCAGCATTTGTAATTTGTAATATTCTTACAACCACCAGGTTGAGTTTTGTTCATAATGACACAGAGTATGCTCAAATAGCAAAGGTACAAGCAACAGCAAATTGTAAATTTGCAAGCAATTTGTTGACAAAATTTTTAAACAATATAATATCTGGTTTCAGCGACTATTTAGACTTCTTACAGATCAAACATAATATGGAGTTTGTCAAAAAGCAAATAATGCATTTTCACATGCTTCTGCAAAATATACTGTTTGTTTTTTTGTTTGATTTGATTCTTTACGTCCCATCAACAATCTTTCAGTTATAAAGGGTTAGTAAGGGTTGAAACCAGTACTAAGCTAGGATAAATGTGTCTTGCGCAAGGACACAGTGCAGTGACGCTGTTGAGGCTCGAGTCTGGGCCCCTTCATCTCGAGTCAAGCACTCTACCACTGAGCCACTGCATATACATATCTTTAACAAACATGCAATTTGTTTGTAAAAAAATAACTCATTGTGCTACCAATGTTTATTTTAGGAAACAAGGCTGTGACTCTCGGTGGGTGAAATTATTCTGGACTTCAAAACTATATGCAATGACACAATGACAATACATGCGTTACCTCAGACCTACATACAATGACTAGTAACATGTATACAAATTATACATAAACTCAACTATCGTATGGCAGTACTGTTATTCAGTAGATAACATCATGTTATACAAAGTAGATCTTGCACAAAAGATTATTGCATAGAGTTTAATATCAAGTTTGTGCAAATGTGAATAAAGCATTTTCACACATTTCCTTTACTTGGCATATGCAAAATATACTTATATATAATGAACATACACTTTGCTGAGAAAAATTCTAATCCATGTGCTACCAAAGGTTATCTTAGGACACAATGATGTGACGCTTGATGGGTGCAATTATCTACTTCAGAACTATATGCAAAGACACATTGACTATACATTATTTCAGACCTATATGAAATGACTAGAAACATTCATACAATCTATACATAAATTTAACTATCATATGACATTACTGTTATTCAGTAGATAACATCATGTCATACATAGTGGCTCTTACAGAAGTGATCATTTCATGAGAAATTTTAAAAAAAGTTCTTGCTTTACTTCAAAGAGTGTTTAAGAGTGTTTAGAGTCAAAGAGACTCTATGATGGTTCCGACTTAAAGACTTATCTATTGATGAGATGATAGGGGCCTGATACTTTGGCTGTTTGTCGGGCCCACTGGGGTTTACCTGTTGGATTTCTTTTGCTCCAGTATTCAGATTTATTTACTGTTGAGTCCTTATCTTTGCTTTATCTCCTTGTTATATCTTGATTTATATGTTTTAGGAGATGATGCATTGATAAGTTAGGGGTCTTTCATGCAAACCAAATATCTATGTGTCTTGATCCACATCTGAATTAAGGGTGAGGTTGGCGCCGTTAAACAGGTTTAAGCCCTCCAGTAAAATATTTTACTGACCGTTCCAAGGCGGTACTTCTTTTGTGGATCTTTTGTTTTTTTGTTCTGTCTTGTGTTTGCTATGTCTTTGTGCGCATCTGTTTATATGTGCTTTGCGGTCACCTGCTGGGAAAGGACTGGCCTCTTGGCTCTCGTTTGTGGTGTCTTACTGTGAGTTTGTCACTCTCCCATTGGTATCCTGGGTCAGGTGTGGTACTTGATTGTATTGATTCCTGATCTTTGCACCCTTACTTACTTTATTTCAATTGTGTTTCTTGTCACCAAAGAGTTATTTAACTTCTGGCTATGACATTATTTTTTGACATGATTTGTTTGTTTGATTTGATTCTTTACGTCCCATCAACAATATTTCAGTTAAACAGGGACGGGTCTTCCTTGGTTGAACCAGCACTAAGCTAGGATAAATGCGTCTTGCTCAAGGACCACGACGCAGTGACGCCGGTGAATCTTGAACCCTCAGTCTCGAGTCAAGCACTCTACCACTGAGCCTCTGCGCTCCCTTTTTGACATGATATATTCCACTGAATAACAGTAACATCAAATGAAAAAATAATGTTATGGCCACAGGTTGCATAATTTTGATACAAAGAAGTTATGTTAATAACAAAGTAAATTTTCTTTGAAATAAACCAGCTTTGGAGGTGTTAATTTCGCAATAGTTCATATGATGAGAGAATCTTCCATTTGTGCCCATTTCAAATCTTTTTTTTAAACTAACCTAAGGCTGTCTAAACTGATTGACTTAAGCTTTAAGTATTTGGTCAACATTATTCAGTCTAGTCAGACTCCTCCCACAGAGGAACGCAAAGAAAAGAATATACTTCCTGGCCCCCATCCCTCAACAAAGTTTGACAAGTAAATTTAATCCTGCCAACAATAAAGGAACCATCTCTCAGAAACCTTCAGCAGAAAATAAAATGCCCCACTCTACCACCTTGTTATGAAATGATAACTTGTGTAAGACCCTCTATAAAATACATAGAACAAATCAGAACGAATGGAATAAGAGACCCTATTTCTGCTTGTATAAGTACCATCAGCACATCAAAGAACAAACATAAGAGTCCCTGTCAAGGCTAGTCACCAAGTCATTTTCTATTTCATCCTTGCTGGGAATCTATCTTAATACATTATCCCAAGGAATCCTAGTTAGTTGGATTTTATAATACGGTAAATCTTGTTTTAGTTCGTACACTCGAATAGTTCGTTAAATGTCATGTATTAGTTCGTATACTAGTCATTTTTATATGCAAATCTATTAGTTCGTACACAACGATTTTTTCCTTCATTGGTGCTTGTTTTTAATCAGCGTGGCTGTCAACGATATGTTCCTGTTAACTTTCGCGTGCTTACACCAAACAGACCTTTTCGTCTGTCAATCTAACGACTTCGGTCGCTAACGTAAATCCAGCATTGACGTCGCATGTTAATAACATTAAAATTTGTTTTCTGAAAATCGAGCGAATGCTAATTTACACGACCTATGTCGCCGATGCGTCGGAGATATATTCTGTACGGTCATTACAAAAAGTGTCCTTAGAATAATGGATAGTTACATTTTACTTCTGTGTCATATATCTTTTATAATCGGACACCCAAGCCGCGTGCGACCCGGAAAGCATTTTTATACTTGTGCAGCTCGGGCCCGACACGAAATCAACTTGCGCGGTGCCTCATATAAACTGGTACCAGAATATCTCGTAAATAGCCTGCTGGTACTTATGACAAGGCCCAGGAGAGCATGAGCGTTTGCTCAATCTCACCAGGGTCCCGCTGCTCACTAACATAAAGTTTGAAGTGGATGAAGACTCAGCATGCTCAGACCAAATCAAATTCTAGATATTTACGTACGTTTTGTTTTATATAGTTGAATATCAATTTCGGTTTTCTGAGCGTAAATAACTCAATAAATGTAGTAATAACGGCTGTTCCTAGGTTCAAACAAATGGAACATTTTAACAAATTGTTTAGCCGATCGTGGCGTGTCTTGCTGCCCTCATGAAACTACATACGGAAGGTCCTGAGAGTTCATGATTACCGAGATAGTGTACGCACAGACGCACAAACCGAGTATAATTTGATTGTATCATGATTCTAGGTCTTGATGAATGGCATTTCCATGAAATAAGCCAGTTCATGAGATTATGGTACCTATCGCATATGCGAGCAGCGAAGGCTCAGACGAGCATGTGCATCTGCGGAAAATCGTCAGCGCCTTCAGGCTTAACTGCGAGCATAGAAGGAATGTAGATGAAGGTACGTTCATTAATTTAGGATAATAGCCCCACTAGGTGGCTGTGAATTTGAAAACAGGAAGAATTCGCTTTATTTTAACCACCACACATCTATTGATGTATGTATCCCGACTTTCAATAGATTAGTTTTCATGAACAGTCAGACCGTGTGTCTTTTTTGGAAGGAAAAGTCTTCCAATATGGATGGATTTTCCTTCCATTTATTTTTTTTACAGAATATTGGAAGGTCTTTATAACATCCATCTTAATGAAAACAGCAAAAGACCTTGAGATCATCCGCGGTGACATACATATCAGAATTTGCAAACATCCTTACCACACGTCTGTAGATGTTTTACCCCGACTTTGTGGGAGCGCAGTGGCTCAGTGGTAGAGTGCTTGACTCGAGACCGAGGGGCCGCGGGTTCGAGCCTCACCGGCGTCACTGCGTTGTGTCCTTGAGCAAGAACATTAATCCTAGCTTAGTACTGGTTCAACCCAGGAAGACCCGTCCCTTTATAACTGAAAGATTGTTGATAGGACGTAAAGAATCAAATCAAACAAACAAAAACAAAACCCCGACTTTGTTGTATGAGACCAACAAAGTCGCAGATCAGCCTGGGTACCGCACATTCTTATCAGCGCCTTTGTTATGAATACAAACATTAAACATTTTGTCGGGCCTGGTCTGGGTCAAACCTGTCTGCTAATAATATCAGCCCCAGACATGAAGATCAAATCCGCCGCTTTCATGCCACGTGCTGTTTTAAGAGTTGGGTAGCACGTGGTGCATTGGCACATAAAAGCGGACTTCGCACATAAAACATAATTGCTCAGCTGCATGCGCGGATCCAGAAAGGGGTCCAACTTTGACAACTTTTTTTTAGTTGATGATGGGAGAGAGGATCCAAACACTACTATATGCGGGTCATCATTGGCCCGCCAGCGAAACACCATTTAAATGGCGTTTCGCTGGTGTGCCGCTGATGGCCCAACATCGAATGCTGGCTTGGTAGCTTTGTGATTTTAAAGGGAACCGGACCAGTATGCTAAGAAACCCTATTTTTCAGGGGTGGGGTCTGTCCCCCTCTGGATCCGCCCATGAGCTATCTGGCATGAAAAGACAATTTCTGTAAACTCATCACTTTCGCTCATTGCGATCGCGTACACGTTCGCAAACATGTAATATAAATTGTTTTGGATCTCGGAAATTAACTTTACAAATTCAAACTATCAATGCCCCACAATTTTATCAAATGGCGGGCGACAGCTAGAACTCCTTTTTTTTTTAATTTCCAGTGGGTGCATTAAAGGCCTCGATACACCGTCACAAAACCGAAAAATCGCACCGGAAATTCACTTTTTTTCTTAACGACGTGAAGAGCATTAGACGCTAGTAGGCAAAGATGAGCCTGTGCATCCAACACTGTTGACTTTACGGTATTATCTTGCGCGGATCCAGGAATTTTTGTCATGGGGGGGGGGGGGTAGGGGGCTCCAGGCTCAACTGACAGAGAAAAAACACTCTGATAACGTTTTCTTAGGCATCAGCCTTTTACAATTTTACAGAGGGGTCCAATAATTTATTTTAAGGAAAACTATAATTTTTTAAGGTTCCAGTGGGGGTCTATCATTTTTCAGGGGAGGGGGTCCAAATTTTTCCAGGGGGTGTGGGGTCCAAATGCTAATTTCAATTGAAACCTATAGAATTTGTGATTTTCCAGGTGGTCCGGGCCCCCCATACCCCTCTGGATCCGCGCATGTGTATGATAGATCCACTTGCGATATCCAAATTTTCAAGTCAACAGTAAAGCCAATCCCGAAGGACAGGTTTTTTTTTCATGCAATTGTTCATTTTCCATTCCCGGAGCATCTAGTGACACCTCAAAACATGATGAGGTATATGATTCTGCAATATGTTAGTGGAAAACAAATGTTGAGACCTCGGACCCTGGTCCGAGTTGAGACACAGTGATTATCGCGACTTTTAGTCAACTATTGATGGTTTCAGTCTTTCATTATGTATATAAGACTAGGCCTTGATTTCTGGCATCAGTTTTAGAAAAACGGGCTGTCCAATGTTGTCAAATAACGTTCATGCTAGATACATTACCATAACATACCATGCATAAGCTGGGTGCTTAAGATCAAGCAACATACTCGCTGGAAGAATGTGTTTAATGGTAAAAAAAATTACAGTTGAAACGTTAATAATCAGATCTTAGAACAAATCTACATGGATATGCTCGAGAAGCTCAAAATGGAAGCATGCAGTGTGCAAGAACACATACAATAATATGGCTAAACAACCGCCAGCTTTTTTGAAAAGCTAATACTTGTGTAAATTTTCTCGATGATGATATTGTTGCGCGAAACGAAACGAAAGTTAAGGTGTATTTATTTTATTATTATTATTATTCGTTTCTGTCTATCGACAGTGTCTTTTCATGCAATTGACTTAATTTCAAACGCCACTGCTATCATTCTGTCCATAAAAACTTATATCTAGCGCACTATATTTTTAGAACTATTTTAGTGGCGGTCAGGTTCATAAAGGGCGGGAAAACATTAGCAATCCACAAGAAAACGTGTCTTCTTCACGTTTATGACAAAAGGACAGGGCTGCGTTTATTGTCCGTCTCGTAATGTTTAAAAGCAAAGAAAAGTATAATGATAAAAAACGATTGCAAGATATTGTGCTTTTAACTGCAATATCTTGCTGCATCATAGATATTGCAAACGGTTCTTCGTCGTACAAGAGCAGGTTTTCTCATGCTAAGGCATTGTTTTTCTGACGCTCGTTTGAGGCATCCAATGGGGTTTACTGATTTGCGAATTTGTCCCAAATTTTTACCAATTAGCGTCTTCATAAAACTCATTTTTACCAGTAAGCACATTCAGCATTACAAAATATTTTTTTTATCACTGATTTCTCTTAAATAACGAAACACTGATTTTTAAGGTACCCCGTTGAGACCCTCTCCGTTTGATGTACAAATAAACTTATAATTCTGTTTCAATCATATGTAAGCTTTCAATAATCAAGTTTTCAAGCACAACAACGTTTTTCTGATCATTGGGTTTACATTTCAGAGCTGAAAACCGCAACAAACTAATAAAATACCAATATTGTTTTTGTCTAGCAGCAGGACAAGGGTTGTTTGCATTAAGGCCATTTGGTTCCCAGCGACTTACACAGGCTGTAACGGTCTAGGTAGCGGACTGGGTAGCAATATTGAACGGGGGTTCGATGGTATGGGGATTTTGTGTGTATTTTGTGTATATGATACCATTGGAAACAGATGTTTTGAGAAAACATCGTTTCCAAAAATGTGTCTATATTATCTATCTGTACTCAGTTGGTTTTTGTTCAGCTGCATAATGTCTATTTTCAGTCGAAAATTCTTGATATTTTCTTATTTTTACTGAAAACACAGATTGTGGGTACACATTAAATTTAAACAGACCCCCTTGAACCCCATTTTATACAGCAAAACTTGGGTGTACAAGGGTATTATTTTCTTATTTTAACAATAAAACATAGAATGAGGATACTCATTAGAACCGCCTCATTGATGCAGCTCTATCAAATACCCACAATCTATGTTTTGAGTAACATTAAGAAATTCATTTAATTGACAATTACAATTTTTAAAGCCTTAAAGATCGCAGTATATTGAATTGGTGTACATGTTATCATAATGTGCATACAGTTACTGTTTTTAATGAAACTTCGCACAATTTAGAAGATCATGGAACAGTGTGTAGCAGAGTGCAAGAACCATAACTCTGACTCTAATATTTTATCAAACATATTTTTTTTTTCAATTTTAATAGGGACCGCTCATAATTTAAGTGTCGGGGGGGGGGGGGGGGGGGGGGGTTAAAAAGTAGGCCTTCCAGCAGGGGGGGGGGGGTCATGTTTTAATTGCTCCAATAAAATCATTAAAAAAAATTATCGCTCGCACTTTATAAATTAAACTTTTATCAGGCCACTTAATTTCTCAGGTTAAAACTTTTATCATGCTGATTTAGAAAGAAAACTGATTAACCAGGCTTTCAGATAGGCCCTACTTTTCCTTGTGCTCTTATATATCCCCTACTTTTTCTTGAAAATGCCCTACTATCCATGCTTTTTCACTCTAAAATGTCATTTACGCGATAAAAATTCAGAATTTTTTCCTCGGTTGCTTCGCTCGCTCGAATCTTGAAACATAACTATATTTTCATGCATTATTTTGACCAATGCCTCGTCCGTAGAAATATTGGTATTTCAGTGAATAATTTTAATGAATATTTGGTCTTATTTTAATGAATAACCCAAAATTTTAATGAGATGAATAATGGGCGAAATTTTTAATGAATAGTGAATACCAGACCCCCCCCCCCCCCCCCCCCCCCCCCATCCAGACCCTCCTAACCGGGGCATGTACATAATAGACATAGTAAAGGTAAAAATATCAACAAATGAGTGCTCCCTTCCAGCACCAATTCCAATGAATGTTGTCTGTTCTGTCGTCCTCCAAAACGTTTAGAGACATTTTTGACAAACCCGTGTGGATACATATCAGACCGCACCTAAGTAATTTTGACTAGCTCAATTAATTGAATTGATTGATGTGAATTATTGGGTATAGCTTACTGTGATGCTCAGATATTAGCAGTCTTGTATGAAGACCTGCAAGATCCTTGCGTCAAAGGGAATTTATTTTAGTTGTTTGGAAACGCTGTGCGCATGTTTTCATTATAACACATATAATATATATTATAGATATAACGTTTCTATTTTAAATTTTTAGAATCCTCAGCGTTGTTTCTTATTTAGAACCTAGGTGCGTTGTAAAGCAAATTGGGCACGCTATCTGACAGCAGTTCGGTGAGTGTCATATGACTTCATTATCTGGGTTTACAATTTTCTGAGCATTACATGAGCTGCGATTGCGTATAAAAGAGGGAAATATGGAATTTGTAGGCAACTTAGCACAAAGCACCTCTACGTCAAAATGTAGGTTTGGGTCTATCGTTCATTTTGAAATCTATATGGACTTAAACTTACTGCCGATGTACGGGCAAATGAGCGTGGCGTACTTGAAGGCATATGTCGCATTCTGCGACCGTTGAACAACTGTAAAATAAATAGAAACTATGTCTCATACAGGTAATAATTTCTCTGCCGGGGGCGGGGGTACAGGATTCCTGCCTTTAAGACCAACGAAGATTGGACAGCACCAGGAGTGTGTCGTGACTCGTGTGATGTATGGTATGGAAATATCGGCCTTTTGATAAATGGTACATGAAATTCATCATATCACGTACTGGCCTGGGTTGGACTCTGGGGCTTAGAACTGAGAATGCATGATGCCACAGAGATAGAGCATGACCAGTTTCAATTATCACTACAGACGGGTCCATGAATACTGGCATGTGTAAACACTTCGCCCACACACCTTGTCTAAAAGGTGGGTGGATGGGTGGATGGATGGATTGGGAGATGGATGGGTGGGTGGGTGGGTGGATGGACGGACATGCGGACGGACGGGTGGGCGGGTGCGCTGGGGTGGGTGGATAGATGGATGGGTGCGTCATGAGTGGATGGCACAGCACCTCTGAAACAGGTTGGTCAATTGCACACGTACACCACTGACAAAGCTAACATTCTTAACCAGCCAAATATTACAGCCACCCTAAATGGAATAGGACCTGAATCCCCACAAGGCTGCAGGACCTAACCAGCTGAAACCCCTTGTCCTTCAAAGGCTCCGAGACGTAATTGCTCCAGTCTTACAAGTAATATACTAGACGTCCCTTGATACTGGTAGGGTGCCCTAAGACTGGAGCACTGCATACGTATGTCCACTTTTCAAGAAGGGGATACTAGCCTTGCATTGAATTAAATGCCAATTTCTCTTACTAGTATCGTGTGTAAAGTGCTAGAGCACATTATCACAACAAATGTGGTCCCTCACATGGACCAACACAATCTACTGTACGATCTACAGCATGGTTTTAGATCCAAGCGTTCATTCGAGACCCAGCTTGTGACTTTCATAGAAGTCTTTAGCAGGCAGCCAAACAGACCTTGTCTTGCTAGACTTCTCAAACGCGTTTGACAAGGCCTCGAGGTTATAAAACTTGAGTTCATTCTCAGACTCAAAATAAAGTGCAATGATTGGCTGATTGCGGACACGTGTCCGCAATCAGCCAATCATTGCGCTTTATTTTGAGTCTGAGAATGTACTCAAGCTTTATAACCTTGAGGCCTGGTCAGTCATCAGAAACTCCTGCTAAAATTTCACCGCTATGGAATCAGAGATCAAAGATTGAAATGGATACAGGCGTTCCACTCAGGTCGGACACAAACTGTTGTCCTTGATAATGAAAAGTCGGATACAGTGCCTGTGACATCTGGGGTCGCTCAGGGTTCGGTCTTGGGCCCCATCCTGTAGGAGTTGCAATGGGACATGGAGTTCAATCCAAGCAAGTGTGTGGTTATACAGGTCACATGGTCTAGAACTCCGGTACCTAGTAAGTACCTACTGCATGGACAGATCCTTGAATCAGTTGGAGGCTCCAAATACTTGGGTGTTGAAATTAGTGACAACCTTTCATTTAACAATCACATCCAGAAGATTTCCACATCAGCAAGCCGGTCCCTTATTGATATTGATTGATAAAGCCCAACGTTAGGGTAAAATCCCAGCTATCCGTGAAATGGCATACAAGACACTGGTGCGCCCATTTGTGGAATATTCTTCACCTGTTTGGAGCCCCTACACTCAAAGTAAAAATCATAAGGTTGAAATAGACATAGACATAGACATAGAAATTTTATTTTGTGTCGAATATTGTACAACATGTAACATAAGCCCAGTAGGGCTTTTACTTCGACAAACAAGATTAAACAAACATTTTAAAACAACGAGTATCACAGCATGCACATAAATAAAACAATACTATAAGAGACAAAGTACAATGTACAAAATATATCACAGCATGCAGAAAGCAATTAAGATATAAGAAGGTAAAATGTATATACCAATAGAGCACATCAGCAGGGGGATTGATGAACCATCGAACCCACTGCTGACGAGAGCTATTGGACACTGCACTATAGCTGGGGGAAAATTTGGTTGACGAGATTCAGAATTTTTTGACATTTAGATTGCAGTGAGCAGACACCCAAAGAAACACAGCCTTTGCAACAAAGCGAAAGAAATGATCTCACATAGGGCAGCTAGGTGGACACTTGACAACTATTCCAGACAGGTAAGTGTAACAGAAATGTTGAACCACCTAGGCTGGCGTTCTCTAGAAAAGAGAATAAATGATTCCGGCTTTGTCTGTTTTTCAAAATCGTTTATAGATTAGTAGCTTTAGACCTGCCACCGTATGTTCAGCATCCTACCAGGATTTCTCATAAAAATTCACACCCGTTGGTTTTCCGACAGATCCATACAGGAGACTATTATATAAATACTCGATCTACCCCCTCGCAATCGTGCAATGGAATAGGCTGCCATCCAAAATCGCATTACTGCCCACTTTCGAGCCCTTTAAAAGGGCAGTATGCACAATCAGTCACCCAATGCCATAAATGCCAGTGCGCTGTTTTATCTTTTAAATTTCACGGGACTCTTAACAGTTTAACTCCACTCTCATCAACAATTCTTACGGAAACTTTTTTATCTTTGTAAATCTTCTACTAACACAGCACAGACGCGCACCTGCACGTAATCCCCGCGAGGGGGTGATGCAGTATGGAGATAGGTATGGAGACAGACAGACAGACAGACAGACAGATAGATAGATAGATAGATAGATAGATAGATAGATAGATAGATAGATAGATAGATAGATAGATAGAATGGTCGTTACTAATACCCGGAATGGAACAGGGAATGGAACACGAAATGGAACAGGGAACGGAATGGAACAGGGAATTGAACATGGGATGGAACAGATTATGAAATAGAACGAATACAGTTAAAACATGGAATGGAATATATTATAGCTTCAAACATTATGTTAATTGTTATTCACATTGCAATTTTGGCATTTGAAATCTGTACTGTCCGGTATAATTATATCTAATCCAATGCACTGTGGATGGTATTCTCGACCACATGTATCACAGTATATGAACAAAGTGTGAGTGTCAGAAAGGCAAAACAAAGGCACATCTACAACGTTTCTATGCGGTTTTCGCTTGACTTTACTGCTGATGATTGGGAAAGAATCGAGGTGCCTGTTTTCCAGACATTAATTGTATAAGTGACTTCTCATTAGCCTTGGGATATACACCTGTGTTTTTGGGTCCGTGCCATATGCCAGGGCGGTGGCATTTGCAACGACATATAATCCACAGTTATACCCATTTGTTTGTAAGGCAACATTAGGAAATATGACTTGTAGCTTATCTGTCGTTACAGCCACCAGACTGACAGTTGTGAGTTCTTCTTCATGACGCAGGTCACTGTAGGCAGAGTCGTACACTTTTATTGTATTTGCCATACAGTTTATATTAGTGACTGTCAACCAGTGCGACCCTCCATCATTCGTTGATCTGTTTATTATTTGGATAAATAGTTCGTTGTGTCTGTCAAAATCCAGCTGATGTGCTAATTGGCATGACTGGAAACCCTCCAAGTCTGAGATCTGGAAGCTAAGCAGGTTCATTGAACTATCAATTATTATGTCATTGAGCCACTATTTGCTTTCGAGTCTGACTGCAGATCCAGGGGTCGCGAGTTCAATCCCGGCCCCGTCCCATACTTTCGTGGAGATTGATCATGAAATATTTTCTACGGTCATTCTCCTCCCTTCCGCTGAATCATTCAAGAAGGGTTGTTGTCAGTTACAAGCGAAAGTATGTGCACGAAGTACTGGTTAACTGCTTGTTCAAGCTTGCCCAAGAAAAAGTGTGGTTAGGTGAACTGACCGTCCCGCAATGACCATAGCTGTCGACTTGGGACGTAAAGCAACAAAACAAACAAAAACAAAAACTGTTTGCTTTCTAAGATCCGTTTTTCATGCAATTTCAGTCGGTAAGTAGGAACCCATACTTCAAGACTATATCTAATATATTTCCTAAGCTCTGATTTTGGAGTTGATGTGATTATGTTTTCAAATGAAAAATCTTTTTGTTGAACAAACTGTGTTAACATGGTTTTATCTGTAGACATTTCTTTTAAAAAGTCTAAAAGTTGTTGTATCTTTTCTTCTTCAGTTGTGATATTCGCCATGTCTTGTTGTTCCATGTGTTGTTCCAGGAGGGTCTGGATGGGGGGTCTGGTATTCACTATTCATTGAAAATTTAGCCCATTATTCATCTCATTTTGAAAATTTAACCCATTATTCATCTCATTAAAATTTTGGGTTATTCATTAAAATAAGACCAATTATTCATTAAAAGTAAGAAAGGTGGCAGAGAAATCTGATTATTCACTATTCATTATTTTTTTCTTGAATTCATTAAAAAAAATAGGATTATTCATTAATTTTTGGCCCTCACTATTCACTATTTTTTTTGCTCATTATTCAATATTCATTATAAAAAAGGGCCATTATTCACTAATCATTATACCCCATCCAGACCCTCTTCCAGGTTTTCTTGTTCCATGCTTTGTTCAATGTCTTGTCAATGTCTTGTTGTTCCATGTGTTGTTCCAGGTTTTCTTGTTCCATCTTGTTGTTCCATACGCTGTTCCATGTCTTCTTGTTGTTCCATGCCTTGTTCATGGTTTCTTGTTCCAGGTTTTCTAACGAAATATCTCCGAATGACGGGCGGACGGACAAACGGATGGGTGAAAAAATACGACATCAAGTCTGAAAATGGCATTGTCTTTGCGCAGGCGCGATACTAAAGAATCGACCTGTCTGCTAAGGCACATCACGACGGAAAAAACGGATTTGTGACAATACGCGGTGTTCATTACCCAAAACACTACGTTAAAAAAGTAGCAAGCACTGGATGGCTGTAAATAATCCGTTTATGGAGACATCAAGTAACCTTTCCTAGCTTAACAATAACAATGTTTGGTATTACAGTATTTAGCGATACAATAATAATATTTTCTGCAGTAGAATATATTTTGAAACATGTCCCACATGGCCAGGTCAAAAAAAGGTTTCGGTGACGCGTGATGACGCAGATCAATAACAAGTTTGAATCGACCAATCGAGCGAATCACATGATCTGATGACGCTATTGGTACAGAACAGAACATAACTTTATTGACATAAAACTCAGGCCACTCACAGGTAGCGTAAGAGCAAAAAACAAGTAAACAAGTATGTCGCACGCACCCACAATGCTCTAATCAGATAGGTCGGTATGCGATAGTCATGCCACCTAACGGTTAGATATTGCTGAAAATGGATGTAATCGCGGCTGGGGAGTTTTACAATACACCGGATAATTCTTTGTGTCATTGTTTATATCTGCACCGCAGTCAAATTTTGAGAAAACGGACGTCACGACGATTTAATCTGTTAAAGATGAATGGTGTTCAACTTGAAGGCCTATAATAACAGAAAAGCAAATTAACCAAAGGCCAATACATTTTGCATCTTCTGTGAGCAAATAAAGCCACACGATCACACTAGATTTCTAAAAAGAGTATAAATATTCATTACAAGTATAAGCTTTTACAAAAAGCTTTGTCTGACACTTATCTTTCATCTACATATTACGTCGGCACAGTCACTCCTGACTTTTATGCGACGGTGGCTTTTGGATATACAGTCACAGGACATAATTATTCACCACCTTATGACGTCCCGGTTTAAATAAGTGTCTACAGTATTGTAGCCTGTGCTCACAGTCGGTCAATATAATGAGCCAGACTTGTTGGTATTTATCACATGCATTTGAGTCCCAAACCTCAAATTAATAAGTTGACAGCACCATAGGCATAATATCAGCAAAGCTTAAAATGCATGAAAACACTGAGAGAAAAAATAATTTTATAAAGATAGTGTTTGATCCTATAAGTATAAACAGGTCTTAGATTTGATTATAGAGACATGGTCTTGAAGCGGAAACTGGGTCATCTCGTTCAGATGGATTTCCTCCCCCCCAAATGTATTACTTTTTCTTCAACCCCACCATCATTCTATAGCACAGATTACTCTATCTAGGGATATATTCCACAAGTTTAAAAAAACTCACCTTTGAAGGAAAAAAAGTACAGTTTTTACTTTTCTCACAAACAGACATCATTCAACAAGCTAACTTCTTCCGGACCCCTTTCCGTTCCTTTCGTTTTTGTGTTTTCTTACAGGTTATCTGATTGGCCGAGATCTGATTACGACATTTACTTGGTTTAATTTAGCAGCAGTTTATGAAAGCGGGAAAATAATGCAATGCCAATCAGATATCAAACAGGCGCCTAAATGACAACTTATCTTTAAAACAGTAGTTTTACCGCTTAACTGTAAGCAACAACAAAAATTGGCCGAAAATGATTTTAGGCATTTGAAGACCCTCAGAACTCATGAAAATGATTGCTAAAATGGTGGGGAAAATGAATTGCGGAGGCGTTTTTCTCTACTGTTAAAAGGTCATTAAGATCTATTTACGCCTCCCCAGGCTCCCTGCATCCAAAAAACTAAGTCCTACAAATAAATTGCCTTTATTGGGCATAGGTTTCCCCGAATTTTTACCTAAGTCGCTTTAGTGAAAGCAGGTCTAGTAGTGGGTCCATTCAGTCTGTCTGTCAGTCTGTCCACAACACTTTTTGGTAGCCTAGTTTGTGTAATCTGTAACTCCAAAAGTTTTCATTCCTTTTTATTTAAACTTTGCATAATGATTGTTCCCATATTGTAAATGTGCACCTCTTATTTTGTATACATTTCACGATTTTTATCTTATTTTTGAGGGGTGTTTAACTTAGACATTTTTTCCATCCAAAATGCTTTGGGGTGCCTAGTTTGTGTAATCTGTAACTCCAACAGTATTCATTCCTTTTTATTCAAACTTTGCATAATGATTGTTCACATATTGAAGATGTAGGCCTGAAGATGTGCACTTCCTATTTTGTGCACATTTCAGGTTTTTTTTCTCATTTTTAGTGTTGAACTTAGGCATTTTTACCATCCGAAATGCTTATAGGGGGTGCCTACTTTATGTAATCTGTAACTCCAAAAGCTTCTATTCCTTTTTTTTTCCGAACTTTGCGTAATCATTGTTCACATATTGTAAATGTGCACCTCCTATTTTGTGCACATTTCATGATTTTTTTCTCATTTTTGAGAGAAGTTGAGCTTAGACATTTTTCTGTACAAAATGCATAGGGGATGCCTAGTTTGTGTAATCTGTAACTCCAACAGTATTTATTCCTTAATATTAAACCTTTCCATAATGATTGTTCACACATTGAAGATGTGCACCTCCTATTTTATGCATATTTCACAAAAATAAATCATTTTTGGGGGTCTTGAACTTAGACATTTTTCTGATGAAAATGCTTAGATGGTGTCTGGTTTGTGTAATAATTTCATTCCTTTATTATTTTAACTTTGCATAATCATTGTTCATACATTGAACATGTGCACCTCCTTTTTTATACACATTTGATAAATATTTTCTTATTTTTAGGTCTTTTGAACTTAGACATTTTTCCATCCAAAATGCATAGGGGATGCCCAGGTTGTGTAATCTGTAACTCCAGCAGTATTCATTCCTTCATGTTCAAACTCTCCATAATGATTGTTCACACATTGAAGATGTCCACCTCCTATTTTATGTACATTTCACAAGAACAAATCATTTTTGGGGGTCTTAAACAGTCAACTTAGACATTTTTCTGATGAAAATGCTTCGAAAGTGTCTGGTGAAAGTGCTTAGATGGTGTCTGGTTTGTGTCATGTTTTCATTCCTTATTTAGTTATTATTTAAACTTTGCATAATCATTGTTCATTCATTGGACATGTGCTCCTCCTTTTTTATGCACATTTGATAAATATTTTCTTATTTTTAGGGCTGTTGAACTTAGACATTTTTTCCATCCGAAATGCTTAGGGGGTGTCTGGTTTGTGTAATCTGTAACTCATTCAAGTAATTTTCATTCCTTTATATTCAAACTACGTATTATGATTGTTCACACATTGAACATGCGCACCCTATATTTTGTGCACATTTGATGACATATTTTTGTTTGTTGAACTTATACATTGTTACGTCTACACCACCTACTGTAGATTTCATTGTGCAATTTGTGTGTAATCTGTAGCTTTAAGGGGATATATCTTTCAAAAGCTCTTACTTGCATGAAAACTTTCCTGTATAAACAAGAATTGCTTTTTTGTCAAGGAGACGGATACTTTTGGCCACATTGTGCTATAAACAACTTATACATCTCACATAGATCACTTTAAGCCCCAACATACAGCTTTTGAGCAATCGGCAGCATGCTTATCAGTCTTTTTAGTTATCAGTCTTTTTAGAGTAACTTCCTGGTTTGATACCGTTAACAATGCTGTGACATGCTAGATGAACTTTAGAGAAAACCATTTGCAAGAACATGACCTACAATTATTCGACTACAATACTTAGAAGTATTTTCGCCCAAAATGTACAAATTTCTGGTAGAAAAATATAAATTTTCATTTTTCAAAGTCAAATTGAAAAATTTATATAATACCAGAAATACATAATATTTGGGTCAATTTACTTCTAAATATTGTAGTCCTATAACTGTAGGTTATGTTCATGCAAATGGTTTTCTCTAAAGTTCATCCAGCGTGTCACAGCATTGCATGTTAACGGTATCAAACCAGGAAGTGACTCTTCAAAGACTGATAAGCATGCTGCCGATTGCTCAAAAGCTGTATGTTGGGGCGTAAAGTGGTCTATGTGAGATGTATAAGTTGTTTATACAACAATTTGGCCAAAAGTATCCGTCTCCTTGACAAAAATGCAATTCTTGTTTATACAGGAAATCTTTCATGCAAGTAAGAGCTTTTGAAAGATATATACTAGGCCAAAAAAGAAACGCCGCATATAAAACATACGTTGTATATGGTGGATTCTTCACCAAATTATCCCAAACGATTTGTCACAGTTTGAGTGCTGATTCTAGGATTATGAGTTCCTAGGGTTGTCCTAGCTATCATTTTCACCAGAGGAAATTGATTCAGCAGTTTAAACCCACGTTTTTATCGATCTTGATGTCGCGTCATTTGACGATGACGTCATGAATGCGCATGGTCTGACATTGTTCCAAATTGTCAGAAATGTTTCCTAAGACGTTCAATCGTCTTTGTATGGCATCGACATTGTTTGGCTATCACCGATTGCGTCACGTTAGCTTGTAACATTCTTTTCGCGTTCAACATGTGTCCATTTTTGCAGCATAAATTATCAATGCTTAATCTTGAATTTTAAAATTTTTAAATGTTTTCACGCACATTGGATATTAGACTAGTGATTTCAGAAGTTATTACATGTGTTAATCTAAATAAAATGAATGTGCACGTGAAAAACCTGAAAATAAAAAAGACAGCCAGTACACTGGTATGGGTTGACTGAGCTCAATAAAACAATGGGAATAATGCGTGGCAGAAATAGTAGCGAAACATAGATAGCAAATGAAATTCTGTAACTCTCATTTAACACGCAATATTTTTAATCTTAATATGCGGTGTTTCTTTTTTGGCCGAGTATATATCCCCTTAACAGATTTCATTCCTGTATATTTGAATTTTGCATATTGATTGTTCACACATTCGCACCGGCGACGCAGGTCCAGAGCAGAGTTAAGTCTTGTTTACTTTTCTATTCACCCCCAACCCGAAAACCCTGGCCATTGAAAAGTGTTGGGTAATACTAATACAGAAGAAGAGTACAAGGTGGGTGGGGTACACTGGCTCATATTGACAAGTGTCCGCATTTAATGTACCTCCTTGTCCTCATTTAAAGCTGCATAGTCTGTAACTTTTGATCTTCTAATTTTAAAAATAATGTTTTTATTTTTCAAGAACACAGTAAAAATACTCAAATTCAGGTAAATATTTTACCAGTTTCGTAAATCTTAACAAGGTATCACTATCAAAACAACTGCATTTATGTTGAAATTCAACGGTCTAGAATTATTGGAGGGGCACAAATAATTACCAACAAGAGAAAAACACACCTATTTGATGAGATAATTCACTTTTCCATGCAGTTTTCAGCTGTACACTCTAGGGAATAGCCTCTATCTATAGGTGAGATTGCCAAAAAAGATGAGTTCATATAAGTTAATCAAAGGCCACTTAGACAGTGACCTACTGTGGATTTTCAATAACTTGTTAACTGATATGCTGATATGGTTTCATATGGTCAACATAACATATGCTGCTGTTGCTTCCTGGGTGTAACAATATTCACATGTTCTGTTTTTTGTAAATATCTCTTTTCAAATATGAGCGCAGTGGCTCGGTGGTAGAGTGCTTGACTCGAGATCTAAGGGCCATTGGTTCAAGCCTCACCGTCGTCACTGCGTTGTGTCCTTGAGCAAGACACATTTATCCTTGCTTAGTACTGGTTCAACCCAGGAAGACCCGTCCCGACGTAACTGAAAGTTTGTTGACTGGGAGGTAAAGATTATCAAATCAAACAAATCAAAATCTTTTACTCGCCATTTTAAATCTATATTTTTCTCCAGTGAGTTTGAACAGTGACCTATATAAGATGCGTCACTGGTTTAAATAAAGAAAAAAGTAGGAATGGCTGAGTATTTATCTTTAAATATTTAATTATATTTTCATACTTTTTTTTTTCATTTTGCTCTTGTTCGTAGATTGTGTATGCTCCTTAGAATCGCACCAGTACGGTGGTTCTGTGAAGTACCACCAATATATGTTTTGCGCTCCCGCCCCCACCAAAAAAAAAGAGAAGACAGAAACAGGACAAAATCTCAATTTTATGACTGAAAATTGTCAGTTCTACAGTCACAACATGGCATTAATTGCATGAATAGGCATGTTTACGTAACGTATGATTGATTTTTGTTTCATCTGATATTTTTTCGCTGTACAATGTGTCAAACTCTTCTGCCTGGGACAAACTTGTGTTATTGTTCAATACTTTAGGACGCAGCTGTTTTCCATTGTTTTCCTAGGTTTTTTTATATGGATGACAGACTTCAGAAGCTTTACTCAATGTGTGTCTGCTAATAACTTTTTCAGACAGTTTGAACCAAGATCAGGACCGACCGAAAAATGTCGGTCCTGAACTGGTTACACATTGTTTAAAAGTCTGATACAGTGCTCCTGAAATATTTGTCATAAAAAAAAAACATTTTTTGTAAAAAACAAACATTCAAAGAGTTAAAGATTAATCATACTCAAGGCAACTTTCGTCAAACAGTTTGGCTCCAGATAAGGACCGCCGTCGGTCCTGATCTGGATCCAAACCGTTTGACACTCCGATAGATTTCTTTAATACTTTTGAAGAATCAGCACACGAAAGAATACCCACGCATTTACAGAGTGTTAACATCAAAAATAATTATTTGGGCCAAATTTTTTAACTGCCCACGGATGAGAATTGCTATAATATCAGCCATCAAAAAAGGCCTTTAAAACGATAAAAAATCGGGGTAAAGTAATTTTGTACTGAACATTTTTATTGTGAAAACATAGCTTAATTCTACTTTTACAAATGATTTAAAAAGAAAATAAAATTTTTCGAAAAATGTTCATAGTTACAGAGTATGCAGTTTTAACATTACACTCTAGGGAATAGCCTCAATCTAAAGGTGAGATTGCCAAAAAAGATGAGTTTATATAAGATAATCAAAAGCCACTTAGACAGTCTACTGTGGATTTCCAATAACTTGTTAACTGATATGCTGATATGGTCTCATATAGTCAACATTACACATGCTGCTGTTGCTTCCTGAGTGTAACAATATACACATGTTCTGTTTTTGTAAATATCTCTTCAAATATGAGCGCGGAATGGATGAGTATTTATCTTTAAATATTTAATTATATTTTCATATATTTTTCTCCAGTGAGTTTGAACAGTGACCTATATAAGATGCGTCACTGGTTTAAATAAAGAAAAAAGTAGGAATGGCTGAGTATTTATCTTTAAATATTTAATTATATTTTCATATTTTTTTTCATTTTGCTCTTGTTTGTAGATTGTGTATGCTCCTTAGAATCGCACCAGTACGGTGGTTCTGTGAAGTACCACCAATATATGTTTTGCGCCCCCGCCCCCACCAAAAAAGAAGAAAGAAACAGGACAAAATTTAATCTCAATTTTATGACTGAAAATTGTCAGTTCTACAGTCACAACATGGCATTAATTGCATGAATAGGCATGTTTACGTAACGTATGTTTGATTTTTGTTTCATCTGATATTTTTTTCGCTGTACAATGTGTCAAAATCTTCTGCCTGGGGCATTTGTAATTGTTTAATACTTTAGGACGCAGCTGTTTTCCATTGTTTTCCTAGTTTTTTTTAATATGGATGCCAAACTTCAGAAGCTTCACTCAATGTGTGTCTGCTAATAACTTTTTCAGACAGTTTGAACCAAGATGAGGACCGACCGAAAAATGTCAGTTCTGATCTGGGTACACATTGTTTAAAACTCTTATACAGTGCTCCTGAAATATTTTTCATAAAAACATTTTTTGTAAAAAAACAAGCATTCAATGATCATACTCAGCGCAACTTTTGTCATCTGCTGATAACCTTTTCAAACAGTTTGACTCCAGATAAGGACCGACGTCGGTCCTGATCTGGATCCAAACCGTTTGACACCCCGATAGATTTCTTTAATACTTTTGAAGAATCAGCAGCCATCAATAAAAGCATGAAAGAATACCCACGCATATATAGAGTGTTATCATCAAAAATAATTATTTGGGCCAAATTTTTTAACTGCCCACGGATGAGTATGGCTATAATATCAGCCATCAAAAAAGACCTGGAAAACGATAAAAAGTCGGGGAAAAGTAATTTTGAAAATCATATTGAGTTGCAACCCTGTCAGTCTGATCAGGGTCCACAGTGTTTGGTGTGATACTTAAATTTTATAGTCAATAATGCTAGCAATTATATTAATCAATTATGCTAGCAAACATATGCATCAATTAATCAGTCAGCGTCCCCACCTGCATAGTTTGGTTTCTATGTGTTATCTTCTGTACTAGTGGATAGATAACTGCATACGCTTTGAAATGTTCTAAATATGGTTTGGGGCTTTATCTTCTAAACCAGTGGATGTATTTTGACCAAGCTTGCATAAATACATTGTTGGGAAGAGACAAAGAGTTGATAAGTTTTTGGTGACCTAGACCTAATTTTCAAGGTCACACCGGCACTTTGAACTGTCCAAAATTGGGTTCCTGTGCGTTATCTTCTGAACCAGTCAATCTTGCATAGACAAATTATTGGGAGAAGGGGAAGAGTTGATTATATTTTGGTGACCTTGACCTAATTTCCAATGTCAAACATGTGCTTTGAAATGTCCGAAATAGGGTTTCCGTGTGCAATATTCTGAACCAGTGGCTTTCATAGGTGACATAGGACGATGAAAGTAGAGACTGTGGGGCTGTCGGTTAACTGCGCCCAACGATGAATCAAATTTGGATGGGCATCCAGCCAATCTGAACTGCAGAGCCTTGGCTGTGTGCTCACTGGACAGCAAATGACCATGCATGATTAGACAGATAACAAAATGAATATTAACATTCAATTCCTGAATACATTCTTATTATTATGCCCCCGCCATGACAATTGCAGGGGCATTACATGCGCGGATCCAGGAATTTTCTTCAGGGGGGGTCCAGATCAGTCTGACAAAAAAAAGCTCTGACGTTTTTTTTTTGTTTTTTTTGGGTTTTTTTCGTCCTCAGCATATTTTACAGAAGTCAAATGGTCAATTTTAAAGAAATCTATCATTTTTCAAGGTTCCAGAGGGGGTCCAACATTTTCTAGGGGGGTCCAACTTTTTCCAGAGGGGGTCCAATTGCTTATTCCCTATAGAAACCCATATATCTTGTGATTTTCCAGGGGGGGGGGTCCGGACCCCCTGTCCCCCCCTCTGGATCCGCACTTGTATTAAGTGTTACCCCTGTCCGTCCGTCTGTACGTACTTACATACGTACGTACCTCTGTCCAAACAACATCCGCTCTCTAACTTGAATACTTTTGATCAGAATTTTATGAAACTTGGTCACATTGTTTAGTACCACAATGTCTTCTTCAAGTTCAATAATGGTCCATATCGCACCATGCTTTCAGTAGTTATGGCCCTTTGTTTATGAAAATTCACCATTTGAAGCAATGTCAGCTCTCTAAGACAAATAGTTTTGATCAGAATTTTATGAAATTGGTCACATTGTTAAGTACCATTATGTCTTCTTCAAGTTCAATAATGGTCTATATTGCACCATGTTTTCAGTAGTTATGGCCCTTTGTTTATGAAAATTCACCATTTGAAACAACGTCCGCTCTCTTAGTCGAGTACTTTTGATCAGATTTTATGAAACTTGGTCATATTGTTTAGTACCATGATGTCTTCTTCAAGTTTGATAATGGTCCATATCGCACCATGCTTTCAGCAGTTATTGCCCTTTGTTTATGAAAATTCACCGTTTTAAATGATGTTCGCTCTCTAAGTCAAATACTTTTAATCAGAATTTTATGAAACTTTGTCACATTGTTAAGTACCATGATGTCTTCCTCAAGGTCGATTATGGTCCATATCGCACCATGCTTTCAGCAGTTATGGCCCTTTGTTTATTAAAATTCACCGTTTTAAATGATGTCCGCTCTCTAAGGTGAATAGTTTTGATCAGAATTTTATGAAACTTGGTCAGATTGTTAAGTACCAAGATGTCTTCTTCAAGTTAAATAATGGTCTATATGGCACCATGCTTTAAGGAGTTATTGCCCCTAGTTTATGAAAAATTGTCGATTGAAATAACGTCTGCTCTCTAAGATGAATAGTTTTGATTATAATTCTATGAAACTTGGTCACATTATTAAGTACCATAATGTCTTCAGATTTCAGAATGACCCATATCACATCATGCCTTCAGGAGTTATTGCCCTTTGTTAATGACAATTCCCTATAAATGCGAATTTGGCAATAGCGGGGGCATCTGTGTCCTATGGACACATTTCTAGTTTTTATAGAATTGTAGGGCATGAACAAATGTGAACTGTTATTAGTGTGCAGTCACAAACTCTGAACTTTTTATTTTATAAAAGTCAATCATACTTGTATAATCAAAAGTTAACCCTTCGATGGATTTCATAGTTTGTATATTTTCGCAAGAATTTTATTTTCATGAATAGTGTTAAACGAAGTTTCGTGAAAATAAAACTCTCGCAAAAATTCCAAATTTACAGTATTACATTTGTAGCTGTCAAGATGGTATAAACGACTTAAATTATTTCTCTATTTTATTTTTCAGATTGTTTCTGTAGGTAGAAACAGCACATGTGGCTTCTGTAAGTGATGTGATTCACAAGACCTGATTGCAGCAGTTTATTTTTATGATGTGGTGGATAAAAACCTTATTAAACCAAGAACTGTAGGTTTGATCAGCCTCTCGTCTTCCTCTGCTAGACTTGTAGCTGTGGTGCTATCTTCATATGACCTTAGTTGTTGGTGGGGTATAGCTAAACCACAAGTACTCACCAGAGAAGGGAACTGCCAAAAAATAAAATGTTATAGCAAACAAGGACTCATGTATGTCATACATGTGTATGAACACTATGTTGTTTTTTGATCAATACTACTATCTGTACTGGCTGTCTTAATTGACAGACTTCTCTGTATTTTTCTTTAGATGCAGTGGAAAAAAATATACTCCCAGGCTAGCAGTGTAATCTTCCTTAAAATTATACTGTCTACAAGAACTCAATGAGCACTACATTTATTGAAAATCCACCCTGCTTTTAACACCAGACTTGAAGTCATTATGAACATGCTTTTATGCAGGCAGGGTAAAAGATCTTAAAGTAATCAAAAAGATGAGGAATCACTCTATTATTTTAATTGGTCTGTTCTTTACAGTTCGGACCTGTTCTAGTATAGATTCAGTCAGCTTAAGTAGGTTTGAAACTGGAAGGACAAAATACAAAGAATTAGAAACATATGCTACCAATGCAAACTATGGAAAATGTTGGATTAATGCTGTTGAAGTGATAAAACTAGGATGTCATGATTTCACAGAGGAAACACATGCTAAGATGGCTCTGGCCTACCTAAATTGCTTTCTGGAAATGCAGGGTAGAAATGCCTATATTTTCACTGAGTCTGACCCAGTTCATGCTTGCACTGAACAACTAAGTGATACTGATCGCACAAACTATGCAACATTTTTTACTCATACCCATAGTATTTGTTATTTTCTGCAATCCCAAGTCTGGCATGACAAAACTCAGTCAACAATCAGGAGATTGTCAACAAGCTCAGAGCAAGTGGCAGATCAGCTGGAAGAAAGTAGCCGACTACAGATGGAGGTCATTCATAGACAAAACCAATCTTTAAAGAATCAAGAAAACATATTAGATAAAGCCAATAATTTAAGTAAAATCATTAATTCTTCATCGGAGAGTATACATGAAATGTTGAGTGATTTTCAGAAGACATCAATGGAACAGAGACTGTTGATAAATAATTTATTTGACAGAGTCGCTCAGGTGCAGACTTTAGTGACAGGTGAAATGTCAGCAATGTATTCCTTGGTGTTTTATATTTGTATAATATTTATAGCATATTTTCTAACATCAGCAACAAGAACTAGTGCCGCCCGTTTATGGATCGTTCTTGTGATTTTGGTATCTTTATCAGTAGAATGGATGTTTGTGTTCTATGTATTCAAGCCGAAAGATAAACCAGAGAGCTTTCAAGAGCATGCAGATACAGAGGTATGATAACTATGAGCCTTAACGCGAGAAAATCTGTCTTCGGGGTTTCCGTCAAAGCCAGTTTTAAACCAGTCTCCTCAGCTAAAGAGACTAGCTAGAAAATTGAAATTTCACCCTTAGCAAGTTTACATATGATACTTTCCAAATAACGAATAACTAAGGCGCTGATCAGACTGCGCGGATGCACAGGCTGGGCTGCGCCTGTGTTGTTCGCAAACCTCCAAAGACAGGTTTTCTCGTGTCGAGGCCCATATGATATCGGTCAGTACATGAGATTTTGGTACTTATTGGCATCTGCGAGGAGTGAAGGCTTAGGCAAGCCTGCACATATGTGCAGTCGTGTTAGAGCCTTCACTACATGCATACACACCACAGTAGGGACATAGATGAAGGCTCAGGCCTAACTTTATGCATCTAACCCCACTAGGTATATAAAGAATGACATCATATGATGTCGCGTCTGGGAATGATATAACACCATGTATTAAAATTGATAAACCACTGGTTGATTATATATTTTGCAATGTTATGTAATGACATCCATATCAACACTATGACCATATATGACAAATCTTACTTTTAGATGTTATTTAAAAAATATTTTAGTGTCATGTGATAGATAGAATCTAACATTCATGTGCCTGTATTATTGAATTTATTAAACTCATTGCAAAAAATGCCCTCAAGCTAACATTTGATTTTTTCTCAACTTGTTTAAGAAATTCAATACACAGCATGAGCACTCATGTAAAATCATCTATTTATAGCATGTGTGATAAGAACCAAAATCTCATGTTCTGGCCCTTATAAATAGGATTTTCTTAGGCCTGAATTTGAGCCAAATATCGGCCCCTTCCCGATTAAATAATGAGCGAAAACTTTCCAAATTCCAGTTTCTTAGTACTATATTTTGCTGAAAATTTCATAAATATCCAAGCAAAAATAGCAAAGTTACAGATTCATGAAAATTTGCAAAAATATGAATAAAACATGTTTTCATGCATATTTTTCTGCAAATTTTCATGAGTTTTTATGAAGTGCAATTAAAGCAACAAATATGTTACAGCTTTATACTGCTAATTTCTTGTATGGTTTTTAATCCATTTAAGATGGCTGTCAAGGTCTTTTAGACTGCATCATATTTTCCCAATTTTGACGGTACAAATGCTTTTTTCCCAAAATTAAACGGGCCCCTGGCAACGTCTTCAGAAAGGTAGGAAAACCCCTGCATAGTTGAGTCATGACACAAGAAAACAACTCAATCCGGTCAGTTTTTGCAACTGCAATCAATGGGTAGCTAAGTACGCTTGGTTTATTCATTTGTAAAGCAAATGATCAGATGATCTGACTGGGTGAAAGCAAAAACTCAATTCCTCAGCAAGATGAAAGCATAACTAGAAAGAACACTAAATACTACACAAAAAACCAACACACAGTGACAATGGCAGCAACAACAAACACTGTATCAATAACAACATAATCTCAATTAGTTTGTAATGGTATATGCTAAGCAGACATAACACAGTAACTGTTGTTTATTTGCTATGGTAAATTTGCTATAATACTGATCAATATCAACTTGCAAAGTTTTCAGGATTGTTCCGGAATTCAGGTAGGCTGACTTTCCATAGAAAGGTGTGCTCAAAATTCAGTGTTATTATGCAGATTATGATATAATTTCACTGAGTTATTTTCAGATGTTCTAAAGAACTTGAAATCATTTATATTTGTAGGCATTATGATATTTTTAAAAATTCTTAAGATGAGGATTTTTGATATATTCAGCTTTCACTCATACATGTACAAACTGTACTTCATAGGTCAAGAAAAGGAAATATTTATAGCATAAAATTTCAATTATTTTTTTACCCATTAGTTTAAACATATGTTTTGGGTGCTCAAAAGGAACCGTATCATTGAGACGGTTCTTTTGAGTACCCACAACATATGCTTTTGTTTAGAAATAAGAAAATCAATATTCAATTACCCACCCTTATCTGCTGACATGTACTTGTAGGTGTTCCAGTATAGAGTGATCTGGTACTGGCGTAAGATAACAGCAGCAACAGGTGTGTTTATACTGCTATATAAAGCCTACACATTCAGGGATATACATGAGCTAAACAACCAACATCTGCAGGATCTCAAGACACAGTTTACCAATTTTAACAAGGTTTTAAAAGGTAAGAACTTTTAAGCTCAAGGCCTGTAAACTTCCTAAAATCTCCTAATAATGAGGTCGATATTTTTAAAGTATGAATTGAGGAGCCCATTGGCTCAGTGGTAGAGTGTTAATATAGCCTTTACTTGCTTTCAAACTCTCAGATGTTGTATTTATCATGCAAATAAATGTTAAAATTGTTGGCATTTTAAAATTTATGAGCATGATAAATTCCATGCTCAGTTGAGTTGGCATGAAGAAGTTTTGTTAACCTCGAGGCTCGAACAGTATTTTTTTATATAAAAAAAAAGAACATGCTTGGTATCTGGACAGTTATGAAATTAAGCTTGGCTTGGTATATGCCATTATAATAAAAAACAAATTATCTACACAAAAGGTACATACCTATTATAAGGCTATTTGGGTCAATGTAAAGGCAGCACCTCATGCATGCGTAATTAGGACCGATCTACCTTAGACATAGGTAAAAGCTGAAAATTAGGCGTGATTTTATTCGAAAGTAACTGTATCATCCTGCGCCATAACACCTCCGTAAAGACAAAAAACATATGATTTAACCCTTAAAACACCAGCAAAATAACTACATCAGAGATTGTCTGTTTATTGGTTAACATAAGTATAGAGGCAAACAGTGTGGACCCACAGAAGCAGTCTGATCTGGATCTATACTGCTTGTCGATGAGGCTTAAAATATTTCAGCAGACAACAAAAGCATGGGACTTTTTTATGATATATGCGCTCTAAGAGTTAATAAATTTGTGTTCAGTATATACGGTCAGGATTTTCATGAAATGCATGCACGTTTGTGTTAGTCAAACAACGTATTTTTGGTTGAATTTCTTCACTTTGACATTCAGAGCACTGGGCAGAAATCACATTGTGTCAACACTTTTTACCAAATAGATAGAACCTGATTTCCCTTCTTGAGCAGATGAAATAGTGGAACCACGCCCAGATATGAATATTAAAGTAACGGCCTTTACAGTGACCCAAAGGCTCTATAATACAGTATATTTAGAATGATCTGGTACTCTGATCAAGGGCAACACTGAATGATATTCTGGCAAGCATTTTGGAAATCAAAGAACTGAAAGCCAAACATTTTGTCATAGAATGGCAATGGAAAACTGCTTGAACTATTTAAAAACTGTTCCGTAGTGTTGAAATGGGTTGTGTATGATTTATTGCAGAACTTGTACAGACAACTTCACAGCAGAAAGAACTAGAAAAGCCCAATGATGAACAGTCTGAGTCACAGATAGATCCAATTCACAGTGAGTAAACCCATGATTTTTCACTCATTTTGTGAGTTCACAGGCCTTTAGTTAAGAGTGCATACCAAAAAAATTATTTTCTTATTTCTCAATCGAAACATATGTTTTGGGTACTCAAAAGAACCGTCTCAATGAGACGGTTCTTTTGAGCTCCCAAAACATATGTTAAAACTGATGGGTAAGAAAATATTTACAGAAGACCTGTGCCCTGCTAAGTATGTCAACATGGACATTTATTGGAGGTATTTGCACATATGCACAGCAATAAATACCAGAATCTCATGTGCTGGCTTAATTGACCATCTAAACATTAAGTCTGAAATTTTAATTTCCAAAGTTCAAGATTTTTGAACTTTCAACGATACATATTAAAGCTATGTACAGCAATATAGTGCCTTAACGGTGCTTTTATAGTGCCTTACATGATAGCTGTTTGTTTGCATCTGACATACTCTATGAAAAATATTTTTAATTTGATGGGAAAATAATTTAGAATTCTAGTGCACTTGGGAATGTAACGCCACATCCTATTGGATATCATCATAAATTTGCTACAGTATATCCTTCAATAAAACAGATGTCATCATGTAATGTCCCATTTCATTGGCTGGAAAGTGGTTTTATGCTGTAGGCAGTAGCACAATATAATTCATTTTCATTGCTTTCTTTTTTTAAGAAAAAAAAATTAAATTATGATTTGAAAGGGGCTATTCATATTCAGTGTTCTCGGAAACGACCGAATCAGACGTATTTTTATGTCAAATTTTGGTTTTGTATGCATATATTTTCTAATATAGCCAAACTGGGAAACCTCTTCGAAATCCCCTAACAATGCTTAGAAAATATTGTGTGGGGGTTGGGAAGGGGGGGAGGGCGGATAGAAACTTTTATTTTTTGCCTAAATTTTTTTTGTTCACAGCAAGTTAGTCCTCATAAGGGCTTTAAAGTTGCCATTTTGCGGGATAAAGGACATTCCATCCGTAAATAAAACTTTTTTTCATATTTCGGCTAAAACTCCAACTTTTCCAGGTAAAACTCCAATTTTTCAATTTTGACTCCAACTTTTTTCTATAACTCCTGCTTTCATATCCTAGTGAGAACTCTGATATCCAGAATTTTCATTTTGGGTGGTATTGTTGAATATAAAATTGAAAATCATGTTTTATGGCTCCACTTGCTTGTCGCTGCAGACCAGCCTATTGTCGCTGTAAAACTAAATTTCCCACCCTATATCCAATGATAATTCCAACTCAATGCTTTTATCATTTTTTCGGCGATTTTTATTGGTCCGTTGGCAAAATTAAATCATTTTTACACTTTGATAAAAACCCATGCATATGAATATTTGATATCTGTCTTGATTTCACAGTGCTAATGATAACGAACTGTACATAAAACTTCGAACACAGTTATTGTTGTGTCCGTGATAAAACATTCACCAGTTTAAATATAGTTAAGCATGTTTAAAGCTCATTAGAAAACTCTTACACTGTATGGTGGTGCATCTTCAAAGCAACGGGAGGAACTCTAAGAAATGATCTGGATGACGAGGTTATATGACGTCAATTAACAACAGTCACGTCATTGAAGAGAATCGTCATCAAAACAATGTCAATAGAAAGGCTACATCAACAACGAAATGTTTCAACGCAGTTTGATGGCATCAAAACAAACTTTTTAAATTGAGGCTTAGGTCTTACTAATCTGGGAATTTTCGGCAGGGACCTGTGAAGGAAGTACTCTTTAAAACCTGTCGATCTGTGGTAGTGCCTAAATCTAAATGTCCTTCAATGAGCCCAGCAAGCTTGTTTTTTTAGTTCATACTCACATATTCGCTCCAAATAGAATGCTATTTTAATCATTATTTAGCAAAACAAAGTTTCGAACTGACAGAACTTTCAAGATGGCTGCACCATCTTTCATGGACAGCAGTTACGAACTATTTTCCTTCAGCGGGCTTTAAAATTTGAAATATTGTCAATAACCCTTTACAAATGTGCTGTTTTGTTCCAAAGTTGGAATTATAAGGAATGAATTGTTATTTTTGTGGATTTTATCGATGTGTTAACTCCGGCGACTCACTTACAAACTTAACATTAGGCCCTTCAGGCTTTACTCAGTTTGTGAGTGAGTCACCGGAGTTTACACATCGATAAAATCCACAAAAATAAAATTCATTCCTATAATAAACCTCCCGAAATGAAACTTTTTGGTACCAGTTATCCCTCATTGAGAGAATACTACAGTAAAACCTGTGTAAAAGGGCCACTCTCAAAGAGACAAAAAATGGTTTTCAAGACCAATTATCGCTTAATGCAGGTCAAAAGTATTGCGGAATGCTCCAAGGGGAGCATTCTGCAATACTTTGGACCTTCATTAATCTACTATGTGACATTAATACCTTTGTTTTGTCTATTTTTGAGGGGCAGTTTTACACAGGTTTTACTGTATTTGTACTCGCTGGCAGCCACTTTTGTTGTCTGCTGATAACCTATCCAAACAGTTTGAACGTCAATCCTGATATAGATCCAAACAGTTTGAAACTCTGATAGTGTTCCTGAAAGAATATTTTGAAAAAGTTAATTTTGCCAAAAGTCAGTGGACCACAACAAAAGCATGCAAAATTACCCAGTATACAAAGACTGAATATTCTGACAGATAGGTATGGCCCCGAGGTTATAAAACTTTTTTCATGCTCAGCTTAACTGAGCATGAAATTTCAACTGCTTATAAAAACGAAAATACCTACACAGGAATTTTCTTGCTTTAAGTCTCTCAGATGTATTTATCATGCTTAATAAATGTTAAAATGCCAACAATTGTTGGCGTTTTAACATTTATGAGTAGGAGAAATTTCGTGCTCAGCTGAGTTGAACATGAAAAAAGTTTTATAATCTCAGGGCCTGATCATGTTCAGAGAATTGAATTTACAGTAGAACTTCAATGGCTCGAACTCTGATGACTCATTCACCTGGGCTGGCTAGAACTATCATCACAGTCCCTACAGGTCATTTTATACATAATCCACCTTGGATGGCTGGAGCTACCCCTGGCTAGAACTATTTTTTATGGTACCAAGCCTGTTCGAGCCATTGAAGTTCTACTTTAGTTTATACATGTATTTGAAGGACTTCTTTATATCATTCAGCTCAGCCACAAGTAATTGGTGTTCCTACCCAGGAAACTGGAGAACATATTGTTCTGATATCTCAACCAATTGATCAATCTCCTAACAGACCAAGCAGTCCTAGAATAGACATTTCCAATGATGAAACCAGTTCAAACTTAAGCGGCTCCAGAAGTTCAAGAGGCTCAAGGTCAAAGAGATCATTAGAAAGAGAGTTAAAGGCATTAAAATTATCCAGTCCTAAAGACATTAAGCAAGATCGTCTGAAGAACTGGACAAAATCAGGCTATTACAGGTCTCCTTATCCAGGTATGTTACTTTCATTCTTTCCATGTATACTCTGGCGATCAGAATCTGATCATTATCAGAGTTGAGTGAAGTCTGAAATTTTGGGGAAAAAAAAAAAAAAAATTGTTTGAGCCGGTGCCTGGCAGTACAGGCATCTAGATACAAATAAAAGTTTGTAATTAAAATATATTTTTTTCTTAATTCTCAAACTATATTGTGGGAACTCATAAGAACCGTCTCAATGAGACGGTTCTTTTGAGCACCCAAAACAAATGTTAAAACTGATAGATAAGGAAATATTCACAGTGTTACCTACCTCAAAAATGTGTTTATTTGACGTGTCATGATGATATTCTTAGGAGACAATAAGCAAGATCGTCTGAAGAACTGGACAAAATCAGGCTATTACAGGTCTCCTTATCCATGTATGTTATTTGAGCTGGTGCCTGACAATACCAACCATTTACAAGCATCTAGATACAAATAAAAGTTTGTAATTAAAAAATGTTTTTCTCCTAATTCTCAACCAAAACATATGTTGTGGGTACTCAAATTAACAGTCTGACCAGGGTTCATACTGTTTGCTTCCATGGAAAAATATAGTCTGAATTGCGCTTATAAATATATACAGCAGATGTGAAAAGCAGGCAATTTTTTCAGGACAAAAAAAATAGTGGTGGGATGAGGGTTAACTTGTTAAACTTCAATATTACAGTGATTTTGTTACCTGCGCATCCTGCATCTTTTGCGCATAAGTTTTTATTTCAGCGAGTCCCAGGATGCAATAGTATTGCAGACTTGTCATTAAAAATAGTGTTTTGGACTCATAAGTTTGCAGTTGGGACTCATTGATATTGGAAACAGCGAGTCCCAGGACCCATAAGCCCAATATTGTAAATGAATCACTGTATTATAGCAAGTCTATGTAGTAGAAAACTAGTCTGTCATACTTTGTAGTAGTGCATATCACAAATGTAAAACGCTTTTTCATGGGCTAGAAAGGCATCACGTGGAAGTCGCTATTCTGCGATAGATGCACGAGCGGGCACTATCAAACTAAGCAATTTCTATGCCTCATATTTACCATCCATTTACAGCCTATAAATCAACAATGCATATTTTTGCTTGTGTTTTATGTGTTTTTCCCCGAAAAACAAAGCATACGTGTGCGCCAAATTACAAGTATTTCAAAAATGGAGTCGTGTGTTTGAATCATGATGCAAAGCAAAACAGCTTAAATAACAAAAGTTAATAAAATTCTAATTTATGTGATATTTGTTCAATGCACTAAAAGCAATAGAAACCTAAGCTGAGAGCACTATCAAGGTTTATGGACTGCACTCGGGCCAGAGCCTGGACTGCCAGGTTGATAGGGCCCTCGCCTGCAGCCCTGGCCCTCGGGCAGTCCATAAATCTTGATAGTGCCCTCAGATTAGGTAACTATTGCTTAAGTAGAACAGGTTGGTATTAGCCTTGCTGTGTTGCAAATCTCAAAGAAAGGATTTCTTGCTACATGACCCATATAGTTATTTCTTCTTTTTTATTATTATTTGCATTTATCACATGATGTTGCATTTGTGAGTGAATAATGCCGTGTATTAAAATTGGTAAACCACTAGCGGTTTACATATCCCGATAGCCTAGTGGATAAGGCATCCGCTTCGGGAGCGGGAGGTCGAAGGTTCGATTCCCAGTGTCGGCGACATTGGGGTTCGTTCTTATATGGCCGGTTGGTGAGCCGCCAGCTAGTTAAACGTAATGGTTACCAATTCCTAGCCTGCCTTGCCTGGCAAAAGGATGGGATTTGGGAAGTAAATGTGACAAGTTGAGGTGTCTCATAAGTCAGAAATGGCTGGCCCTTTCAATAGGGGTGACACTATAATAAACAAGCACTTTACTTTACTTTTATTTAGTAATGTTATTTAATTACTTCCAAAACAACATTGCATACATAATGACAAAATTTTAATGTCTTAACGCTAAAAAAGCAGTTTCAAAGTAATTTCAATGTTATATGATAAATAGAATCTTAAATGCATGCTCCTGTACTATTGAATTTATTAAAGTTGTTACGGAAAAGAGATAAAATGCTCCTCAAGCCTCCATTTAGTCTCTTTTCCCGGAACTTGTTTAATAAATTCAGTAATACACAAGCACTTATGTATAATCCTCTGTTTCAATTTGATTTTAGCCATAACAGAGGGAGGGGAATTATACGATATACATGGACCTCAAAGTACAGAGAGTGGACCAGATACTCAGTCATTTGCTGCCTTTAATCAATCTGATCATACAGAGGTGAGTGTCATTTCACTCTTTGTATTCTGATGGGTTTTCCCAAACATATTGATACAATAATTATGGGTTTATAAGTGTGTAGTGTGAACCACTGGGGTTACTAACAGCTACTGAGTGCAAGGCTCACTGACGCACGCTTTGGTATGTATGTTACAGAGATAGAATCCACGTATCATGCTATTATTATAGTAAGTTCGTATATGATAGAAATAAGTAGAATACAAGTAATAATTGAAACTGAAAAATAAATGCATCTTGTGGAACCCCATTGGTGTAAGCTTGTGAAAGTATTTTCAATTATTGTACCCTTTTAAGTCTGTTTTACAGTTGTAGTATAACCTGACTCATAAAAACCTTTTTGTTAAACCTTTTATAATTACCTTGCTGTATCTCAATGTAATATCTTAAAAAGGCAGCTGCTTCTGCTGCAGTACAGGTCCAAGCTAGCTTATCACAACAAATAGATTCCATTTAGACAGTACAAGATCTTTCATGTAACCTGCTAAAATACATAGCAACTAACAAACCCATCAAATCATCAGTGTGTGATCAAGACATGTTAATCAATTTAGGGGTCACAGGTAGAATTTCCTAAATTATGATGTACAGTAAAACCTGTGTAAAACTGCCGCTCAAAAACAGACAAAACAAAGATCTCAATGACAAATGGTAGCTTAATGAAGGTCGAAAGTATTGCAGAATGCTCCTCTTGGAGCATTCTGCAATACTTTTGACCTCTATTAACCATTAAGCCATAATTGGTCTTGAAAACCAATTTTCGGTCTTTTTGAGAGTGGCCGTTTTACTCAGGTTTTACTGTATTTCTGTCCCTGAAGGTCGTTATAATCTTATCAAGTGCAGAACATGATGAAATGCAACATTATGCTGCATTTCATCTGGGTCTTAACTGCTTGTCAAAGTACCCATTAAGGGGTTTCCCGTTTACAAATGGTTAAGATTCCACATCAGTCTCCTCCTTTTCAACGCTGAATTAGGATGCAACTTGGGAAAGCGCCAAAGCACAATCCCATTGACCATACTGTCTTAGGGTCACAATTCATTCAAGGATTATCACTCCCATTAATCAACTTCAGATTAAGCCATGATTTCTGATAAGTGAACTTCAAAACCTGAACCAAGCAAGCAGTCGATATTAGACTGATGATGAGACAGCACCCTAGATAAGTAGCGTATTTGTTTAAATACGCAAATAAAATCCTCAAAAAAGCAATTAAAATGAAATGCGTGCGTACCGAAAAGCAATTCTATCGATCGGTATGCAATTACATGCGGTGTCATTACATACCATTTGGTCCATTTCATTTCCATTTCGGTAATAAACAAATGACAGTCGAGTATTGATTTTTTTTACTAGCGGGCGTGCAATATAACTCCAGTTTATAAATAAAATATCGGTGCCCAGTCCAGTATTTTGCGGAAAAACACTATGATGAAAGTGAAACTTTGCAAAGTGTACACGCTGGGATGTCAACAAGGGGATGAGATTTGCTTCAGGTACAATAAAATCCGCTAGTTTGATACTTTAGAAAGGCAGACGATGGGAGTGAATAAATATGCAATCACATTCCCTATGGCTTCATGCAATAAGAAAACTTGTAATCACAGAAAAATACGTGGCGTAAAAAAATATGAAAATACGCAATTGTTTTTGCAAGTACGCAATTCAGGATAACCAGGTTTCGTAAATACCCAATTGACCCAAAAGTGTATCTAGGGCGCTGATGAGATGTGTTTAGATTTCCTAAAAATTAAAATAATCAATTTTAATGAAGTCTTTTTTCAGCTGTATGAATAAATGTCACATGCCCAGTACTGACAAATCCCCATGCATTTTGTTTTTAAAGACACCTTGATAAAATGGCATTCTTCATCAACCTCTAGATTTTGTTATACATGCTTTTTTTAGAAAAAAAGGGTATATTAATTTTGTACCAAAGTCGGTCCCTCGTCCGTCAGTCCATCCATTTGTGCGTATGTGCGTCCATCCGTCACGTTTCTTGTAAATGTATCTCCTCCTAAACCATAAGATATAGCAACTTCAAATTTTGTACCTAGATAGGTCACATGATGTAGAGGATACTGGGCAACATTTCATGTGACCTTTAAGGTCAAAGGTCAAATAATGTATTTTCTTGTTAATGCATAATCTCCTAAACCATTAGACATTGCAACTTCAAACTTTGTACCTGATTAGGGCACATGATAAAGAGGGTACTGGGCAACATTTCCTGTGACCTTGACCGGTCATAGGTCAAATACTGTATTTTCTTGTAAATGCATCTCCTAAACCGTACCGGGCCGCGTAGCACATTCAGTAACGTGTCTGGCAACAGATGCGAGTCTGACTGCAGATCCAGGGGTCGCGAGTTCGATCCCGGCCTGGTCCCATACTTTCGTGGAGATTGATCATGAAATAATTTCTACGGTCATTCTCCTCCCTTCCGCTGAATCATTCAAGAAGGGTTGTTGTCAGTTACAAGCAAAAGTATGTGCACGATGTACTGGTTAACTGCTTGTTTAAGCTTGCCCAGGAAAAAGTGTGGTTAGGTGAACTGACCATCCCGCAATGACCATAGCTGTTGACTTGGGACGTAAAGCAACAAAAACAAACAAACAAACAAAATCTCCTAAACCGTTAGACGTAGCAACGTCAAACTTTGTACCTGATTAGGTCACATCAAGTAGAGGGTACTGGGCAACGTTTGATGTGACCTTGACGCCTAGGTCAAGGTCAAATAATGTATTTTCATGTAAATGCATCTCCTCCTAAACTGTTAGACGTAGCAGCTTCAAACTTTGCAACTGCATAGGTCACACGATGTAGAGGGTACTGGGCAACTTTTCATGTGACCTTGACCCAGAGGTCAAGGTCAGAGGTCAATAATGTATTTTCTTCCTAAACTGTAGGACATTTCAACTTAAAACTCTGCAGGTGAATAGGTTACAAGATGTAGAGAGTGCTGGGCAATATTTAGTGTGACCTTAATGCCAAGGTCAAGGTCAAAGAATGTATTTTCTTTTATTTGCATCTCCTTAACCGTTTGATATAGCCACTTCAAACTTCCCAGGTCCATGGGTCATATGATGTGAAGGGTACTTGGCAACATTTTATGTAACCATGACCCCAAGGTCTTAAGTGAAAAAGCCGGTATTTGTGATGTTGTACCATCAACTGCTTTCTAGTTTGATTTGATTCTTTACGTCCCATCAACGATCTCTGAGTTAAACAGGGACGGGTCTTTCTTGGTTGTGCCAGTACTAAGCTAGAAATAAATGTGTCTTGCTCAAGGACCACAACACAGTGACGCCGGTTAGGTTCGAACTCGCAGCCCCTCAAACACTCTACCACTGAGCCACTGCACTCCCATCAACCTCCAGAGACTAACAATTTAAATCATTATTCAATGTGATGTTTGATTACCTGGCCATTTTTTATAGTTCATGAAATAACCCACTGTTGCATTGGCCCTTTGGGCTTTTATATAAGTAGATGGACAGACAGACAGTTGTCACCAAACCTTAAGGTTATTATGGTAAGTCATAAAATGAAATACTCCACTTTAAAAGGTAAAAATTCTTACAGCTTTTTGCTTGATCTTTTCACAGAGTGACACATCCATGGACGTCAGTTTAAGGACAGAAAAGAAGCACTATAGCCTGAGGTCCAGAAGAAGAAACAATACTACACCATCTTGATATTCATGGGTGTGAATTTTTTACATGATAGAAAATAGTCTTATTTATGCTCATCTCATTCATGCATGGAAGCTTTTATGATTATTCCTGAATTCATGATTGTAAGGAAGACTTTCTATACCAGGTCAGCCTCAAAATACTGAATAAGGTAGAATATAATTGCTTCTTTGGTTTGTTTTCAGTGTATCTAATGACAATTGGGGCAGCACATAAGGTTTTGGTACTTATCACATTTTCAAGTAACACAGGCTAGGTATGTCAACATGGACATTTATTGGAGGTTTTTGCACATATGCCAGAATCTCATGTGCTGGCTTAATTGACCATCTAAACATTAAGTCTATAATATATATAGACAGACTGCCAGTTTTAAAATTCTAAGTTACAAAGTTCAAGATTTTTGAACTTTCATGAATGCATATTAAAATTGTGTACTGTGATATAGTGCTTTTATTTTATCACAAGCAGTGAATTCAATGCATATCAAATGCGAGTAAAATTGGTATTTTTCTACAGTGAAAAAATAACGTATTTTTTCACTAGTGACTGATACGATTTATATTTTCACTGTAGAATAGAATAGAACTGTAGCAAAACAACGATTTTGTGAATGTGATTTTTTAACATAAGGTTTTAAGTGAAGTATATTTGTCAAAAATAACGCTACGCATGTTGTGACGTCAACATCAAACATAATGACGTCACTGTTTGACCTGGCGTAGCGCCAGTTTGCACGTGACGCTTACCCTAAGGCACACTCAATAGACTTTTTAAATGCTGATTTCTTGCGTTTCATTCGTTGAAATATGATTCCAAGCCATTTTCTAGGTGCAAACTATGTTTCCACCCAATGTTATACCCAATAAACACACTGCAAAAGTCAAATCGAACGAGAAACGACCAAGTAAAAAGTAAGGTTGTGATTTCTGTATTTCCGTTGAGTATAAAATAAAAAGAAAATTTACTTTTTTCGGTAAATGCCAAATATATTTCATCTCGTGCGGTGAAAATATCAGCATTTTCACTCGTGCTAGGCACTCGTGAAAAATACTGATTTTTTCACTGCACTCGATGAAATATATTTGGTATTCACCTCAAAAAAGTTAATATCCTCTATTTATTGTGCCTACATGATAACTGCTTGTTTGCATCTGACATACTCTATGAAAGAAAATAATTTAGAATTCTAGTGCACTTCGGAATGTAATGGGACATCCTATTGGATAAGTCATAAATGCTACAGTATATCCTGCAATATACTGTCCGAAAAACTGATGTCATTATGTAACATCCCTTTTCATTGGCTGACAAGTGGTTTTATGCTGCTGGCAGCCGTTGGCTGTAGGTGCAATACAATGCATTTTCATTGCTTTTTTGAAAGAAAAATGATACTAGTACATTAGAATGGGGCTATCCATATTCAAAATTTTCATTCATTGGATATACCATCAGAAATCATGTTTTATGACCCTGCTCACTTGTTGCTGTAAAACTAAATTTCCGACTGTATATCCAACTATTAACCTCCCCAAATGAAACTGTTTAATCCCAAATAATAATTTCAAAGTGAATAATAAACAATAAAGTCAATGAATTACCTCCACTCTTTATCTTTATTCAATCTCTTATAAAGAGTGGATGCAATTCATTGACTGAAGCATTTTAGTAACAGTTATCCCCTAATTTTCTAATTGAGAGAATACTATTTGTACTTTTAACTCTTTGCATGCTTGCGGCGACTTTCCTTGTCTGCTAATAACCTGTCCAAACAATGTGAACTTTGGCCCCATCTGAATCCAAACTGTTTGACACTCTGATAGCGTTCCTAAAAGAATATTTTGAAAAAGTTTATTTTGCAAAAAGTCAGTAGACAACATCAAAAACTTGGAAAATTACACAGCAATGCTGCATGTACTGTCGCGCCAACCAAAAGTGACAGTGACGGAATATTGTGTTTACAATTGCTATCTAAACAATTAACGTGTACAATACACTTGATCAATCGCAATTCGATAGATCACTTGTGTATTAATCCTATCCTGAGGATAGGATTAATACACAAGTGATCTATCGATTTTTAGACCCTGCCAATGATGTAAACAAAACATGACGTCACTGTCACTCTTGGCTGGTAGGACAGTAGAGTTAAATTCTGACAGATAGGTCTGATCAAACAATATAATTCCTGACCAGCCTGCTCCTATTAAAAGCACGATATAAAAGCAGGCTGATCAGGGTTGACACTGCTTGCAGTTCCATAGCTATTTTTTACACACCTCATGATGACATCAGGCCTTCAGAAATACTGGTTTGAATACTGATAGAATTTCTCGAAAAAGTTGAATTTGAAATAAATCAGCAGATGACAAAAAAATGAAAAAAATACCCAGTAGGCAAAGAGTTAACTCCATTACACTATTGTATGATAAGGATATAAGACTCATGTTGAAAAATTAAATATCTAAGCCCATTCATAAGAAAATGGTTTTTATCTCACAGAAGACAAGCAGACTCCATAGAGCTTAGTCTGGCTATAGCCTTTGTTGTTTGCACAAAGTATGGCAGCCATAGATGCAGGTCAATACCAAACAAACAAACAGGAAAATATTGCATGCACATTTCAAGAATTTGTTTATGCACATAGTATTAGCACTAATGCCTTGTGCACAGTTTTGCTAACTAAATTCTTTCCAAAGACAAGCAAATTGAAACTAGGGTGGAAATTGTTAGTGCTGATATTTGAGTGTAGTTAAGTATCACCTTATAAGCTGGACTAGTTTTTAATTGGGGGGCAATTCCAAAATAACTTTCTTAAAATTTCAACCTAAGTATATGTTGTGGGCACTAAAGAGAACTGTCTCAATGAGATGGTTCTTTTTAACACCTAAAACATATACTTAAGGAATAAAGAAACGCAACAGACAAAAATATAATTTTTGCGTGTTTAAATGGCGGTTTGGTGAAATCTCTTTTGAAAATTTCTTATTGAGTATTTAAAGCATGAGATGAAATACCAAAACGTCATTTTAACGCTACATTTTACGCTAAAAGATGGAAACATATGAAAATGTAAAATGTGACGTTAACGTCAGAAGAAAGATCAAGAATCCCCGTCTTTTCAATGTTTGGTTATTTGGCGTCGACTTGACAATGTGCAAATTAAACAAACGTCCAATCAATATTGCGTCAAAATACGCTACTTGAATGGCAAGATACCCAATAGTAGTGAATAAACGTCACTTATAGCCGTCAGGTTTGGGTTGCTGGTGAATATACGGGATAAGATAAACCTAGAGACATCAGAATATGCTTTCTTGGGAAAAACTGACTTTTCAGACACCTTAGAAATACGCTGGTAAGGTGTTTATATTGACATTAGCCAAGCAAAACATGGCATAATGCAAGAGAAAACATCTTATTACATGCCGAGAGTGAACACCAAACTTGTTAACTGTAACCTTAACTTTGTCAGTAGACCATTTTATCATTAGAAAAACACATTAACATCATGGAAACCATTAAAACATAGGATATCGAATTTTGACGTCAGAATTGAGTTTTTTTGACGTCTGAAGATCTCAAGTCATAATTCTTGAGCAAAACGACCTTGTAATGAATAAATCTCAAGCAAAAATGAAAGTTTACGTGTTTCACGCAGTATTCAGAGTTGACGTTAATGACGCTAAGCCGTTTCAGAATCCTACAGAAACGTTGCCATTTGATCATTTCCTTGATCCGCAATCTATGCCAAGACTTTTTAAAACAATAGACCGATGGATGATTCAAACTTTGCTGTTATTGACCCTGTTACAGCAGTTAACTACGGGGGTCAGGCTGTTTTCGCGCATACCAAAACGATTACGTAATCAATAATTACGTTGAACCTGCTGTAATTTGATGGACACATACTGCTCCTATGGATAAATATCATTTGCACTAAAAACTTGCATCATATTGTATGCTTGCAATGACTCCAAGTGTTTGTTGCGTTTCTTTATTCCTTAAGTATATGTTTAGACTGATGAAGAAAAAAAATCAAAATTTTACATGACAAATATTTCCTTATCTTCACTTTTGGTACAGTAAAGATTGAAGAAATTTTTGGCATTTTTTATCATTTTCCATCAATTGACGGAGTTGTATGTCTAAGCATGAGTTTAATTATTACATTGTAAATACTGCATTTTGTGATAACTGGGTGGTGTGCAAGAACTGTAAATCTGTGATGACTAACTTTTCTAGTGCAGTGCAGCCCCTTTATAACACATCTCGTTATAACAAAGATTTATGACACATCTGGATATAACATGGTCTTGTTTTTGCTCAAAAATATTTTTACTATGGAAATTTACAAAGGAATTCTAGGAAAATGACCATGAAATGGTCATGTTCCTATAATTCCTTTGTAAAATTGTCCCACTATATCACGATTCATTTATAACATGGTCAATTCCTTTGGGCCCCAAACATAGCATTATAAAGGGATTGTGCTGTACCAAGTTAACAATATTTATTTCACTATGTGGGATAGACAGTTTTTTACTTCTTCACAACAAGACATTGTGTTGGTTTAATTATTCCATTGTAAATACTGCATTTTGTGATAACTGGGTGGTGTGCAAGAACTGTATATCTGTGATGTCTAACTTTTCTAGTGCGGTGCAGCACCTTTAAAACGCATCTCTTTATAACGATTTATGACACACCAGTTATAACACAGATCTGGATATAACACGGTTATGTTTTTGCTCAAAAAAAAATTACCATGGAATTTTACAAAGGAATTATAGGAAAATGATCATAAAATGGTCATATTCATATAATTCATTGGTAAAATTGTCCCATTATATTCTTATATAACATGGTCAATTCCTATGGGCCCCAAACATAGCATTATAAAGGGACGGCACTGTACCGAATTATCTATTTATTGCAATATGTGGGGTAGACATTTTTTCCTTCTTCTCAACAAGAAATGTTGTTGGTACTCATTAGGAGCATGTTTATGGGACCAACACACATATGAGCTGGGACATGAGATTTGCAACAATTTGGTGGTATTTTCGACCAGCAAAGGCTCAGACCAGCCTGCGCATACGCACAGTCTGATCAGAGCCTTTGCTTGTCACTTGAATTTTCTATGAATCGGAGGCTACTGATCGAACATCATTTAAGAGTTTCTAAGCTTAAAAGGAGGCTGCACAGGCTCGCCTGAGTCTACATGTGTCAAAATGCCACAGTATTGGAAATCACATGCCACGGCTCAATCATGTTTTCATGAAGAAATAAGGAAGATATTTTAGTTGATTCTAGTGTTGATCACGTCCTGAGAAATGTTTTTTTTTTTGTTTTTGTTTGTAAAGATTATCGTTAAGTGTTGTTGTTTTTTACAGTATATGGTTGAAGCTAGCTTCAAACAAAACTGACACTACAAAGAATGTTTCAGAGCATTGAAGTTTAGTAACTTGTACTGAAAAGAGGGTTTTGCAATATGAATATATAGATAGATAAATGAATATAAATAAGACAGTTGTCCCCATTTGCCTTAAATGTATCACTGGTGCTTTATAATATTAAACAAAATGGACATCTATTGGAATAATATACATGTAGTAGTTTTAAATCTGGTACTTCCCAGTCAGTTGTGATTTCTCTGATAAATATACTGTTGCTTTTTTGTTTTGTTAATCAGATATATTTTTGTATTTATTATACAATTATTGACTATTGAGGCATTGGACATGATATGATATCGACCTGAGAATACCAATTGATAGTTCCCACTCAACCAATAGTTACTTCCCTTTGAAAAAATGGTCAGCCATGTTGTAGGTCAAAAATCAATAGACCACATAGTGGAAAAATAGAAAATCTATTTTTTTTACTCAGCAAGACTATTTTTCCATGTTAAACCAAACATAGTTATTTTTTAATTTCATTTTTGCATAAATCATCGCAACTGTCACGGCACAAATATGCAGAGGTTTTTAGAAAAATAGATTTATCTATTTTTTGCCTATTTTTCTTATTGATTTTTGACCATCAAGATGGCTGACCTATATTCCAAAGGGAAGTAACTATCGGTTGAGTGGGAACTATCAATATTGACCGAGACGGAGCCGAGGTCAATATTGGTATTCTCAGGTCGATATCATATCATGTCCAATGCCTCAATAGTCAACAATTGTTTTATTATATAATTTCTCTAAACAAAAAAACAACAACAACAACAACAAAATTGTGGCTATGGACTATGTCTTCGACAGCCTTGAATTTCTTTTTTTTACATGATGACTGACTGATTTCATTCAGTTAAAAGAGGAATGATTGCATATTTTATTTGTCATTAAAACTGCTGACAGAGAAGATTCAGATTAAATGCCGCATAATGTGGCATTTAATCAGGGTCAACACTGTTTTGCTAAGGCAAAAATGATCTTCAGGGAAAAACTGCAAATTTGTTTAGAAATCAAAACCTGTGACCCCTTGAATTATACACTGGACCATTCCAAGTTTATTGCATCAATCCAGAAGGAAGAATTCATTAGTTCATTTAAGAGTTCTGCTAATTACTATATTCAACAGCAAAGTCTGAATTACATGTATATGATGAAACACCAAATCTTGTGAATCTCGTGCTGCTGTCACTCACTGAATTGTATTTACAGCAAATCATGCAAATTTCATGCTGAAAGCACACCTGTATGGAAAGTTTCCATGAAGTCTATTTTTAGAAACTAATATTGAATGGGAAAAACCAGCAGCCCAGTAGATATGTAGTTTTATGGACTCGAGTGGATAGGCATCTGGACCAATCAAAAGATGTCTATTTATAGGTTATATAATAATGTAGTTTATCTTTAAAAGATGAATTTATCTATTTATTAGTGTATTGACTTGGCATATAGATAATATATATAAGGTTTCTTTGTTGAACAAAGCAAACAAATAGTACCTGATCAGACTACATAGTTTCAAATCTGGTATTTCCCAGACACTTGTGAGGTCTCTGATAAATTTAATGTTGCTTTTTGTTTTGTTAATCAGATATATTTATGTATTTATTGCAGTTTATCTTTAAAAGATGAATGTATCTATTTATTAGTGTACAGTAAAACCTGTGTAAAAGGGCTACTCAAAAATAGACAAAACAAAGGTTTTAATGACAAATGGTAGCTTAATGAAGGTCAAAGTATTGCAGAATGCTCCCTTGGAGTATTCTGCAATACTTTTGACCTGCATTAAGCGATAATCGATCTTGAAAACCATTTTTCTGTCTTTTTGAGAGTGGTTTTACTCAGGTTTTACTGTATTGAATTGGCTTATAGATAGATAATATAAAAAAAGTTTCTTTGTTGAACAAAGCAAACAAATAGTCCCTGATCAGACTGTCCCTCTAGAACTGATCTGAAACAATGGTTATTGACCTACTAAGCTAACATGTTCCTATTAGTGCACATTGAGTACTTTGTTTTTTTACATTGTACACACTTTTAATTTCAAGCAGATTGAGTGACTCAATATCATGATTGGCATGAAAAACAGTGTGGATCCAGGTCAGCTGGCTTCCTCAGAAGCCAGCTGATCAGGATCTACACTGTTTTCAAAAGAGGGTATAGAATTTTGAAAAAAGTTATGTGCACAGTGTAGTTATTAGGTTGAATACGGTATTGTAAGTAATTTGGGTCTAGCACCTAGTGCTGTTCCAATTGCACTTGGGCCAACTCCATGGAATGGTATTTGCTCATGCAGAAATAAAGGAAAGTATCATTTTAGTTGATTCTAGTGTTGATCACTCCCTGACAAATGTTGTTTTTATACCTCCGGGACGAAGTATATAGGGCGTATATAGTTTTTGCCTTTTCTGTAATTATGTTTGTTTGTTTGTCTGTTTGTTTGTTCGTTTGTTTGTAGACTTTTTTTCCGTCAAAGATTTCTCAGCAACTACTTGGGTTAGGATTCTAAAATTTGGTACAAAGCTTGATAGTGATGAGTTGTATTGTGTAACAAAAAACAGCCACATATTGCTTATCAGTCCCATTATTTGTTCAATTTTCTTTCTCTCCAATGGAAATTTCTGTCACAGATTTCTCAGCTCCTATTGGAGCCAGTGTTTTAAAATTTTATGTACACCTTCAGGTAGGCTAAGTGTACTGTGTAAATGGAAATTAAGATGCTAATCCTCATTTTGCCTTCTTTTTTCAAATTTTCAACTTTTCCTTCTGTCACTGTTTTTATTTTACAGATTATGGTTGAAGCTTACTTCAAACTAAACTGAAACTTACTGCAAATAAAATGTTTCTGAGCTTTAAAGTTTAGGAACTTACACTAAAAAGAGGTGTAGGAATAAATATACATGTATATATACTAATGGCATAAAGTTAAGCATATTTTGATGGTGTTGTGATTTTTTACCAAACTGTATTTTTTGCAAAATTATTTATTGGCTATTAAAATGTACTGTTATTCTACTATCCAAAAGTCAGTAATATAGAACTCTACCAATCCTGATGATGTCATGACAACGCGAGAATTGTACCTTCATGTACTAAAACACCTCCCAAAACAAAAATGGTGATTTTCTCCAATATTCAGAAACAGTTTTGTTGACTGTCAAAGTTTTCAGATAAGCATCCCTGTGCAATCACACCTGCATAGCTGTATGGCTCTGGCGATTTCAAATGGGTTTAAATAATGACAAATTCTGGCCCTTTGAGACTAGGCTGTATTAGGATAATGATAGGAAATCTGTTTCATGTCTCTTATCGACTAAATGCCACAAACATTTTTTTCATATCACCAAGCAATATTTTGCAGCAAAAAGGGGCGGTTAAAACGGTCAAATAACAAAACTGTTGCCCGAATTGCAATTCATTAACACATTTCATGGCTAAACCTTGTTCATTTATGTTTTCAACATACTCCTTACCAAAACGTCTGATCTGTTAAACACTGCTGTCACAGTTAAGAGGGAGCATTGCTCTTAAAAGTCTGAAAAAATTAGCCCTCTTTTGTCCGTTGTTTGTAAACAGCATAGAAGTTTGGCATTTTGCATACTGAGAGTAGACCTAGAAAACCTGTTCATTTGGGTTGATGATTGTGTTTCGGAATACAGAAATTTCGGTTTTTTACTCAAAATAAGTATGGTAGACTAATATAAAAATCATTTTAAGTAAGAACACCAAAACTTAGATAGATGAGAATCGTTGTAAACAAAAATGTGTACTAATCCAGGTAATGGGTGTTTTATAAAGATATATATCCTAAACTGCCTCTAACTGCAGTAATACATTTACCGTTATTTACTGGTTTAAATGAAAAATAGTTTAATCCTATTATTATGCATCTTTGAAATGGCAGTAGTTTTAAATCCACATGTGATGTCTCTGATAAATCTGCTGAAATCTTATTATTATTTATACTGACGAAGGTATCTGTGATACTGAAACATCTAGATCTTCTCAATAATAAGTCACCCTAAACGTTGCTGGTTATTAGTTCCGTTGTACATATTTCCCTATTCCCAGTCTCTGATAAATATACTGTTGCTTTTTGTTTTGTTAATCAGATATATTTATGTATTTATTGCAGTTTATCTTTGAAAGATGAATGTATCTATTTATATTATTAGTGTATTGAATTGGCTTATAGATAATATAAAAAAAAGTTTCTTTGTAGAACAAAGCAAACAAATAGTACCTGATCAGACTGTCCCTCTAGAACTGATCTGAAACAATGGTATTTGACCTAATAAGCACATGTTTCTATAATCACAATATGAGTACTTCATTGGATTTTTACACTGTACAAACATAGGATTTCAAGTAAAATGAGTGATTCAATTTCATAATCAGTATGAACTTGTTGTGTGGGCAAAAAACAGTGTGGATCCTGATCAGCTGGCTTCATTAGAAGCCAGCTGATCTGGATCTACACTGTTTTCAAGAGGGTATAGAATTTTGAAAAAAAAGTTATATGCAGTGTGTTTATTAGGTTGACTTTGGTATTTTGTTAGCATGGTTTTCCTGTTTAAGTTATTTGGTTCTGACATTTAAGAGTTTATCCCATTGCATTATGGGCCAACTCCTTGTAAGAAAAGGTATTTGCTTATAATGTACAATAAAGCTTGGAAAAAAATTAATTGTTTTCTAATATTTCACGGATACTGTAAAAAATTTCTTGCGATAAGGCGAGCTATTTCCCTAAATAAGACGTTTGTTTTATTTTGTTGAAATAACGACTGGAGACACTAGGCACACTTAACAAATACATATGGACGAGCCGTCTATTTACCCTTGCCCGATAGTTTGTATATTTAAAACAGGTTTTCATAAATACATGTAATAATATCTACTTCGTTTAGAATGAGAATTTATTTTGATCATCAACTGTGCTCGCTATTCAGTAACTGTAACATGTGTGGGAAATAGACTGTTAAACTAAGGTAAACAATCGTCCAACATTTATCACGATAGAGTACATTATATATATTTATACAGTTGATGTACAATAAAAAGGACCATCTTGCAAAGTGGTCTATTTTTGTCAGATGATTAATGTCTTCTTTCTCTTATACAACCCCTTTCCCCCCTAGACCCAAGACGTCCTTTACATGTGTTGCATATTTATATAATGACGTTCAATTGTCCAAAGGGCATCTTGGGGAGGAAAGCATCTTAAAACAAATTGAAAGACACCAGTTTCATCTTTTCAATGACAAACATCACAATTTCAAGTATATTTCGTATGCATGCGCAGAAGGAATACTGCAAATTTTTGGATTTATATTCTTAATAATTTAGTACTTTTACTTTTGGAAAACCTATAATGGACTTACTAAAATTCTGGTCAAAACTACACCCAGGTTAAAGACGTAAAATGAAGTGTGGGAGTAGAAAGTGCAAGTTTTTAAGGCTTTGTAAATGATGATTTGCTTTGAAAGGTATTTTGATGCTAACTATGCATATTATACTACCCAAACAGACAAATTTTAAAATCATTAGGGCTATTTGAAAATTTAGCTTTTGTAATCATGTCAACTAGGGAAAATATACGCTTTATCGCAAGAGCTTCTTTGGAAATTTTTTTGGGAGTTGTTTTATTTTCATGAAAATATAATCTTCGAGAAAATGCGAAATAACTGTCGTTTACTGATATAAAGGGTGTTAAGCAAATTTGTTCCGCAATAAAATTATGTTCCTATTATTTTAGTTATAATGTGTCTAATGACATAAATGTCACTGGAATTCTGTTAAGTGGACTCACTTGACAAGAAATACACAACAAGGTGTTTAATCAGATATTTTGTCACACAATAAATGATCTTCAAAATCAAGTACCCCTCGGAAATTTTTGGGCTCGAAGAGCAAAATGGGGGTATATGACAAAGAACCATTGTAATGCAATGGCCATAGTGATAAGCATATTTCCTAATTAGTTAAGAAACCCTAAATGGAGTTGTTATCCATCTTATATGAACCTTTAGTATGTTTACTAAACTACAGGGCTGTAAACAACCATCCAAAATAAAAAATGTGACAATTTTTTGAAAATATAAGATTTTTCTAGAACGATTGAAAAACAGTATCCAAAGTAAATATAATTGTGCAAAAGACATTCAATGTCATACATGACGCCAAAAGCAATAGCGTATCACAAGGGATTACAGGCTAATGGAAAATGCAATTTTAAAGCATCATTTCCTTTTTAAATGATTTGAAATTCTATGATGAAGAGCGGAACAAACTTTCTTAACACCCTTTAAATAAATCATGCCCTTGTTGCGAATTTTTAATGTCGCAAATATAATATGTCTTAATACTATTCACGAAAATAAAATTCTCTCGCAAATTTCTGAATTTACAGTAGATTTAATGGTCAATTTTATCAGCTCTAGTTAACTTATTACATTGTTATATGACTGCCAGCAAATTCCTTCTCCCATTAGCTGAAACTGCCTGCAACAGCTTTATACAAAAGCTCATTTTTGATCTTGCTTTCTGGTTAGTCATGTATCCCAAAACTATTTTTAGCTGCCAGGCAGCCTTGATAAACGTCATGTCTACCTGTCCACAGCTAATTTTAGATTGGATGTTGGGAATCCCCAAAAAAGACAGCCTTGACAAAAGTCATGTCTACCTGTCCACAGCTAATTTTAGATCGAATGTCGGGAATCCCCAAAAAGACAGCCTTGACAAAAGTCATGTCTACCTGTCCACAACTAATTTTAGTTCTAAAGGGAGAAAACAGCTGAAAAAGTCATAACAAAACATTTGATGCATTCTTCTTTTTGTCACCCCTTAAAAGTGATGTCCACCTCGGATTTGCCTCGATGGACATCACTTTTTTTGGTTGATAATACTGATGTTAATGTCAAAAGAATGCATCAATTGTATAATGTCTGTACTGAATTTCGGGTAATATTTTATCTCACTGTTAACCCAATTTATTGCATACCACACAAAAGTGAAATATTGGAATACATTAGTTATAATTAAACATAATTTTCAAATGTACGATATAAAATATAACTTCTCACTGGTGAAATTCAAAGTCCACTTCAGATTTTCAAACGCCCATAATTTTCTTATGAGCGGACAAAAAACAAAGTGTGGGTATTCATTTTCTAATTGGATTGAAGGAACATTTTGGTAATAAATTATCGTGCCTTGCTTAAATTTTCATCTTTACTCCAGCTCCTATTGTAGATATGATGTCATGTGTACTATTGTGTGAAGTCATAGCGCAAAAATTTAAGCTTCAAAATTGTATATAATAAAAAGGAAAGCGAAAAACATATATAGCTTTGCCACTTATGAAATCTACGTTTTGCACTTCAATGAAATAAATGTCATATTCACTTCAAAAAATTTAATGTCCTCTTTTATATTAACATTGCACTTGATTGGAGATGGGTGTCTAAACCTTTAAACAAGCCAATGCAGTGATTTTGTTACCTGCGCATCCTGCATCTTTTGCGCATAATTTTGTCTCTGGGATGCAAAGTTTTAATTTCAGCGAGTCCCAGGATGCAATAGTATTGCAGACTTGTCATTTAAAATATTGTTCTGGACTCATAAGTTTGCAGTTGGTCATTGATATGGGGAACAGGGAGTCCCAGGACCCATGAGCCAAAAATTGTAAATGAATCACTGCCAATGTTTGTTTAACCGGTCGGGTCATTAATTTATTAAAGAATGGACATTTATTGGAATATACATGTATACGGTATTTTAAAATCTTGTAATTTTGAGTCACCTGTGTGTTCTCTACTCTGTACAAATGCTTTTTTGTTGTGTTATTCAGATATATTTATGTATTCTAGCTTTTTTTACATGTAAAAGATGACTACAGTAAATGTTATCAAAATTTGAACACTTTTCTCTTTTGTTTCTTAAAAGAAATTTTGGTTATCAAAATAGGCTGGAATTCACAAAATGCATGCCAGAATAACAAACAGGGAAGACTCTGATCAGACTGCTGCAGTCTGGTCTGGGTCTGTGCTGTTTGTCTAGACTAGTGTTCGAAATTTTAGAAAATTTACCATATCTATTTATTTGAGTATTGAATTTGCTCATAGAAGGAATTATTCTTGATTATCCCAATCGCTTTATAGTTTTGAATGGATTACTCCTTAAAAAGGTATTTGCTAAAAATGAACAATAAAGATTGCGAGCTTTTTCTGATTTTCCACATGTTGATTGGGCTTTTTTTTACTTTTCAAAAAAAATTGTCATATATTGTGCTTTGGTACTGGGGTACATCTGTCCATTTGTAAACTTTTTGTCTTCTGACAATTTAACAGGAATTGTTATATTAGCCACTTTTCTTTGCGCTGGTCAGGGCCCTGGATTGTTCACCTGCAAATGTCTGTTAAACACCAGGGGACCGTTTCACTAACGATCTTAGCGCTAAGAAATTCGTAAGTTCATTCTTAAGAACGGTATGCGTTTCACAAACGCCATCGACTTACGAAATTCTTAAGGATTTCGCTAAGATTTTCTTAAATATTGTCGTAACTTTACGACAGGGGGGAGGCGATCTTATCTTTCAGAAAATTTCGTAAATATGGCCGCCTTCATCTGTCCCGACCAGCATACGGAACAAAATTCGCTTATTATTCTGTCAAAACGTACTATTTATCGACAAAATTATCGGAGGGAATTTATTTTAGATGAGTACCTGTCGCCGGAAATGATGCAGACTGTGTAAAGAGTCCGAGTTCTACGAAATCGATCCTACTTTCGGTTTGAATCGACACGTTTTGAACTATTCATTTATTGTTTGTTTTATATATCAAGAGGAGTGTGTCACGGACTTAACAATAATTTCATTCGACCTGTCTGCTGACACAAGAGAAAGTGAGGAATTGGAGCCTGCTGACACCTGTCTTTGTATAGTCTACACAGATAAATTGCTCGATGTGTTTACACAAGAGATCTTCAGAGTGAGTACATGGCTTCTCAGCTGAAACAGCCCTATCATAGAAAATAGCCTAAGTAAGGATAAGTTTAGATCTACATGTACTGCTGAGGAGTGCAGTGGCCTATTGATGGTAGTGTTCGACTTGAGCTCGAGTCCAGGGGTCGCTGGTTTGAGCCCCTCAAGAAGTACTGCACACAAGGCACTGTGTTGTGTCCTTGAGCAAGACATTGTATCATCTGCATAATTGTGCTGGTTCAACTCGAGAAACGTCCAGATAGGGTGGTAAAAATGTTGACTTGGACGTAAAGCATCACCACAGACAGACAAAACATTTTCATTTTATCTGTCTGAGGGCTTACCCTGGCTCAGAATTTGTTGTAGCCAACACTTTAGCCAAATGGAAAAGAATGGAGCCAAAAGAAATTGACTTTATAGCCAAGGTTTTAGCCAGAAAATAGTTTCAATAAGTTGTTCTATATTTAGCCGATGACTTTTGCCATCTGCTAATAACCTTTGCAAACAGTTTGGACCCAGGTCAGGCCCAACAAATTGTCGGGCCTGATCTCGATCCTAATTGTTTGACACCCTGATGGTATTGAAAAAATCCAGCATTCAAAGAGTTAAATATGGGACAATGGTAAAGTGTGCAGGAATTGGAAAATCCAAAAGCTGATCGAAATAAACGTTTTCGCAGATATGTAATTTTTGAACCACCTAGACTAGAGTGTGTTTTTTTTACTTTTTGGCCAATATATTATATTCGTAGCCACTCTACATTTTTTCAATAGCAAATGGCTATAATGGCTAATGGCAGGGTGAGCCCTGGTTCCAAGTATGTTGACTGGGACATAAAGTATCACCAAAGACAGACAAAACATTTTCATTTTTTCTATCTGACAGAAGAATGTGTTCGAGCTAACATGCATTTTTTATATATTGACTGGGCTGTAAAGCCTGAATTGCAGACAAACATTAATACCTCTCTCAATCAAATAATGCACCAGTCATTTACACCACTGCCCCCCCCCCCCCCCCCCCTCCACATATGACCCCGGGAATCCCCTACTGGAAATATGGTCATAAAAAGCTCTGCACTATGTATGGGGACCGCTCAAGGGTCATTGCCCCCACTCTACAATGATAAATTCCTTGGGGTATATTAGCTATATTTGCATCATTGCAGAAGATCATGTTTCTGACAACTGTGGTCCTGTGGGGGAATTCAAGATGTGCATCATCCCAATTATCATCTGACCATCCCTGTAGGGGGGAGGGGGGTTAAAAATTACTGTGGGGGGAAAGCTGTGATAATGAGGTCACAGTGAGGTGCAGCATGTCTGTCTGACATTTAGACAAACTGTATATGTATTTTTAGTTAGATGGCAACATTTGCGTTCTAAATATGATATCTCTTAATAACTGAACGCAAGCATAACAATTAATAACTGTATATTTTGCTTGCTAGATAATATTCTCTATAAATTTGCTTTTTTGGCAGCAGGAAAAGTAATTGGGGGCAAAATTACAGTAAAAGCTCGAATATTCTAATGCCAATTTTTTGTAAATACTCGCTTAATTATTCGAAATCAATTTGGGGCACATTGGATCCAGATAAGAGCTTATAGGACCTATTTATGAAATATTTTTATAACTGTCTTTAAAAAGATATGTGTTTGGGTGCATAAAAGAAATGTCTCATTGAGAGGTTTCTTTTACGCACCCAAAACATATGTTTGATAAATGATAACAATCATTTTTGGGGGTTATATTTTTTTATGTATAACTCTCTATAATTCGAATTTTCAATACATAAAAATAAAACAACTTTGAATTTACGAGATTTGACTGACTGTACTTTTCTATTTCATTTCTGTATTCCAAAATAAGCATTGTACTCAAATTGTGCCTGAATTAACCCTTATCCTGCTGATAATTCAAACACTATGAGCCCTGATCAGACAGTTCGATGGAAAGGGAGCAGTTTGATCCGTGTCCATATTGTTTGCAATATAGGCCACCAAAAACATAGATAGCAGAAGAGAGCAGATGACAGATATTGCCGTGAACAGCACGAAAAGGGTAAAAAGAGTGCCTCTACCTCCAGATAAGTGTGTGTGATTGAAAAATACTTATCTTTTAACAAAAAAAAATATGTTGTGGGTACTCAAAAGAACCGTCTCAATGAGACATTTAAAATGATAATTAAAGAAACAGAGAGTTCTGCACTCAAATATTTTGCTTATATAGTACTGGTTAAATGCAGATGAAACATCCCAACATGACCAAACGTTTGTTGACTGGGATGTAAAGTATCATTTAACTCATAAGAAAAATAGAAAACATGCTCTCTTTTTCAAACAGTTTTTCAACCTAGATGTCTTAAAATTACAAATCTCATCAAGATCTTCCCAGTTTGCTCTGAATTGCCTGCAACGAACTTAAAAAATTATATCCATCCTTTTTGAGAAAAGTGACTTTAAGTCAGATAATATGTTAGACGTATATTGTAGTCGGGTCCATTTGTCATTCAGACTTGCTTGTAACACAAACTCTTTTATTTTTTGATTTAGGGTGATATGGCACAATGATTACCTATGATGTGTAGATTACAATGAAGGTTTATGATGGCCAATATGACTCTGGAGTAAAAGGTCAAGATAAAATATATTTAAAATATGTCCTTCCACTCCTAAAAGGAACACTTCTTCCATTTTTTCGACCAAGGTTGTTCAAATTTGGCACAATGATTGCCTACTGAGTTTAGATTTTAACAAGTGTTCTAGATTACCAATATGACATTGGACTCAAAAGGACAATTAAGGTCAGATATACTTAGAATTTGGCTTAAGGCTTATAGTATGAACTTGTCTTCACTTTTTTCAAAGTTAACAGTTCATACTTCACCTTCATGGTTCATACTTCACACTTCATACATTATTAAATGTATGGAATACAACAGAAACTCTTCATAGTTCAGACTCTATAATATGCACACTCTAGTTTCAGTTCTTTGGTGCATTCTTTGCTTCCAAAGGATACCCTTTTAAGTACATATTCACACTCCTTACTTTTAAAACACTCCACACTTCATAATTCCCTCTTCACAGTTCATACTTCAAGTCACACTTTAAAGTTTACACTACATAGGTTTTAGATCTTTAAACACCTTACTGTGACATATTACCGATAAAAATGGTGTGTGTTGTTGCATGTTACATTTTTGTTAATCAATATAAATCGCATCAATCTTGCAATATTGGGTTAATGTATTATTGCATAGTAAACAAGAGCATTTCGATGACAAGGTCTAAACATTAAAAAGAAGATCTTAAAGTGTGATATTAGAAGTGTGAATTACTAAGCATGATGTATGAAATTTGAAGTTGGAACTATGAAGTGTGAAGTTAATTGTGAATTATGAACAGTAAAGTGTGAAATGGAACTATAAGGTATGAAATGTGAAGTCTGAACTGTGAAGTTTGAACTGTGAAGTGTGAACCATGAACATATAGACTATGAAGTATGAACTTTCAAATGTCACTTTATGTTTCTATAGTTCAGACTTCATACTCAAAGCTTCACAGTAAACTCCTCTTAGTTCATACTTCATACATCATACTTCACAGTTCAAGCTCCTTCTCACTTCATTTGTACTTCAAACTAGACAGTTCAGAATTCAAACTTTACACTTCATAGTTCACATTTCACCCTTCTGTTCATAGTTCATACTTTACACTTCATATTTCATGCTTCATACTTCATTGTTCAGACTTCAATCTTCATACTTAACACTTTATACTCCAAAAGTCATACTTTACACTTTATAGTTATGTGCAATGGGGGACAGCGCAAAATAACATTTTTGAAGTTCACAGTTCATACTTTACCGTTCATACTTCACACTTCATAGTTCACACTTCATACTGCACACTTAGTAGTTCGCATTTCATAAGTCAGATTTAAGGCTGCATATTTCACACCATACTTTGCACAGTTTGAATTGTGAAGTATGAACATTGAAGTATTAAGTGGAAATGTAAAGAATGAAATGTGAAATCTTAACTGTGAAGTTTCAACTCTGAAGGGTGAAGTCAGAATTTTGAAGTGTGAACCATAAACTTGGAAGATTGAAATGTGAAGTATGAAATGTGAAGTATGAACTTTTAAATGACACTTTCCCGTTTTCCATTGTTCTGACTTTATACTCCAAACGTCACAGTACACGATTCTTTGTTCATAGATCACATTTCTAAGTTGACGCTTCTTACTTAACAGTTCATACTTCATAGTTCAGACTTCATAATTCAGTTTTCACACTTAATTCATAGTTCAAACTTCACACTTAATAGTTCAGACTTCATAGTTCACATTTCAAAGTTCAGACTTCACGCTTCATACTTGGCACTTCATACTCAAATTTATAGTCATGTGTGGGAGACAATGTAAAGTAACCTTTGAAGTTCACAGTTCACACTTCACAGTGAGCACTTCTCACTTCATATTTCTCACTTCATATTTTAGACTTCATACTTCACACACTACACACTTCATACATCACATTTCATAGTTCAGACTAAAGGCTGCATAATTCTCACTTCATACTTTGCACTTTATACTTTACAATTCATACTTCCCAATTCATAGTTATGTGAGTGAGACAACGTAAAAAGACATTTTTAAGTTCACAGTTCATACCTCACAGTTCATACGTCCCACTTCATGGTTCTGACTTCATTCTACACACTTAATTGTTCACACTTCATTTGGCATACTTAAAGCTACGCACTTCCCACTTCATACTTCGCACGGTTTGAATTGTGAAGTATGAATATTGAAGTATTAAGTTGAACTGTGAAGTATGAAATGTGAAGTTTGAACTCTGAAGTTTGAACTCTGAACTGTAAAGTGTGAACCATGAATTGTGAAGTATGGTTATTGAAGTATGAAGTCAAACTGTGAAGTTTGAAATGTGAAGTTTGAACTTTGAAATATTTTTTTTTGCTGTCCATACTTCAGACTTTATACTCCAAACATCACAGTACACTCCTATGAGTCAATAGTTCACAATTCACAGTCGACGCTTCTTACTTCACAGTTCACACATCATAGTTTCATACGTCAGTTTTCACACTCCATAGTTCAAGATTTCACACTTAAAAAATCAGACGTCATAGACATAGTACATATACTAGGCCAAAAAAGAAACGCCGCATATTAAACATACATTTTATATGGGGAGACTTTCACCAATCTCTCGCAAACGATCTGTTACAGTTTGAGCGCTGGTTCTTGGATTATGAGTTCCTGGGTGTGTGCTAGCTATCATTGTCACCCGATGAAATTGATTCTGCAGTTTTAACCTACGTTTTTATCGATCTTGACGTCGCGTCATTAGGCGATGACGTCTTGAATGCGCACGGTCTTACATTGTTCCAATTTGCCAGAAACGTTTCCTAAGACGTTCAATCATCCTTGCATGGCATAGAAATTGTTGGTCTATCACCGATGGCGCCATGTTAGCTTGTATCATTCTAATCGCATTGACGCGTTCAACGTGTGTCCGTTTTGGCATCGTTAATTAGCAATGTGTAACTTTTAATTTTAAAGTTTTAAAATGTTTTCAAGCAAATTGGATATTAGACTAGTGATTTCAGTAGTTATTACATTTGTAAATCTAAACAAAATGAATGTGCACGTGAAAAACCTGAAAATAAAAAGACAGCCAGATCAAGGGTTTGGGTTGGTTGAGCTCAATGAAACAATGGAAATTATGTGTGGCAGGAATAGTAGCGCAACATAGATAGCAGATGCATTTTTGTAAGTCTCATTTAACGCACAATATTTTTAATCTTTATATGCGGCGTTTCTTTTTTGGCCTAGTATATTTCACACTTCATAATTAACACTTCCTAATTCAGACTTCATACTTCACACTAAATGCTTCATAGTTCAGACTTCGTTGCACAACTGTAGTGACCTTTAAAAGTTCACAGTTCATGCTCTACTGTTCATATTTCAATTATCATACTTCATTCTGCATTTTTCACAGTCCATACTTCATAGTTATACTTCATAGTTCAGACTTCATGCTTCACACTTTATAGTGAATACATCCTAATTCAGACTTCATACTTCAGACTGCATGCTTCATAGTTCAGATTCGTTACATATTTACACTTCATATTTCGCACTCCACACTTTACAATTCGTACTTCACCGTTCATTGTTATTTGTGGAAGACAAATTTAAATGCCATTTCAAAGTTCACTGTTTATACTTCACATTACATAGTTCATACTTCAGACTTCACAGTTCATACTTCACATTTTATATTTCTCACTTCATATTCACACGTCAGAGTTTATACTTCATAGCCCACACTTTTTACTTCACATTTAACACTTCATAGTTTATACTTTACACTTCATAGGTCAAAGTTCATACTTAACAATTCATACTTCACACTTTTTAATAATGTGTAGGAGACAACGTCAAGTGACATTTCAAAGTTCACAGTCCATACTTCACACTTTATAATTCACACACCATACTTCACACTTCAGACTTCACAGTTCATTTTTCACACTTAATACTTCACATGTCACACTTTATACTTCACAGTGTATAGTTCTTACTTCACACATATAAGTTCACACTTCACACTTCATACATCACAGTTTCCAATATTTGAACATGTGACAGTGAGGCATTACTGATGAAAATGGTGGGTGTTGTGGTTAACTACCCTAAACTACCCATATCCTCCATCTCCTCCTCCTATCTCCTCCTCTACTACCCATCTCCTCCTCCTAAACACTCTCCTCCTCCTCCTATCTTCTCACCTCCTCCTCCTCCTATCTCCTCCTCAACTACCCATCTCCTCCTCCTATCTCCCATCCCCTCCTAAACACTCTCCTCCTCCTATCTTCTCACCTCCTCCTTCTCCTATCTCCTCCTCAACTACCCATCTCCTCCATCTTCTCCCCCTATCTCCTCCTATACTACCCATCTCCTCCTTCTTAACACTCTCCTCCTCCTATCTTCTCACCTCCTCCTCCTATCTACTCCTCGACTCCCCATCTCTTCCATCTTCTCCTTTCTCCTCCTCTACAACCCATCCCCTCCTCCAAAACACTCTCCTCCTCCTATCTTCTCACCTCCTCCTCCTCCTATCTCCTCCTCAACTACCTATCTCCTCCTCCTATCTTCTCCTCTACAACCCATCTCCTCCTCCTTAACACTCTCATCCTCCTATCTTCTCACCTCCTCCTCCTCCAATCTCCTTCTCTACTACCCATCCCCTCCGCCTATCTTCTCACCTCCTCCTCCTCCTATCTCCTCCTCAATTACCCATCTCCTCCATCTCCTCCTCCTGTTTCCTCCTCTACTACCCATCTCCTCATCCTAAACATTCTCCTCCTATCTTCTCACCTCCTCCTCCTATCTCCTCCTCTACCACCCATCTCCTCCTCCTTAACACTCTCCTCCTTGTATTTTCTCACCTCCTATCTCCTCTACTACCCATCTCCTCCTCCTAAACTCTCTCATCCTCCTATGTCCACCTCCTCCTCCCATCTCCTCCCCCTAAACACTCTCCTCCTCACATCTCCTCCTCTACTAGCCATCCCCTCCATCTCCTCCTCCTAAACACTCTCCTCCCCCTATCTTCTCATCTCCTCCTCCTCCCATATCCTCTTCTACCAATCCCCTCCATCTCCTCCTCCTAAGCACTCTCCTCCTCATATCTCCTCCTTTACTACCCATCCCCTCCATCTCCTCCTCCTAAACACTCTCCTCCTCCTATCTGCTCACATCCTTCTCCTAACTTCTCCTCAAATACCCATCTCCTCCTCCTAAACACTCTCCTCCTATCTTCTCACCTCCTCCTCCTCCCATCTCCTCCTCTACTAGCCATCCCCTCCATCTCCTCCTCCTAAACACTCTCCTCCTCCTATCTTCTCACCTCCTCCTCCCATCTCCTCCTCTACTAGCCATCCCCTCCATCTCCTCCTTCTAAACTGTCGCCTCCTCCTACCTTCTCATCTCCTCCTCCCATCTCCTCCTCTACTACCCATCTCCTCCACCTAAACACTCTCCTCCTCTACTACCCATCCCCTCCATCTCCTCTTCCTATCTTCTCACCCCTCCTCCCATCTCCTCCTCTACTACCCATCCCCTCCATCTCCCCCTCAAATTATCGTTGAGAATAAATTTGATCTTGGATAGTGGCACATATAAATAAGTCTTTTCCTTTTTCCGTCAGCTTTATTCACACCATTGGATACTCATTGTAGAATGTTACATTGTCTTAGTAATGTGTGATTGGATCTGCACCGTTTCTCAATGTGCTAGTCTTAAATGGGTTAATAAAGTGTGTTTGATATCATTTTTATGTTAAACGCTGTCTATCACTCTCAGAAGTTCAATTTTTTTTCTTTCAGATATTAATCAGAGATGTTTACTATACAGAAACAGACAAGGTGGAGTTACTACAACTACAAGTCCCAGAGGCCCAAGTTTTGTGTAGGATTCGAAGTAGCATCATTTGAAAAAGTGAAACGTTTGAATAAGACACAATTGGATAAAAAAACTTTCAAAGAAGTTAACATTCCATGAAGTGTTAGAGTGTACCATGGGTTTTACTAGTCGAAGCTCAATAAAAAAAAGGAGGGTTTAATTAATAGTTGTGTGTGGGTTTTTTTCAGTATATACATGACCACTTCTGTGTACTCTCATTAATTCGAATCCTTAAACATTAAACTACCCTTTAAAGTCCAATATGTAATATATACAGCTGCATTTAACAGATTTTGGTCACTATTACATGTATCTTCCGTATTTGCTATCTAAAGATATGCTGACTTGAATGTACTTAGGGCAGACTCAGTGAGACTGCTCCTGTTTGTGTGCAAATGTTCTTCATACAGCACATCGCATTGACATGGTTCTTGTATGTCTCCATTAGGCATACAGCATATCTTTGGATATGTAAAAGTGAAAGTAATCATGTTTAGCCTATGCACTGGTTATCCTTTTATAGATCAGCTATATTTATTCAAACTTCAAATAAAACAACGAAAGTTTGGCCCTAGGGACTTTGATTTAACGGCAGGCCTTTAGTTAAGAGTGCTTAACAAAATAATAACTTTCATATTTCTTAACCAAAACATATGTTGTGGATGATCAGAAGAACCGTCTCAATGAGACGTGTCTCAATGAGACAATTGTTTTGAGTACCCAACACATATGATAAAACTGATGTGTAAGAACATATTTACAATTTTTACGCTTAACGTTTTTGTTTATAAACCTGTTTAACTGTTTATAAACTTGTGCATTACAACAAACTTTTCAGACTAAGCATGATCGACTATTGCTAAGAAACCAAAGGATGTTGGAAAAACGACCCTACATGTAGCTAAGCATCTAAACGCTTTTGCCATGGTAATTCATTTCATTTGTAAAATGCGGTATTTTGAGCTCACCTGCACACAGGGAGTTTACATTTTAACTTCTCTCTTGACAAGCAATGGCATGTGAATGGTCAATATGGGCTTTTGTGATCCTTCGATGTCCGTTGTCATTATGCAAACATAGTTCCCCAAGAGTACCACAGTGATCTATAACTTTAATCCCCTCCACTCTACACCAGCAATTCCAAGTGAATGGTACTCAAATCACAGTAAATGGTAGTCTCTAACAATCAGCATCCCTTTATTTTAGCTCACCTGTGCCATGGGCTCAGTATGAGCTTTTGTGATCCTCTAATGTCTGTCGTCATTGTCCGCACGCCATCCTTCAGTCAACATAGTTCCCGAAGAGTACCGCAGGGATTAAGTTTACATTGACCTAGTTTACCTCTGGTCAAGTTTGACCCTATGAAAATATTGTTCTTGAAAATCAGATGGTCAGTTGAAGTAAACGTTCATATGGGGCAACTTTTTGATATTAATATGACTATACAGTGCAGCTCACAAGATCAAATTGGCAGTCATGAGGGTCTCAATGGGGTACATCAGAAATCAATAATCAGTAAAATATAGGCCCAAAGTTGGTAATCAGTAAAAGTTAGGCCACAAAATCAGTAATCAGTAACTATTAGGTACAAATATCGGTAATCAGTAAAATTTAGGCCCAACACTCATATCAGTAATCAGCAAAAATTTGGCTACATCAGTAAACTTCTTTTTGGTGAAACTATTCTTTAATTCATTTCTCTCTGGATCAAAGAGTAGGACAACTCTTTCAGATGTGTCTTTTTGCATGAAGGACGGTTGCTTATAAAAGTTTTTTCATTCTCAACTCAACTGAGCACGAAATTTCATCTGCTCATAAAAAAGCTACAATACTGACATATAAAAAAGTTTCTTGCCTTAAGTCCCTCAGATGTTGTATTTATATCATGCTAATAAATGTTAAAATGCCAACAATTTCGTGCGAGCTAAGTTGAGCATATTTTTTTATAATCTCGGGGCCAGTTTCAACCCAGATTGCCTTGCAATTCGTAATATAGAAGCATCATTCCGCTATTCGGTACAGACTAGATAGATCTACACATGTTGAAAGTGAAGCAAACAATTCTAACACACCCCAATGGTTAAGTCATGTGATATATCGAGTAACAAATCACTGAATGGAGTACCCTAGCATCATTTAGCATCATCTGGCTGCCTGTTCGATTTTTATGACGTCGCCAATCACATAAAGCCTTGTAATAGTGACATTAAATGGCTCAAGGCGAGCTATTGTGATCGGTTTCGTCCGTCGTCCGTAAACTTTTTTCTTTCCTGTACCACTGGCACAAATTAGATTGATTTCACAGGAATTTTCCCCATAATGCCATCAACCAAAATTGCATAAATGGTCATTCGGGTCGCTAGAGCTCTAGATAAGAAATCTTTTAAACGACATCTGAACCACTCGTCAAAATTCAAAATAATTTCACAGAATTGTTCCGCGTGATACCCTCCACTAAAATTGCACAAATGGTTCGCTCTGCTGAAGAAAAGAGCCACCAGAACTCTAGATAAGAACTATCTTCAAATGACATCTCTTGAACCACTGGTTCAAATTCAAAATAATTTCACAGAGTTGTTCCTCATGATGCTTTCTATCGAAATTGCACAGGTTTTTTAATGGTTCTGCTCCGCCAAACAAAGGGACCGCCAATACTCAAGATAGGAAATATCTTTAAACGACTTCTCCTGAACCCCTGGTCCAAATTCAAAATAATTTCACAGAATTATTCCTGATGATGCTCTCTACCAGAGATACGCAAATGCTTTCGCTACACAGAACAAAATGGATGCCATAGCTCTAGATAATATATCTTTAAATGACATCTCTTGAACCACTGGTCCTAATTCAAAATAGTTTTACAGAAATATTCCTCATAATGCCCTAGTCCAAAACTGCAGAAATGGTTTTGTTCTGCTGAACAAAAGGGCCACCAGAGCTTTAGATAAGAAATCTCTTCAAACGACATCGCCTCCCGATTTTTTTGGTTTGATTCTTTACGTCCCAATCATTAATTTTTCAGTTATGGCGGGACAGGTCTCCCTGTGTTTAACCAGTACTAAGCAAGGATAAATGTGTCTTGCTCAAGAACACAACGCAGTGATGAGGCACTGGAAGGGGGGGGGTCCCAGTATCCCATATCCCTTTTATTATTTTGAAAAATATTCCATATCCCTAAAATAAATATGGCAAATATTCTCTAAATTCAGAAAGCATTGTACCCCATATCCCTAAAACTGATCCAAGTATCCCGTATCCCTTTAAGTATTTACAAAAATATCCCGTATCCCTTTAAATTTTTTGCCAATGTCCCTGTATCCCTAAAAGCCCTTCTAGGGCTTCAGTGATGCCGGTGAGGCTCGGACCCATTGCTTGACCCGTGACAGTCTATAGAACAAACATGCACATTCAGTGTATCAACTGTTACAGTGATGTCCGGTGATCGCATGACCCATGATAGCCTTCAGACCTCATGCCCAGTCATCGCATAACCCGTGATAGTCATCAAAACTCAGACCCGTAACAGTCATCGAACCGTGACAGTATTTGGAACTTATGTCGAGTCATCGCATGACCTGTGACAGTCATGTACAGTAATCGCATGAACCTATTCAGAACACATGTTCAGTCATCACATGACCTTGACAGCCATGCCCAGTATTCGCATGAACCATCACACACTTCCCAACTCGTATCGAGTAATCGCATGACCCGTGACAGTAGTCATGAAAATTCATCGTTTGACTCGTGACAGTTATTGCATGACACACGATAGTCTGCAAAACACATACACAGTCAAAACATGAACAGTGAGTCGTGCCGAATCATCGCATCAAAACGCATGTCAATATATGGAATGACGAATGCATTGCAAGACAAATAACTCTTCGGAACTCATGCCCATTCACCGCATGACCCATACCAGTAATTGCATGATCCGTGATAGTCTTCCGATCTCATGCCTACGCATAACCTGTAACAGTCATGAGGGTCTGGATGGGGTATAATGATTAGTGAATAATGGCCCTTTTTTATAATGAATAGTGAATAATGTGCCAAAAAAATAATGAATAGTGAATATTGAGGGCCTAAAAAATAATGAATAATCCTATTTTTTTAATGAATTGAAGAAAAATATAATGAATAGTGAATAATCAGATTTCTTTGCCACCTTTTTAACTGTTAATGAATAATTGGTCTTATTTTAATGAATAGCCCAAAATTTTAATGAGATGAATAATGGGCTAAATTTTTAATGAATAGTGAATACCAGACCCCCCCCCCCCCCTCCAGACCCTCAGTCATGTCCAGTCATCGCATGACCCGTGAAAGTCATAAAATGTAGCACATATTAACAGCTAGATATGCTGTGCATTTTTCAACGACCAACAGTCTTGGTCAGAAATGTTGTTTGTTTGTTTATTCGTTTGATTTGATTCTTTACGTCCCATCAACAATTTTTCAGTCGTAAAAGGACGGGCTTCCTGGGTTAAATCAGTACTAAGCTAGGATTAATGTTCTTGCTTAAGGACACAACACAGTGACTCCGGTGAGGCTCGAACCCGCGGCCCCTCGGTCTCAAGTCAAGCACACTGCGCTCCCTGTCAGAAGTTTTAAAAGCGGTGAATCGATACCGTTCCGTAGGCTTATTTTGCCTACAAGAGTTTTCAAGAGCTGAATTTTTCACAAGTGTTTACTAGATCAGTCACACTTATTTTTATTAATCAGAGTGATAAGAATCAAAGTAACTTTCATGAATTATTTTTCTATGTAATACGAGAATGATTAGCGCACCACCCTCTTTTTAAAGTATTTGAGACCTTTTTTATAGTTGTCGCCCAATTTTCTCTGATCTGTTTTGATGCTTTCAATTACGTCCGCGCTTACGCCCGCGCGCTCGTTGCTATGGATTTTCTTACCTCCGATGGAAGAGTAGCTTAAGAATTCTTAGCTAAGAAAATGCTATGAAACGCACCGCGCTTAAGAAAATGTTAGTGAAACGCACTTTAAGAAAAAGATACGACAATCCTTAAGAAGTTCTTAAGCCTAAGATTTTCTTAGCGCTAAGATTGTTAGTGAAACGCTGCCCTGGGGCTGAGTATAAAAGCCTGAGGTTCTTAGAAAATGTCTACTTGTCTTGTGCATTCAAACCTCTCAACAGCTAAACACTGGGAAAACTTTCATGATTTTTCAATACTTCCCCAAAAGTTTTTCTTCAAATTTGGCACAGAGGTTCTTTGATACGCACATTAAACATATGCAAAAAATTAGATTTCAATTTTGATCAGAAATACCATTTCTGGAAAAAAATATTACTGTCTGCTACAAAATTCAAATTTACCACTGTTAGAAAAACCCCGCCTACTTAGAGGTCATAACCTGTTGATCAGCCACTAGAGGTAAGCCAGACAATGAGTCAGCACAAGCTGTGAAATCTGACATATGGCAGGTAATCCATCAGCTGATTTTGGCATTATTTTCTATTCAACTGTCCATATTGAAACCAACAACAAAAACACAATCCTGACCGAAACAAAATTGATTTAACATTGGTATTGTGTATACATCAAACCCTTTTGGCTATTTCACAAGTAATCATGCACTATAATTTTCTTGAAATAAATAAATTACCACAATCACAAAAAGTTGTCTGCTGTTTGTTGTCTGCTGATTTGCTTTAAAACCCCCTCAAAAATGAATGTGGATTCGGATAGAATGCTCCTGTAGGATCAGTCTGATCTTGGTCCACACTGTTTGCTCCCACATTTACACAAGTCAAATAATGTTAGCAAAAATATGTAACAGACAACTTATGCAGACAGCATCTTTTAGATGATTTTTTCAGGCACTTTAAAGGTTAAATCATATCAGCTGCAATTACTTCCAACTGTGAAGTTACAAACAATTCTGACTCTTTGTAAATAAACTAGGCATGAATGAAAGATAATTCTCAGATACAGTTACAGCCTTGGAATTTATGACTGGTCTGGTTGAGCTGGATGGGTGTATATTAAACAAGGGTGATCAAGTTCATAATTTTAATCATACTTTTTGTTTTCTCAACGAAGCTAAACTTCAGACTGGACTTTTTTTCATGAAAGCTAAAAATATATAAATTAACCTTGATCAGACTGCTCTTAAGGAAATAGCCTGATCTGGGTCCATATCGTTTGCAAAATTTACTACCTAAGAACATAAGCTTATGGGTGAGCAGACGACAAAAGTCATGTCTGGCAGGTCAGACTCGTAAGAATGATTTAGTGAAAAAAACACACAACTGTTTTATGTATTTGTGAAATAAATTTGGATTTATTTAGAAAAAGAAGAATCAGAGCTTCTGAGTACCAGTTTACTTATCCATTGCTAAAGCACATGGCTAGTGTTTACACTCCTCAGTTGTCAGATTCAATTGATATGCCCTGCCTCTCTTGTAAAACTATCTTAATTGCAAAACTACCGCTTCAGCACATAGGTGAGAGCCGGCGTTTAAAAAGGTTAAGCACAACATCAGGCTTTAAATTTTATATCGATCAGAAAAAGTTTTTAGTAATGTTGAAGGAAGTAAAAGGATGTATAACTTTAATGGAAATAATCATTTAAACCAAAAATGAATCAAATCTGATCTATGGTTAAAGGGATACAGACTGATGACCCTCAAACAGACTGATGACCCTCACAACCACCATTTTTGTGAACAATTTTGATGGAGGGTTACAAAACCATACATGCAAAAAAAATTTCAAATCAGCCAAGTTGTTTTTGACTTGTCCCCCCCCCCCCTTTTTTTTCTCAATAAATGTATAAGAAAAACTGGCATGGCCACCTTGCAGCTATGATTTTCACTGAGCAATCTCTATAAAATAAACCTTGTTAGGGGGTCACCCTACGCCAAATTATTTTTAAATCAACAAGGTAGTTTTGATTGAGTTATTTTGTTTTCCCTATATATGCTGGTTGTATGGGTTTCAAAGAACATCTACAGCTATGGCGAAGTTCCAGTACTTTAAACTATTTATATATCTAGGCTACATAAATTTTGACACCAATAATGTGTTGCAGGGTAAAATACTTAGTGCATAAAAAGCTGTGCCGCACGCTATTAACAGCCATGTTTTAATGGGCAAAAACCCATGTATTAATCAGGCAATTCATATGAATGTGCTATTGATGCATGACACTGTACTTTACATATATGCATTTAATGCCGTCACAACAATTGACATCATCAGTAATGTGCATAGAAATGAACGTAATTTAGTGACAGAATGACATGTGTTTGCTCTGGAACAGGGGTTTTCAAGACCTACAAATCCTTCATGCTTTTGAGTGTCATTATAGTAATACAAAAATGAACTGTTCGAAGCCTTTTTCCAAAGTTTTCAAATGACAAAATGACTCTATGCAATAATAACTATCAAACATGGTTCTCTGATACACTAACATGCTCGGGTTTCAACAACTACCTCAGGGTCCAGATGCTAATGCATAGAAAAACATGTTTGATCCCTATACTGATTGTGGGCTGGTTTTTTACAAAACAGTCACCAGTTTTCATATTACACAAGTATCTGCCGAATTGTTAGTCCATCTTAACTTTTCTATTTGATATGCCAACAAGTTCAAGCTACCCGTTGTCACTACCTTTCTGTAATCATAGAATGGTGGCTACCAGTTAAAGCATATTCACATCATAAAGACATCCTTGGTGTCGTCGTGGCAGGACAAATATTGGATGATCAGATATTTTGTTTGTGTCCTTAACTGACAAAATATTTTTGCTCAATTCAAGGGGTGAGGGGGGCGTGGTACCCCACCCTTTATTCTGTTTTCTGTCAGGGCCCAATATTCCTGATGCAGGCTTTAAAGTGCACATCAACAGAAAAGTAGGGAAAAAGTAGGGATAAAAATTTGGAAGAAGAAGTGAAAAAGTAGGGATTATCGGTGTAAAAAAAGTAGAAATAGTAGGGCTTTTCCAAGTACAAAATTCATTACAATGAGTTGATTGAAATAAGAAATCTCATATTAAATGAGCAGGATTATACCTGTAGCAATAGCACTAGCTAAACAGACTGCTTTTTTGGATTAAAAATTGAGTAGATAAACGGCGCACCCCCTGAATAAATAAAACAGTTAATGTATAAATACCGAGCAAGGCAAAAAAAATTACATGTGAATGACATTTCGAGTGAAAAAGTAGGGATAGTAGGGCATTTTCATGAAAGAGTAGGAGCAAATCAAAAAAGTTGGGAAAAGTAGGGCCCACCTGAAAGCCTGCTGATGCACCAGAAAAGGAAAAATGAAAAAAGTCAATAAGCAATGCTTATTAGATACCCCCGCACAGTAAGAGTCAGTGAAAAAACTTGGCAAGTTATAGTTTGAACAAGAAGACGAAGATTTCAGTAGAATCTGTGCAAACAAAAATTATAAACTCCTTCATGCATATGTTCAATGTGTCTACATTGTATAGGCAAAGTATCAAATTGCTCCATAAAAAGCTGTGGTAGGAGTTGATCGGCCCATAAAGGCACCGTCTATGCATATACAAACACCTTATTAGGGAAAAATTGTCTAAGTTCTCACAGCTGTCATTTTGTCAAAAATTATTTTTTCTGAACTAAACTCCTTCATGCATATGTTCAATGTGTCTACATTGTATAGGAAAAGTATCAAATTGTTCCATCAAAAGCTGTGGTAGGAGTTGATTGGCCCGTGTATGGCCTATAATAGCATAAGCATAAAGCACTATATTAAAAGCCATTTAGAACTACAAAGGGAAATAACTCTAATAGAATTGGCCCCTAGCCCTTACTTTTTTGTCTAAAGTATTTGTCTTGCATATATAAACATGTTTGCAAGGTTTGATGAAAATCCAGCAATGACTCTGAGTTATTAAGGAAACAAAGCGTTATGGACGCACGGACGGACGCACGGACAACGTGAAAACAGTATACCCCCTACAAACAAAGTTTGCAGGGGGTATAATTATCAACACTATCAATTGGTGGGGATAAACTCTACCAACTACACAGAGCACAACAACAGCTGTAGCGACCTCTATATAATCTGGAAAAATGGATCTAAGTTTGGAGAAATTCCACAAAGTGTTTAAGGAGATATTGTTTAAAGTAAATTGTTGACAGATGAGACAAACATACGACCGACATCCTATGATCACAAAAGCTCACCACCTTGAGTCTATGTCTCGGATGTCAGAGCTAAAATACAGAAAATGAAACTAACTTGCCTGGTGAAATTATTTTATTGATTAGCACTAACTGATTCATTACATGAATTCCTTCACATGTGCAAGTATACCAATATTGAGGTAAGGACCATTTATCCAAAAATCTGCCACCCAAACTTATCTTTTATTCCATTTCGTACAGAAGTATATGGATGGGTTAATTATAATAGCTAGTATGAAATCTTGGTACGGAAAATGTTCTAAAATTTCTAACACTTATTTTTCTGTTCTCAAATATAACGTTGGTTTTCAGGGCTACAATTCACAAAATGGTTGTGAGAATAGCAAACAGTGAAGACCCTGATCAGACTGCTTCTGAAGAAGCAGTCTGATCTGGAACTGCTTTTTATCTAGTTTGTTTTGGCAGGCAACTAGTGTTCCAAAATTTTAGAACATTTACCATACTTATCCCATTGGTGAGCTTTGAAGGCTCAGATGTGCATTCACAAGGCAGTGATTCATTTACAATTTTGGGCTTATGGGTCCTGGGACTCACTACATCCAATATCAATGAGTCCCAACTGCAAACTAATGAGTCCAAAACACTATTTTTAATGACAAGTCTGCCATACTATTGCATCCCGGGACTCGCTGAAATAAAAACTTATGCGCAAAAGATGCAGGATGCGCAGGTAACAAAATCACTGACAAGGTAGGGAAATAAGGCTCAGACAAATTATTGGGACTCTATCCCCACCAGGTAGATGTGCATTCATTGAAGGCTCAGATGTCATAGTCTGAGCCCTATTTCCCTACCTTGTGGATACACATGATGTGCATTCACAAGGTAAGGGAAATAGGGCTCAGACAAAAATATTTGGACTCTAGCCCCACTAGATAGAGATGTGCATGCATATTTAAAGTGACTCAATCTCATGGGCTTGTCCATATATTCTGAAGAGTAACATTTTAGAATTCCCAAAATTCATTGCATTTCTGTGCCTGAAGATCTATACCCGACAAAAAAAGAAACGCACCACTATGATTTTCCAATTAAATTCTCCTTTAAATACGAAACTGTTAATTGTCATGAAATACTTATTTCTGATCAAATCTCACTAAAACTTGAGTGTGGCGTACATGAGTATCTGTACCTTCCTATATAAGAACAAAACACATCAACGCGAATGCTAAACAAGTTATGGAAGCATGTATTCAATGCTACTGTCTACATGGAATTCCGAGTAATGTGTTTATTGATGTTTTTTATTATTACAAAATACTTTTTTATCAGTTCGGACCGTTTGATTTAATTAAATTATTGTTGGCATATATTTACATGTTTTATTAGGTTTATTATTATCAGTATGGATTCGTTATCCAAAGGGTAGTCGGAAGCAAGGGGCTACCTAGCGTTCAATAATCGCGTATGATGGAATTAAAGTTGGAATTAGTGTCTGAGTAAGATTTGGTCCATTTAGACAAATACTATTGCTTGAATTAATCCAGCAAGAGAGCATTTTAAATACGCTTATTTTCTGTGACTTGACAATTTAACCCCCTTTTAGTTCATGCACCATTTCCTTTAACACATGCTTGACGCCTGATTGCAAAAGATATGTACTGCAGCAGTACCTGAAATCGCTTTACAAGGATGTAAACAAAACTTATCTATCACTTGTGATCTTCATGAGAGGCGAACAGTTCTACGTGGTGCGTTTCTTTTTTTGTCGGGTATATATTATCTTGGTAGACAGTGTTGATATTTCATTCATCACATGAAGTCGCATGTATTAAAATTGATAAAACAAAAGTGCATTACACATTTACTAACTTTTTGAAATGATGTCCATAACCATAATGTGTATAAAATGGCAAAATATTTATATTGTCAAGCCAAAAACACAATTTCAAAGTAATTTTAATAGGATCTTACATTTATGCTCATCAATTATGATTGGATTTATTAAACTTGTTGCGAAAGAGATAAAATGCTTGTACGAGGGACGTTTTTTATGTACGTAGAAAGGTAGATTTAATGAAAACAGAGAAAGTAGATGCATACATCATGCATATGTTTGGAAAGATTGAGCTTTTATCTATACACACAGCCTAAAATTATTTCAAAATGCATTACTTTAATGACTTCTAAGAGGCAAAGACATACGTATATATCGCACACTGGAAATATGGTAGAAATATGACATTTATGGACTTAGTCTCTGACAGAAAGTTAGAAACAATTGCATGAAAATGGGTCCATAGCCATACACAGCTTCTGAAAATATGGTTGCAGATCAAGGACACAACGTGCTACAATATTATATAAACATTATAGCAAATGCGCAGCAATTATTGGATATGGAAGATTTGTTTGGAACCTCAGCAAATTGAACAGTAGGCATATAAACTTTTATTGTAAAAAGTTGACACAAGTGGAAGTTGGATACGGGCTTGTGAATGTGGCTTAATATGTTAGCTGTAAAGTAGTATTATATTTTTTATTGTTTATATGGTAGATGGAAGTGTTATTGTAACTTTCATCCCAAAACAAATTTAGTACTTCTGTTTTATTAGAAATGAACTGCAAAATAAATAGCCTAGGGGGTGCTAAAATCCCTTATTTTGTATATAAATGACGTCATGGAGCGTTACTGTATTTAGAAAATACATTCAAACTGTTTTTGTGCCTCTTAACAGGTTTTGAAATAACTGCAATAAGAAAATTGTGCAGATCTGATTGTTATTGTGTTTTCTATGCGGGGTTGATTTTCCCCACCCACTTTTTATAACATGGGCGTATGCCAGTACCGGAAGTTGCCAGTTACATGCTTAAATCGATACATCAATATAACTGCTGACGAATGATTGAGTATATCATGTGCTATGCAAAACCAGAAGAAATTTTAAAATTTGTTCACAATCGTAATTTTATCAGATATCATAACTGCACTTGACTGTGATTATTTTGGTATATTGATGGGTGTTTTAAAATTGTTATAGAAGAGCAAACAACATGCTTATAGTTTTGCTGCACTTGTCTACCATTAGCGTTTGAATAATTAATTTTGATGGTGCAAAGAAAAAATCGGCTTGAAAAATGCTTATATCACCATAGCGAATGGAACTTAACAGCGTCTAATTTTCTAATGGCTGTGTGGTTAAAATGACACTGATTTCGGCCAGTATCCTTTTTACGCCCTATTCAAAGCTATATATCTTGACCTAAACGCAAATGACGTAAAATTTATATCAAACGATAGACAGGAGCTAGACCTTTCAAAATATATATAGTTATGGTACCGTAAATTCTATATTTGTAGAGATACAGCCCGATTCTACGAACATAAAAAATGACCCTCGTAATAGCCTTGCATATTATCTCCTTTCCTCAAGTCATAAAAAATCAAATTTACATGAACACCAATGTAAGATCCACTATGTCTTGTGGAATCTTATCTACTACATTGTCACCACTGTGACTTATGAAGAATAGAAGTATAGAGTTTATTGAATCCATCATGATAAGAGCCGCCACCACATGAGATTCCAGCACTTATCGCATATATGCAAATGGCTCTAATAAACAATCACGCTAACATATTTAGTGAAACTTGAGGTCTAAATTTTGGTCAGAGCCTTTAACTACATCCATACTTCATGTATGTGAGCAGCAAAGGCTCTACATAAGCTCAGATTCCTCTGGGCCTTTACTGCTCGCTGATGCAACAAGTACCGTAATCTTATGGACTGGCCATTATACTCACTATCATAAAATACACTGGACTATGGCATAGGTTGTGGTTCTTGATTTATTCTTTTAAGAAAAAATTAAGGTACTTAGTACACACAAATATATTATTATTGTATTATAATTCATGTACATTACTATCACACACAGGCGACAAAACATAAACAGTAAAACCTGTTTAAAACGGCCACTCTAAATAAAAAAGCCCGAAAATTGTTTTTCAAGACTAATTATCGCTCAATGCAGGTCAAAAGTATTGTAGAATGCTTCTACAATACTTGACCTTCATTAAGCTACCATTAGTCATAAGATCCTTGTTTTGTCTATTTTTGAGTGGCCGTTTTACACATGTTTTACTGTAGTCATGTATATTATGCAATTTTATACTTAACACAACTCTTTCCTTGCTAACGGTGACTTTTGTCGTCTGCTGATAACCTTTGCAAACAGTTTGGACCCAGATCAAGACTGACAGAATGTCAGTCCTGACCTGGATCCAAACTGTTTGACACTCTGATAGTGTTGCTGAAAGAATGTTTTGAAAAACATTATTTTGAAAAGGTCAGCAGACCACAACAAAAGCCAGAATTACCCAGCATGAAGAGTTAACATTCCACTAGAATAGTATACAATCATGGCCCTAGACAAGAGTATAAGAATCTATCATGAGTGTGAGGGTGGGATAGAAAAATCCATCCTGAGGATCACCGAGTGGCATCACGAGTGATGACCAAAAAAAATCGCAAAGGAGGAATTTTCTATCCCATCCTCACATGAATAATGGATTCTTTTTCTTGCTCATCGCTAAATACCTCATTTTATATTGGAAACACATGAAAAAAGGCTTCCAGAAAATCCTGAATACGCGGAGATGTGACATGGTGACGTCATTTTATCATTGCAATGACGTCATAGAACAACATGCGGACAGAGTGCGTCCTACGTGTGGCTGTTCATTTTTATCTTTCTCTAGGGCTGGTACGAGTATGTGAAATAGAATTATCTCACATGGGTAAATACAACAGAAATCCAGATCTGGTGTGCGAGAAACTTTTTTTCTTGCTCTTCTAAGAAAATGTTTGTTCTCATCAAAAGTGCCTTCTACAGATGCTTCCAATAACCTCCAGAACTAACTACATGAATAATAAATATAACCATTTTTCAGTTGACTTAACCCTTGGTATATTCCATTGTATGTATAGTGGGGTCGCAGGTTATAATTTTCAAATAAAATTGTATGTTTTTCTATGAAGATGGTGTGTCTTAGCCAACAGTGTAGACTTTGATGAAAAGCCACAATATGCAGCATTTCATCTGGGTCTTCACTGTTTGCCAAAGTACTCATTTAGGAGTGAACAGTATACAAAAGGCTAAAATTATACATTTCTAATCTTTGCTTATACCCTTGAGAAAAACAGCTCTCTAAACTTCTTACAAGCCAGCTAACTTAGGTGGCCACTCAAAAAAAGACAAAACAAAGATCTTAATGACAAATGGTACCTTAATGAAGGTTCCCCTTGGGGCATTCTGCAATACTTTTGACCTGCATTAAATGATAATCAGTCATAAAAGCCATTTTTCGTCTCCTTTTTGAGAGGCCGCTTAAGACAGGTTTTACTGTTACCTCAACCTATATTATGAGCTGTGTCATGAGAATTTGTTTGTTTGTTTTGTTGCTTTACGTCCCAAGTCAACAGCTATGGTCATGGCGGGACGGTCAGTTCACCTAACCACACTTTTTCCTGGGCAGGCTTAAACAAGCGGTTAACCAGTAATTCGTGCACATACTTTCGCTTGTAACTGACAACAACCCTTCTTGAATAAATCAGCGGAAGGGAGGAGAATGACCGTAGAAATAAATTAATTTCATGATCAATCTCCACGAAAGCATGGGACCGGGATCGAACTCACGACCCCTGGATCTGCAGTCAGACACGCATCTGTAGCCAGACACGTTACCGACTGCGCTAAGCGGCCCGGCCTGTGTCATGAGAAGACCCATTTATGTTGTACATATCAACATCACTTAAAGATTTTATCTGGTCTCTGAGGCTGAGCAGGGTGATTTGAGTAAACCAGACCTAAAGAGAGGCTTTCTCATTGACCATGGTTGACACATAAATCATCTGGTTATCCAGGTTTTCTAGTGAAAAGGTCTGGCAGTAGTCAAACACAAAAAAACATTAACAAATACTGTACATTAACATAGCAACATAAATTTAAAAATGCATGTACATGATAGATGAAAACGCAAGAAAACTTCAAATAAATAATTGCTATCTAAAATAAAAGCATAGAATCAAAGTGGACGTTGTCCAATCAGACCTGGTACATTCATACACAAAAGCATTAGAATACATTTTAACCCATATACGCCTAGTGTCCTTTTTGTGGGACTTAGGTAAATGGTGCAGACCCTGATCAGACACCGCCGAATGTGGCACCTGATCAGCATCCAACTGTTTGCTAACAGAATTTTCTATCAATATTTCAATAAAAAATACCACCCAACATCCTTTAAAATCGAAATGGACTGGTCCAATTGATAAAAGAGGGAAATTCCATTCAGCATAAATGGGTTAAATACAGAAGATAATTTCATTATCAAAGTTTCTCTCACTAGTCATTTCAAACAGCAAAGAAGAATTAAAAAGATTATCAGCTAATCTTCCTCATAATCTGTTTGACCATTTTCATTCTGGATTTTGGTAAACAGGTACTTGGCAAACAGTGAAGACCCAGATGTAATGACGCATAATGCTTGCCAATCTTCACTCAGGGACAAAGACATGGGTGAAAGTTAACAAATTTCAAAAATCCATAAACTTTCCAAATTCAAATCTTAAAACTTGCTGTACGCCTACAAAGTGGTAACAATTTCAAGTTTAAATGGTCAATTGTCCAAAGATGAACTGAAAATAAATCAGAGATGCTATTAAAATCTGCCTAATTCAGCATTTTGAGGCTGACTTTCCAAAGAAAGTCTCAAATTCCTGAATTCAAGAATAATCCTGAAAACTTTCACCAATGCATAATGCTTGCCAATCTTCAGGAACAAAATCATACCCCTTAAATACAAAATGGGCAATTCCATACTTATTCTTTCAACATTAATGGGAAAATCCATCAGAATTAAAAGGGTTAAATGAAGAATTGTTGTTAATGTTTGAGTTTTTTTCATTTTTTCATAAACATAAAAATATTCAACAAAACACAATCCTGAGAAAACAAAACTGTACATCAACCTTATAAATTAAAGAATTACATGTTAAATGGTCAATTGTCTTTAGATAAACTGAAAATAAATCTGAGAAGCTATCATACTCTGCCGAAATCGGTATTTTGAAACTTTCATAAAAGAAGTCTCAAACTCCTAAATTCAGAAATAATCCTGAAATTATTTTGTTTCATTTAATTTTTCTCCCAATCAACAATTTTTCAGTTTGTCTACACTCTTGTTGGTGGTATAAAATAGTTATACTATGTTTTCCACCTGTACGTAAGATTAATCCATGGATTATCTCCACGTACAGACAGACTTAAAAAGCAGATATCTTCCGGACAAATTAATAGTGGCGGATTAAGTAATAAAAAAAATGTAAATGTTTTACAAATAACTATTACAAACAACTATTTTGACATTGACATCAGCATACAGTCAATGTTTACATTTATATTTAGCAGTAAACTAGGTCATTAATTCCTTAATTGATAGAAGAAACATATAAGTGTGGATTCTGATCAGATGGCTTCAGAAACAGTTGATCTGGCCACACACTCTACCGGGTTGCAGTATATCATTTCAGCCAAGAGGTGTTGAGAGAAACACCATTCATGATACTCTTAAGATCATCTCCCTTGAGATGCTTCTCAGTTTTCAAAGAATATTTCAGCAAGCCTCCAGATGAGAGTGCTTAATTAAAAATCAATATTCTATTTATCAAGCAAAACCTATATTTTGGGTGCTCAAAAGAACCATCTCTATGAGATGGTTCTTTTGAGCTACCAAAACATATGTTACGACTGATGAAGAAGAAAATGAATACAAATTTACGATTTATGTTCCCTTATCTGGACCTACGTAAATTCAGTAGAAAAAATTCTTGGATTTAAACATTCTCATCAGGAGCCCTGTAATCCCACATTAATGATGTATACATAACAAAAGTTTTCCTAAAATTATAGGCAAACTAGGAATGGGAAAATAAATTTAGACAGCAAGCCAAGTAATAATCAAAATAATCATAATAATTAAAAGACATGACTCTTGATCTAATGCTGGGATACTATTATATATATATATATATATATATATATATATATATATATATATATATATATATATATATATATATATATATATATATATATATATATATATATATATAAAGGGTTCATACAGGCAAGGCCATGAAAATTACAAGGATTGGACCACAATGGAAACCAACTAGCTTTTAAGGATCACAAAGGACCAATTAGTTTTCAAGGACTATGAATTGATGAAAAAGCAGATCAATGTATGAAAAAGCTGATCAATGTACACTCTATAATTCAACTTTTCAAACTAGCAAACAGACATAATGCTATCAAGTGAATAATTATTGTGTCTTTAAGGAATGGGGCAAAATTTTTAAACTGATTTAGGAACAGAAAATAAGTACATTCCAAGGACTTTTCAATGCTGTAGTTTTTCGTCCAGTACTTTTCAAGGACAGGCATTTGATTTTCAAGAATCCCCTTCATGTAAGTACTTTTCAAGCCTTTGTGAACCCTGCTATAAAAATCCCAAAATTTAATTAATTCATACTGCCTGAGATTGTATCATTTACTCTAAAACTGGCCTAGTTTTTCCTACAACATATAAACCTTCCAAAAACTAAAACTTATAAGGGTAATGTCATAACGAGTAGTATCTGAATGTATTAATTAAGTTAGTACATGCCTTAAGCATGCACAGTTCAGATTTTATAAAAAGCCCCGCCTTCTTATAAACACTTGCTTAATACAGAGATTTATAAGTTGCACTGGATTTATGAAATGATAATTTACTAATTTTTATCTACCTGAATCAACAACAGCAGTTATCTAGCATGACTAGACTTATAAACTGACAGAAAATTGTTAATAAATAAGTTATATTTGTGCAAGTCTGTGAAAAATTCAAGCACTTTTACAGGACTTATATTATCCTACAGCTTTCAATAACAACACTATAATGATTTACACAATGAAATTCAAGTCTGCAAATGCTGACTGAGATAATGAGGAAATGAGTGCAAGAAAATTAGCATTAAAATTGTTATGCTTTTCTTTGATGCAGCATCAAAGAAAGGCCACATAAAAAGATACCATGTGTTTAGGGTAACCCGATCTCCTAAATTTACTGCTGAAACCTAGGATTTTTCAGGTTTTCTGGAAAAAAAATATAATTATATGCATTTAGAAAGGCAAAATGCCTTTCAAAATGCATAAAATTATATTTTTTTCCAGAAAAAAAAAATAATTTAAAAAAATGTGTGTCTAAAATTTTCGGACCTGTTACCCGAAACAGATATTTTTTTTTTATTTGACCTAATTCTATTCTCAATTTTTGTCTCCATTAGCAGAGTTATGTCAAGTACTTATCAAGGACTTTTTTAAAGAGCAATTTACAAGGCGGATTTAATTTTCAAGGACTTTTCAAGAAAGCCCTTCATATTTAAGTGTTTTTCAAGCCTGTGCGAACCCTGTTATAGGTAAAAATTAGTTCTAATTTATATTTTTCAAGCTTGCTGTCTTTATTATTTTTAACCTGTCCATTCAGGCAACGTCATGTTTACAGGCATACTAAACAAAAAGTTTATTATATGTCCATGCACACATGTTAGGTTATGAGGCATTTAAAACAAAACTCGCATAAAATAAATATAGACTGGTTTCTCAGCACACAACTGTCAATCATTGTTGGCAAGGTGTTTTATTCACCATTCATCATCACAGAACGCTTGTCACGAAACTTTGCTCTAGCTTTAGTCCTTGCTTTGAAAGCAGCTGCATTATACATGGTCTGAAATATAACAAAATGGTCCCCATAAGCAAAATGTTTGAGCATAATATTGCAATTACTTTCTTACCCATCAGTTAAGTAAAAAAAAATTAGCGTAAAATTGTAATGATTTTCTTACCCATCAGTTTAAACATGTGTTTTGGGTGATCTCATTGAGACAGTTTTTTTGAGTAACCACAACATAAGGTTTAATTGTGTAATAAGAAAAAATAATTTTCAATTACACACCCTAATCTGGAGCCCTGTATTGTCGTATTTTAAACCTGAAGTTCAAAGGGCGTGGCATATGCTAATTTTATCTCCGATCTGTTATCGGTAGTTTTCGCCGAATATACGAACTAATTAGGTTATTTGAAATGGAATGTCCGATGTGAGTAGCGGTTGGACAATATCGTCCGCTGTAGTGTAGCGCTTTAGGTGTAGGTTCGATTGCATATAGCTGGTACAATTTAAGTTCGAATCTCACGAGGCGGATTCTTTTTATTTTTATTTTCCTGTAAGAAAGGTTTGTATGCGCTAAACAACAAGAAAGCGTTAAAATGATGTGTTTGTATGTTTTTGCGCGCGTGCAAGTAAATGTAAACATTCACATGATAACACTGCAGTTGCTCGTAAACCAAGAATGTCGGACAACCAATATTCGCTCTTAGGCGAAACAGTCTCGATTTACTATAGTAGCGACTACACGTGTACATGTGTACATATACGCAACTGCAAAAAAGCATTGTCACGTTTTTCTAGAGTATTCAGTCATGTCAGTACATAGAAACTTTTTTACTGGGAAAAAATAAAACTCCTTGCGGGATTCGAACTTTCCTTCTCTGTATTAGGAGTCCTGGGCTTAGCCCACTACACCAGAGTGGACGATATAGTCATATTTCTACAGTTATGATGCATTGAATTTCAGAATACCTAATTTATTCCCGTATATTTGGCGAAAACTATCGATGAGTGGTCTGAGATAAAATTAGCATAGGTCACAACCTTTGAACTTCAGGGTCAAAAAAATACGACAATAACAGTTTCATATATTGGCCTTGACGCGAGAAAACCTATCTTCGGGGTTTTCCTTCATTTCCCTTTTAAGCCTAAAATGCATGCTGGGTAATTTTTCATGCTTTTGTTGTCATCTGCTGACTTTTTTCATGATTAACTTTTTCCAAAAATTCCTTCAGGTCCTGACCTTGGTTCAAACTGTTTGCAAAGGTTATTAAAAGTCGTGGCAATCAAAGAAAGAGTCTATCAGATTTAGAAAGACTTACGCATGTAATATTTGTTTTCAGATATTTGTTTTTTTATTTGATACTTTACGTCCCAGTCAACAATTTTTTAGCTATGTTGGGACTGGTCTTCCTGGGTTGAACCCATACTAAGCAAGGTTAAATGTGTCTTGCTCAATGACACAAAACAGTGACGCCGGTTAGGCTGGAACCCGCGGCCCCTCGGTCTTGAGTCAAGCACTCTACCACTGAGCCCCTGTCCTCCTTTTTTTCAGATATTTTGTTCATGCATACATCTCTAGTATATTAGCTATCTAGTGAAGTTGTCAGGCACTACATACAACACCATTTCATATCTACATTTGAAGAATGGCACTAATATCACTTATATGTATATTAGAACATGCTTGCAATTAAGCATTCAACAATTCCCATTATTTTGGAAACATTTTATCTGGTACATATTAGATAGAAAAAATTGTGCATATCGCTAATTTTTAACCCTTTGTATACCAATAGATTATTCCTTATGGTAAAATACAATACATTTGGAATGGTTCATTGTATAATTCGAGGTGTCACAGGTTGTAATTTCCAAGTAAAATTGTATTTCATTCTCTGTAGATCATTTTGGTTTTAGCAAACAGTGTAGACCCTAATGAAATGCCACATTATGCGGCATTTCATCTGCATCTTCACTATTTGCAAAAGTACCTGTTTTGGGGTATCCAGTAAACAAAGAGTTAATGCCTGTGTGGTACACAAAAGTTTGAAATTACATTAAGATATGCAAAAGTTTTAACATTACAAGTCATTCAACATTGTATGGATATTTAGGCTGGGAGTAAACTACCTACCATACTTGACAAAATAAGAATACTCTGTGCATAACTTTTTCAAAATTCCATACAGTGTGCATCCATATCAGCAGGCTTTTCATGGAGCCAGCTGATCGAATCAATACTTTAATCAACTTGATGCTGCACGATAGCAGGATAAAAATTGGGGAGTGGTGAAGTACATAAATATGAGACGCGACATGAGATTTCCAACAATGTGGTATATGCGACGAGCGAAGCCTCAGATCAGCCTGCCCATATGCGCAATCTGATCAGAGCCTTTGCTATTCGCTCGAATATTCTATGAATGCTAAGCTACTGACCAAACATCATTTGGAGTTTCTAAGCTTAAAAGGAGGCTTCACAGACTCGCCTGAGGCTACACTTGTCAAAATGCAACATTGTTGGAAATCACATGTCGCGGCTCATTATTATATATATTCAGTATGTCAAGGGTTCACTGGAACTATGGTCTATAAAATAGCTATTACTATGTACATACCCTTTCCCATTTTGAAGGTTTATTTGAAGCACCAGAACCAACCAGTAGTGGATCGCCAAGTTCAAACACATCTCGTATTAATGCATTCCACTGAAGAACAAAAACAAGTAACCATTAGGATAATTACCACTCACCTGAATCCAATGTGCCTGGGTGACCCATATAATACATTTACAATATTGACCTTTGATGTTACATTATTACAGATACTTATGATAGTCTTTGAGGTAAGAAGCAAAACCACTTCACCATAACATACAGCCCACTGACTAGGGCTGCCACATTTACACCTGTAAACGGTAAAGTTTAGTGATTTTGCAATAAACGTTTACCAAATTGGCCTACCGTTTAAACTAACTTTGGCACATGACCAGCGTCATGGTTTAATAATAGTGTTTCCTATGTGATGATTCGCAGTTATGTCTTGTGCGTGTCAACTCATTAATAACACACTTGCAACTGAAGAAAATGTCAGTAATGTGCGGTGCACATGTTGCAATCACTTTCCAATTACTTGAAATGAGTTCTATCACAACACCCAACCAAACAGTTTTGAATGTTCTCACAAGGTACATTTTTCAAAGAGTTTTTTAAGGAATAATATCAGCAATTTTACCGATCTGCATATTATTGAAAACAATCAATCTGAAAGTTTCATGTAAACGGAATCGTTTCGGTTACTTGAATTTACATAAACGTTTACCAAATTTAGTTAACATGGCAGCCCTACAACTGTCCAAACTGTTACATGCATGACCATCTAGCACAGTTGATATAAACCAGTCAGATTTGAAGGTCATGGCTAAGAAGATAGCTCTTAATGGATTACACTTCTTTCTCATAAATCAGAGGGCCAATTGAAACTGAATTGCATATGGAGCATGTTTTGGATGAAACAACCTTAATATGACTTTTATGTCACATCATCAAAATGTCTTCAATGTGACCAGGATCATTTGAACAAACTATTATTCCCCCATCCTAAGGAGTATCCATATGAAATTTGAGTTTATTTTATTAGCCTAGTGGTTTCAGAGAAGATGCTTTAAAATGTTGACGGACGGATGGACAGCGGCCTCATTGGTATACTATTAGCTCACCCACAAGCCTTGGACTCAAGTGAGCTTAACACGCAGGTTATTAAAAATATTTTATTTTTTCTTGGCTACCCACCTGTAGATGCTGATAGACCCCTGAGCCAAGAGCTTGACAGAAGGCACTGTACTGCATTTTCTTCACCCAGGAATAGATTTCCAGAGATTCCTGTGCAAATTTGATGGTCATTTCTGGTGGTTCCCCTTCCTGTAAAATTGATAGTTAAAACCCTTTTACTCTTTGCCTCCTGTAAAATTTTTTCCTGTTTTTTTGTGGTCTGATGTTTTATTTGTCAAAATCAACCTTTTTGAAAAATTCTTTCAAAAATACCATCAGAGTGTCAAACGGTTTTGGATCCAGATCTATCCGACGCTCTGTCGGAGAGAACGTCAGGCCTGATCTGGGTCCAAAACTGGCAAAAATTACCTAGCATACAACAGAGTGACAGAGTGTTTGCTAGTGTTGTATCGATGATTGATTATAATCGATGATCAATCGAAAATTGATTTTGATTCTACTAATCGATTGTGTTTGCTAAAAATCGATTATAATCGAAAAGATTCACACCTGACTTTATTGTAAGCTGCTTTTCTAAATTTGCCACTTTGCTACAAGAAAATGCAAGGTTTATAGAATATGCAAAAAGATGTAAACTGTAATTATAGCAAGTGCACACCTTAACCTTTTGCACATTGTCCTAAATGTGTGAGCTGACATTGACACAAACAGTGAAGACTCAGAAGAAATGCCCTCGAATGCGGCATTTCATCAGGGTCTACATTGTTTGCTCAGACATTAACAATCTTCAGAGAAAGAAATGCAATTTTATTTCGAAATAATAACCTGTGACCCATTGATGTATACAATGGACCTTCCCAAGTTTATTGTTTCAATCCAGAAGAAAGAATTCATTAGTGCATAAAGGGATTTAATGTCAATGGCTGTTCAATTTAGTTTGCTGTCAGGACCTGTTGTGGTATGGTACTGTTCATAAAATAGCATGAGGGAGCGCAGTGGCTCAGTGGCAGAGTGCTTGACTCAAATCCGAGGGGCCACGGGTTCGAGCCTCACTGGTGTCAATGTTTGTTTTGTTTGTTTGTTTTTGTTGCTTTACGTCCCATGTCAACAGCTATGGTCATTGCGAGACGGTCAGTTCACTTAACCACACTTTTTCCTGGGCAGGCTTGAGCAAGCAGTTAACCAGTAATTTGTGCACATACTTTCGCTTGTAACTGACAACAACCCTTCTTGAATAAATCAGCGGAAGGGAGGAGAATGACCGTAGAAATTATTTCATGATCAATCTCCACGAAAGTATGGTGCCGGGCTGGAACTGGTGTCAATGCATTGTGGTCCTTGAGCAAGATACATGTATCCTAGCTTAGTACTGGTTCAACCCAGGAAGACCCGTCCCTGTTTAACTGAAAGTTGGTTGGTTGGTTTTGTTGCTTTACGTCCCAAGTCAACAGCTATGGTCATTGCGGGACGGTCAGTTCACCTAGCCACACTTTTTCCTGGGCAGGCTTGAACAAGCGGTTAACCAGTAATTTGTGCACATACTTTCGCTTGTAACTGACAACAACCCTTCTTGAATGAATCAGCGGAAGGGAGGAGAATGTCCGTAGAAATTATTTCATGATCAATCTCCACGAAAGTATGGGACCGGGCCGGGATCGAACTCACGACCCCTGGATCTGCAGTCAGACACGCATGAAAGAATGTTGATGAAACGTAAAGAATCAAATCAAACAAACAAACAAACAAAACAAAACAGCATGAAACTGTTGCTTAATATTCTTAAGGAATAAAAGAATGCGACAGACAAAAATATAATTTTTGCGTGTTTAAATGACAGTTTGGTAAAAATCTCTTTTGAAAATTTCTTATTGAGTATTGATAGCATGTGATGAAATACCAAAACGTCATTTTAACGCTACATTTTACGCTACAAGATGAAAACATATGAAAATGTAAAATGTGACCCAGTCTTTTCCATGTTTGGTTATTTGGCGTCGACTTGACAATGTGCAAATTAAGCAAACGTCTAATCATATTCGTAATGCAGTCAAATATTGCGTCAAAACACGCTACTTGAATGGCAAGATACACAATAGTAGTGAATAAGCGGTAAACGTCACTTTGAGTCGTCAGGTTTGGGTCACTGGTGAATATACGGGATAAGATAAACCTAGAGACACCAGAACATGCTTTCTTGGGAAAAAACTGACTTTTCAGATACCGTAGAAATACGCTGGTAAGGTGTTTATATTGATGTTAGCCAAACAAAACACGGCATAATGCAAGAGAAAACATCTGATTACATGCCGAGAGTGAACACCAAACTCGTTAACTGTAACCTAAACTTTGTCACTGGACCATTTTATCATTAGAAAAACACATAAACATCATGGAAACCATTAAAACGTAGAATATCGAATTTTGACATCAGAATTGAGGTTTTTGACGTCTGAAGATCTCTCGTCATAATTCTTGAACAAAACGTCATTGTAATGAATAAATCTCAAGCAGAAATGAAAGTTTACGCGTTTTACGCAGACTTCAACTCTGAAGTCTGAGAGTTGAAGTCTGCGTAAAACGCGTAAACTTTCGTTTCTGACGTTAATGACGTTAAGCCGTTTCAGAATCCTCCAAAAACGTTGCCATTTGATCATTTCCTTGATCCACAATCTATGCCAAGACTTTTTAAAACAATAAACTGATGGTTGATTCAAACTTTGCTTTTATTGACCCTGTTTCTGCAGTTTACTGCGGGGGGTCGGGCTGGTTATGCGCATACCAAAATGATTACGTAATTGATAATTACATTGAACCTGCTGTAATTTGACGGACACATACTGTTCCTATGGATACATATCATTTGCACTAAAAATTTGCATCATATTGTATGCTTACAATGACTTGAAGTGTTTGTTGCGTTTCTTTATTCCTTAAGTATAAGGATAGACATTCTTTGGATCTCTTTGGGATGGAACCTGTGTTTCCCGTACATTTGAAAACTTTCGATTATAATCGATCATCAATCGAAACCTTCTGACTGATTATTTTCGGTGATCAATTATGAAAAATCCAATAATCGAACAACACTAGTGTTTGCTCTCATTGTCAATCATTTTTTATTAATATATCTCTTTTAGATTATATGGTATTATATGGTATCTGATATTAAATCAGGAAAAATGTGGCAAAAAGGGGTGCAGGTGTCGTATACTATCATTACCCATCAACATTAAAACATGTGGTTCTCCTCCTTAATATGATTCACCAATAAAAAAAACCTGATTACTAGTATGACTTCAAGTTAACTCTTTCTTTCCTTGCTAACAGCGACTTTTGTCGTCTGCTGATGACCTTTGCAAACAGTTTGGACCAAGATGTGAACTGAAAGTATGTCGGCCCTGTTCTGGATCCAAACTATTTGACACACTAATAAAGTTCCTGAAAGAATTTTTGAAAAAGTAACTTTTGAATAAAGTAAGCAGACGACAACAAAAGCATGAAAATCACCCAGCATGCATGGTTACTTCTGGTGGTTATTTACCCTTAAAGCGCCACCTATAATTTGCAGCAGACGACAATTTCAAATTTTGCTGCTTTTTCAAAAAGAACAAATAAGGCATGATATTTCATGAGAATCGTCTGCTGGCAGACGATTCTCACGAAATATCATACCTTATTTTTTCGAAAATTGGGAAAGATGTCGCAAAATTTGTCGTCTGCTGCAGTTGTGATTGGCGCTTTAAGGGTTAATAAGTGTCAACTGTACAAGTCTCATTACCTGAACAGCACGTAAAATATCTCTAAAACTTGACTTCTGCTGTCTTCTATCTCTCTTAGCTCTGTATTTGTGGGATTCAGTTGACAGCTGTTTTAATTTATCACAGAGTTCATCAATATTGTCAATTTCAAAGTCCTGAAAATAAAATAATATGTACAGTATATTCTAACACACTTCGCCTATGGAGCCAACGGTAACAAACTGTGATATATCAGACAATAATTCACAGCAAAAATGTGTGATAGCTGATGTCACTGGAAATGACGTCATTCATTGCGTTAGATGGTGTAACGTCCATTTTACGTTTGACAATTTCATGTAAATGTATATGACGTAGTCTAAGTATTGGCGGGAGTTCTTCAGTGCAATGGCGGAAAGTTTGAAGAAGCTGAAGACTTCGAAAGTGTTTTCGTTGTTTATTGTGTGTTAGAATCGGAATAGATCAGCTCCAGTGCGTGAATTGTTGAGTAATAATTCACTGTTTATCGGTCAGTTGTACGAAGATAAATCACTCGTGCTGCGGGCTCCTGATTTGATCTTTACAAATGACCTCCAAACAGTGAATTATTACTCAACAATTCACTGCTGGAGCTGATCTATTTCTTAAATAACACATTTGATCTCAAATCTGATTGTTTGAACTAAATTACTCACAACAGAAAGAGCATGTGCAGACAAAGTAATTCCAGACCAAACTGCTCCTAGATATTAAAATAGGCAACTACAAAATACAAAATGGAGGGGGGGGGGTATTTTGTGCGAGCATTATATACAGTGAAGCTTCAAAAACAGATTGGCCAAAAAGTGTAGGAATAATGCTCAGAAGACACCATCTGTGAAGTTATTAAGTAAAAAATGGCTATTGTTGTAGGGCTGCTGCGAGTATCCGAGTATTCGCGGATCTGAATAAAAAATCGGGTATGAATATTCGTCACTGCCGAAATCGTTGGATCGCAATCTCTTTTTTTTTCGTTTTTTTTTTTACTGAAACAAGAAGTTTTTCACAAAATGGTCGATTGAAAATTTTCACTGACTACGGTTCTAATTTAAATACCTTTGTTTCTCGCAGGTTAGTGACATAATATGTTTTGCTGTCTCCTTTATCGGCAATAAAAATCCTTTTTTACAGTAAAGAGTTCCAAATTCGGCTGATAATATATTCCAATCTATTTTGTTTAAACACACCACATCGGTACATGTAAATAAACAGAGCCAAAAGTATCATCAAATGTCAATTATCAAATAGATTTCAAAGGGTTATTTTTTCTTTGAAGTTTATTTTTGCCGACAAAGCCACAGCTGATAAGGCCTACCTGACCCAGGTCATGTTGTCTGAGTGTGAACTACAAGACAAAGGAAAAGGGCCTTATACTGAAATCAGCACACTTCTGTCAGAATATCTGGTTATCCAAGTGCAGGCAAATATAAAATCAAATTTACAAATTGTGTTGCATGCCTTTACAGTTTTTAGTGGAAATGTAGTCTTATCTGCTTTGATAACTAACTATAAACATGTACTTCTGGTTTAACAGAAAGGGATGATTTACTAAGTAAATAGACCTTATCATAGATGTTTCACAACAGGAGTCTTATTTTTCTATTAACCAGTGACTCGCAGTTCGATCTGTGAATCGTAACTCATGAATCGTGGATCGGATCGAATCGCCACTTGCCTAATGATCCACAGCCCTATATTGTTGCTAGTTCTTTGTTTGTTTGATTCTTTACGTCCAAGTTAACATTTTTTTCAGTCATGTGACGTCTAGATGGGTCTTCTTGGGTTAAACCAGTACTAAGCAGGGGTTAATGTGTCTTGCTCAAGGACATAACGCAGTGCTGCCGGTGAGGCTTGAACCCGCAACCATTTGATCTCAAGTCAAGTAGTCTAGTGTTGCCTGCTGATAACCTTTGCAAACAGTTTGGACCCACATCAGGCCCAACAATATGTTGGGCAATGTTGGGCCTGATCTGGATCCAAACTATTTGACACCCTGATGTTACTCCTGGAAGATTCTTTTTCGAGAAAGCTGATTTTGAAAAACATGACTTATGCATACCTCATCTTCAATTCTCCCTATCTCATAGAACATTGCTATAGTTTCTCCAGCAGCTATTCTTAATTCTGTCTCCTGAGATGACAACATATCTGGAAGTCTTTGTAAGTAACTGCAAATAAAAGATATATTCTAATGCACTTGTTTTTGTAACGCGAGGTCTGATAGGATAACACCAAAGATTTGCGACAGTATATTCTGCTACACTGTCGGAAATAGTTTGAGGTCATAAATGACGTCACACAAATCATTCTATGATGTGCAGCTTTATACGGCTTGCAATGCTCAAATTTGAAACGAAACTGCAGAAATGCATTAGAATGAGTATAACCATATTCAAAATTTTCATTTGGGGAGATATATCGTTGGATATACCTTCTGAAATCACATTTTATGGCTCCACTCGCGCGTCGCCGTAAAACTAAATTTCTGACCGTATATCCGACGATATACCTCCCCAAATGAAAATTTTGAATACAGTTATCCCCTAATGTGTGTGTCATGTATAGATACTGTCATTTGTTTGTTTGATTTGATTCTTTATGTCCCAGTCAACAATCTTTCAGTTACATCGGGACGGGTCTTCCTGGGTTGAACCAGTACTAAGCTAGGAATTTTGTCATGTATAGTGAAAAATAAGTGAAGCATAGTGTTTGTTTGATTTGATTCTTTACGTTCCAGTCAAAAATCTTTCAGTTACATAGGGACGGGTCTTCCTTGGTTGAACCAGTACTAAGCTAGGATTAATGCAGTAATTTTATTTGGGATTTTGGGAAGCTACCTTTTCCTTCACATTTGGGAAAATATATCATAAAAATTGGGAAAATAAGTACTAAAATACATGAAATTGGGAAAATAAAGGCCATTTTTAGATTGGGAATGACTACCATATAAGGCGGTAAAAATGTCCAAATAAAATCACTGTAATGTGACACTGTCTTGCTCAAGGGCACAACACAGTGACACCAATGAGGCTCAAACCCCAGCCATTCAGTCTCGAGTAAAGCACTCTATCACTGAGCCACTGCGCGCCTTGAAGTATAGTGCATTCCCTTTATCATAGGGCCAGTTAAGCAAAAACTTTCAGAGTAAAATTGTGATTATTTTCTTATCCATCAGTTTAAACATGTGTTTTGGGTGCTCAAAAGAACCGCCTAATTGAGACATTTAAACAGTCAGTTTCTGCCAGCAACATTCTCTGTTCACTTACTCTTCTGTCACTTTGTCTATGATGTGCTGAGGTGATATAGATAGAAGTAGACTCCAAGCTGATATGGCACTGGCGTGTAAACTGCATACTTGAGGACTGTGGTTGGGTATTGAGTTATCTCCCTTCCGGAAAGACAATTTAAAGACCTGCTCTAAAGCTGTCATCACTTGCACTACATTCTGGAAAGAGAAATCAACATCAATGGTTCCTGTTTAACCCCTAGCCCTGTTTGTACTAATAGATCATAGGTCCAGATAAGGATAGTTTGAGTACCTAAAATTGTATTAAGTTCCGTACCCATCAATTTAAACATGTATTTTGGGTGCTCAGAAGAAAAGTCTCATCGAGACAGTTCTTTCGAGTACCCACAAAATATGTTTTGGTTGAGAAATACGAAAAATAATATTCCAGTACGCACTCTTATCTTGAGGCCTGATGGATTCTTCCTTCTAGTTTGATACATTTGACCTTGGATGGTACATTGTAAATATCACGGGGTTGCAGTCTTTAATTTCCAAAATATAGCAAGAAGTGAGCAAAGCTCACATACCCCAGGCGGTAGCCATCAGAGGTTGTAACACTTTCAGAGAAAAGACAAAACTGTCAAAGATTTCATAATCCTAAATCAAGTAGTTTCTGAGAAAACTTTGATGAAAAATGTCCATATGTGTTGTATAAGAGTGACAGAAGGAAAAATTGAAAATTTGAAAAAAGAAGGCAAAATGAGGATTAGCACCTTAGTTTTCATTTACACAATACACTTCTCCTACCTGATAGTACACAAGATTTCATAATCCTAAATCAAGTAGTTGCTGAGAAAACTGACAAAAAACGTCCATATGTGTTATATAGGAGTGACAGAAAGAAAAATTGAAAAAGAAGGCAAAATGAGCTTTAGCATCTTTATTTTCATTTACATAATACACTTAGCCTACCTGTAGGTGTACACTAAATTTGAAAACACTGGCTCCAATAGGAGCCGAGAGATCTGCGACAGAAATTTTCATTGGAGAGAAAGAAAAATGAATAAAGAGACTGATAAGCAATATGTGGCTGTTCTTTTGAAACACAATACAACTAATCACTATCAAGCTTTGTACCAAATTTCAGAATCCTAACTCAAGTAGTTGCTGAGAAATCTTTGACAGAAAAAATGTCCATATGTATTATATAAGAGTGAAAGAAGGAAAAAATGAAAATTTGAAAAAAGAAGGCAAAATGAGGATTAGCATCTTAATTTCCATTTACACAGTACACTTTGCCTTCCTGAAGGTGTACACAAAATTTGAAAACACTGGCTCCAATAGGAGCTGAGAAATCTGTGACAGAAATTTCCATTGGAGAGAAAGAAAAATGAACAAATAAAGGGACTGATAAGCGATAAGTGGCTGTTCTTTTCTTACACAATACAACTCATCACTATCAAGCTTTGTACCAAATTTCAGAGTCCTAACTCAAGTGGTTGCTGAGAAATCTTTGACAGAAAAAAATGTCCATATGTATTATATAAGAGAGAAAGAATGAAAAAATGAAAATGTGAAAAAAGAAGGCAAAAAGAGGATTAGCATCTTAATTTCCATTAACACAGTACACTTTGCCATCCTGAAGATGTACACAAAATTTGAAAACACTGGCTCCAATAGGAGCTGAGAAATCTGTGACAGAAATTTCCATTGGAGAGAAAGAAAAAAGAACAAATAAAGGGACTGATAAGCAATATGTGGCTGTTCTTTTGTTACACAATACAACTCATCACTTTCAAGCTTTGTACCAAATTTCAGAATCCTAACCCAAGTAGTTGCTGAGAAATCTTTGACGAAAAAAAAAAGTTTACAGACAAACAGACAGACAAACAGACAGAAAAACATAATTACAGGAAAGGCAAAAACTATATACCCCCTCTATACTTCGTACCGGGGGTATAATAAAATAGATTTTATACAGGGTTCTGCCAAGGCTGCATCTTTGCGTCATTTCACACATAGAATTTCCAAAAGTCCCACTTTGCTTGAGTTCAGTGAGACATTGTCCCAAGATATCTGTATCTGTTTGGGCGTACTTGATTCACTGTACAGTGTACACCTTCCAGTGTTCTAGCGAATCAAGTCATGGGTGCAGTGCTCTGTGCAATACACTTTCCGACCTTTCTAAATAGTAGGTGTGAATTACCCGGATGAAGGAACATTACACCAGGTGCATGTTCTCATACCAGCAAAAATTCAAACAAATATCTCACTCGCCTGAAACACCAGTGGATGAAAATGTCTCTCATAAGCTGTAATTTGTTTGTCAGAAGCATATTTGTTAGTTTAAATTTCAATTATTTTTTTTCTACACCATACTTGATTGCATATTGATTCGGGTGTAATGCTCCGAACATGATCCTATATCCGTGATTCACGCTGAAAAGTTCTGTTTCACAATTGTAAAAATAGAGATCTGTCAGCAGAATTATTTCACCAAAAGGAAACTTATGAATAAACTGGGTAATTTTGGCTGGTTTTAAATAATAAAATAAAAGCAAACACAGCTATAAATGCAAAATTACACGTGTCTTTGCTAGATTCGTGTTCTATACTTGATTCATTGTGGAACAGTGATCACAGAACATCACACCACACTCAAAAATCACTTGATTCAGGAACATTACTCGGTGCACACCGAACGGCCGAATCAAGTACGCCCTTTATGATTTCATCACTTGTCCCTTTTTTTTATCAGCTCTGTCCCAAAATGTTTTGAAGCGCATGGGACATTTATCCCCTCCAATTAAATTTCCTGGAAGAACACTGCTTTATAGATCCACGTTATCTTATCAGTGTTGACCCTGATGAAATGTAATTATGTTGCTTCAGGGATTTTCCTATGCTTATCTGGGCCAAATATAGGCCCCTTTCCAATTCAAAAATAAGCTAAAATTTCCCCAAATTGTGAATAAATTTCCTAATATATTGCAATGATACAAATTCAAACTGGAAAATTTGGATTTGGCAAGCATTTTACTTGCTTCCACCCATGTCAGCAGCCGCGCAGATCATGATCAAAATTAAGCTTTAAATTTTCATAGGTTTAGATAAACAGTTTTTGAGCGTAAAATTATGAATATTTTCTTACCCATTAGTTGAAACATGTTTTGGGTGCTCAAAGGAACCGTCTCTTTGAGACGGTTCTTTTGAGTACCCACAACATACATTTTGGCTGAGAAATAAGAAAAAAATTTTTTGGTACACACTCTTAACTAAAGGCCTGACTTTGTTAAAATTTTAATCTTTATGCTTAAAAGACCTGCTCAATTTCCATATTTCCCAATTTGACAGATTTATGTGTTATTTTCCCCCAAAATCATGGGCCCCCTGGCCCAGACTCAAAGAGATAGGAATCCCTGTGCTTTGCGTGACATTTCATCTTGGTCTTCACCATTTTTCAAATATGCATTTAGGAGACTTGGAGTCACCAGTACATGTATACAAAGGATTAAAAGACATATCAGGACTGCAGCATTTTGTTTGTGTTGATGCTTCACATCCTAATCAACAATTTTTCAGTAATGCCTGGACAATTTCCTGTCTTCCTGAAATGAACCAATACTAAGCAGAGGATAAGCAATAGTTATACAATGGCTGTCCTCCTGTATGTGGATATTGTCCACGACCTTTAGCGAGTAGATTAGCTTACAGACAGGTGGACAAACATGGAATAACTATTTCATACCACCTACATCAGTGTAGACCTTGGACATCAGGAGATATTTTGTGCTAAAGTTGGTAAGGGTGGTATTAAGTGTCTTGCTCAAAGACACAACACAGTGACTCTGGTGACACCTCGATCTCAAGCATAACACTCTACTGTTGAGCTATTCAATTTTGTGACATCCTTACAATGAAACTTGTTTGTCCCAATGTCGCAGACAGAAGGGATCAAAATTCAGAGATATTCCCCAAATATAGCAACCTATTCAGAGATAATTCTTGCTCTGACAGAATATCATGAGAAAATATCTAATTCAGCCTTATACATAAAAGCAGGGTTCATACAAGCAAGTTTGAGAAAAATTCAAGGACATTTCAAGGTCTTCTAAAAGACTCTCCTACAGTTTTCTATGAAAAATACTGATTTAAGTGTTAGAATTCTACAAATTTCAGAAATGCTAGACTGAGATAATGGACAAATTATTACATGTACTAGAAATTAGTATAAACTTGTTGTGCTTTTATTTGGTGCAGCATATAGCATATGCTGCACCAAAAAGCACAACAATTTTATACTGATTTAGATCCCTATCAACGGTTTTGAGGCCTGCAGATAATAGTAGAAATCAAGGACTTTTCAAGGCCTTTGAGTGATTTTCCAGTACTTTTCAAGGCAGATTTAATCTTCAAGGACTTTTCAAGCAAGCCCTCCAAATTCAAGTACTTTTCAAACCGTAAACAGTATTATGCTACAGTGAAAAGGCATAATACTGTTTATTAAATCAGCTGAACAGTTTGCAAAACATTTCAGCAAGACTTCAACAAAATACTTTTAAGCTAGTAACTTGGCAACTGTTTTCTGTCAATATTTTTCCCCAATATCGTCATTTTGTCAATAGCTTTTCCCAAATTTGGCCAGGGGCCTTTTTCCTCATACCTGTCTATAACCATTCAATACTGATTATGTTCCCATTCTCCCTTACCTCTAGCTCCATACTTGCTATAAATGCACACATTGCAACAGCTATTGCACACTGAAAAGAAATATGGATTTTTTGTAAATATTAATTTCAAGTCATATATGGGCCTCGATGCAAGAAAACCTGTCTTCAGGAGTTTGCGAACAACAAAGGCGCAGACCAGCCTGCGCATCCACGCAGACTGATCAGCGCCTTTGTTATTCACTTTTTGGAAAGTATTATATCTAGACTTGCTGCGATCGAAATTTTGATTTTCTCGCTTGTCTCTGTAGCTGAGCAGGCGGGTTTGAATATCACTTCAGCAGAAACCCCGAAGACAGGTTTTTTCACGACGAAGTCCATATAATTCTGGCCTGAAGCCTTAACATGCTGGATATTTTTTGTACTATACTCCTCCCCAAATTTTTTTACCAAACTAACTAGCAGGATTCCATTTTGCATGCAGGGTGGAAAACAGTGTAGATCCTGAATAGCTGACTTCTCAGAAGTCAGCTGATCTGGATCTATATTGTTTTCAAAACAGGATATACCCGGGTTCAGCTAGGCGATGGTTAAGATAGGAGTGTGTTATTATAAACTAGACCAGCTCCTCAGGGAATAAGCTGGGGGCGACTAGGGCGAAATAGTCGCCCTAGGGGCCGAAAGTTTGCCCTTAATGGGACCCAGGGAGAAGTCAATTTTCAGTCATTGCATAAAAGCAAGCTATGGTGACAATCTACTACCACTACATCTTATTTCTCCTTCCATTTAATGGCAATAGTATGTGTAATGGCTAATTTGCTTTAAAATTGACAGAAAACGTCCTAATTTTGCGCTATACATGTAGCTTCTTTCTATCTGACTGCCATTTCTCCCTAATTTTTCTGGAGGGAGAAGTCACTTCTCACTACTGTCAGGGCCCAGCTTGAACCCTGCCCCCACTAATTGCGAATGCTTTATTTCACTGTTTAAACCTACATGTAGTTACATAGTAGGCCAAGAGGCCAAAACCTTTCTGAGCCTTCATTTACATCGCTATTTTATGTGTGCAAACAATAAAGGCTCTGGTGAGACTTCGTGCATGCGCAGGCTCGAGCCTGAGCTGCTCACAAATGTGATAAGTATAATATTCTCTTGAACTGGCTAAATTATCTTTAACCCTTGCTAAATACTCCATAATAACGCCTTTTGGCGCATTTGAAATATCATGTGTTTGAAAATATTATGGAAAATGGAGCATTTGCTCAAAAAGAGCAAATGCTCTATTTTCCATAATATTTTCAAAGTATTCAAAACTTTACTTAAATTTTTCTTGATTTTTTTAATGTTGACTAAAAATAGAAAATGATGTCATGATCTAAAAACAAGGCCTATGGAGTAAAACACAAGATGGTTTGAGTACCTTAAGCACTTTAATAAGATAATTGTATTTTATGATCAAAACTTTTGCTTTCAATACATCAATATGCTAGAAGAATTCACACTTCTGGATCAACCCCTTACTTTATAATTAATTCATTTGGGCCAGCCCATGCTATGATAATATTCTAATCACATATGCCTATAAATGATCTAAAATATGCAAGCACAGATATTCAGTAAGGCTACATTTGTAGATGCTAGAAGGCTGACTTCATTTTCATACATTTCATGTGTGAGCAGTGAAGGCTCTGGTGGGACAGCATATGCACAGGCTTGTCTGAGCCTTAGCTGATCGCCTATAAAATCAGTACAAAAGATCTTTAAATGTGTACTGGCTCTAATTTGACGTTTTACTGGCTGAGTCGATGATTGAGGTTCTAATTGGGATAAATTGCGATCAGAGCCAATATCATAAAACACTAGAATGCAAATATAGCATACTTTATCTTTCTTTGAATACTATTTAAAGTGTAACCTTTTTTCCTTTTTGGATACCTATAAACGGGTACTTTGACAGACAGTGAAGACCCAGATTTATGCGGCATTTCATCAAGGTCTGCACTGTTTGCCAAGAAAAAAAACTCTCAGGGACAGAAACGCATCACTCCATAAAATCTCTCACCAGTAACCCCTTAAAATACAAAATGGACGATTCCATGCCTATTTTATCAACATGAACGAGATAAATCAATCAGAATGAAAAGGGTAAACCTTTTGATTCATAGTATACTATAATCAGCTTGTTACACAGGCCTCCAGATAAGATTGAGTAATTGAAAATTTCTCAACCAAAACAATGTTGTGGGTTCCCAAAAATAATCTCAATGAGACAGTTCTTTTGTATGTATAAACAAACGGATAAGAGAATTTTCACAATTTTAAGATCGAAATTCTTGATTATACTGTAAATTCAGAAATTTTCATGAGAATTTTATTTTCGCGAATAACGTTTAAAGACATATTTCTGATGTTCAAAAATTTCTACTGTCGCATGATCTATCAACATCAGTAAACAGTGGAGTGATTGCTCAATTTCGCAAGGGTTTCATTTCCACAAAAATCTGTGAAGTTTCTGAATTTACATCCAGATGTACAAAATTTTTGGGACGTACGATTGTTAATATTTTCTTATCCCTCAGTTTAAACGTTTGTTTTGGGTGATCAAAACAACCGTCTTGCTGAGACGGTTCTTTTGAGTACCCACAACATATGATTTGGTTGAGAAATAAGAAAATTATTTTTTGGCTATGCACTCATATCTGGAGGCCTGAGTATGGACCTATGTTGAACTTACTTCTCCTCTAGCCTTGACAGCTGATGAGTTATCTGCAAGTACAGTGAGAAGAACGGGCCTCATATCAGACATGATTTCATCAGCATCAGCTCCTAGTTGGATACATAATATACTGCAACACTGAGCAGCCAGGGCCTGTTCATCACCTTTACCTTTCTTCAAGCAACGGACCAAAGAATCTGAAACTGTGACTTTTCTGGAAAATAAAAGATACAACCCTTTGCTTTTTAATGCTTTTGCAAACAGAGCAGACCCAGATCAGACAGCTCTTGTAAGAGCTGCCTGATCAGGGTCTACTGTTTGCTTATGGAAATATGATATCTTTGTGATCCTACACTAGTGGACCTGACAAGTAATTTCTTTGTTCTATGTACCAACATGAAGTTTATTAATTTAATTATTCATAGTGGGTGGAGCCTAGCATGAATATTCATGAAGAAAAGGGTTAAAGTATACTGTAAAAAGTTCTGACAGGCATGCATGATCAAACCGCGTAAACCCACATCAGTCTGCTCTGCATTTTACACACCTTTGACACCAGGTAGGCATAGAGATAGAGACTTACTTATTTAAGATAAACTTGGTAATAATTTAAGGTGTTCAAATATCTATGATACATGTAAGTGCATTAAAATGTTGGTACTTATCGCCTCATTAACACAAAGTATGGATGTAGATTAAAGCGAAGACCAAATTTTAGACCTCTAGCTTTTCTGGATAGATCCACTGAGGCATTTGCAATTAACCCTTAATGCGCCAATCGCAACAAAGGTGTTCTGCTTTTCTCGTCTGCTGAAATGTTTAAGAAGCCTCAGTATGACAAACAGTGTGGACCCAGATCAGACTGCTCCTATAGGAGCAGTCTGTTCTGGGTTCACGCTGTTTGCTTCTATACTTAATTTGTCAGTAATGTTAGACAATTATTTGCAGCAGACGACTTCAGCAGACGACATTTTCAGATGCATTTTTTTTCAGCGGCATAAGTACCAAAATCTTGTGTGCTGGCCCATAAGATAATCACCAATTATTATTGCATCAAATGGGACTATATAGGAAAGTAGAGATCTGAAATTAGGAGGCAGTAGGAAAGCTGGTTTGTTAACGACAGGTTTGTTTTGTTTGTGTTGATGCTTTGCATCCCAGTCTACAATTTTTCAGTCATGTCAACTCAAAACACAGCACAGCAGATGTCCCTTATGACAATGTAGTTCCAGTGTAACTCCAACAAGCCAGCCTTCATTCCCAAGTCTAACACTCTACCACTCAGCCACTGTGCTAAGTGATATAATAAAATCCAAATAGATTACCTATACAGAAATTATCAGAGCTCAGCTCCATTTACAATATAAAATTTGGCTCAGTCAAATTTTAACGCTTATAATATAGCCGCACTTTTCAAAAAAAAGCTGGATATACTATAATCATATCTGCCCATCTGTCATTTTTCTTAAAACCAGAACTCCTCTTCCCTTCATTAATGGAGGGTGTTCATATTTGGCACAATGATTGACTGTTGTTTAGATGACAAACATGTGGGGTTTTTTTTACGTCCAATGTGAAGGTGAAATATACTACAAATCTGTCGTAAATCTCATAATCTGAACTCCTCTTACATTTTTAATGCAGGATGTTCATAATTGGCACAAGGAATGCCTATGGTATTTAGATGACAACAAAGGTTTTGGATAGCCCATGCAGAGCTCTCACTAGGATTTTGAAAACAGGAGTTCAGGACTCCCATCTAGCAAAAAGTAGGAGTCCCACTGGAAAAAGTGGGAGTCCTACTCCAAAAAAGTTGGAGTCCCACCAATTTGTGCATACCGTATATCTTTTCCATTTTAGCCGGAAGTGATACATTTGAATAATTTTTAGATCGACTGATTTCAACCCTTTAAGCATTAATTGATTGTTCCTACTTAATAAAAACAAAATATTTTGGTACTATATTTTTTCATGTAACCTGAACACACATTTTTTTGTTTGGCCTTATCAAAATAAAAGATTAAACTGTTGATACTTGTTTTATTCATTAACAAGACAGACAGACAGATAGACAGACAGGCAGGCAGGCAGGCGGGCAGACAGACAGCTGTCCTCTGTTTTGTATAATCTTATGCAGATGGAAGTGTTTTTTCTTCTAAAAAACACATCTCGCTAGTGTCTACGGCGTTTGCAATGAATAGACTGACATTACTTAGCCATTTAACATGGCTTCCATGATTAGAATGAACGATTTTACTTGCTGAAAGTTAATTAATCTAGACACTCGGCTTGAACCGATGAAAAATTTCATCGCACGGCTTGTAGTGAAGCTTCATTTTGGAACTTTTGTCAGTCGGTCGTTACCGTATGAGTCATTGGGCTTAAATGAAATATAAGTGTGGTTCCTGTTGCCTACCTACCCTAATTTTTTTAACCCTACCCTAAACATTAAAATGGTCTTTCGAGAAAAAATACCTAAAATGGGCACTTTTTCAGATTTTGTCACTATTTTCTTTGTTAAATGTTATAACAAAATTTAATAATTTCCCTACCTACCTACCCTAAATTTTCTTGGTATGCAACAGGAACCACACATATATTTCATTTAGGCCTTGTCAAAATTCGTCAAAATTCTTGTCCGTTTCATATCTTATGAAAACCGCTGATGTGATCATGATTTTTTTTTTCTTCACACAATACTACTGATCATACTTGATAAGGCTAGCTGATAAAACTGAAAAACATTGGTGTGTAAATATATATTTTTATTGGATTAAAACCCCATTTTTTGGCATTTTTGCCCGTCCGACGGAAAAAAATTGAATTTTCGACAAGAATTATTAAAAAAACTGCTATTTTCTCAGGAATTTTAACTGGCTGTATTGATAAAAGCATAATCAAAGTAAATGTGGGAGGTTTCAATATGTGATTTTTCATTACATTTTTTGCATTTTTTTTGCCAAAAAACCTCTGTCCCAAGCGTTTATGTCAAGACCGTAACACTTGATAAATTGCAAAAATAATACTGGATCCCTAATGGTGCTGAATCTAGTTTTCTGTCATACTAATTTGACACTTTCTGTTTACTAAGAATACATGTGTTTTGTAAAGCATCTACAGAACTGGCAAAAGAAAATACTGTTTTGGTGAGTGAAATTTTTATAGTATATTTTTTTTGTGTCAAATGACCGTAACACAAAAAAGGACAATGGAATTTGATAAAAAAATTCTGGTTTTAACATCTTGGCCAAATAAAATTTCTCAACAAAAAACCACTCTTGTTGCGATGTTTTAGGGAGTAATCATTAATTTAGGTAAAAAATATGTAGAATATATCAATACCGTAACAGTCAATACCGTAACGATGAAAATGTTGCGGTATTGACACATCTTGTTATGGTTTTGAAATATCAGGGTTCGCGCTACCGATCGCCATTGTCGCCAAATGCGAAGAAATAACAAATTTGGCACAAAAAATATTAATTTGGCGACAACTATTGGCGAAAGAAAAATCGCAAGTGAAAATTTTTGTCTGGCGTCAGAACGTCACCTCCGGCTACAAGTCATTGCCTCGTGCCGCTTAATGGTCATCAATGTATATCTTAATTGTCAATTAACAGCCCAATTATCAACCACACAATTCAGTAGCTGATCGAGTCAAACCTGGACATGCGCTGGTAACCTACGGCGATCGGCACACACTTTTAACAGCTGCTACCGGTCATAATTACAGACACCATAATATACATGGTGTCATACTGTGCATGAAATAAGCTGCACAATCACCATGACATCTTCGCTTTTTGTGGTCAATAACAATAGTCATTACATAGCTTTCTGAATACGTAATTTTAAAAATGTTGATAAGACCGCTACATCGACGTCCACGAAGAGGAAAAAAATCAAATGTCACTTTCACGCTCATTTTCCACTCGGACTCAACATGGGTCCGAGTTTTCCATCAAGCGTTGTGAGAAAAGAGAAAGATTTGCATGGTGTTCACTGTGCCATTCTTTCATCTGACATCATCACTCACCAGACATTGCCAGGCATGCCAAAGGATCCGCGCATCTCGCAAATGCCGAAAGTAGCAAGATCGATTGCTTCTCTTTTCAAGACAGCAACGCACGCTGTTCAAAGTGCTTTTCTCGACAGTTTCAGATATCTGAACCTATCATTTCTAAACAGAAACCTTTTATTTAAAAGGTAGATGATGTTTCACTTACCGTAATTTAAATTTGTTTTGTCATACAAAATCGGGCCTGTGTTCCGAGGTAAAAATTATGCAATTGTGCTCTCCCCTAAAATTTTTGAATTAGCTCCCTTGTTACAATATATAGCAAACTTTGAAGTTCAATGCAGTTATTCGTTTTATTTAACATATAAGTTCCCAATTTAAACATTTTAATCATAGTATTTTATGATCTTTTATAACTTTATATTCAAGCAAGAATAACATTGATTGCAAACTTTTAATCACTAAAATCAAGTACCAAAAAATCGAAAGAAAAAGTCGTATTATTGTAAAATTAGCGTCATACATATATTATAATTGTGTCTGGTGGATGTTGTATTAAAAAATTTCCTACAGGTGTTCAAACCTAAATGGAGGTTTTCCATGTATACACTATGGAAAGATCTTCCAATATCTAAGCTTCCAATATATTACATGTACATAGAAAGTCTAATTAGGATCAGCACTGTTTGATTTTTTTTTGCTGGTTGGTTAATCCTTTATATTCTGAATACTTGCAAGCAGATACTTTGGCTGCAAACAGGTACTTGGGCAGCAAACAGGTACTTGGGCAAGCAGTAAATACCCAAACCTTAGCATTTCATCAGTGTTTGCTCTGTTAAGAAAAATCAACAATCTTCAGGTACAAATATACATCAATTTAAAGACTGTCAACAGCTTTGAATACAAAATGGACTATTCCTTAGTTATTTTATCAATGTGTGTACAATAGTCCACCAGAATTAAGGGGGTTAAAGACAGAAGACATTTATGGCAAAAAATGCCCCCAAACCTGGCTCTTTTTGGGCAAAAAATGGCTAAAAATCTGGCTCTAAGTTCGAGAAAATGGCACAAAAAAAATCTGATTGGCGAAAATGGTGGCGAAAGAAAAATAAATCCTAGCGCAAACCCTGAATATGCTGTCCAAAAAGTACAGTTTTGAATGCAAAGATATTGTTTTAGTCAAGTTTATTAAGTGAATTTATGATAAGAATGCTGTATCAAATCTAAACAGAAGCATAAAACACAAATTGAATGATGAATTTGAGTATAAACAGTATGTTACGGTATTGACATATTGTTTTGTTTTCAAGCAGTTTGTTTTGTTTGATTTGATTCTTTACGTCCCATCAACAATATTTCAGTTATAAAGGGACGGGTCTTCCTGGGTTGAACCAGTACTAAGCTAGGATTAATGTTCTTGCTCAAGGACACAACGCAGTGACGCCGGTGAGGCTCGAACCCGCGGCCCTTCGGTCTCGAGTCAAGCACTCTACCACTGAGCCACTGCGCTCCCTGTTTTCAGGCAGGGTTCGTCAATACCGTAACGGTTTTGTCAAACCCGTAACAATATTTTGAAATAAATGCAATCTACCATATATTCCAAAATTCTTTCTGTGTACATGTGTCAAGAGTATTAACATTGCAATCTGGTCAACAGTGCTCTACACCAAATCTTAAACAGAAGAATTACGCTGGCATATATTCTTGAAAGGTCAATACCGTAACATTTTTGTCAAGTACCGTAACAGTGATATTTTTGGGAAAAAAGTATATCAGAGACAACATGTAGATTTTAAGCACCTGATCAATTCCTTTGGTTGATTACAATCATACCAAAGCATTGTAAATTTCTAGAAATGTGGTTTTAAACAAAATACTGAGAAAATAGTATGCAAAATCACTTAAAGGATAAAAAAATGTATTTTACGTTTGCTCATTGTCATAAATAATCATTTTGTTCAAATTTTACCTTTGACACAATTAAACACATGATTCATTGAACTTATCCAATGCAACAAAATAAATATCCATGACGAGATTTGATGAAAAAAACAGGAATTATAGTTTGTTACGGTATTGACATTTTATCTGGTCATGTGATCTTTGAAACTGAATTATAAGGATCTGATTGGCTGTTAAGGTTTCTTTTTGCTTTTCATAGTATTTTCAGAAACAACTTGTTACTTTCGTGAAAAAAAGAATATCATTTATTTAATTAGTATTTTTCCTTTTACTTCTTTGAAAATTTGACGAATTTTGACATTGACTCTTATACGGCTTACCGTTTTTTTTTTCCCCCAACAATTCTCAGACTCTTTTGTTTGCCGTAGCAATGAACGAATGAAGTTCTGCAAAATTGTAAAATTATTGTTTTTTCTCCATGTTTATGTTACTCAATTCGCAAACGAGTTCAATTAAATAGGTTTTCTCTTTCATCCCTAATCAAAGTTAGTAAGGGTGCAAAGCAAATTCGGAAGTCGATTGTCCGATGGTGTTTACAATACCCTATTAGTTTTTCTCTCTTTAATTAACGGTAAATCTTCAAACAATTGCCCGATAATCCTTGCTTAATTACTTTAATAATCACCTCGTAATAATCACACTGTCCCGCATCGGTAATCCTGTCAATCACCTGTCAGAATTGCTACACTGCAGTCCGAGTCATACGATTGGTCAACAGAGACAGGAAAGCGTGTCGCGATTGATAATATCCAAGGGCTTTTGATCTCCCGGTGTGTATTTATCTCGCAACTACTGGATTTTTAGCGCGTGCCGACTAAAAAACATACGTACGCGGGACTCCCGTCTAGCGAAAATCATGCGTCCCAGGGAAAAAAAAGTGCATACTAATACGCGTAATTCTGCGTTTCCGAGAGCTCTGCCATGTGACCTACATACTAGAAAAATCTGTTATACGGCTTGCAATTTTAGAGATTTTCACTCAATAAAGGTCAATTCATATAAGTTTGCCATGTTCTTATTTTATGAGAGATGAATATCTTATTGATATTATTAACTTTTTTTATCGGGTGGGAAATTTATCATGCTTTTTTTGTCGTCTGTTGATTTTTTTCAAAATCAACTTTTTTCCAAAACTTCTTTTAAGAATACCATCAGGGGGTCAAACAGTTTCGATCCAGATCAGGCCCTACATTTTGTCGGGCCTGATCTGGATCTGAACTGTTTGACACTCTGATAATATTCCTGACCTGATCTGGGTTCAGAATGTTTGCATGTTAAGGTTATCAGCAGACCGTCACCACAAAAGTAGACAAAGAGTTAAAAACATACATGTACTGTCGTGCCAATCAAGAGTGACAGTGACGTAATATTTTGTTTACAATTGTTAAGTAAAATTTGTATGTGTACACTCCGCTTGAGCTAACGCGAATCGATAGATCACTTGTGTATACACAAGTGATCTATTGATTCTAAGTCCCCGATAACTTTGTAAACAAACCATGATGTAACTGCCACTCTTGGCTGGCACGACAGTAGCTTACCTGTCAATCAGAAAGTCATATAAATACTTTTTAGAGAGAGTTTTGATCAAAAACTCTAAACAGCTCTTTCTTCCTTGAGCACTGAAAAATAAACCAATCAAATAATTTACGCTCCGATTTTTTGTCCTCAAACAAAACATATTATCCCCTAAAGCACCAATCACAACTGCAGTAGCAGATGACAAATTTTGGGTTATCTTTCTTAATTTAAGAAAAGACAAGGCTAGACACTTAAAATGAATTGTCTACCAGCAAACAATTCACATAAAATTGAAATATTTGGATTCTTTAAGCACGGACAAAATGGGTTAAATGAATTACAAAAGTGAACACTATTCCATCCCCATTTTTCTTTATTTCCACAGTTCTAGTTGACAAGTTGACAGAGTACTCAGAAGCCGTGGGTAAAGTTCAAAAATCCTGAGCTTTCAAAATTCAGACCTTAAAACTTGCTGTATGCCTACAAAGTTTTAACAAGGAGTTCTAGTGATAAGGCGTATATTTTCTCTTGTTGACACGATTACAAACACCAAATTTTCAAATTGCCCTAATGTTTTTAAAAGTGGGTTGTCTCAACAGTAAATTATGCATAGTAAGCATCAAAAAACGATTTAAAGCAATTCATCATCTACAAAGCTGTGAAAACCTGTGCTTTCTACTCCCATCCCTCATTTTACGTCTTTATACTGGGTGCCCTTTAGACCAGACTTTGAATAAATGCATTGCTACTTTTCAAAATGTAAAAGAGCTAAAATATTAAGGAGAGGTGCGCTCTTCATTTCTAAAACTTTATGATATTCCATCTGTGCATGCGTAGGAAGTATACTAAAAATTGTGACTTTTGTCATTTGAAAGATGAAACTGGTGTCTTTTACTGGTATATTGCACCTCAAATGGAACACAGTTTTATTCATTTTTAAAACTTTACATAAAAGTTACTTCACACTGAAAGTTTGCATGCACATAGAAATAGTAAAACCCTAACTAGATTTAAATTTTGGCGGAGACTGATATCTATTTTACGGCTCTGATATCTTGTAAAAATAAATAACTTAGTTTTTGTTAGCATGAATATACCCTTTCAGTACCTATTTTTGTATTGTCGGTGCAATACACCTGGGGGTAGATATACCAGTTTTTGTTCATCTATAAAATGTCCCTAAGAGATTACAGCAGATGATTATCTTGTTGAAGGCATCAAATTGTGCGGCTAGCTACACATCAAACTGGACAGAACATTCAATGGGTGAATGTTTACCTTTTTTGTGTTAAGCCTTCCACGGAGTCCTTCAGCTTCTCTTCCAGCACCTCTTGAGCACTAGTCTCATCTACACCTGTTTCTTCCGCTTCATCTATAATCAAAGGTCAAGATCAATTGCTATTCACCAAGAAAAGCGCTATTTTTTTCTGATATTCCATTACAAACCGTGAAACATTTGGTTAAATTTTGCTCATTGGACGTATCTCATTAATGATTACTAGAATCATTACCCACAGTATATGCTTTCATGGGTCTGGATAACCGAAAATATTGATGAGAGTAAAATTGTTAATTTCTTATCCATTACTTTAAATATATATGTTTTGGGTGCTCAAAAGAACTGTCTCACTGAGACAGTTCTTTTGAGCACCCACAACATATGTTTTAGTTTAGAAATAAGAAAATTAATATTTAATTATGCACTTGTATCTAAAGGCCTGTGTTTTGCCAATACTTGTGTATAGGAGCCAGTTAATGGAATTTTGTAATCAATCAAAGGCATATGATACTCAGATAAGTTGCTTTTACACCCCAAAAAGACATATTTTCTTTCTAATTTTCCGTTGCAAAGGTTTTATTACTGTGCTCATAGGAAGCTAGTCATTGATGACTATCCACAGCCTGAGCTCCTGAAAAATCTGACAGAAAAATATTTACATACACACATAATGACATTGTTATTGAAACTATATACCCTTATATGCATCATATACAGGGATTACTAGACTGTCTGTGTATCATAACTATTACGGCAAATGCTCTCAAATTTCGAACACTAGTTGGCTACAAGAAAGGTCTAGGCAAAGACTGCAGACCCAGAACAGACTAACAGACTGCTTCTGAAGAAGCAGTCTGATCAGGGTCTTCACTGTTTGCTATTCTGGCAGGCATTTTGTGAATTCCAGCCCTGATAACCAACATTTTATTTACGAACAGAAAGCGAAAGTGGCTGAAATTTTAGACCTTTTACCATACTACAGTAATTACAGCATTAAAAACCTGTCTTAGCGGCCACTCAAAAATAAGACAAAAAAGTGGTTTTCAATACCGATTATCGCTTAATGCAGGTCAAAAGTATTGCAGAATACTCCAAGAGAGCATTGTGCGATACTTACGTCCTTCATTAAGCTACCATTTGTCTTTAAGATATTTGTTTAGTCTATTTTTGAGTGGCCGCCTAAGGCAGGTTTTACTGTACAAGATCAAAAAGTGGTTTTCAATATCGATTACCGCTTAATGCAGGTCAAAAGTATTGCAGAATGCTCCAAGCGCATTCTGCAATACTTTCGTCTTTCATTAAGCTACCATTTGTCTTTAAGACCTTTGTTTAGTCTTTTTTTGAGTGGCCGCTTAAAACAGGTTTCACTGTACCTTCTTCTGGAATACTGCCCGACTGATCTGGGTCTTCAGAAATGACACTCGCAGTACTCCAATTGTCTGCTGTATCGTACTCTTCATCACTGGCTGGGCGCGAGTCACCCGAGCGGGACTTGCGACTTCCTGAAACATTAATATATCTTTGGTTTTTGTTTGTTTGATTTGATTCTTTATGTCCCATCAACAATCTTTCAGTTAATTAGGGACGGGTCTTCCTTGGTTGAAACAGTACTAAGCTAGGATTAATGTTCTTGCCCAAGGACACGACGCAGTGATGCCGGTGAGGCTTGAACCCGCGGCCCCTCGGTCTCGAGTCATGCACTCTACCACTGAGCTACTGCGCTCCCTGCTCCTAGGAGTCAGAGTCTTCACTGTTCAAATGGCATTGTGTATGCATATTATTTTTAGCCGTATCTATATATACATGCTAAAGTAAAACTACACTGTCCAAATTGGAGGATAATCACAACACTTGTTCAGGAAACAGAATTTAGGAATTTTATGAATAAATTGTAAGCAGGGCAATTTAAATTTTGGGGGACAAGCTGCTTTTGTCTTCAAGTTGCAGGGTTTACCCTGGCTCAGAATCTGTTGTGGCCAACACTTTAGCCAATCGTAAAAGTTGGAGCCAATTGAAATTGACTTTAGCCAAGGGTTAAGCTGGAAAGTATTATCAACAAGTTGTTCTGTATATAACTCTTTGCCCACTAGCGACGACAAAAGTTGTCTGCTGATAATCTCTGCAAACAGTTGGACCCAGATCAGGCCTCTACAAAATGAAGGGCCTGATCTGGATCCAAACTGTTTGACACTTTGATGGCAGAATCCAAAGAGTTAAATATGTCATAATAATAAAGTGTTAAGGAATAATAAAAGCAATATTGGAACATCCAAAAGCTGATCAAAATACACTTTTTCACAATTATGTCATTAATTTTTCAACCACCTAGAGTGTACTTTTAGCCAATGACTTATTATTGTAGCCACTCTTCATTTTTAGTAGCAAATGGCTACAATGGCTAATGGCAGTAATAGTATCTCACTTGGTAGTAAAAATTGTGACATCCATCATAGATACTAGGGGTGCAACAATACGCCAAAAAGCGTATTGCGATATATTGCGATATGGAAAACCCGTATTGCGATAATATTGCGATACACCTGGTATCTTTATTTCTGTCTATTACTGCCCCTAGTTCAGTATTATAATATAATTCAAGGGTCATAAAATTGGCATCTATTACACACTGTCATATTTTCAGCTACTCCTTCTGTCCTTCGGCTGCTTTTCAAGGAGAAATAATCGAAATTGTGCCTTCTCTTATAAATATTTCACTACAATAATTCATGATTGTCTGTCCGCCATCTTTTTTGAAACCGAAAGTAGCCGCTTCCTGTTGGTCTAATTTATGACACGAACAGATATTTACAAGTTTTAACAATAAAGCATCGGTATTTGTAGAGCAGAAATAACTTGAAGGGGTGGATAGAAAATGTGTAAACTATCCATAAACAATATGTTATGACTCGCATTGATGTCTGTCGTACAGAATAAACATCTTCCAATGCTTCAAAGTCGGCGATATGCTGTTAGACACAGTCAACGTTTGTGTAGTTCGTGTCAGGAATTATACCACAGCGTCTTTTTTTCCTTTATTTTTAACGCTTCCGGTTTTGAAAACGACCCGATTTTTGGTCAATTTCAAAGCCAATAATGGATATTTTCTTGCAAATTTTAGTTGAAAACTGGCTTGATGACACATAGGGAAGGCTTCTGTACCGATACGGCCAAAAATGTATCGCGATACGATATTTATTTAGAGTAAACCGCGGTTTACCGGTATATCGGTATATCGTTGCACCCCTAATAGATACTGTGTAAAATACAATATATATGAACTGTCTTCAATACTGTCGGTGAACTGTCTTCAAAATGCGTGTCGGTGAACTGTCTTGATTCCCTGCTGGGAGGGGGTACCAATATTGACCACCTGTACATTTGAGCTCAAACAAATAATTTAGATATGGTAAATATGGAAAAGATTCGGAAAATTCGAGATCATCTCACGGCTTTTTGGTTATCGCTCCAAGTATCACCCTGAGACCCCATTATCAGCCCGCTAGCTTTGGCTTGAGGGCTGATAATGGTCGAGGGTTGATACTGAAGGTGATAACCAAAACCTCGTAGGATAATCTGTTTATCACATATTCCAGTTTACTGTTTTAACACGCTTGACATACAAAAATGTAAGAAAACATAAGATTGACGTAATCTTTGTGTTACGTCACGCCACTTATGTAATCTGACATCATCTTATGATCAAGGTCTTGTGCGGGGCAAGCAAGGTTGGCAAAATGCCGGCAAATAAGCATATTTGCCATGCGAGCGGCATTTACCAGGAAATAATGGCAAATAATGGAAAATACTGGCAAATATGATTTACAACTTTCCACATTTTGATTGGTAATTTCAATAATAGAGGTTATTTGTCTTTATATTTCATTTCTACTAGTTTATCAGGCTATCAGCTAAATTATCTTAGTTTAAGGTAGAAGTCTAATTCTTTAAACATTCAAATTTAAAAAGTGAATTTTGGAAGAAGAAAAAAAACCTGTTTCGTACCTGCCAAAGTACATATCAGTATTTTGTGCATAGTTACAGATAAGGTTGGGTGAGTGACCCTTATCAATTAAAGACACTCCTGTTTGTGGTCACCTGGACTTTAATTGTCTTAAGTTAAAATATGAAGTATTAAAGTTGGGTGTCTTGATGAGTGACCCTTATCTGTACTATAACTCAATTAAAGACACCCCTGTTGTGGTCAGCTGGACTTTTATTGTCTTAAGTTAAAATATGATCCTATTGTTTATCCCTGCCCCTGGCTATACAGCATCCACTTGGGGATGTGTTGTTTTAACAGTTTATGACAGGCACAGGTGTCAAACAATTGCCACATACACCTGTAGGTAAATTTTCTCCCCATTTAAATGTCAAAATAGAATTTACCCTTGTCCTGTTAAACCCAGAATTAACCCTTGCCCTGTTGATTCCATTTTTGAAAACACTAGATCCTGATCAGCCGGTTTCTTTCAGATGCCATCTTATCAGGATCTACACCCTTTTCCACACTAAATGAAAAAACAGATTTAAGCTGAACAGGATAAAATTTTGGAGAAGTGTTACTGTGTAGTACATAAAATATTCAGCATGGTAAGGGCTAAAGATTCTATCTATTGATAAAAATCATTTCAAAATTTAAGTCTAAGGTTCATTTTTGGCTGTTTTAACATGTTTAAATGTATTCAAAGGTTTTATGCTGATGCTGTAGCCTCATATTCAATATTTACATTTTCACTCATTTAGTTAAATTATACCATTTTAAGAGAACTTCCTAAAGATATCCACTGCATTTTACAGCTAAAAATCATATTTGCCAGTATTTTGCAGCAAGAAAGTTATATTTGCCATTATTTGCCGCTTGAGCCTTATTTGCCATGCCGGGAAATACCAGTAAATCCACCGGTATATACCGGGGTGGAATTTTCCGCCCAACCTTGGGGGCAAGGTAACCCCTCTCCGTTCAAAATGCATGACTTCCTCAGCGCTTGCACTAGTGGACGTTTTGGGCGTTTTTACGTCTGAAATTGGCTTCCGTACGCCGAAAATCCGAAGATCGGACGTACTCTGACTTCCCCATAAAATCTTGTACGCCCGTCGGCAATAGCCGTGACGTATATATCGGTATTGAGAATTAAGCCGTTTGATCTCGCTGCCGACTTCAGAAAGTCAAGTGTGTGTAACGGCAGTTATACTTGATAAAGAATTCATTCAGTAATTGACCAATGGGCGCTCAAGACAACATCAGACCGCCCACTGCCTGCTGTGCGGTGTTAGATAATTATTGCAACGACCACATGAGTATATAATATTTTAGAAAAAATAGAACCCTTCCGTTTTTTTTTCTGTCAAAAATTTTGTTGCATTTCATTCCAAATATTATTCCAATATTTGTTTATTTTTTGTTTGAAAAGCGAGAGAACAATGATTTTATACAAAATCTTACATTTCTGCAGTAGACATGACGTTTTTCTATCAGAATCAAATGCAAAAATCTGAGAAAAATTAGAAACTATCAATCTCCGTACTTACCCCACCCACTAGGCCCGCATTACGAAGAAAATTGCATTTAGGAACCTGAGTTTTAAATACCATAACCAACATAACTTTAAGCAATAAAGGTAACATCATAAAGAGCTACCAAATTTAGCTTAAGTATTTTTTGTGAGTTGTTAAAATTTGCAGATTTTTTTAAACAAGTTGAGCTTTTAAAAGAACTATGCAAAAGCCAAAAGACCTTGAGTCAAAGCAGGGATTTTGAGCTGTATTAAAATAAATTCTATCCATATTACAGGGCAAGAATGATTTCTTAGATCATAGGGGAAATCTTACCAAACTTGCCTGTTCTCTCTGTTTTACCCAACACCTTTTACAGACCCCCCCCCCCCCCAAAAAAAAAAAAAAAAAAAAAAAAAAAAAAAAAGTCTGAAAGAGCTTTGGTAAGGAGAACCTATGCTGAAATTTTCAGAAACCAATGGACAGCCCAATCCTTATGGAGATGTTTTGCCACATTTGCAATAGAATGTGAAAGACTGTCATCTATTTTTGTCCAGGACCTCAAAATTGTGGGCCCCCTGATCAGACTTCTAATAGAATAAACACAATCTTGTGGCATTGGATGATAGACAAATTGCTAGAACACTTATCTTTGAACAAGAACAATGAAACATATTGCTTAGGAATAGTCAATTCCTGACCCTTATTCTTTAGGGGCAGTCTGATATAGGTCCACAATGTTTTTGCTCATACCTGTTTGCAAACTTTGGATCATTGAATAGATATCAGAAAGACACAATAAAATATATTTCATCAGTTTCAACTTTAACATTGTTTAACAGAGTTGAACATAAACATGTTTAAAAATACACACCAAAACCTGTGTATGAAACTAAGCATTGCAAACAACATTATGCTTAAAAAAAAAGAAAAAAAAGGAGCAGCATTTTTGGCACCGCACGGCGCACACAATTTGACTTCCACTAATGAGGCCTGTGACTTCCAAATCTCAAAGGGTGGAAGTCATGACTTCCTGTTTCAAAAAGTTAGTGCAAGCACTGCTTCCTGTTATCATCACGGCTGGCTGATAACCAGTTGGCAGGAAAGTGCTCAACGCATATGCAGATTTGGGTTATCGCGGCAAAAAGCATCCTGAATATGTGATAATCAGATACTTGATTTGTTTGTTTATTTTATTGCTTTACGTTCCAAGTCAACAGCTATGGTCATGGCGGGACGGTCAGTTGACCTAACCACACTTTTTTCTGGGCAAGCTTGAACAAGCAGTTAACCAGTACTTCGTGCACATATTTTGGCTTGTAACTGACAACAACCCTTCTTGAATGATTCAGCGGAAGGGAAGAGAATGACCATTGAAATTGTTTCATGATCAATCTCCATGAAAGTATGGGACCAGGCCGGGATCAAACTCGCAACCCCTGGATCTGCAGTCAGACTCGCATCTGTTGCCAGACATGTTATGTTGCCAGACATGTTACCCACTGCGCTACGCGGCCCGGTAAATATCATTAGCAGGGTTTTACACCAATTCGAATGTTTGGGGGTCCTTGGGACTCAACTTTGATTATGATGGGGGTCCCATCATTAAAAATGGGGGTCCCATCTTTTTATATAAGCTTCTAATTTTGGAAGAAAGTACATCCTTCCGTGAAGCGATTCGAACAGGCCTTAGCTGTCAAACAGGTGTTGCAAAGCATCAATCATTTTCTATCTTTTTCGGGGCTGGTTTTTGAGATGATTCGGACGTAACTGACTCCGAACCAGCCGCTAGATGATGGTTCTTGGTCCGTTTCTGCATTTCTTTTACCAAAAAAGTTTCTCAGATCGCTCTGTTCCGACATTTTAGCAGCCTTTTATTTCTAGTCATTTACACGCTTGATCATTAGAAAACCCAATAGGTGACAAGCGTCTATGCACAGGAGCTTGAAGTTCGATCCTTAAATCACCCCTATAGCCTCAAGACCAAAAGCTAACAATGTCATTACGTAGTAATGACCAGGAGTGAAACTAAATTTCAGACACCTTTGAATCGCCGTTACCAGGAGGTTTTGGCGAAAACTGAACATCTAACCATAAAAACTATGTCAACAGGTCATGCGAGGCATGGATAACTTTTTCTGACATATCACTGAGTCAAAATAATGAGCGTTTGAAAATAAGGAAAAAATAACGGTAGCCATTCCGGCTCCAGTATCCGGTTTGACGCAGTGAATCCGAGCCTTCGTCACACTTGGAGAAAATACATTTCAAAACTTACAAACTCTTCAACCAAAAAAAGAAACGATCAGTTAAATGTGTTCAGAATATTAAATAAATCAAACCCTTACATTTACTTATCATGGAAAGTTCTGTTTTTCATTAACTTTGCGGAAATTCAAAACTGAAACCGTTGTTTTTCAAAGATCGTGTGACGTTGACGTCGCGCACGATTTGGCGTATAAATCGTAACGTCAAGTTATAGCGTCTTGGGGCTTATTCCGTAGATGAAAACGTCATTGTCTCATTGGTTATGCCCTAACAATTAGGTTTCCTTGTGCTATATCGACTTAAAGTATATTTGAGACATTGTCCTGTTTTGTCTTAACGTCGCCATCTTGATCATAAGATAGAAGAAAAGTTATCGAACACTTTGACGTTGCCGTCGCAACATTCACTGCCGATTGACCGGAAACTGGAGCCGGAATGGCTACCGAAAGCTTAGTTTCACTCCTGGTCATTACTACGTAATGACACCGTGAGCTTTTGGTTTTGAGGCTATTTAGGCGATATAAGGACCGAACTTCAAGCTCCTGTGGTCTATGCAATGATCAATAAATCAGAGCGAGACATGATGTGATTTCAAAATGCCATAGCAACAGGAATTCGATTGGACTGTTTTGACACACCTCCCGATATTATTGGTTAAACAAGAGCATCTGTCCTATAGATAGCATGTTATTTATGCAGGCTTTCAAGTGCCCATCAACAGAAAAGTAGGGAAAAAGTAGGAATAAAAATTTGAAAAAAGTAGTGAAAAAGTAGGGATTATCGGCGTAAAAAAGTAGGGATAGTAGGGGTTTTCCAAATATAAAATTCATTACAACGAGCTGTTTCAAATAATTAATTTCAGATTAAATGAGCAGGATAATACCTGTGACAATAGAACTAGCCAAACAGAGAGACTTTCATGTTAAATATTAAAAAATGAGGTGTTAAGCGGCGCGCTCCCTAAATGTAAATAGAAGTTAATTTATAAAATCCGAGTGAGCAAAGCGAGCGAGGAAAAATTTCCAGATGTTTACGTGAAAATGACATTTTAGAGTGAAAAAGTAGGGATAGTAGGGCATTTTCATGAAAAAGTAGGGAAAAGTAGGAGCAGATCAGAAAAGTAGGGAAAAGTAGGAAAAATAGGAAAAGTAGGGCCCACTTGAAAGCCTGTTTATGGGAAAACCCGAATCCTTACGAAATAACTTTGGAATTGGGGATTTTAATGAAAGGCACAACAAACACTTCTGCGTCCCAATTGGACGCAGGTAAGGTGAATTGATGTGTCCTTCCTAATGATTTATGCGTATAAGACGCAGGATATTGCGTCCTGTAAAACCCCGAATTAGACATTATCTCACAGCGTTTCAGTTATTGCCCTGAATATCTACCTCAAGACCCCCTCATAAGCCCGAGAGTTTTAGCTCGAGTGCTGACAATTGTCGAGGGTTGATACTTCGGGCAATTACCAAAATGCCGTGAGATAATGTTTATCACATATTCCAATTCACTGTTTTAGCGTGTTTGACGTACAAAAATGTAAGTAAAACAGGATTGAGTAAACTTAGCATTATGTCACGCCACTTGTTAACATCTGACGTCATCTTATGATCAACGTCTTATGAGGGGTAACCTCTCTCCCTTCAAAATGCACGACTTCTGGTTATCATCACGGAAGGCTGATAACCAGTTGGCAGGAAAGAGCTCATCGCATATATGCAGACTTTGGGTTATTGCGGCAAATAGCCTCCCGAAAATTGGCCGAAATAGTAATAACTTTCTATATCTCTAGCCTGCAACACGGTACCCCTGGCCACTGTCAAACACTGAAACAGAAAAACATTCTAAAATGAACAGGACCATGAAACTAAAACGGACCATTACCAAAAAGGATTGTCAGTATGTAATGAAGCGTTATCAGTTTCTATGCATTTTTGCGTAGGAAAACGAAGGCCTAACCAAAGACGCAGTTGAACATATGGAAACAGGCGTGAATCACTGATAGCCACATTTTACCGCCAACTTCACTCACCCTTTTTCTTTCCCTTGGGCATTATTTTCCTAAATTACGTTTACTTTTATAATGTCTAAATGTTCCTAGATACATGAACCTTCGTATATGAAAATCTGGTGAGAAATATTGTGAAAAAATAGTTAAATCCACTACAGGCCACATGGACATTCTCTGTATTTTTGGTAGTTCAAGGTTGAACAAAGTCTATTTTTAGAAATAAATTTTCGCAACAACACGACATCGGCGGACTTGATTAAGCTGTTCTCTTCGGTCACCGGATTCAAGACAACTCGTCGACAGAACAATTCGTAGCCACATTTTTTGAGACAACTCGTCGACAGATCCTGAGACAACTCGTCGACACTTTACGAGACAACTCGTCCACACCTTTATTCTAAGTAAATTGACCAGTAAATGATAATTTTTATAATTTTTAATGAGATCACGAGTAATTTTTAGACAGTTTATCTACAAAAATGACCATTTTTCATAAAAAAAATAATATGAACAAAAAGACATTTGAATGAAATAAACAAAATAACTATCTTAAAATACGCATCGAACGTAAGACATAAAAAAGAAGAAAAAATAACTACAAAAATGGTATGAAGAAAATTGTTGAAAGATAACAATACACAGCGTCAAAAGTAAAGCACCACTAACTTCGTAGCTATTCATTTAAGTGATGTAAATAAACCTTACAATTATAGATAAATGCATCATATATGGATAAAATAGTGAAACAATCATGCTATTTTGCCAAAGTATGTGATGGTGAGTTCAACGAAAAGCAAACAGGGGGCAACTTATTTTCATTGCAACTGTGTGTACATGGATAAATGTTGAAAGTTTTATGTGAAAAATGCTCAAAATGTTGGGGGTGAATTCTTGAAGATTTGGTTCGGCCTAAACTAGAGTATGCAGCACCCATTTGGAGCCCTTACTCAAAACTTTAGAGTAATCAGGTAGAGAAAGTTCAGAGGACAGCGGCCCCTTGGACCTGCAGGAGATGGCGTAACACAAGTAGTGTCGGCGAGATGCTTGATGAGCTTGAGTGGCCATCTCTTGAGGCCCGTAGGGATCGGTCCTCCCTGCTTCTCTTTCATAAGATACATTCTGGTGCTGTGTCTATAGAAAAAGACAAGTACCTGACCCCTGCTCGCAGTTTGAAATCTACCAAGTCATCACACAGTGCCCAATATTGTAGATACCAGACATACAGCGATGCCCTGAAGAACTCTTTTTTTCCCCCCGGACTATTCCACAGTGGAATAGTCTTTCTCCTTCGGCGGTCAATTCCCAGACTGCTGGGGAGTTTAGGGCACTCCTCATTTTGTTAAAAACACAGCAGAAAGATTTTTTTTTTGTTATTTTTGTTTTGTTTTTGTTTTTTTGTTTTGTTTTTGTTTTTTCCTCAAAATTCCAAAATCGCACTCCCTGGCGTAATGATCATAATTTGATCGTGCCAGTATTCAAAGAAAGAAAGAAAGAAAGATTTTAGGATGATACATGGATCATAAAATTACCTGGATATGAAACTGCAATAGATTTGCTAATAATTGTTTCCCAATGATTGCCGCGTCGAAATACAGGTAAATCCGATAATTTGACTGACCACTTTACAAATATTGAGATCCATACATGTAAGCATACTTTTTTCCTTACGTTCCAGCAACTTGGGGGTAACGGTAGTAAAATGAATTTAATGCCAATAAACTGAGAATTTCTCCAGCTACAATTTGATACCAAACAATCTAGTCTTCTCAGGAAAAAATACCCAAGAAAAAAGAACACACATCAGGCCTTCCTACACTATGCGGACATGGAAAACAAAGTAAGGAATTAGGCAAAAATCCTAGTGTCCTTTTTGTAAAACATAGGCAAATAGTGCAGACCCAGATCAGCAACCGCAGAACACAGTGTCTGATCAGGGTATCCACTGTTCGCTTATTCTTACAGAACATTCTAGACTGGAGTGGAAAATTCCATTCGGCGTAAATGGGTTAAATAATGTAATTTAAATAGAAATTTGGCATCTTTATTTAATTCTTGTGACATAAATCTGTTAATTGGCTATTAATTTATTGTCAGTTGTTGAGAATATCGCTTCAAAAATTAGACGATTTTGTTGAAGAGATATTTTAACGCAGTCGCGGATATAATTACTGCTCATAGACACACTACCAAATCCCTTGTTAATTGTTAACCAAACGCTTAAGGGATTAAAATGAAGTGTATCTATGGTTGACAAAGCATCTTTTATTATTTAAGATATGTTTTTCACGCTTTTAAACTCTGCAATGTGTTTAAATTCCTGGTGTACATTGTTTAGGTTTCTGGCATTTCCACCATTTTGTTATGTGAGATTACGTAAAAAAAGACGATTTTGCTAGCATTTTAACTGCATGGTTTTATTTTGTTTTTGCTAAAAAATTCGATATTCTGGTAAAGAAATATGTGTACTTTATGTATCAAGTGTAGAATATATCCAAATTACTCACATTTATTAGCTTTAGAACAGACAACTTCGGTGGTAAAATTGGAACAGTTATCATTTTCAAGATGGCGGATTGTACACAACGGAATTTGTCCAAGTTAACACGCAAATTAACCATTATCCAGTGATTTTATTCCAACATAACAAATATGAGATATACATACCAACTTATTCTCTTATTTTCCATAAGAATTTTCTCCATTTAAAATGAGTATTCACGATTTTAATATTTGAAACTTTCCTATGGATCATCGCTATGAACAGCCTTTTTGAATATGGCGGCAGAAAGGTATTTATCTCGGCGTATACCTGATTCACGCGTAGGAAATAATATTGGTAAAAAAGATAAGAACCCAGTCCCTTCAATTTACGTTCCTGACGATAGTAAGAAGTTTTTATAAGTTACGAAAAATCACTGGCAAATTTATGTTAATTCACAGACATTATAAATGATATGCTTTCTTTAAAAGTGAATACACCTAGACTGAAATAAATGAAGATTTTTAAATTCATCTATAACGTCACCATGTAGCTGGAAGAACATACAATTTCTCCGCCAGACCCAAGTATGATCGACGACCCTGTGATCAGTGACTATAATGTTCCGTCTGACATTGAAGAAGATTCCATTGTTGAAGAGGTGCCTTCCAAAATTAGTGACTCAGAATCGGACTCAGAATCAGATATGTGTATTTGGGAAGTGATACAGTAAATGTTGCTCATTGACTGCACTCAATATGTACATTATATTATTATCCCTAATTGTACCTGATTACCAATTATATAATAATTTACTGGCCAATTAACTTAGAATAAAGGTGTCGACGAGTTGTCTCACAACGCCACTGTTCAGTTGTTCCGTTTTTCGGTATATACCTGTTTCAAAGTTCTATTTTTGCAAATTTTGGATATCTAAGAACCTATAAAACCATTTTCAATCTGCAAATTAGTGACTTAATATATAAGATGCCTCTTGTCGGCTCTTGACGGCCCTTGTCGGTTCTTGTCACTTCTTGTGGGTAATTATGGCGACCCCTTCTCTTTACTCCTTCTGGAACAGAAATCCTTCTGGAACAGAAATCAAGTGCGCTGGAACACATGTGCTGGAGTACGCCGGAGTACTCCATCTTCCGAGGAGGTGTAGACAGAACAGTCACGTGACCTGTTCAAAATAAAATGGCGGAGCACTGCCTGCATGAACGGAAATATCTGTATCGCTTGATTGGTCTCCAAAGTGCCCAGTTTTACTTGTTTTAGGTGGCTGTTCTGGCGCACCCCGAGTACTCTAAAATTTCTAAATCAAGTCCGCCCTAGACTGTACATCCAAATATACTTCCGGTTACATTGAAAATCCCGTGTAAAAACAGAAACAAGACAGTTCACCGATAAGACACCATAATCATTATCACCATAATCGTCATCTTCATCAATCATCGTCATCATCTTTAGTAACTGCATCCCTATTCCCTAGGGGGGGGGGGGGCTCTTATTGTTTCTTGACACATAGGCTTGGACTCAGCATCTACTATTTACCCCCCCCCCCAAAAAAAAAATATCAGGAATATCAGGCGTACACCCCCCCCCCCCCCCAAAAAAAAAAAAATTGAAAAGCACCCCCCCCAACCCCAAAAAAAAAAAAAAAAAAAATACTCCAAAATTCTGTATCTTAAATTGACATTAAAAAAAGCCCTGAAATGAATATGTTTATGTTTTAAGACACTCAGTCAGTTTTGATCATTATGCGTCGGGTGACCAAGTAAAAATAAAAAGAAAGATTGAATTTAGGCAGGAAGAAGTTATTTACAGTATAATGAAATAGTACAGAATATAATAAACAAGCTTTACTTAGGACAAATGAAATAAGAATAATAAAAATATGATTGATAATGAAGAAGGAGTAAAGTTTTCCCAGTTGCATTTTCACCACTTTGAATAGACCAATCTGGCTGCCCTGGGGACTGAGGGCACCAAGCCCACCGACACAGTTTCATCCTTCTTCATAGCTACTTAGCAACTGGGGCCTACCTAATGTTTAGAATGTGAGGTATAGTGATAATATAAATGACCCCCAAAAAGGTTCAGTTTTGTAATGACCCCAAAAATATATCCACCAATTTCAAATACCCCAAAAATATTTATTTTTCTGAACCCCCCCCCCCCCCCCCCCCCCCCAAAAAAAAAAAAAAAAAAAAAAAATTAAAAATATTGAAATTCAAAATTTTGAACCCCAAAAAATGGTCTGAGCCTTCGTATATGTGGAAATATCAGAGTACCTCCCTAGGCCCTATTCACGCTTTGTATGTAGACTGCTAACGCATCATGCTTAAAACGGTTTCAGGCTAACATATGGCCCCTTTCATATTTAGTTACTATTTCTATCTCTTCACTTCGTCATTTGGGAGGCTAATTCTAAGATAGAGCTTATCGATTTTATTATGCAACACTTCTTACAAGGTGTTACTCGCAACATGCTCTTCGGCCCATATAGACTCTAAAATTAATCATATAAGACATTTTATCAAAATTCAATTTGTGAACAAGGGGACTGAATTCATTAACTTACCCAGTATATTTAAAGATAAATCTGTTATCTCTTCTATTCCTACTTATTTTGAAAACCAACTGTTATAAGTACAATAATAGTAAGTGAGTATGATCAGGAAATACCACAATCACAAACCGCAGACAACCCCATGGCACCAGGAGGAAGAGCCTCTCAACCACGAGACACCAGGAAGACAAATTAAGCAAAGCAACATGCTCTATCTTCCCAATCAAGATGATTGCAATACTAGAATGGACACAAAGCAACGCACAACAAAACATAGAATAATTACAGACTCCCACAAAGAGAGTAACAATAAACAAAAGTCAACAACAACAGAACCACCGCCTTAGAACGGACAACAGCCCAAATCACCTGGGGGCTTAAATGCATTTTACTGGTACCAAATCTCCGACCTAGATTCTGCTGTTGCCAAAGTACAAGAAATGTTCAGCTCGCATGGAGGCCATCTAACTTATGCAATGTATCATCATGGAGAAACACTAATCAAATTAACACACCAAGATGAAACAAAGATAAGGGCTCACGACTCACAGATAGTCAGAGCTAAAGAAAACCTCAAGTTGAGCCACGGTAGGTCCAGCTACAGGCAAGCACCAGGCACCAACCAACTGATCAAAGCTTTACGTCAGAGCTGTCATAGAGTCCGAGGCCTGACCTACCATTGTGCAATTAAAGAGGAAACCATAGCCATAAACCGTGATAGGGTTTAAAACTAGGCATGCAGACTGTCGCATGATATCCAAGTTATATCCAACCCTTATATAATGTTTTACTATCTTTTTGAATTGATCATTAAGATTAGGTTTTCCAACAATACGTTTGAATTTATAAACTAAATCACCATAAAATATAGGTTCTGATATGCCTTGTCTGCGGTTTGTGATTGTGGTATTTCCTGATCATACTTACTTACTATTTTTTACTCTGTCAGTCTTTGCGATGATGGTTTATGTGTCAGGGATAAATGAGCGGTTTAATCAAGATATTGATAAAACCCATAACAAAAATCAGTATATTTATCAAAGTACATATTCCATCAAAGATATTGTGCGTACAACTTCAATCTAAATGTCTTTGAAAAAAAAAAATCAATTTTCTCCTCATGTAAAACTATAAAGGACAATGCCAAGAGGTGTGTCTGTTGCACACATTTATGCACTAAAACTACCATTACATCATCTGTAAATGGTAGAAAATTTTCCATAATTAATAATAATGATTTGGACTGAACTTCATCGGATCTGATTTATGTTATAACTTGAACTGAAACTAACTGTGGAATGCAATATGTTGGACAAACTGGCCGATCCCTCAAGACTAGGTTTCGTGAGCACTTTCGTAAAATAAAAAAGCCTAAAAAATTTGACACATTTCTTTATCGCCATTTCAAAAATAATGGTCATCCACCTAGTAAAATTGTAATTCAGCCGGTTGAAAAAATTATATATGATCCAAATTCATCAACTAGATTAAAAAATATTAAGAGACATGAAACTGAACTTAAATGGATTAAATTTTTGCAATCACCTTTTCCTTTAGGCTTTAATGATAATATATACCATGAAGGCAACATTTCTAAAATGCCAGATTTTGATGTTTTTTTCTGTTTTGGAATGTAAAAAACGTAAAAGTAGATCTCATGGTAAACGTAAAAATGGCAACATTAAGCGCAAAATTTGTACTGAAAAACGCTTAAATACTTCTCTAAAGGATCTTTCTTTGGCTTTAACTAATCATGGTCGACATGGCTTATTTTCATTTTTAAGTTCCTTGCCTATCTCAGTTTTACGCAATTTAGAGTTAGAGGCTAATAAACTTTATGATAGAGCAAACAAATTATATAAAGCAGCACTCCTTACAAGGTGTTATGTTCAACATTTCCTTAGTCCTTATATCGATTCTGAGGTCAACCATAAACGACATTTTATCAAAATTCCATTCATTAACAAAGGTATTGAGTTTATTGATTTACATAGTATCTTCAAGGATAATTCAGTGATTTCATCTATTCCAAATTACTTTAATAATTCTGAAACTCCTATCATTTGTTATAAATATAACAAACCAATAAGGTCTACGATATTTAACTTTAATAAAATTGTAAATGATTTAGATATAGATTCCAATACTCCTGCCTCCTGAGATTGTAAAAATTCAAATTATTTATATCCCTCTGCAGGGCATGTTATTACAGGTAATCTAAATGTCATTCCTGACGCTAGAGTTCGCAATATCATTTCTAAAGGTCCTAAATATAGATTTCCCTCTAATATTGATTTCTCTAAATGTCGTAGAGAGATCGCTGCTTCTTTAAATGACTTCAGTAATCGTTGGTGCAAATGGGAAAATGTTGAACCTGATGCTTTGAAGGAATGGAAGATTAACATTTTTAAAATTATTGATACTCGTATTTCATTTTACTCTTGTAATACACATCTTTTGCCCCCTAAACCTAAATCTTCTTTTAGTCATCTTAAACGAGGTATCCAGGATTTTCATATGAACTATGTTTTGGTTCCAGCAGATAAAGTTGCTAACAATGTTGTAGTTTTTTGACGATTGTATTATATTAATACTCTTAAGCGTGAGCTTGTTGACACTAATGCCTATAAACTGCAGCCTTCTTTAAGTGAAAGGGTGATTGTTGATGGGCATGGTTGTCATACAGCCCTACATTTTGGTGTCAAAGCTAAAGAAAATCAAGACAAAGTTCCTACGTTGTACTGGTTACCTAAACTCCATAAAAAACCCTATAAAGCAAGATTTATTGCAAATTCTAGTTCTTGTACAACAACAGAACTTTCTAAATTGTTAACCTCGTGTCTTACAGCTGTTAAAAAACATGTTATCAAATATTGTGAAAAGGTATATGAGAGATCTGGTAAAAACCTATTTTGGTCGATTAAAAATTCAGGTGAAATTTTAGATAAACTTAAAGCTAGAGATTTCAATGCGACCAGTTTGTCTACTTATGATTTTTCTACTCTTTACACTACTTTACCTCATAATTTAATTAAAGATAAACTTATTGATCTTATTGAAAGTACCTTCCAGAGAGAAGGCTCTCCTTACCTTGCATGTAGTGACAGAAATGCATTTTTTACTTCAGAAAAACCTAAAAAATATCATGCATGGTCGTGTCAAAATGTATGCGATGCGCTGACCTTTTTGTTGGACAACATTTTTATTCGATTTGGCACCAAGCTCTATAGACAAGTTGTTGGGATTCCTATGGGCACTAATTGTGCTCCCCTGGTTGCAGATTTATTCCTGTTTTGTTATGAAAGGGACTTTATGATGTCTCTTTCTGATGATAAGCAGGCTGATGTTATTGATGCGTTTAACACTACTTCCAGATATTTGGACGATATTTTAAATATTAATAATGTTTATTTTGACAATATGGTTAGTCAAATATACCCTTCAGAGCTCCAACTTAATAAAGCCAATGCCTCTGATACCGAAGCCGCATTTTTAGACTTGCATTTGTCAATTTCTAATGATATTGTTTCTACCAAAATTTATGACAAACGTGACGACTTTGATTTTGAAATTGTCAATTTCCCATTTTTAGATGGAGATGTTCCTCGTTCTACATCCTATGGAGTCTATATCTCTCAACTCATTCGTTTTGCTAGAGCATCTAGCTATGTTGCTGACTTCAACACTCGCAATAAATTGTTAACTCAGAAACTTCTTAAACAAGGCTATCGGTATCATAAACTTCGCAAAACATTTTCAAAATTTTATAGACGATACTATGATTTGATTTCTAAATTCCAAGTTGGACTTAAATCTCTCTTGCGCCAAGGACTTTCGGAACCTGATTTCTATGGTGACTTGGTGTATAAGTTGAAGAAGATTGTTGGCTCTAATAATTTTTCAGCGCAGTTCATTAGAATCATTTCCCATTATAAAAAGATTGACTATAACATTAATGTATTGCAACAGACTGCATGCTTGGTAGTCGACCCAATCACGGTTGGCAACTTTGCTTTCCTCTTTAATTGCACGCCGGTGGGTCGGACTTCAGACTCTATGATGGTTCCGACTTAAAGACTTATCTATTGATGAGATGGTAGGGGCCTGATGCTTTGGCTGTTTGTCGGGCCCACCGGGGTTTACCTGTTGGATTTCTTTTGCTCCGGTATTCAGTTTAATTTACTGTTGAGTCCTTATCCTTGCTTTGTCTCCTTGTTATATCTTGATTTATATGTTTTAGGAGATGATGCGTTGATAAGTTAGGGGTCTTTCATGCAAACCAAATATCTATGTGTCTTGATCCACATCTGAATTAAGGGTGAGGTTGGCGCCGTTAAACCGGTTTAAGCCCTCCAGTAAAATATTTTACTGACCGTTCCAAGGCGGTACTTCTTTTGTGGATCTTTTATGTTTTTGTTCTGTCTTGTGTTTGCTATGTTTTGTGCGCGTCTGTTTATATGTGCTTTGTGGTTACCTGCTGGGAAAGGGCTGACCTCTTGGCTCTCGTTTGTGGTGTCTTCTGTGAGTTTGTCACTTTCCCATTGGTATCCTGGGTCAGGTGTGGTACTTGATTGTATCGATTCCTGATCTTTGCACCATTACTTACTTTTACTTATTTTAAATGACTTATATTGACAAGCCAAAACCTGGTGGTAAAGAATCAGTAACACAATATTTTGGTGACAGGTTCTTCACCAGTCCGAATGATGGATAACTGGTTCTTTATGAAAGGGTTCAGATTCTTTATGAAATAATTTGCAAAGATGGTAATGGTTTTAGAAGCAAATATCAAGGCAATTAGACCTATTACTGCTTCGACTTGTTTATTTACATTTTTATTATCCATTAATCACCATTCATGATGCCTTCAAGTAGGTCTTTCACACATGTTGATTTTACAGCTCAAAAACTAGAAAAATACCAAGATTCTAAAACTTGTTTTACTTTAAGAAGTACAAAAATTGGCTTTGATTTTATTTCTTTTTATTGTATTTTTGAAAACCGTCATTTGTGCACGCACTCCATGTAATACTCACTAGAGGTGTTTGGAGCTCTTGGCAGATTCAGACACCATGCAGGTCCTTTATATGCCAGCATAAGATATTTTTCATGGAGAAATAAAGAAATCCTTAAATTGCCACCTCACCTTGTTGCAGAAGAAAACAAGCTGAAACAAAAACACTATCAGTGTTCTTGTCTGGGTGGGCTAGTATATGTATCGCACACCGTTTGGCGCCATGCAATCCTAACTGTCACGCTTGTAAACAAAGATGGGGGCGCTTGACAAAATGCACTCAACAACTGTTTATTTTGAAAAACTGGCCAGTTTTTATAGTTGGTCGTGTAACAAAATCATTTTACTTGCATCAAGAGATACAGAGTACACTGAAAATAATATCTGCCTAAGGATTCGAGATACAAATGGTAGAGAGTAGAAATAATTGGTTTTAAAATAATCTGAAAGATTTCTGCGTCCGATCTTTGGTTTTTCTATGATACAGTTTGGTCAAATTTTCTCTTTTTAAGATAATAGATTCTATGTCGCTAAGCATCTGACAAAATAACAAATATTCATAAATTCAACCACACCTGTGTATATATACATATCACCTCTAAACATTACTTATCAATAATTCTTTACAATAATCAATTATATTTTCGAGCCCTAAGTCAATAAGCGTGATAAAATGTGTCCGTGAACTGTCTTTAAAATCGTCTTGTCGGTGAACTATCTAGTTCTTGTGTAAGCGAATCGCTGGTGTAGCAGTCTACATAACTACATTTTGATTGGTTATAAAAATCGTTGTCCCAACGATTTGGACACGTGATCATTGTTTATAAATACAGAGAAACGTATTTATTCCGACATTTCGACTACAGCTTTTAGAACGAACAGTCAAGGTTTGTAATAACGAGTTGTGAAGTTACTAAGCCTTAAAGGACCTAATAAAACTTTTAGATCTATTTGTTATAAGATTATCAAGAGACATGTATATTGAAAGTTTAACAAAACGAGAAACGATGGACAAAATCATGTCTGAATGTAGAAAAAAGAAGACACGTCGGGGCAAGAAGAGCCTGAAGAAAGTATCTCGTGTGTACGGCCAAGATTTTTACATGATGGATGATTTCGAACGATGCTTTAACGTTTCAACATTTAAGTCTAATAATAAACAGTGGCTCAGACCTGCCACGAGCCCGAAAGCACCAGTAAATTCTAACCAATTTTTAATAGAAGACAGGGAGAGGTGTGATTTAGAAACCTTTGGATTATCCCCATCGGAACAAAATGCTGGGTCATGCAATGAATTTCACAGCATGAGTTTGAGTCCGTCCTTGTATGCTGGAGATGATGAATACTATGAACCACTTTGGGTCACGGACACAACAGAATTCATGGGTAAGGAGTTTGAGAAGGATTATAACGCTATCATTGAATCAGAAGATAATTTACCAAGTGGTTACGATGTCTTTATGGATTTGTCCAAAGAAGAGCTGGTTAAGAAGTGCATGGACATAGAACGGAGATGCTCTGAAAGAAAACATGTTTCAAAATTAAATAAATCAAAATCATTGAAACAAATAGTTTCTCAACTCCGGTCCGAGAACCGAACATTAGCAACAGAAAATGAAAAACTAAAATCATTTATTCAAAGTCGACAATAGTGTCACCTTCATTATGACTTTTGTAATTATTGTAGATAGTCTGATATAAATGTGTTTACATGTGTTCACAGTATTTGCATTTTTTTTATCTTAATTACATAAAATGTATTAATTGTACTACGACTCTCTTTTGTGCAATACATGTAGATTGATACAGGGAGCCTACCAAATGTAGGAAGAACCTGATTGAAAGTATTGCAAAGAATTGAATTTAATATAACACTAGAAAAGAGCCCACGCAAGCGCGGAAATATTTCATGATTGTCAATTTACCTTTATTTTGCATTTAAAAAAGCTGAAACTTGTATCCCCCTTTCATGTGTGTTAATTTTTCACAGCTTTATGAAATCTGAAACTTGTATTGGCGATTCTAGTCGCTGAAATGACCATGGGCCCAAATAGGTATGGGCCGAAATGACCCGAAACCGGCGAGTTTTAATTTTTTTTACAAAAGCTGATACTTGTAAACATGATTATGCTTATATCTTCTCATCTTGAAAATCACTAAAAATCTTCAGCGAGGTGACTTTTACTATATTTGTTTTCCTCCAAACAATGCCAAAAATCGCTCAAATCCAGGTTCTTATTTCTGAACAATGCACTTTTTTAAACAGATTTTATTGATAGCGTCATTGCCTACTGCGTCAAGTGGTACGACCAAGCCTATCAATGTAAGCTGTTTAGCAACCTTGAAACTTAGGATTATTGAGCGTGAGTCAGAGAAAGGTGTCTTGAACTTTCATAACTCTAGTTGCCATCAATGGTAGTAATTAACTATTTTATAGAAGTTCTGTTTGTTTTGTTACTGTTTTGTGAGTCCCCCCCCCCCCCAAAAGTCTGTACTTGTTTAAAGCTAGTGTCAATTTAAGTTTATACTAAGGTCTGCTGATTATTATAGTTTAGTGTTGTGTTGGTTACTGGTACTGTCCAAAAATAGGGACAATGTCGGAAAAATTAGTCTGCAATTTTTTAAGTGGTAGCTGCCCAAACCAATAAATGAGTGGTTTTCACACTCAAAATGCAAAGAAATACAATATTTAAGGAAATTTTTGTATACCAAATTATCTTCTTCAAAGGCAAACCTGGAAATGTCGTTACTTTTCGTGGTTAAAAACAAACTTTTTCTCCTTATTTTTCTTCCAACTTCTGATTGGGAATTTTACTGTGCCAATTGGGAAAAAGGAGGTGTTTCGCCTTTGGGAGTGGGGCCGAATTTCGCCCCCCAAAATGGCCTGAAAAGGAACACTGATGCCGAAATGGTTTGGATTGATTGGTGTTTTACGTCCCGGTAAACAATTTTTCAGTCATGTTGAGACGGAGCCACTTCTTCCTGGGTATTATTAGTACTTTGGGAAGGTGAAAGTGCCTTTCTCAAGGACACTACACAGCGGTCGTGGGGTTCGAACTCGGGGCCTCTAGGTCCCGAGTCCGATGCTCTACCACTGAGCCACCGCGCCTCCATATGCCGAAATACACTTCCCTTTTTACGACCATTATAGGCGAAACGGAGCGGTCTGGGGCGAAGTATTTCGCCGATTTGCCCTCAAACTGGAACCCTGCTTGTACCTGAAAGCTAACATATAAAATTTGGGTTTGATTGGCCCATCAATTTCCGAGAAAAGCCAGTTTTAATTTTCATATACGTAAATGACCTTTAGCCAAGGTCAAGAAATGACCTCGGCCTTCAATACTCACAATTCTTCATTATTTCAGTTGGTTTCAGGTCAGAGGCTGAAATATTTGTGAAAAAATCAACAGCTTTCACTTTTTCCAGTAGAAAAGCCTAAGTTAACAAATTTGACCTTGTTGTAAAATTGGTCAAGGTCAACCGTAGGTCATCATTTGAACAAAGTATGATGGGCAGAGTCACCACTGCTACATACCAAGTTTCGTGGAAATTGGTTCACCGGTTCCGGGGAAGAAGATTTTTGAAGGGTTTTTACCATATATGGGCGTGGCGGCCATCTTGGTCATGTGACCCAGATGCAACAAACAAACTTTCGTTCCCCCTACCCAAAGAGGCTCCACATAAAATTTGTCTTTGATTGGTCAAATGGTTTCCGAGAAGAAGATGTTTGAAATTGTTGACGACAACGGACCATGGGCATCCTACCTATAAGCTGACATATGCTGCTAAGGTGAGCTAAAAACAAATTCAACCTCAAGCCCTCACCAGTAGCTTGCACCTGACCGTTCTAAGGTGGTGATTTTGGTGTAGTTCTTACTTCGTTATTTGCATACCTGTCAACTTTTTGAAATCTTAAAGAGTGAGATTGCGCGCGACGCCCTTAAAATGGTTATTTTCTGCTCGCATTTACCGCGCGGACCAATTTTACCAAATTTTTTAGGAGTGAGATTTATTTTTTTCTAAGAACCAAAAAGGGATTATTGGGCCGAAATGACCATGGGCCGAAATGACCCGGAACGGACGATTTTTTTTTTATTTTCTTTTTACAAAAGCTGATACTTGTAAATGCGGTTATGTTTATTTCTTCTCGTCAAGAAAATCACAGAAAAACTTCAGCGAGGCGCCTTTTACTAATAATATTTGATAGCGTCATTGCCTACCGTGATATAAGTGGTACGACCAAGCCAATCGATGTAAACAGTACATTATGCGCAGCGACCTTGACACTTAGGATTATTAAGCGCGTGTCGAAGAAAGGTGTGATGATTACCGCGACTAATAATCAGTTTTGATAAGGGATTATTTAAAATTACAGCCATATCTTTTTTTCTTTGGCGAGTTTGGCGGCGTTTTCCCCATTGTTGTTTATAATATGGCCGACTTGACACAGCATAATACACATATACATATGACATATACACAAAAATTCGGAACGCTTCGGTCATCTCCATTCAGTTTGTATTGGAAACCCAATCGATCTAAAAATAGTGACGCGTGACCATGAACGTGACATACACTAAATATAGAAACATTCGCCAGAGGGCGCAGTTCTTTTAGAAAACACACTTAATTCCAAAATTCTCTAAATCTATGCTAAATGAAAACTCATCCTAACCGAGATTATCAATGAAAGCAATATCTTAAAGTAACAGTAAAGAAATCAAGCATGAAAATGACCTCGATTTTTCAGTTTATGCGGTAATTCGTTTATTTAGTAATATAGATAATTTAAGTCTTTGACAATTAATTATTAAAATTGCTCCATTAAACTTTTGTTTGTTTGTGAAGATTCCTTATAATATAATGTTCATCTGTATAATTAAGAAGACTATCTGTCATTTAAAAGCAGCTTGGTTTAACAGTGTACTGTTTGACACCCTGATGGTATTGAAAATAAATCCAACATCCTAAGAGTAAAATATGGCACAATAATAAAGTGAAGGAAAATTAAAAGCAAAATGCGAGAATCCAACTGCTGATTTAAATACACTTTTTCGCAAATATGTAATTTTTGAACCAAGCTGTACTTTTAGCCAATGACTATTAGTAGCCACTACATACTCTAATAGTAGCAAATGGCTAATGGCAGGTTTAGCCCTGCGTATAACCTTCTTCACATTTTAGAAGAGGATTGTGCATTTGTCAAAATGGTATGCTTTTTTTGTCATTTTTAAATTGCATGTGCAAGAGTGTGGTACATGTACCACTTTTATAGTGTAAAAATTTAGTTCTAAAATTGGAGCTGTTGTGATAACCACTGTCATGCATCAACAATTTACTTGATATGTCAGCCCCTCATGAACTAGGGTGCCAGTTTCAACCCTTCTTCTTGGGTGGCCCTCAAAATAAAATAAACCCTTTACTTCATACTCTAAATTGCGAACAGAGCAGACCCAGATCAAGCAGCTCTTTAAGAGCTGCCTAGTCAGGGTCTGCTCTGATGTCAAGAATAAAAAAAGATGTCAAAAATAAACTAGATTGAGTGCTCTCAAGAATAGCTGCATGTGGCTTATTGCAGCTGTGGCCATAGTGATATCGTCTAGACTTCTGGACCTCTTGAAACCAATGTAACTTTTATTATGTTCTGAATGCAAAAATTACATGTACTGACAGAGCTGGTCTCTGTGCGAGTGTCCACTCTGATTCTACTACGATGAAAGTTTCTTTTGATTTTTTTATCTGTCCTAAAGCATTGCCACTTAGAGACAGTACCAGTGTTTCTGCAAGACTGAAATTTTTAGAGGTCATTGATCATTGATGACCCCTTGTTTGAAAATTTGGGGATCATTGACAAATTTAGAGGGTCACTCAGAACTTTTTTAATATCAATTTTCATCAGGATCCAATATTCATGACAAAGTCAATAATTTAAATTTTCTCGTAGTTGAATAGGAAACCTGTGGCCACTTATGAAGTTATGATTTTCAATGGGGGGATCTGGACCCCTGGTTCCCTCTCTGGATCCGCAGTATCCCCCTACTCACATGTACACTTTGACTAATGCCTGGCATGTCGTTATGTTTCAGCATGATGATGCTCCGTCGGCATACACTGGACCAGGGGAAGGTTTCTTCTACCCTGCCAGCAGTCGAAGGAGAATAGAGTCAGGTAATTTTAAAACTACCTGTATGACTATTAATGGCTAATCAGTAAGATTGACTAACCCTTTGTGGATTGGAAACCCCTAAACAAGTCCTTTGGCAAACAGTGAAGACCCATATGAAATGTTGCATAATGCAGCATTTCTTCAGGGTCTGCACTGTTTGCTTGAGACAAAATCAATCTTAAGAAAAAGAATCCATGTTTTTTTTAAATTATAACTGTGGCCCCTCAATGAAATATACAACTGCTTTATGGACAATTCGATTGGTCTGAAAAGGGTTATTAATTGCTGGTCATGGGTATCTCCTCAAACAGTTTGACACCTGTAGTGTGTGTAGGTTATTGTGCTGGTAAGTAACCACAATCATATTGATATGAAGTGTTATCAGTGGCAATTAAGTGATACCAGACCTTTAGTCCGCTATTGGCGAGTTGAAATGACGTAATTGAATCCATGTTCCGTGATAACTGGTGACAAGCAGCATCTCTATAGATTGTAAGGTAGTAGGTTGAAAACCATCTTTGGCTGGGTATTGATATTTATAGAAATTATCAAATGTATCTTCTTAACCCTTTTCATTCTTTATACTGGTAAACAGGTAATTTGGCAAACGATAAGTTGCCACAAAAAAGTGGCATTTCATCAGTGTCTTCACTGTTTGCTAGGATAAAGACAAAATCTTCAGAGACAGAAATACATTATTTTTTAGAAAGTTTGATCGGCAACCCTTAAATACATGGGTGAAAGTTTTCAGGATTATTCAGGATTTTGAGGCTGACTTTCCATAGAAAGTCGGCCTCAAAATCCTGAATTAGGGAGATTATGTTAGTTTCTCTGATATTTTTTCAGTCTGTCTAAGGACAATTGACCATTCAAAGTTTAAATTGTAAATATTTTGTGGGCATATTGCTTGTTGGAAGATTGTTTCGAAAGTTTAGGATTTTGGAAATCTTGAACTTTCACCCATGTAAATACAAAATGAACAATTCCATACTTTTCCTATGATGTACATCAGAATGAACAGGGTTAATATACAATGCTTTAGCTGTAAATGTATAGAGTCACCTGTAGTTCTTAGACAATTAAAATTTTTGACAAAATTCATCATTTTTCCTATTTTATTTATTGTTTGGCTGCAGATCATTCAAAATATCTAGATCCATCACAATGTCTGGTGGCCCATTATTAAACTTCAACATGAGCTTTTAGGCTCAGTCAATGTCCACTGTGTGTCATCTGTTGTCTTAAACAATTAGTTATATATACAACTCCTATACCACTTGGCCAACAAACAACCCATCCGCGCAGTCTGATCAGCACCTTTGTTATTCGCTTATTGGAAAGTATCATATCTAGACTGGCTACGAGCTTAATTTCAATTTTCTAGCTAGTCTCTGTAGCTGTGGAGACTGGTTTAAAACTCGCTTTTTCGGAAACCCTGAAGACAGGTTTTCTCACGACAAGGCCCATATTAGGTTAAATAGCGTGCATTGACCTTCATCACTTTGCAGTTGTCCTACATGTACGCTTACATCACAGACTCATCTGTGCTACTACAACTCTTTCCTCGCAAGTAGTTACTATTGCCATCTGCTGATAACCTTTGCAAGAAGTTTGGACCCAGATCAGGACCGGCAGGAGGTCAGTCCTGATCCAGATCCACACTGTTTGACACTCTGATAGTGTTCCTGAAAGAATTTTTGAAAATTTAATTTTGAAAAAAAAAACAGTCGACAACAAAATAAAATGTACCCAGCATACAAGAGTTAATCCAGAATTTTGTATTTCAGACAAGACAGCAGCAATGCTGTATTGGCCTTTGGACCCCGGGAGTAGTCACTTCCAGACTAGAGGTAATGCATATATGAGTATTTCTTTTTAATACTTCCTTTGCTTACCATATACATGTAAATTCGTAAATTTCCACATTCGTTTTATTTTTGCAAACATGTTTGCGGTGGTAAAAATCTCGCAACTGAAGAATGAGGGTCTGGATGGGGTATAATGATTAGTGAATAATGGCCCTTTTTTATAATGAATAGTGAATAATGAGCCAAAAAAATAATGAATAGTGAATATTGAGGGCCTAAAAAATAATTAATAATCCTATTTTTTAATGAATTGAAAAAAAATGAATAGTGAATAATCAGATTTCTTTGCCACCTTTTTTACTGTTAATGAATAATTGGTCAAGTATTTTAATGAATAACCCAAAATTTTAATGAGATAAATAATGGGCTAAATTTTTAATGAATAGTGAATACCAGACTCCCCCCCCCCCCATCCAGACCCTCAAGCATGATTTACCTACTTCAGTAAATGGCAGAGTGATTTCGCCATTTCACTAGGATTTCATTTCAAAGTTTCGTGAAAATAAAATCCTCATGAAAATTTCTGAAGTCAAGACTTGAAAGTCTTAACTTGGTCAGAGTACTTTGCACTAAGACATCCCAACAGGTTTAAATTTAGAACATTTATGTAATGTACAGACTTCATAAGTGTACATGTATCTCCTCATGGTAATAAATTGTGCTAACTAAACCTTATTATTGCATAAAAAGCTTTGTCACAAGCTATTAACAGCCATGTTTTAACCAGCAAAAACCCATTTATTAATCAGGCAATTCACATGCATGATGCACCGCTTTTTTTCTTTACAAGGTACATATACGCTTGTATCGAAATGGACGTAATTTAGTGACATTAGGGTGAGGTAAGTCTTTGCTCTGGAACATGCTTTTTCAAAACCTACCAATCCTTCATGCTTTTGCGTGCCATTATAGTAATACAAAAGTGACAAAATGACTTTATATAATAATAACGATCAAACATGGTTTTCTGATACACTAACATCTGCTTGACCCCTCATGAGTCCTTAAAACCCTTGCCTTTCAGGCTCGGGTTTCAACACCACCTTTGGGGTCCAGCAGATGTTAATGCATAGAAAACTTGTTTGATCCCCTTATTCTAAATACAAAAGTTATCAAAGAACATTGTTTTCACTTGCATGCATGCATGCTTCCCCTTTAACTCTTTGCCCCATGGGAAATTTTTGCTGATTTTTTTCAAAATCCACTTATTCAAAAAATTCTTTCAGGAATACGACCAGAGTGTCAAACAGTTTGGATCCAAATCAGGACCCACATTTTGTAGGGTCCAATCTGATTCCAAACTGTTTTCAAAAGTTTTCAGCAGATGACACTAGGAGATAAAGTGTTAATCATGTTAATGGTTGGAAATTGTGTCGTTTTTGCTATCCACCCAGGAGTCACAAAATAGCGTCCAGTCTCTACTTTAGAGTTTGAGATATTTTCATGGATTCTTATTTAGAAAATGATTTTCACTTTTTGGAATGTTAAAGTATGAAAGTCCTCGGTTCAAAGCAAGTGATGCCGGAAGGGTGTAATGTTAACTTTGAGGCGGACCAACCCAGGCATCAGCTTAGACTGACCAGGGTCTTAGCTGTCCTAATGAAAGTTTGTGTCCTCATAGGTTTAGATAAACAAAATTTTTAAGCGTAAAATTGTTAATATTTTCTTACCCATCAGTTTTATCATATGTTTTGGGTTTCCCAAAAAGAACCGTCTTATTTAGACGGTTCTTTTGAGTACCCACAACATATGTTTTGGATGAGAAATAAGAAAATTAATTTTTCGGTACACACTCTAAAGTCATGGTCCTTAATTACCCGCTGATCTGAGTGATCTCACAGCAGAGACTGGTTAGACTGGGAAGGTACCTAGGCTTATCTGAGTCTTTGCTCAGTTTACACTCATTCTGTTGGTTTTGTCATGTCAGGGTACATTATGTGCTATCCTGCCAGCCAAGAGTGACAGTGACATCATGTTTTGTTTACTAAAGTTATCAGGGATTTATAATCTACAGATTACTTGTGTATTAATCCTATCCACAGGATAGGATTAATACACAAGTGATCTATCGATTTGCGTCAGCTCAAGTGGAGTATACAAGTTAATGTTTTACTTTACAATTGTAAACAAAATATTACGTCACTATCACTCTTGGTTTGCATGACAGTAGCATATAGTTATCCGAATTTATTGACAAGTTTCTCTTTGCAGGATGCATCCTGTTTTACAAGGATTGTGTCTGAACAAGTTTTCACTTGTAACAACCTGGTGCATGGCTGTTCGACTGTCACAGAGTCTCCGCATATCTCAACAAGGCACAATGATGCCACAAGTAACAAGCTGCTGTGCATATCACTAGAGGTGCTAAAGTGGAATACCGACAGAATTAGTTCTTATTTGGTGCTGTTATTGCGTGCTCATTTGAATTTTTCTTTTGGTTTTACCTGATACATTGACCAAACCTTCCTAAATCAATATTATGAGTACACATAAGAGTCCAGATAAGCTAAATTTTTGAATGCATAAGTGTTTTTTTTTCTTAAATTTTTTATCCCTTGATATGTGCAGACTGACCATTGACATCGCTCTGGTTAGTGAGCGATGTTAACTCATTGTCCCAGATGTGCAGGAGACAGTGAGTGACAGATCATCACAAAGCTGATGAACTCTGAAGTTGTCAGTTGAAAGCTTCTTAGGTACGAAACTTTCAAATTTATATTTTGTGTGTGAAATTAAAAAGTTAGAAAAATCTTCATAATGAACTCTCCCACACAGTTAAATGTTCGTCGAAATGTGCAAAGTAACTTTTCCAGGATTGCAAATTATTCCAGAGAATGGAGGATTGTTCAGAAACCTTGTTGGAAGTTCCATAAATTCACTTTTCAGACAGACTGTTAGATTTTCTAAGTTTAAATTGTAACAAAGAGCTATGTACATTAAGGGGCTATTCCCCCCCCCCCCCATGAGGCTAAAAATAAAAATTGGTTTTCATAGACCAATGGTATAGTAACAAAAATGGTAGCCAAATTAGGCTGAAATTAGGAAAGTGGCCATTTTAGGGCAAATTTGAGACATTCGACAGAGAAATTAACAGGCACAAGCAAAAACCAAAAAGATATTTTAACAGACGGTTGAGAATTATAACCACTTTCACCCTATTAAAAGGTTTTTTGGTATTTAGCTGTGCTGAAATCTAATTCTTAAAAATTTGGCCTCCCAAAGCCTTAAATTTGGTCCAAAATGGCAATTTCTCTATTTTAAGCCCATTTTGTCACCCATTTTTGTTACCATAGCAGCAGTAAAAGTAAAATAAATGCCAGACTTTAACCAGTGTTAGATTTAGGCTTGATTTCTATTGGTTCCCTAGGACCCAGGGCATCAACAAAAGTTGAGTCCCATGTAAATTTTTCTGAGTCCCAGAAAGTTTCCCAACCTATTTTTTTGCAATATTAAACACAGAGAACTTAACTAAAACTACCAATTAACTTTAGTCTTAAACATTTTCAGTTTACACTAAGTGATTGACGATCAATTAAAAAAAAGCAAAAAAAAGCAGACTTAGCAGTGATGGAGTCTTTGACTATTAAACTTTTTCGCTTTTAAAAAGTCTTTATTTGACGCTCTAAACCAAGATTATTTTACTTGTGCCTGTTGAAAATCGCTGAACCTGTCTGTGAACGCATTTTTTTAACGGATAAAACATCGATTTGTGATAGTATTGGCTTCAGAATACACTTTATTAAGTTATTTAAATGTTTCTAGTGTGATTCCTCAAGACAAACGTCATTTTTACCCAGCAAATCCATTTTGGAAAAAACGTAAATCATTATTTATAGCTGAGCCTCGTTCTGATTTCAACCGTTGCTATGAACAACGGATGTTGGAAAACCACAACTGAATACTATTTATAGCAGTCTCTTTGTGATTTTAAAGCGTTGCAAAGTACAAAAGACCGATTGTCAAGGGCTTTAACTCTCTTTACTATTGAACTGGCTTAAATGTGTTGAAAGTCGACTGCTTTTGATCTTGCGTTCCATGGACGCAATCTACTTGATTTTTTTGCGTACCAACGTTTTTCGTTGCGTATTTAGATATAATTACGGCGTAAACGCGAACACTGCTTTAACACTTTGGTTATCGCTCTAAACAACCAATCAGAAGCAATTGGTGAAAAGCAACTTTCAGTGTTTGGCTCCAGAGGGGTCCAAATTAGCCTCTTAATGCACGTAGCTCTTTCTGTGCATGACACTTATTGGATTAAATAGTTTGTCCACTGTTAAAAATTGAAAGGGCACTTCGTAAAAAGAAAAAGAATTTTATATATTGAACAGAACAAGAGACTTAACTAAGTTGGAACTAAAATTACACAAAACCTTTTGCAGATATTTTCACTCAACTTTCATTTATGCAAGAAAGATATTTCAAGAAAGCTTATGATTATGTGTCTAATCATGTCAGCTTCTCAGCCAATAGTTACTTCCCTTTGAGAAACCTTTTTTAGGTCAGCCATGTTGAAGGTCAAAAATTAATGGACAAGATGGGGAAAAAATATAAAATCTTTTTTCCCCCTATTTGTCTTATTGATTTTTAACCTACAAGATTGCGGACCCATATTCCATAGGGTTCTATCCATCTATCGGTTGAGTGGGAACTATCAATTGGCTGAAAACTTGGTCCATCATACTTGGATGTTTGTTACATTAAGAAATCTACTATGGAATACAATATGCAGACCTTCTGGAAGCTTTTCTTTTAACACAGTTGAATCAAACAGTGTAGACCCTGGTGAGTCATCACTATATGTGGCATCTCATCTGGGTTGGTATTGTGTCCAACTTCCTACTAGTAAGCTTGACAAGGGTCTAAATATCCATGTTTATCATTGTAAAAATGGCACAGGATGTATTTGTTAATTTGACTCCTCTCAAGATATGCAAATATTTCCATTATATTATCTTAAAAAAGCCAATACTGAAATGAATATAAAATATCAAACTTAGAGAAGGGATTGCTGAAGACATCATATTTGTACATGCACTGTAAATAATATGAGCTGTGACATGTGATTTGCAACAATGTGTCATTTTCACAAGTGTAGACTCAGACGAGCCTGTGTAGCCCCCTTTTAAGCATAGAAACTCCAAATTATGTTCAGTCAGTAGCTTAACACTCGTAGATTATTCAAGCGACTAGCAAAGGCTCTGACCAGACTGCGCGTATGTGCAGGCTGATCTGAGGCTTTGCTGGTCGCACATACCACATTGTTGGAAATCTCATGCCACAGCTCAATTATCATTGTTGGGGTCAGGCAAATGTATTTTGGGTGAATCCTTTCGGCGTTTACACCTATGTAGCTGTTGGATGGATTTTGACCAAACTTAGGTCACCTGTTTGACCAAGATCATGATACTCGGCCTTGTCTGCACTCTTATCTTCTGAACCAATGCCCAGATTTTGACCAAACTGGCGATACATCAGTCCAAGGGCATTAATAATTATTAGATTTTGGTAACCTTGACCTAATTTTCATTGCAATCAGGGTGCCTAAGGCTTGGATCCAGATCAAGTCTGGCATTTTGTCAGACCTAATATTGGTTTAAACTGTTTACAAAGTTTATCAGGTAAAGAATTAATTTTAAACTTTTGATATTCTCATACCTCTGATAGGATATCTGACAAAAAAAAGCTTCACTTTCAGTGATAGCCAGTAGTTGTTTAAGTACATGTACCAGTATTAAATTGGGAGCGCAGTGGCTCAGTGGTAGAGTGCTTGACTCGAGATCGAGTGGCCGCGGGTTCAAGTCTCACCGGCGTCACTACGTTTTGGTCCTTGAGCAAGACACATTTATCCTAGCTTAGTACTGGTTCAACCCAGGAAGACCGTCCCTGTTTAACTGAAAGATTGCTGATGGGACGTAAAGAATCAAATCAAACAAACAAAACCAGTATTAAAAATCATAAGTTTAATATTCCAACATTGTCTTTATTATTTTCAAGACACTACATTTAATAAATAGCAGTTTTAACAATATCACAGGGATCAAATTAGCATTATGCTATGCCATTATAGTGCCTCTTCATGGCCTGTCAGTCTTTTTTTCAAGGAATTTCCAATTTTCTTTTACAATTTAGATCCATAAATATTGAAAATCTTTTTTGTTTTCCAAAAGCAATAATCAGTATCACTTTATTTCCCATCAAGAGATAGATGTTCTGCATGATAAAAGTACCACCATCTCAATGAGAATGTTCTATTTAGCTCCTAAAGTAAATAATTAATAATGTTTTGAATGGTGTTAAGAACTATCTCACTGAGACAATCCTTTAGAGTACCCACATTATACACAATGTATTTACATTGAGATAATAGAATTCATAAATAATAATCACCATCAGGAGATATTCTTACAGTCAATCTGGAGGCCTTACTATCAGTTTTATTACAGTAAAACCTGTCTTAAGGGGCCACTCAAAATTAGACAAAACAAAGGTCTTAAAAGGGTAGCTTAATGAAGGTCCTAAGTATTGCAGATTGCTCTCTTGGAAGGTTTTGCAACTGCAATACTTTCCACCTGCATTTAGAGGTATATCAGTCTTGAAAATAAATTTTTGGTCTTTTACGTGGCCGCTTAAGACGGGTTTAACTGTACAGCCAAACAGGAATCTTAACTTTTAGAGCACTTGAAAACGGTTAATGATTCGAAGTTTAACTTTGTCTGCTAGTGTCTTCTGCTGATGACTTGCAAACAGTTTGAACCCAGATCAGGTTAGACAAAATGTTGGGCCTGATCTGGATCTAAACGGTTTGACACTGATGGTATTCCTAAAAGGATTTTTGAAAGCGTTTTTTTTTTTAATCAGCAGATGACATAGAAGCTTGCAAAATTCCCCAGCATGCAGAGTTTAAGAAAGTACACGACTAAGTTAGCTGGTTTAGCTTTTTCACAGAAATGTAAAAAAAACTGCTTGTTGAGGACATAAGACTCCTTGACACAGAGTTCAACTAGTAGATTAAACAGCTGGATAGCCTTATGCATTCTATTTCCAGAACTTTTATCTCAATTTTGGAGAAAATTGTCTATTTTTCAACTGGGGCCTGAATATTGGACAAAGAACTGTCTGAAACAGCACAACTTGAGCTCTCTGCATGAAGAAACATCCCTTGAGTGCAGACTTATATCTGACTGTGTTGATATCCAGGCTGATCCGAGTCTTTGCTAGGCATTTGTGTCTTTTTGTCCTGCGATGTCTCATTTGTCAGTCAAACCTATCCAAAGATGGAATCTTGTCATTGGCAGTCTCCACTGAAACAATACAAAAAATAATCCTTTTAAGCTTCATCAGGGATGAAATTTAAGTATTTTTTACTATTTGTTAAACATAGAAAGTGATTATTTTTCTTGCTTGCAGCTGCTTGTCAACCTGCTTATTCACTGAAAAGGAACTTGAGTTTTTCTGAATACAACAACTATACTGAACCACACTTCTAACGCAAAATCAATTTGAACCTGAAATATTACATATATTGGTTCATCCGTTGTAACGCAATTTTATCAAAAACTAAACACTTATTTGTGAAAATGAAAGTAAAACTTCATCAGTCAATCATTCCCTTTTAATCACAACCTGATTGGGTGAAAGTCTACGGTTCAATGATTTTGGCAATACCTCGTATGTTAAAGTTACATTCCTGAAAACTTTTGGGTTGGAAGTGTGGGTCAGTATATAAGGGATCGCAGTGGCTCAGTGGTAGAGCGCTTGAGGGGTCGCGGGTTCGAGCCTCACCAGTGTCACTGCGTTGTGGTCCTTGAGCAAGACGCATTTATCCTAGCTTAGTACTGGTTCAACCCAGGAAGACCCGTCCCTGTTTAACTGAAAGATTGTTGATGGGACGTAAAGAATCAAATCAAACAAACAAACAAACAAAAACAACAACTATAATTGACATAATGAGAGCAAATGAGATTTTACACATCAGATTATACCCACTCAAGTAAAAGACCATTTTGAAGGTATTGATTTGGAAAAATGAAAAGGAGTCCTACTGATAAGGCGTACATTTTCTCTAATTGACATGATAACAAACACCAAAATTTTCAAATTGCTCTAATGTTTTTTAAAATTGGCGTGGTTGGGCAATAAAATAAACACACTATGTATCAAAATACTTTTCAAAGCAAAAACTCCTCATTTACAAAGTAACTATTGTGAAAATTTGCATTTTGTGCTCCCACCACTCATTTTTCGCTTAAACTGGGTACCGTTTAGACCAAACTACAAGTGAATGCATTGCTATTTTTTCAAAGAATAAAAGAAATATTAAGGAAAGAAGTGCTCTTTAAATCCAAAAGTCTTCTTTCTGCGCATGCATAAGAAATATGCTAAAAAACGTGACTTTTGTCATTGGAAAGTTGAAATTTGTGTTTTTTAGTTTGCTATTAGATGCTTTCCCCCTTATTGACCCAAGATGCCCTTTGAACGATGAAACATTACATACATACACATGTAAAGGGCATTCTGGGTCATGGGGGAACAGGGCTGTACTTGTATAAGCCAAAGAAGGCATCAAACATCTGACAAACATAAACAATTTGCAAAATGGTCATTCTGTACAAATACAGTTGAACCTGCCGAATTAGCCACAGTTATAAGAGTGCCACCTGCATTTAATCATCTGTTCAAACATTCCTGATCGTTTTCCATATCCAATGACCCTTGATAAGAGCTCAACTTTTACATGGTTCATACAAGCAAGTTTGTGTAAAATTCAAGGACTTCTTAAAGACTTACCTGCTGTTTTCAAGGACTATAAAATTATGACAAATATTGATTCACACCATGAAACTCTACTTTAGGAATGCTAGACTGGGATAATGAAAATTTTAGCAATTAGAAAATGCTGCACCAAATAAAGGCACAACAATTTTATAATGAATACTGAACCAAAGTGAAAACGCTACACCTGAATTGTTTGCTATCTATATACAAAATTATGCAAACCAAGAATGCAAATGAAAGTGTATTTTAATGTTCAAATACTGGGTAATGCATAACAGTAAAAGTTTTACGGATGTAGTCTCAAGGAAACGCATGAAAGCCATTTAAATGTGACAGGGGTCCAATTTTTCATGTTGCAAATTTGACCAGAAATCTCACACAGTTAAGGCCTTCAGAAATCCACTACCTACGAGATCCCACTGCACAAAATGGTTGTCTAGACATGTGGCAACCAGAAATGTGAAGGACTTGTCTCAAGTGTGTTTTGATCGTTTAGAAAAGCAATCTTAAAAAGCGTGTTTTCCATCAAATTGCCAAGTTTGAAATTTTAACACTGAAATCTCCATAGGAAAATCAATGTATTGTTGCATCTTAGTATGAGGACATTACTAGTGGAGAAATGTTAGAAACAATGTGCTGAGAGGTCTACCTGATTTGGCAGTAGAAAGTTATCGAAAATCGTGATAAATCGAAGATTACCAAACATTTAATATTCCCTATTTGTTTTTGTCAAAGGGAGACAATTTTCTTTTTTTTTTTTTACAAATTTGATAAATTCGAAATTGATTTCTGAGCTTATTTCAAATGATTAATCAGTCTTCTTGTGTTTTTTATGCAAAACACTTATGACCGATTTTGATAAGCATAACAACTTTAATTTGCGCATGCGCAATAGCAATATTCAGTGAATAAAGCTTTAAATACTTAATGGAGCATAACTCAGACATCAAACGAGACAAATTGGTGGATTGTAGACGAATCATCTGCTGGATGTCTGGGAAACATCATTAAGCTTTAGTAAATACTTTTTGTCTGATAATTTCTCACAAAATATAGATAATGGTACAGGGTTTTACAGGAGGCTATATCCTGCGTCTTATTACCCATTATAAATATCCTAGCTTAGTAATGGTTCAACCCAGGAAGACCCGTCCCTGTTTAACTGAAAGATGGTTGATGGGATGTAAAGAAACCAAAAAAAAATATACGCATACATCATTAGGTAAGACCCGTCAATTCACCTTACCCGAGTCCGCTGGGAAGCAGACCTGTTTGTTATGCCTTTCATTAAAATCCCAAACTCCGAGAGTCATTCTTTTTATTTCTTTCATAACAATTTGGGTTTTCCGATAATTACAGGCTATCTATAAATAAATAGGACAGGTGCTCTTGTTTAACCAATAGTGTCGGGAAGTGTGTAAAAACAGTCCAATCAAATTCATGTTGCCATGCTCGCTTTGAAATCTCGTCATTTCTCGCCCTCGCTCTGATTTATCTATCAACATAGGAGCTTGTCACCTACCAGGTTTTCTTAATATGAAGTGCGTAAATGTCTAGGAAGAAATAAACGGCTGCTAAAATGTCTAAACTTACGACCTGAGAAACTTTTTCGGTAAAAGAAATGCTGAAACGGATCAAGAACCAAGAAGTTCGAATCATCTCAAAAACCAGCCCCTAAAAAAGATTGGAAATTCCTATCTAAATGATTAGGTCGATACAAATGGTTGGAAATTCCTATCTAAATGATAAGGTCGATACAAATGGTTGAGATACGTAAATGACTGGATGTTTTGCGACATCTGTTAGGGAGAACTAATAAAACAATTTTAGCCAATTCCTTTTAATCTTGTGTATCTACTTTTATTATTACAAAAAGATGGGACCCCCATTTTCAATGATGGGACCCCCATCATAATCAAAGTTGAGTCCCAACGACCCCCAAGCATTTAGCTTAATGTAAAACCCTGATAGTAGTGTAGCATTTTCACTTTTGTTCAGTATAGTTAAATTCAAGGACTTTTCAAGGCCTTTGAATGATTTTCCAGTACTTTTCAAGGCAGATTTAATTCTCAAGGACTTTACAACCCTGTATATTCAAGTACATTTCAAGCCTGTGCAGAACCCTGCTTTATATAAATGCCATCAGCCATTTTTTCATTCCAAAAATGACAATTGTCCACCTTAAGGCTGCCACATTATTATTGCCTGTCAGAGCAAAAATCTAATTACCCATAATAGTCATTCAGTAATAAAAGAGACAATTGACTCAATCATGTGTGTGCGAACATGCAAATTAGGTAAAGCCCCTTGAGAGAACCATCTATTGTTATTTTAATCACACCCTATCTTCCACTCAAAGTTTGTGTGTAGTTTAGCTGTTTTATTTTCTTTTCAATCTCACTGAAAATTCATTCATTCAATATGTGAAAGGATTCTAATCTGCATTCAAATCTGAGATTGCGGCTTTTGTGCCAAAAAAAAAAAATGCTGTTGATCTGGACTTGTAAGATTACTCTCCCTTAGCGTCACGGAAAAAAACGAACCAATCCGGAGTTGCAAGATTAGTCTCCCTTAGACAAAATTGCTACTCACAAATCATCGTGTTATCAACAACAAATCACACTTTTCTGGAACACAATGACAATTTGCAAAAATATAACTTACAGACTGCAAATATGGATGGGGTATTGCTCTAAAGGAAGGTTCTTTTATGGGAATAATAACATTTAAGGTCAATGAATTGTATTCACTCTTTCTAGAAAATTTAAGAAAGAATAATTTAAAAAAAGTTTAATTGTAACAATTTGATGTTCAGTATTCCAAATACATGTGTCATCATTGAGGTGTGTGGCCTAGAACTTTTTGCCATGATGACTTATGACTCAACCTTGATAAGCTTACAGCCACCTGTCTATAATAGCCAGTTAAGTCCACACTAGTGCTCTTCTACAGGTTCAACTGTATCCTGGCACAACCAGTTTTCGACTGCCTTAGAAGTATTTTATGTTGTTTTATTTACTTTCAAGTCCTATTGTTTTGGTTATTGCTTTATATTATCTATCGGGCCAAGAGCAACAAATATAGAGCTCTAAAGTTTTGAGTTTCCTCTTGTAAGTCTGACAATGCCTTTCATTTAGAAAGTGGTCAGTGGTAGCAAATTCTGGAATTTAACAACCTATTTCCGACCCCTGGGGTAAATATTTTGTCAAAACCAAATAGCCCTGAATATGTTTGTTCTTGCAGTACAACCTTACAAAAGCAAAACACATGCAAACTTTTTTTTTTGAAAACTGGTAATGGAATCCAACACACCAGGAAAATATACACCATGTATAGAAATCTGAATGGACAGTTGAATTACTTGGGGTAGGGTTATGTTTTTTTGTATTTAACAATTTCTGTACTATCAGCAGAGACAAAGCACAAGTAGTTCAACACCAGAGAAATTATGCCTCACACCAGGATAAATAGTAACTGTTGTAGATGATGATGTGGTGATTTATTTGACATTTTCTGAGGCCTGAACAATTTTTAAAAGTAAAGAAAATGAAGAAAATTGTCATAAGCACGGTATAACAAAAGTTTACCTCAAAATAAATTTATTCTGTAAGCTTTTTATTATTAATTGGCAACAATGGTCACAGGCAGCACAGTTCATCATGCAGATGTATAAAATATGAATTTTGTATCAAAAGTTTTGAACCTGAAGCCATGAAAACAAGCAGGTAATTTGGTAATAAGAAACAGCTAAAGAAAACCTGGTCCTCTAATACAATGTTTCTTCATGGTTCACACTCAACTACCAAAGTTAAAAATAAATTGCTATTTAACTTGCTTATCCCTCCTGTAAACAATGATACCATCACAGCTGCAACATTCAGACTATTGAGATTTTTGTGAAATTAAGTATTAGATGGTCGAAATTAGGCAGCGGTAGAAAATAGGTTGTGCCGGGATATATAAAATTGATCATGATAGGCCTGGGTTTGGTCAATTTCTCATGCCAGTTACTAAAAATAGCAAGCATATTTGATGATCAAAATGTATTCTCGCAGCGTTATTATAAGTACGGAAAATAGGAAACCCCTTTTTGTTTTAAATATATGGACTAGAATGTAAGGAAGGCTGGTCTATAAGTCTTTGTTCAATTTGTACAGTGTCTCAAGTCGTTATTTGAATGAAATGAACATCTTATTTAGTGACAAAGCCTGCCTTGTCGCTAGAAACCCTTTAAATTTTTCATTTTTTTTTTTTTAAATTTCACAGTATACAGCATGCACTTTTGTGTATGTAAAACCTATTTTTTTGTGTCGAGTAAAAATAAGCTTTGTCCCTTTGTTTACTGCACTGCCATGCTAGGAATATTATCTGTGCTGCTTGTCAACTTGTTAATTGAGGACTGTTCAAAGCACACATTGAGCAATCGAAAGCAGCAATTGACAGCTGACACATGAACTGCCAATCAAGGTATCACAGTCACTGGGCACACTTACTTTTTTATAGTAGAAGCCTGAGATCTAACACTGCGTGGAGTGGTCTGTACACTAGAAGGTTCTGTATGCTGAATGGATTCCTCTAATACATTCACAACGTCTTGTAAACTTGTCAGAGCAGCTTCCCCGTCACTCACTGAAACAAATATCAACAATCCATTTTAACTCCATGCGTGTTGGGTAATTGTTCATGTTTTGTTGTTGTCTGCTTACTTTCAAAATTAACTTTTTCAAAAAATTCTTTCCGGAACACCATCAGATTGTCAAATTGTTTGGATCCAGATCAGTTGCTTTGTCCAAAAATCACAGTTACGAGGTTTTGACTCCTGAGCGACAATATACTTTACAGACAAATAATTTCATATTAAACAACTGATAACTCAATGAGGAGCTCAGTGGTAGAGTACTCAACCTGTGACCGCGAGTTCACTGGTTGGAGTCTCACTAAAGGTTCTGTGTTGTGTCTTTGAGCAAGACATTTTATCCTCACAGCTTAGTACTGGTTCAACCAGGAACACATCCGACATGACTGCATTTTTATCTGCATCACTGGTAGTGGGTCGACTCAATCCATCCGTCTGTCCGCAACACTTTTGGGGTGCCTAGTTTGTGTAATCTGCAACTCCAAAAGTTTTTATACCTTTATATTCAATTTTGAAGCAACCCCTTTAATGAATCTTTAGATTTTTGCAACCGTTCATAGCCTCATGAATGACACATATGTGATTGACAGCTGCCAAGCTGACTTGCCCAAGCAGTACGCTACAAACATCAAGCTCATTTGCCAGAAGTGGCACTAGTGTTGTGCTAAACAGCGAGCTACATCCAGATCACTAAACAAGCCGCTTGTTTGCTCCATTGGCTGTCGGTGTTCACGCTGGCTGTTCCGCTTTTCAGTTTTACACTTAAACTGTTAATGCGATTACATATTAAATACAAAACTGTTTTGTTTCATAAACTTTAAATAATTTTCATATTTTAGATATTTATAATGAAATGTAAATATAAGCAATAAATTTGATTTTTTGAATGTTCATGGAATCATGAATATTTCGGCCTCTTGCAAAGTTTGTGTGAAGCCGGCTTCACCTTAACTTTGCAAGAGGCCAGAAATATTCAAACTGTATAATGATTGTTCACACATTGAAGATTTGCACCTTCTTTTTTGTGCACATTTGATATTTTTTTTTCTCATTTTCGAGGGTTGTTGAACTTAGACATTTTTCCCATCCGAAATACTTAGTGGGCGTCTGGTCTGTGTAATCTGTGTAAACTCAACAGTTTTCACAGATTGTTCACACATTGAATATGTGCAACTCCTATACAGCTCACCATTAGGGGGAGCGGAAATCAGAAACAAACAATAACAAAACTCCTTGCCCTTCCAGGCGGAATAAAATCTTATACTTTCAGGAACAGTGGGGGTGACACTGTGCATATGAAATTGTCACGTCAATCCCCACAAGATTGAAACCTGTTTTAGAGCATTTCCTAAATTCAAACTAATTAATGCCCCACACCTTTACTTTATGCAGATAGGCGTAGGATAAGGGCAGGATACAGCCCGAATTCCTTTTTTGAAGCCAAAGTGGGTGCATAAAACTGGGTGTGCCGTGCGTGCTATATATGCCTCGTGCGCAGGGACCGCGGCACACTGACACAATAACCGAATAATGTATGTAACTCCTATTTTGTGCACATTTGATAATAGTTTATTACATTTTTGGGAGTGTTGAACTTCGACATTATAACGTCTACACCACCTTTGGGGTACTTACATTGTGTAATCTGTAACTCCAACAGTTTTCATTCCTTTTTATTAAAATCTTGTGTACCAATTCCTGTCATATTGAAGATGTACACCTATTTTGTGCAGTTTTGCATATATATTTTCTCATTTTTTGGGGGGATGTTGAACTAAGACATTTTTTACACCCACAACACATGCAACTTAGACATTTTTTACGTCGGCAACACTTATGGTGTGCCTGCTTTATGTAATCTAAAACGCCAACAGCTTCCATTTCTTTTTACTACAAATCTCGCAGGTGTGTGGTGGAGGTCATTTAATTAACATAGTCTCCCCTATAAATGAATCATACAATCTATCATACAATCCGTATTTTGCGACGCAGGTCCAGAGCAGAGTTTGGTCTGTTTTGACTGGGACCTTAATCATCAAGTCAAACGAACTGATACAGTGTAAATTCTGGCCCCTAAGTTGATCAACAAGAAAGGATTTAATTACCTAGTCTATTTGATGTATCCTGTGATTCTATTAGTTCAGTTACTCTCTCACTAACATCTCTTCCTAATGATGTGTAGGTACTTCTAATTGTCTTCAGACTCTTTAATAACTAGACAAATAAAATTTAAAAAAAACCTTTAACCCTTTACTCCATAATAATGCCTTTTGAGGCCTTTGAAATATCACATATTTGAAAATATTATGGAAAATGGAGCATTTGCTCTTTTGGAGCAAATGCTCCATTTTTCATAATATTTCAAAAGTTTTCAAAACTGAACTTAAATGTTTCATGAATTTTAAATGTTGTCTAAAATTAGAAAATGATGTTATGATCTAAAAATAGCCCATGGAGTAAAGGGCAAGATAAATTGAGCATAAAATTGTGAGTATTTTCTGATCCATCATTTTAAACATTTGTTTTTGGTGTTCAAAGGAATCAGATGGCTCTTTTAAGCACCCACAACATATGTTTTAGTTGAGAGCAAGAAAAATGAATTTCAAGAATACACTGTTTTCTTGCACACCATATAGGGATATCTAAGATTTTACCCTAGGATAGAAAATCTTATCTTACCCATGTTGTCTTACCCAGGCTGTCACATAAGGGCTTTACATTGGTTGTATTGGAACTCATGCACATGGTCGTCAAGTGATGTCATTATGTTAAAGTGTGATCATCATACAACATGACTGTCACATCTCAGCATGTTCAGGAACTTCCGGGAGCCTTTTTAGCTCACCTGAGCCGAAGGCTCCGAGGTGAGCTATTAGTATACCAGTGACTCCGGCGTCCGTCGTCCGTCTGTCAACATTTTCAAACATCTTCTCCTCAGAAACCACTGGGCCAATTGAACTCAAATTTCATATGGAGACTCCTTAGGATGGGGGAACGAAAGTTTGTTCAAATGTTTCTGGTCACGTGACCAAGATGGCCGCCATGCCCATATATGGTAAAAACCCTTTAAAAATCTTCTTCTCCAGAACCAGAAGGCCGATGACCTTGGGACTTGGTATGTAGCATTGGGGATGTGGGGCCTACCAAGTTTGTTCAAATAATGATCCTAGGTTGACCTTGACCTACTTAATGTCAAGGTCAAATTTGCTTCCTTATAGATTTAAATGGGAATTTTTTTGAAAAGTTGATTTTTTTAATACTGTTAAAGCCAAAGTGATTATTTTCACTTGATATGTTGAAACTAATGAGACAATGGCTATAAATAAGTTTCAAAGGTCAAGGTTGACCTTTGCCCTTTCAGCCAAGGTCGCTCATATTGTGGTCCAATCAATATATTGAAACATAGTTTTCTCACAAACCATTGGCCCAATTGAGCTCAAATTTGATGTGAAGACTCCTTATGATAAGTCAGCCAAAATTTATACAAAATATTTTGGTCACATGACAAAGATGGCTGCCACGCCCATATATGGTAAAAACCTTTTAAAAATCTTCTCCTCCAGAACCAGAAGGCCAGTGACCTTGAGACTTGGTATGTAGTATTGGGGATGTGGGGCCTACCAAGTATGTTCAAATAATGATCCTAGGGTGACCTTGACCTACTTAACGTCAAGGTCAAGTTTGCTTCCTAATGCATTTGAATGGGAAATTTTTTGAAAAGTTGATTTTTTGAATACTGTGGAAGCCAAAGTCATTATTCTCACTTGATGTGTTCAATCTAGTGTCTATAAATAAGTTTAAAGGTCAAGGTTGATCTTTGACCTTTCAGCCAAGGTCGCTTATATTGGAGTCCCATCAACATATTAAAACATAGTTTTCTCAGACAATTCTTGGCCAATTGAAAGCAAATTTCATTTGACAACTCCTTATGACTGGTTAGCCAAAACTTATACAAATTGTTGTGGTCACATGACTAACATGGCCACCATGCCCATATATGGTAAAAACTCTTTAAATCTCTTCTTCTCTGGAACCAAAAGGCCATTGGCTTTGGGACTTGGTATGTAGGATCGGGGATGTGGGCCCTACCAGGTTAGCACAAATGATGAATCTAGGTTGACCTTGACTTACTTTATGGCAAGGTCAAATTTGATTCCTAATGCATTTACATGGAGAAAATCTTAAAATGTTCATTTCTATAACTGAGCCAGCCAAATTCATAATAGTTAAACATATTGCGACAATGGTTTATTACTAGTAAGTACCAAATGTCAAGCTGACCTGTGACCTTTTATCCAAGGCCACTCATTTGGACTGCCACATACCTATCTAAACATTTTTTTCTCAGAAATCACTGGGCTGTTTGATGGATTATTCATTAGATTGTTTAGGTCACTTGACCAAAATGTATATGGTAAAAACAAAATTTGTTCCATTAAAAGCTGTAGTTGACCTTGACCTATTTTAACATTATTAAGGAGATCAGGTGAGCGCCTCAGGACCTTCAGGTCCTCTAGTTTAAAACATAAAATGTGGTACTCTATGGTGAGCAAGAAAAAGAATCCATTATTCGTGTGAGGATGGGATCTAAAAATCCATCCCTCATGATCACCGTTTGTTATCGCTCGACAAGCCTCTTGATCCCAAACCGTGATCTTCAGGATGGATTTTTTTATCCCACCCTCCCACTCATGATGGATTCTTATAATCTAAAGGCCTGTTTACAGCACCAATCATGACAGCAAGAAATTTGAGCCTGTCCCTGTAATAATATGGGCTTGAATCATAGGTCCAGATAAGGAAATTTTATGAGTATTTTCTTACCCATCAATTTAAACATATGTTTAAGGTGCTCAAAAGAACTGTCTCATTGAGGTGATTCTTTTGATAATCACAACATATGTTTTGGATGAGAAATAAAGAAAATAGTTTTCCAATTCACACTCTTATCCAGAGGCCTGCTTGAATGCAAGAAAACATGTCGAGGTTTCTGACCAAGTAAGACTGAAACCAGTGTGCTCAGCTACTATACTGAGGATAGCTAAATTACTATAATTTGCTTGTAACTAGTTTGGCTATTATACTATCCAGAGAGTGAATAACAATTGTTGCTGATCAGACTGCAGTATATGCGCAGTTGTTCTCATGCATCAAAATCAAGTTTTCTCACGCCGAGGCCCATATAAGAATCTATAAGGAGTGTGAGGAAAATTCTTCCCTAGGATCACCAATTTGGCATCACAGGGCTTGCTGAGTTATGACAATCAGTGATCAAAAGAGATGGATTTTCAAGACCGAAAGGCCACGGGTTCAAGCTTCACTGGCGCCTCTGTGTTGTGTCCTTGAGTAAGAGCATTGATCCTAGCTTAGTACTGGTTCAACCCAGGAAAACCTGTCTCTTTATAACTAGATTGTTGATGGGACGTAAAGAATCAAATCAAACAAACTAAGATGTTAGCCTACCTCAATGAGCTGCTGCAGTAATCTGTGAACTCTCTTGAAAGTTGGACCAAGTTGTGTAAGAGCTGGTGGATTCTTGTTGCACCAGTGATGCATCTCGTTCTCATAGCAGAATGTGAAACCTGTGATCAGCTGACTCAGTTCAGATAGAACTAGACTTAGAGTTCTACAGACAGACTCCTGGTGGGAATAATCTGGGGGTTGATAGCGGTACTGAAAAATAATTAACATAGAACTAGACTTAGAGCTCTACGAGGGATGATCCTAAAGTTTTGATCCTAGCGTGATATCTCTGTAACCAGCAATGCAGCATGTCTGAGATTTGTACCAAATAATAATATATTCTTTTTCTAACCACTGCTCTAACAAGTTTTATGTAACTTGAAGTAGTGACCAGAAATCTACCCCAAAACTGCCATACCCCCAATGCACTGAGCTATCAAGCAGATTGTGCATATAAGATGCCTCACAATTGAGACAAAAGCAGCCTCAGCAATTTGTGTTAATGTCTGCTTAATGTTCATCCATAAGCCAATATGCTCTGCACATATGGCGAACTTTCTATATGAAGTGGGTTTTCTAGGCCCTTGAATATATGGCTATGCAACAGTAAGCTATAATCAAATTTTGGACCACTTGAAGTTTTGACCAGCCCATACTGTCATAACAACAGATGTGTTAAAGCTAAAACAATTTTTATGCAAATGAAGATGGACATACTTTTGTCTGAAGCAATTATGAATAGTCTGTAAGGCCGGAGAGTGATATTAACCCACATAAGAATATCAAAACGAGTCCACAAAATAGGTCAATATTCTGAGGTACACAAACGGCATGTGTATATCTAAAAATAAAACACAATCAATTGTCCAAAGATGCGCTATATCGTAAAATGATGCAATATGGGATTAAACTGAGCACAAAGCATCCCTCTGAAACCAATAACAATTTTGAAAATTGTTATCTAAAATCAGTCATTTTTTGGTAAAAAATAAAACTTTCAACAATATTCCAATTAAGATAAAGATATATTGTTATCAATATCAAAATATTATTGGCATTAAATATTTTGCGGATATTAGGTTGGGCATGTTTTTAGTCCAAATTGATGGACATAAATAGAATATTCTCGAAAATGAAAATTCGGCAATGTATTCAAAATGACGTAGTTGTCAATTTCAATGACGTCATAAGAATTTGGCATTGGGCTTTAAATAATGAATCAAAACAACCTGTCGCCATTCTAACATTTGCATGGACATCATTAGTAAGAAAAGTAAAAATGCAAAGCAGTTTTATTTTGTAGTATTAAAGATGCCAGGCTTGAAAGATTGAGATTCAAATACTATTATAATTCTATAACTTGAAAACAGGCCAGTGGACCATATATAATGTGCTATATTTGTTAAACGAAACATTACAGCGAGAAAATATTAGCATCATTATATAGGTAAAAACTTGTTCTTTTGAATAGTGCATAATATGCCTCTCAAAAATGTCTCTGAACAAAGCTACAAGGTAACGATCAGAACTTTAGGATCATCCCTCGTACAGACAGACTCCTGATGGGAGTAACCTCGGGGTTGATAGCGGTACTGAAATATAATTAACAGATTGAACTAGACTACAGACAAACTCCTGGTGAGAGTAATCCAGGGGTTGGTAGCAGTACTGAATAATTAACGTCAGATAGTGTTCTCTGCTGATAACCTTTGCAAACAGTTTGATCCTAGATCATGCTTGACAAAATACTGTATGTACATATCAACTCCAAAAGCTTGCAGTATGCTTATACACTGAAAAAAAAATTCTGATTGCTCATCTCTGCTTATTGATCACCCTTTATAAAAGTATGACAGATACAAGAATTCAAAGAATCAGATGTGTCACCTGGAAAACCTAACTAAAAAAAGGACCATAACTCAGTCAAAATTTTGCAGATGATCTCCAAATTCGATCTCGACCTTTATATAACAATGTTTTATCCTTCTCTAAACTTTGAATGAAATTGGTGCTTCCATCTTGTTCAGCAGAGCAGAATCATTTAGGCAATTTTGGCAGAATGCTTTATGAGGAACGTTTTGAATTTGGATCAGTGGTTCAGATGTCGTTTTAAGATATTTCTTATCTAGAGCTATGGTGGCATCTTGTTCATTGGCAAAGAACATTATGAGGAATGTTTCTGTGAAATTATTTTGAATTTTGACCAGTGGTTCAGATGTCGTTTAAAATATTTTTTATCTAGAGGTCTGGCTGCTATCTTGCTCAGCTGAGTGGAACCATTTAGGCAATTTTGGTAGAAGGCCTTAGGAGGAACATTTCAAATTTGGGACAGTGGTTTAGGAGGAGATGTTTAAAGAAAAATTTTAAGGACAAGGGATGGCACACAACGGACACCAAACAAAGACCTGTCACAAAAGCTCACCTTGAGCCTATGGCTCAGGTGAGCTAATAAAACCGATGTCAGACCAATTAGAAATTTTGTTTGTGTAAAAAATAAATAATTTAAAGTTCAAATAGTTAAAAGTCATTCAATAGATAATCAAAACCCAGAGAAGCTTTTAGATTTAGCCTAATACAGCATTTTGAGGCCAACTTTCCATACAAAGTCAGCATCAAAATCCTGAATTTGGGAATGATCATGAAAACCATGCATCCAAATGTGGCTACATCCAAATGCCTAAGATTCCAGCTAGCAGAGCATATCACTTTGTGTTTGACCTGGTCACAATTCCTAAACACACTTACGCTCAACTCTACCCTCAAGAAAAAAATAAATGAAAAAATTCTTACATGTTTTTTTAGATCTTCTAATATTTCTTTCTGTCTCTCCATATTTTCTGCTAGCTGTATGGCTGAATCAGCAATGGACTGTAAATCTGGTTTGGGTGGTCTACAATATAACGCACTGATATAGTCTTCTATCCAGTTTGTAAATATAGAGAATCTTGAATGAGTGCTCATGTATTATTTTAATTAATTAATGTAAATTTGGAAATTTTCATGAGGGCTTTATTTTGGCGAAATATGCAAAGTTTCGTGAAAATAAAATCCTCTGGAAATGGCGGAACCATGCTGTCGTTTACTGTTATAGCTAAACCTTGCCCTAGTTGCGATTTTAATGTCACAAATGTATGTTTTAATGCTATTCATGTAAATTTCCAAATTTACTGTGAACAGGTTGGTGAAAAGGGATAAAACCTTGTACTTTATTGCTTTTTTGCAAAGAGTTTAATAAATTAATTCTAACACACCTCACCTATATGGCCAATGTTTAAATTCAGTGATTTATTGGTTGAGAAAATACTGCACGGACTGGGCATGGACCAGCATGACGTCATTCTGTCGCCAGTTTGATTTTCATGACGTCATCTATCACATACGGCATTGTAACGTTGACAATAGATGGCGTAACATCTTTTTTTACAACTACTTGACATTCAAAATGTACGTAAAAATATGCCTTTCAGTCTGAACAAGAGTTACGCGAAATTCTGACAGTCTGTGAAGGATTTGTTCATACTTTTGATCTTTATGCGTGTTCAAATCAAAATAAATTCCCACTGGCAGTGATTTGTTGCTTAATATATCACTGGCTGTCGGTCAGTCGTAATTGGATAAATCATTCGTGCTTCGCGCTCATGATTTATTCACTTCAACGACTGACCTACAGCCAGTAATATATTAAGTAACAAATCACTGTAAGCATCAATATATTTCTTAAATAATAAATGAGCACAAATGCTAGATACTATTTATCATATGACACTAAAACTACTTTTGAAATTGCATTTTCTGGCATGAAAATGCTTAAAATTTTGCAATATATACATGACATTGTTATGGCTGTCATTACATAATGCTACTAAATTTGTACACCACAAGTGGTCTCTTGATTTTAATATATGGCGTTATATCACTCCCAGATATTATACATATGGCAGGCCTCCAGATAAGAGTGCATATTGTAAAATCATTTTGTTTATTTCTCATCCAAAACATATGTTGTGGGTACCTAAAAGCACCGTCTCAATGAGAAGGTTCTTTTGAGCACCCAAAACACATGTTGAAATTAATGAGTAAGAAAATAATTAAAATTATATGCAATTGAAATTTCCTTATGTGGACCTATGAGTGTGATATGGTCCATTATACATTTTGGGAGGTCATAGCCTAGAACTTTAAAAATACATTTTAGGTCTTCCTTTTAATCAAGGATCTAATATGTGCAAAGTATTATTGAAATTATTAAACTTTCTGGTGGATTGATAAGATGTGAGGCTGTGTCGAGCATCTGATCAATTTTTTCCAACAAGTTTAAGATTTTCAAAAATTATCGAAATTTTATGTTAGATTCTATTTATCATATGACACTAAAATTGCTTTAAATTAAATGTTTTGGCAAGAAAATGTCAAGATTTTGCCATACTAAGTAAATGTGACCTTGTATAATGCTACCTAAACTGCTGTATTCACATTTCATATGTGGTGTTAAAACACTCCTATTAAACACAATGTCATTAAAACTGCTTTTACTTTACCAAACCATGTAGAGCCTGGTGGTATGTTGCATTCCATTTACAGTTTTCCGTCTAGAATGGGTTTAGAAACTATGGAGTGCCATTCATTTATTATCGTCTGACATACAGTCATGCCAAAAATGCATGCGAGGGCATAGGTAATGCTTAGAATTAGACAGAGTCTGTATGCAATTAAAAAAAATGTTCTTAAGTTGAGACCTTTGCTTTGTTAACCTAAGTCCTGCTAAACCCGGATTTATACTATTTTGAAATCACTAGATTCAGATCAGATGGCTTCTGATGAAGCTATCAGATCAGGACCCACACTGTTTTCCACTCTCCGTGTATTTAATACATGATTAGTGTAGTAAATATTATATAAAACATATGCACCAATTTTAGACAAAAACAAATCAATATTTTTTCTTTCAAGTACTATCTCTATCAAATTGTTTTTGTACTTTTCATATACTAGTTAATGATATCAAATATAGGGATTATGTTTTTTCATGTATTAAGTCTGCTGCATCCCTAGAAGCTGTTTGAACACAAGGTTGCTAAACTGAGTGTTCATATGCCTGAAGGACCCAGCAAATGTTAATGCACATGATTATTCTTGCATTTACTTATTTCCAACTGAAATTGATTGAAAATGCCTTTGCATATGAGGGCTTATATGCTTGACATGCTGCTATTTTCTAACATTTCTATGGAACATTTCTTGATGTGCTTCAGGCCTTTAGTTAAGAGTGTGTACCTGAAAATTAATTTTCTTATTTCTCAACCAAAACATGTTGTTGTACTCAAAAGAACCGTCTCAAAGAGACGGTTCTTTTGAGCACCTAAAACATATGATAAAACTGACAGGTAAGAAAATATTATGGCATTTTTATTGACGACCATCTTTCTTGGAATTCACATATAGACCACCTTTGTTCAATGTTATCTTCTAAAATCTCGCTTCTTAGACAAATATCAGCATACGTGCCTCAAAACATACAAAAGGTATACTACCAAAGCTATATTTCACCTCTGCTGGATTATGGCTGCAATACCTGGGGAACAACATCTAGTTCAAATATAGAACGGCTCTCTAAATTACAGAAACGTGCCGCGCGAATAATATTGAAAGCAGATTTTGCGACACCCTCGAAATTAATGTTCGAAACATTAGGTTGGTTAACTGTACCAAAGCGTCTTCTATACAACAAGGCAATACTTACCTATAAAGCCCTAAATAATCTGACACCTTCGTACATCTCAAATTTGTTAATGCCTTTATCAGAAAAACATTCGTTTTCTCTAAGGTCATCCGAAAATGGACTTTTGTGCATACCGAGGTCACGTTCTGCGCTATATGACCGCTCTTTCTCCCACTCTGCGTCAAAAATATGGAATTCCTTACCGCAGGACATACGGACAAAAAGCTCCTTAAACGCATTTAAAACCTGCCTAAGAAACTATGTTTGAATGTCAGCTTTTCCTACAGTATTTGATCCATATATTTTCCTGCTTCACCAATTATACCACAGATAAAGCAAAATATAAACTTCAATTATTTAGCTATTAGCCGGTACAACAGAATGCACTCTATCGCGACGGCGCCGAATCAACGCAGCTGTTGTTGCAGCGACGTTGGTGCGAAGTCGTCTACAGAGCGCATTGCGAGGAACGGCGCCTTTTAAAAATTCTATATAACAAAAGACCATCCTATTATTTAAGTATGTGTACGCTCTAACCCAGCACGAGCGATCAAATGGTCAGAGCACTGATAGCACGGACTGTACTGACTGACCTAACTGTCGTACATTCTTATAGAATATATAACGCACTTATCACGTGCAGTATCACGTGCGACTGCATATCTAATAGCTGACGTCTAGACAGCCTAGCGGTAGAATACCTATGTACAGGTAATCTATTTCAGCTCCAGATAAATCAAAGCGACATGTGTATTTATCTGATAACCACACGAACGAAATATTTTCACGTCGTATATTCTTTTTAACAAAGCAAACTTTTTTTATGAAACAAATTTACCAAAAAATGTGATAGAGAAATATTATACATGGGTTGATGTGCAATTCTTAATTTTAGTCAGTTCCCTTCTCTTTTTTTAATGTTTCTAGAGATTTTATTCTTAGTTTCGTGTCTTATAATCTTATACATGGTAACATGTTTTATCGCATCCTCGTCTATTTTAATTGTGCGATATGCACATGACATAATGTATATTGTATTTTTATGAATTATTGTTTTGTATATATGTGTATATATGTTATAGAGGGCCACTTGGTAGACTGGCTAAACTAGCTAAAGGTGCAACCCTCTGGAAATATTGTATAAATAAATAAAAATAAATAAAAAATTTACAATTTTACGCTCAAAAACATTGTTTATCTAAACCTGTGTGCTTATTAAGAGTGTCTCAATGAGATGCTTTCATAGAACACATGTAAGGAGATATGGGCCGAACGCCAGAAAATCTGGCTTTGTTGCATCCTAGCAGTCTGATTAGCATTTTTGTTATTTGCTATATGGAAAGTATAGAAGTCAAACTTGCTTCATGCAAAATTTCAATATTCTAACTAGTCTCTGTAGCTGAGCAGACTGGTTTGAACCATGCCTAGTCGGAAAACCCAAAGACATTGAGGCCCAAAAAAATCAGCCTCCCTTCCTATTTACTAGGACTATGGTGCATATAGCAAGTAGATAAGCATGTTCCTTTTTCAAAGAACTTACTTGTCTTTCTGAAACCCTTTGTCAGTCCAGTGTTCCTCCACAGTTTTCTGTAGGTCTGGTGGTAGAAGATTAACAGTGGAGTTAAAGATAGCATCAATGTTGCATCTAGTACCAAGATTGTTCAAGTACGCTGTGTCATGTAGTAGCTGTTCTTCAAGAGACATACACTCGCTGAAAAAAAGATGGGATCAATGTTACATCTAGTACCAAGATTGTTTTAGTAGGATGTGTCATGTAGTAGCTGTTCTTAGACACTTACTGGAAGAAAGATGGGATCAATGTTACACTCAGTGCGCTTCCAAGATTTCATTGGAATTTTGTTTTTTAAATTTACGTGCATTTTCATGGTAAAATGAACTTACGAGTTGAATACTTAATAACACCACCTTATGAGTGTTTTATATGTTAAAAAATGATCTGTCAAAAAAGCTGTGAATGGATGAAAGATGTCCTCATTTGTGCTGCATTTTATACAATTCTCTAAACCTTTATAACTACGCTTCCATTGTAGTTGCCTTAGATGAAACCTAACTTTCCAGATGTTTGCATTTCTTGATGCAAAACATTGAACAATCATGTGATCTGACACGTGCCTTGGGCATTCCAACATTAGCATCAGCCAATGACTGGCTCTGCTTATTGTGTTTGTGTGACTTAATTATCGTATCTCCATGACGTTGTGAGCAAGAGTTTTGTTGGATGGCTGTTCCAACATCCCCGTTACAAATAAAATAAATTATTTTAGAAGGGTAACAAGTGGGGCTGGATGTGTAAGATTGTACGGCATATTTGATTGATAATATAAAATGAAAATATAAGGATTGAAATGCAGATTTTTAGCTTGCACTGGATGATGCAAAACATTAGCTTTTTAATGTCTCTAAGAAACCCTTCAGGCTTCACAAACATTAAAAAGCCTACTGTTTTGCATCATCAAGTGCAAGCTAAAAATCTGCCTGTCAATCCTTAAGTAAGGACCATTGTTAAGTTAAGTTAAGCATCACTGAATTATCATATCACTTTATAAGACAAAGTAACCTGTTTGCAGTACAATTTTGCATGAAAGATGTTTCTATCCATACCAAAACAGTCACTATCAAATGCAAAATGAGCCCATGATGAAAGGAGTTTTCTGTGCCTAAGTAGAATGCATTGAAATAGCATCATAGGTTCAGATAAACAAAATTTTTGAGCATAAAATTTTAAATATTTTCTAATCCATCAGTTTGTACTTATGTTTTGGGTGCTCAAAAGAACTGTCTCACACTGGTAAATGTATACATTGATTTGCTGGTATTTACGTGTATTGCCTGTACTTCATAGACCGGAAGTGGTAGATATTGGTGTTAATACTATATAGTAAAACATGCCATATGCCTGGATGATCGGTACTCGAATCTATTCCTAAATGCTTACATAAATCGCATTGCACATACTGAATACTTAAAAATGATTGCAGTCTATAGTCCTTTAGCCATATGGCATGTTTTACTATAAAGTATTAACACCAATATCTACCACTTCTGGTCTATGAAGTACCGGCAATACACGTAAATACCAGCAAATCGACGTATACATTTACCAGTGTAACAACCTATGTTTTGATTGAGAAATAAGAAAGTCATTATTTTGGTACACACTCTTAACTAAAGGCCTGAGCATGCATGAAGATATTGTGGCATTTACAGCGCGACCCATTTGCTTGTTCCAATGAAATAAGCTGCTGTGTTATCCTGCTCCTTAGGTTCAAATTCTTGATTTCTATGTTTCTTATGATAACATTGTTACATGTGTCATATAATAATTTGAAAAGTCTTACGAGACAAGTCCAGGTTCCTGTAAAAGTTTGTTCTGTGGGTCCTCGGCAGCATCAGCTATACATACAAGGTCTAACAGATGCTCCATGAATGATGCCTGTTTACTTGCTGAGGTCACACCCTGAAAATAATACATAAACCAAATGTATCAACATTTGACTCTGGGGCCTGGGGCAGACGCTTTTGAGAAAATTATTATGTGGGAAAAAATGGAACTTGAATATGTTATTTATATAAAAAAAAATTAACTTGCAATTTAAAACTAGAGGACCTGAAGGTCCTGAGGTGCTCACCTGATCTCCTTAATAATGTTAAAATAGGTCAAGGTCAACTACAGCTTATAATGAAACAAATTTTGTTTTACCATATATGGGGGTTGCAGCCATTTTGGCCAAGTGACCTAAACAATCTAATGAATAATCCATCAAACAGCCCAGTGATTTCTGAGAAAAAGATGTTTAGATAGGTGTGTGGTGGTCCAAATGAGTGGCCTTGGATAAAAGGTCACAGGTCAGCTTGATATTTGGTACTTAATATAAAACCATTTTCTCATTAGGTTTAACTATTATCAATTCGGCTTAAACAGTTATACAAAAAAATGAACATTTTAAGATTTTCCCCATATAAATGCATTAGGAATCAAATTTGACCTTGCCATAAAGAAGGTCAAGGTCAACCTAGATTCATCATTTGTGCAAACCTGGTAGGGCCCACATCCCCAATGCTACATACCAAGTCCCAAAGCCAATGGCCTTTTGGTTCCAGAGAAGATATTTAAAGAGTTTTTACCATATATGGGCATGGTGGCCATCTTAGTCATGTGACCATTACAATTTGTATCAACTTTGGTTAACCAATCACAAGGAGTTGTCATATGAAATTTGATTTCAATTGGCCAAGTGGTTTCTGAGAAAACTATGTTTAATATGTTGGTGGGACTCCAATATGAGCGACCTTGGCTAGAGGTCAAAGGTAAACCTTGACCTTTGAAACTTATTTATAGACACTAGATTCAACATATCAAGTGAGAATAATGACTTTGGCTTCCACAGTATTCATAAAACTTTTTAAAAAAATTCTCATTCAAATGCATTAGGAAGCAAATTTGACCTTGATGTTAAGTAGGTCAAGGTCATCTTGGGATCATCATTTGAACATACTTGGTAGGCCCCAGATCCCTAATGCTACATATTAAGTCCCAAAGTCACCAGCCTTCTGGTTCTGGAGAAGAAGATTTTTAAAAGGTTTTTACCATATATGGGCATGGCGGCCATCTTTGTCATGTGACAAAAATATTTTGTATAAATTTTGGCCAACTTATCATAAGAAATCTTCACATGAAATTTGAGTTCAATTGAGCCAATGGTTTGTGAGAAAAATATGTTTGAATCTGTTGATGGAACTCCAATATGAGCAACCTTGGCTGAAAGGGCAAAGGTCAACCTTGACCTTTGAAACTTATTTATATCTATTGTCTCATTAGTTTTAACATATCAAGTAAGAATAATGACTTTGGCTTTAACAGTATTCAAAAAATCAACTTTTCAAAAAAATTCCCATTTAAATGCATTAGGAAGCAAATTTGACCTTGACGTTAAGTAGGTCAAGGTCAACCTAGGATTATCATTTGAACAAAATTGGTAGGCCCAACACCCCCAATGCTACATACCAAGTCCCAAGGTCATCAGCCTTCTGGCTCTGGAGAAGAAGATTTTTAAAGGGTTTTTACCATATATGGGCATGGTGGCCATCTTGGTCATGTGACCAGGACCATTTGAACAAACTTTTGTTCCCCCATCCTAAGGAGTCTCCATATGAAATTTGAGTTTGATTGGCCCAGTGGTTTCAGAGGAGAAGATGATTGAAAATGTTGACGGACGGAGACGCCGGACGGACGCCGGAGTGACTGGTAGACTATTAGCTCACCCATGAGTCTTCGGCTCAGGTGAGCTAATAAAACTATTGATTCATTTAAATATAAGCATGATAAATACAACATCTGAGAGTTTGAAAGCAAGAAATGTCTTTATTTTTCAGCATTTTAGTAATACAGGGGTAACAACCTAGGTCATAGAATTGATGTTGTAAACACGTAGTATGATGCCATCTTTGATTTTCAAGGTAAGTTTTTCCCTTCGTAAATTTATACAAATTAGTGTCTGTCAAAACTAAGCAGTGCAGTTGGTGCCTAAACAGAATATATAATGGTCTTGCCCAGAAATGCCGTTGCGTTTATAATCATTCACCCTCAAAAATCGAAGTGGGTGACTGCTAAAATTATCCTCATGTCTCCCGCTTTGATACTTGTGGGTAAATAATTACAAAGGCAACCGCATTTCTGGGCATGATCATTATATATTCGGTCCAAGTAGGATGTAAGGCACCGCCTGCACTGCTTAGTTTTGACAGACACTTATTTGTATAATTTTATGAAGGGAAAAACTTACAGTGTAAATCCAAGATAGCGCCATACTACGTGTTTGCAACAAACATGCTATGATGTAGGTTGTTACCCCTGGTAATAATGAGCAGTAGAAATTTCATGCTCAGTTTAGTTGAGCATGAAAGAGTTTTATAACCTCAGGGCCTGGATCGATCCTGATGATTTAGCAGCAGCCAGTAACTGCCACCGGAATGTTTTTGCCAAACCAGTTTTTGGCAGAATGACCTAGTACTCTTAGTTGACATAGAAAGCTAAAGTGACTTATTTCCAGTAGAATAGACCCTACTGAGGAAATTCTATAGGAATACAACAGGCTTACCAAAGAGAAAATCCAGCTTGGACTCATTGTTGCAAGATGTTTGGGAATTTATACATTATTTTGGGACAATTTAGCTTTTATGTATACAGTATTTGAAGGTCTGTTATGTGGCCCAAATTATGGCCAAGGAAAATCACTGAATGTGATTAACCCTTTAAGCGCCAAGAAAAAATGCATCTGAAAATGTCGTCTGCTGAAGTCATCTGCTACAAATAATTCCCTAACATTACTGGTGAATTTAAGTATAGAAGCAAACAGCGTGGACCCAGAACAGACAACTCCTATAGGAGCAGTCTGATCTGGGTCCACACTGTTTGCCATAGAGGCTTCTTAAACATTTCAGCAGACGAGAAAAACAAACGACTTTTGTTGAGTTTGGCGCTTTGAGGGTTAACCCTTATTCCACCACTATTCTTTGTCCTAAAAATGTTGTCTACATTTTATGTCTGCTGCACTTCAGACTAGTTTTTTTCATGGAAACCAACAATATGAACCCTTGAGAGCAATATAGGCTACCTAAGAACATAAGCAGACAAAAGGAGCAGATGACAAAAGTGGTGACTGGAGGGCTAAGGGCTAAACATCTCATTTTAATGTGTCAGAGCCACTCAAAACATAACATTATATCCAAACTTTTGTTCAACTGGATTGAAGATTCCATCAGACAATAGGTGGTTAAGACCAGTCAAGGCAAATATGCCAAACAAATAATGATTTGGCTTGTACACTGCACAGTATGTTTTCTGCATGTTACGACAGAATCGAGCGCAGTGGCTCAGTGGTAGAGTGCTTGACTCAAGACCGAAGGGCCGCGGGTTCAAGCCTCACCGGCGTCACTGCGTTGTGGTCTTTGAGCAAGACACATTAATCCTAGCTAAGTACTGGTTCAACCCAGGAAGACCCGTCCCTATATAACTGAAAGATTGTTGATGGGACGTAAAGAATCAAATCAAACAAAAAAAACAAAAAAACAGTTACGACAGATTTTCTACTATTTCAAACACTTGTTTTGTTTGTTTGTTTGATTTAATTCTTTACAACCTATCATCAATCTTTCAGTTATAAAGGAATAGGTTTTCCTGGGTTGAACCAGTACTAAGCTATGTCCTTGCTCAAGGACACAACCCAGTGATGCCAGTGAGGCTCGAACCCACAGGCCCTCAGTCTCGAGTCAATCACTCTACCACTGAGCCACTGTGCTCCCGTCGACCACTTGTTGTCTGCCTAAAAGGCCTAGAGACAAATAGTGCAGACCAAGATCAGACTGCTTCTGAAGAAGCAGGCTGATCAGGGTCTTCCCTATTTGCTATTCTGACAACCTTTTTGTGAATGCCAGTCCTTATAACTGATATTTTACTTGAGAGCAGAAAGAGAAAGTGTTCATAATTTTATAAACTTTACCGTACTATTCATGTACCTTCATACAGATCAACTTACTCTTATAATATCAACATCATCATCCCTGCACAGTCCTAGGGTGGATGCAACAAAAAGCAACCCTACAAAACAGAAGTCAAAGTTGATGTCCCTCACATACTACATACATGTTGGGATCCAAAATTAGAGCTGGGTATTTATCACTTTTTCGATACAATATCTGTATCAATACAAAACAAGTATATACAGAGAATTTATGTCCCCCGCAACTTAATGTTTGTCTTTTAATATATTAGCTATCTTGAAATGAGGAAGTTAAAATGACTAAGTACACAAAACAGAAAAAACCTTAATCTGAGAATTTATCCTAAGCACATTCATATCTTCAGGCAATAGCATAAACATATGCAAAGCTTAAAAAAGAATGGTATAAACTGTATGAGCAGTTGCACACACAAGGTATTGCCTATGAATGTCTAAGTTCACATCATGGAAAAAGTGACAAAAATATATCTGAGGATTATATAAAAACTGAGACCATGACAAAAGCACCTGTAAAGTTTTAGAAAAAATCAGCCAAAAACGGTAGGAGTTGCGCACACAAGGTACCCAGAAGGTCGCTTTGATAGTAATAAATGCCTAAAAAGCGACTAAACTCAACTTGTGAAAAAAGTAACAAAAATAATCTGAGGATAATATCCGAAACATGTGCACATCTTCAGACCATGATCAAAACATCTGTAAAGTTTCAAAACAATCGACATATAATTGTAGTTGGAGTTGCACACAAGATACCCAGTATCTATTCACTTTGGCCGGTAAAATGACGAAGTTTAACTTGCAAAAAAAGGAGCAAAAAATAAAGCTGAGGATTATATGCAAAGACATGACTAAAACACCTGTAAAGTTTCAAAGGAATCAGCATAAAACTGTAGGAGGAGTTGCGCACACAAGATACCTAGTATCTATTTAATTTAGTTTAGGTATCTATTCAATTTGGTCTGAAAAATGATTAAGTTCAACTTGTGAAAAAAGTGACAAAAAATAATCTGAGGATAAAATCCAAACAATATGCACATCTTCAGATCATGACCTAAACACCTGTAAAGTTTCAAAGGAATTGGCATAAAACTGTAGGAGGAGTTGCATACTCAAGATACCTAATATCTATTCCCTTTGGTCGATAAAATAACTCAGTTCATTTTGTGAAAAAAGTGACAAAATATCATCTGAGGTTTATATCCAAACAATACGCACATCTTCAGACAATGACCTTAACATCTGTAAAGTTTCAAACGAATCAACATAGAACTGTAGGTGGAGCTGCAGGCACAAAGTACCTACTATTCGAAAAGGCGGGGGACAATAATTGATATTGGATTTATATTTTGATATTTTCTCTCAGAAAAGGAAAAAGAATTGTTAACCATTTTTTTACTGCAGCCATAGAACATTACATCATTTGAAATTCTTATGTACCATCATGTATGTGTTGGCTTTTAGTCATCTTCTTCAATAAAGCAGTGATCTATTTTGAGTAATTTTGTTCGCAGATAGATGAATTTAACTTAAATTAGTGAATTTTCAGTAAAAAGAAGAACATGCAAGTCATATTTTTAGAACACACAACCAGCTACACCTATTGGTGTGTGGCAATTCCAAAAAATGAGCATTAACTCTAATACACCACTGTTGCAATGTATCATAAAAATAGCTGTTGTTATTAAATGATCATCTCATGACTCTGTGGATTTGAAATGAATGGTTGTCACGCACAGCCTCATTTCCAAGATACTTACTCTGTATTCTGGAATCCATCTTTGATTCAACAGAGGCATACTGGGGATCTAGAATATCATTCAATGTTGAGTCATACCTGTTAAAGTATAAATACAAATACTGTAAATGCCTATAATTTTGAACACTTTTCTCTTTCTGTTCTCAAATAAAATGTTGGTTAGAAGGACTGGAATTGACAAAATGCTTGTCAGAATAGCAAACAGAAAAGACCTTCTTCAGAAGCAGTCTGATCTGGGTCTGCACTGTTTGTCTATGCCTTTTTGGAAAGCAAATAGTGTTCGAAATTTTACAACATTTACCGCAGTATTAACTCTTTTAATGCAGAATTTTTAAAATGAAAAATTCCAGATGCATGATGGTCTAAAAACAAAATATTTCATGTAGAAAGGAAACAAAATACATGTAGTCACAGATCAGCCTGCTCCTATAGGAGCTAGCTGGCTGATCTGAGACTGTTTTGTTTGCATGCTTTTCCTGCCGGAGTAATTTGATTCTATCCTACTGAAAAAAATAATGTAATATCAGTGACATTTCAATGAAATTTCAGTGATTTTGAACAAAAGATTTCATTGAAATGTCAATGTGAAGCAATTATGAAATTACGTATAGAAACTGTGTTAACAAAAACAGCAGTCAAAGCCAAAAGATTCTAGACATTTCCTAAATGAGTACCTACATTGCACAACACATATATGAGGGTCTGGATGGGGGAGGGGGGGTCTGGTATTCACTATTCATTAAAAAATTTAGCCCATTATTCATCTCATTAAAAATTTGGGTTATTCATTAAAATAAGACCAATTATTCATTAAAAGTAAGAAAGGTGGCAAGAAATCTGATTATTCACTATTCATTAATTTTTTCTTCAATTCATTAAAAAATAGGATTATTCATTAATTTTTAGGCCCTCATTATTCACTATTGATTTTTTTGGCTCATTATTCACTATTCATTATAAAAAAGGGCCAATATTCACTAATCATTATACCCCATCCAGACCCTCATATACTCTAGTTGTGAATTAAGAAATACTATATATTTCAGAAGAACACCCCTGATTTGAAAAACTTACTTAGAGAAGAGCCATTGTAGCAGTCTGATTCTGGCCTCTCCTGGTTTAAACAACAGTTCTGTGATCCAAGAGTCTTCAACTCCTTCTGTATATGGACATCCAAGTTTCTGTAGAAATAAAACTCACAGTCAATACAGGCCTTTAGTTAAGAGTGTGTACTGAAAAAATAATTTTCTTATTTCTCAACCAAAACATATGTTGTGGGTACTCAAAAGAACCGTCTCAATGAGACGGTTCTTTTGAGCACCCAAAACATATGTTAAAACTGATTGGTAAGGAAATATTTACAATTTTACGCTCAAAAACTTTGTTCATCTAAACCTGTGCAATGTTCTAAAATTTCAAATATTTCTCTTTCTGTTCTCAAATAAAATGTTGGCTATCAGGGCTGGAACTCCCAATTCTTGTCAGAAAAGCAAAGAGGCATAGGGAAGACCCTGATCAGACTGCGTCTTCAGAAGCAGCTGATCTGGGTCTGCCATGTTTTTTAGGCTTTTGTGACAGGCAGGCAACTATATATAATGTTGGAAATTTTAGAACGTTTACCATAATAACACAAAGCATACGTCCATATAAACAAATATTTGAGCTAAAAATTGTGATTTTTTTTGTATCCATCAATTTTTATCCCCACGCTTTTTTAAAAAAAAAGCGTCGGGGATATTGCGCCATCGCAACTTTGTGTGTTTTCTCACAAATGATATAAAACATATAAGACGGGATTCTCATTCGGTCCCCTTGGTCATGCATGCCCCAGGGTTTGGGACTTGGGGGTGTTGGGGGTCAAAAATTTAGTTTTCTAAACATGGTCATGTGGCATATCAAATTAAAGGGGATGAGCAGTAGACCAAGATACACTGAAAATTTTTACCCTTGGATCAAACTGGTTTTGTTTGTTTGTTTGTTTTGTTGCTTAACGTCCCAAGTCAACAGTTATGTTCATTGCGGGACGGACTGTTCACCTAACCACACTTTTTCCTGGGCAAGCTTGAACAAGCAGTTAACCGGTACTTCGTGCACATACTTTCGCTTGTAACTGACAACAACCCTTCTTGAATGATTCAGCGGAAGGGAGGAGAATGACCATAGAAATTATTTCATGATCAATCTCCACGAAAGTATGGGACTGGGCCGGGATCGAACTTGGGACCCCTGGATCTGCAGTCAGACTCACATCTGTAGCCAGACACGTTACCGACTGCGCTACGCCGCCCGGTGGATCAAATTGGTGACCTTGGGATGGGGACAAAGGATCAAATACCATTAGATATTTTCAAGAGCGTGGGGATTTGCGATGGCGCGCCATCGAATGTGTTCTAGTAATATTTGCTTTGGGTGCTCAAAAGAATCATCTCATTGAGACTCAGAGATGGTTCTTTTGAGTTCCAACAACATGTTTTCAACTTTTGATTGACTACATTGATTAATTATAAATCATGAGTTATAAGAAGGCCTGACACAATCCGAGTATTGTAACTGAAATGATAAACAAACTAGACTACAGTCGGCCAGTCGATGGTAAACCATCGCAAATACCCACATTTTTACATTTCTCCTTGACCAATGGGCCATGGCAGGGCTCTACAGTAAGCATGTTCCTATAGTACCTGTACTAGTAGAATCATGGTCAGGACAAGTAAATTCTGGGCCCTGGTAGCCCGATTGGGCAAGTTCAAGGGAAAAAACTTTCAAATGTAGCACAGAATGTTACTCACACAACCCTATGGAGCTAAACTTATTAATGAAGAAACAGATTTTATTAACAGACTTGCACATGCATAATACACAAGTTTACAGCTTTTTTGACACATGCACCGGCTCCTCTAATGTTCAATATTATATAATTTGAAAATTAGCGCATTTAAGGTCAGGGCTAGTGCATTTTAGGTCAGGACAAGTACATTTCAAAAGGTCCTTGTCCAACAGGGCCAGTAGATTAAAATGTTAACGTAGAGCCCTGCATGGCCATACAAAATAATGCCCAGTACCCTCTATGCACCTGTTATTTAAAGTTTTAATTCGTATATACTCCGATGTTTGTTCAAGCAGCGAGGGCGCTGTTGGGTTTGTGTGAATGCACATATTCGCTAGAGCCTTCGCTGATTGCCCCAAAAACCAAGTCACCGAATATGCATTGCAATGTGCAATATTTTGCAGAGATGCTATACATGCGAGCAGTGTGGGTTCTGCTCACCTGAACCACCTGCTTGCACACACTTGACCCCACACTATATTCAATTTGATATTAATCAGCTGTGTGCGTGCCTCATAATATTTATCCAGTCCACAAAGTGTTGGAGATTTTAACACTCAAAATTACATTCTCTTGTTAAGTCATCCGGGCATTTTAGGCTTTATGTAATCTCAAGCTGAAGAGCTCGGCTAAAATACTCGGTGAAAATAATGACAGACGCTTATTAAAAAGTGTTCAAATACCTGAAATTTTAATCAATAATATGTCCAAAAATATGTCCGGCTATTTTATAAACACTTTCTATATCAAAAGAAAATTATTTTTCTAATTGATAGTGATACTGAAAATTTCAGCGCAAAATTTTAAGTGCTTTTAAAGATATTGCTAGTTATAAATTCACAAAAATACGTAGGAATGACGGAGAATTACCTGTGTTTTTACCAAGTGCGTAAAGCGCCTTGATGACCCAGAGCGGTATATGACGTGTCACAATTTAAGAGAATAGAATTGCAAATATATTTGCACTTTCTTTACACATAGACAGCACCCTAGATAAGCAGCGTATTTGCATAAATTCGCAATAAAAATCATCAAAAAAAGCAATTAAAATTAAATGTGTGCGTACCGAAAAGCAATTCTGTCGATCGGTATGCAATTACATGCGATGTCATTGCGTACCGTTTGGTCCATTTCATTTCCATTTGTGTAATATACAAATGCCAGTCGGGTATTGATTTTTTTTACTAGCAAGCACCCATTATAATTGCAATTTTATGAATAAAATATTGCCGCTAGTCAAGTATTTTAGCGGAAAAACTTTTGCAAAATGGATGCGAGCAACTAATGTCAACAACAAGGCGATGAGATTTGCTTCACGTACAATAAAAATCCGCTAGTTGGCAGACGATGAGAGTTAATATGTAGGAACATTCACGATGGCTTTATTCAATAAGAAAACGTATGTAATCACTGCCAAAAACGTGGCGTAAATAAATTATAAAAAAAACGCAATTGTTTTTGCAAGTACGCAATTGAGGATAACCAGGTTGCGTAAATACCCAATTGACCCAAAAGCTTATCTAGGGCGCTGCATAGATTTAAACAAGAACCAGGGTCGAAACGACCATGTAGGAGCTAGGGCGAAACGCTGCTGGGGCAAAATGTCTACAGGGCGAACTGGATCTGGGGCGAACGTCACAGACCGGGGGTGAAACGCTGCTGGGACAAAACGTCTATGGGGCAAACTGAATCTGGGGCGAAATATCCAGGATTCTCTGAAATGACCCGAAACCTTTAACCCAGCTGATGACATGTCACTAAATTTCGATAATTATCATTTCGCCTCAATCACATTTTGAGCCGTAAATAGGCCCTTATTGACATAGTCCCGGAATCCACCTAAAGAGTCTCAAAACCTACTTGTAAGTAAAACACCTAGAACTCACACAAGTTTGTAAGTTGTGCCTGTTGGAACTTGTAAGCACCGGAAAAAAGATAGATTTTTACCCATGTATGAGCGATCGTATCGATAAACGCACTTCGGTTAAATTGGGGGGCAATATGTGTTCAAATAAACTCGTCATCCATTCATATAACAATGTATAAACAGAATAAAACACTAACATCTAATTTTTGTTTTAAACTTCTCGCCTTTGCCGCCATTGTTGTTTTGGTTTTTCCGCAGACTGTTGGCATGGCGGTCGTCTACATAACTCCTTATTCGCACGGCTGTCGGGCGTATAAGTACTTTCATCATTGCTGGTTTGGTTTAGCTCACAGCTCTCAAAAAATCCCTAATAAGATTAATAAGGCTACCACATAATTACTATTTAGGCCTAGTTAGTCAATTAACACGAAAGCTGACAATCAATTTTACCACATTTTGCACCTGAAGGTGGGCATCCCACATAGGAGGAACATTTTTACTTCTACAGGCTACTCTCAGAGGATGAAGTGTCTCGCTCAAGGACACAATACATGTAGTGCCTCCTGTGAGACTTGCAATCTCAAATCAAGTGCTCTACCACTGAGCCACTGCGACAGGTGTTAATGCTAATTTATTAATTTGTTAGATTTCCGACTATAAATAAAATTTGTATTGTTATTGTTGCATTCCTCATGGACACAACTGTATTAAAGTTATTTATCACATAGATATGCAAAAAAATGAGGTTGGTAGTACCGTCTAGTCCTCCAGTGATTTTTTTGCTAACCGTTCCAAGGCAGTGCTTCTTTTGCAGATAACTTTATGATTTTTCTACTCTTTACACTACTTTACCTCATAATTTAATTAAAGATAAACTTATTGATCTTATTGAAAGTACCTTCCAGAGAGAAGGCTCTCCTTACCTTGCATGTAGTGACAGAAATGCATTTTTTACTTCAGAAAAACCTAAAAAATATCATGCATGGTCGTGTCAAAATGTATGCGATGCGCTGACCTTTTTGTTGGACAACATTTTTATTCGATTTGGCACCAAGCTCTATAGACAAGTTGTTGGGATTCCTATGGGCACTAATTGTGCTCCCCTGGTTGCAGATTTATTCCTGTTTTGTTATGAAAGGGACTTTATGATGTCTCTTTCTGATGATAAGCAGGCTGATGTTATTGATGCGTTTAACACTACTTCCAGATATTTGGACGATATTTTAAATATTAATAATGTTTATTTTGACAATATGGTTAGTCAAATATACCCTTCAGAGCTCCAACTTAATAAAGCCAATGCCTCTGATACCGAAGCCGCGTTTTTAGACTTGCATTTGTCAATTTCTAATGATATTGTTTCTACCAAAATTTATGACAAACGTGACGACTTTGATTTTGAAATTCTCAATTTCCCATTTGTAGATGGTGATGTTCCTCGTTCTACATCCTATGGAGTCTATATCTCTCAACTCATTCGTTTTGCTAGAGCATCTAGCTATGTTAGATAACACTCGCAATAAATTGTTAACTCAGAAACTTCTTAAACAAGGCTATCGGTATCATAAACTTCGCAAAACATTTTCAAAATTTTATAGACGATACTATGATTTGATTTCTAAATTCCAAGTTGGACTTAAATCTCTCTTGCGCCAAGGACTTTCGGAACCTGATTTCTATGGTGACTTGGTGTATAAGTTGAAGAAGATTGTTGGCTCTAATAATTTTTCAGCGCAGTTCATTAAAATAATTTCCCATCATAAAAAGATTGGCTATAACATTAATGTATTGCAACAGACTGCATGCTTGGTAGTCAACCCAATCACGGTTGGCAACTTTGCTTTCCTCTTTAATTGCACGCCGGTGGGTCGGACTTCAGACTCTATGATGGTTCCGACTTAAAGACTTATCTATTGATGAGATGGTAGGGGCCTGATGCTTTGGCTGTTTGTCGGGCCCACCGGGGTTTACCTGTTGGATTTCTTTTGCTCCGGTATTCAGTTTAATTTACTGTTGAGTCCTTATCCTTGCTTTATCTCCTTGTTATATCTTGATTTATATGTTTTAGGAGATGATGCATTGATAAGTTAGGGGTCTTTCATGCAAACCAAATATCTATGTGTCTTGATCCACATCTGAATTAAGGGTGAGGTTGGCGCCGTTAAACCGGTTTAAGCCCTCCAGTAAAATATTTTACTGACCGTTCCAAGGCGGTACTTCTTTTGTGGATCTTTTATGTTTTTGTTCTGTCTTGTGTTAGCTATGTTTTGTGCGCGTCTGTTTATATGTGCTTTTTTGGTCACCTGCTGGGAAAGGGCTGACCTCTTGGCTCTCGTTTGTGGTGTCTTCTGTGAGTTTGTCACTTTCCCATTGGTATCCTGGGTCAGGTGTGGTACTTGATTGTATCGATTCCTGATCTTTGCACCATTACTTACTTTTGTTATTTATGTTTCATGTTCTGTGTTATGCTGCATGTCTTGTCTGTTCCTTGCAGCCTTTTGATAGGGCTGAACTCTTGGCTCTCTTGTGTAATGTGTTTTCTTGTGTTTTTGTCTGTCTATATCTTTATATCACTTCTGCCCACTTTTGAGTCCTTTAGGAGGGCAGTGTGCGCAGTCAATCATTCAATGCCATAAATGTCAACTGTCAAATGTTTACTGTCAATGTAAACTGTTTTAACATTTAGCTAGTATCACTGTCAGCTTGTTTCTGACTTAACCCTATCATTTTTTACTCCAGTTCCACGAGAGAGAGAGAGAGAGAGAGAGAGAGAGAGAGAGAGAGAGAGAGAGAGAGATAGATAGATAGATAGATAGATAGATAGATAGATAGATAGATAGATAGATAGATAGACTGCCTGATGTCCTCACGGACATTATCTGCAGGGATGTACTTCATACACTCCTAGGTTGCAGGATGAAAGCGTATAAGTAACCGTATCTAAATTACTGTAGGGTTCTTTAACCTGCAGAGGGAGTGACTTAATTTCCCTGCTCTTGGGAAAACCAGTGAACGGCCCATCTGAAGGACGGAGCACTTTATCAGTGTCATCCCTGCAAATGACACTAAGGAAAGCATGTTGGGTCACCAAAACTTTTCCTCACCGCGAGGGGGGATCGGGCGTGGGGGGGAGGGGGGGGGGGGCTAACCACTGAGCTGTCACTCGCCAATATGGTGTTTCTGGTCAGGTGGTACTTTAATGTATTGATTCCTGATCTTTGCCTTCCTCTCTACTTTGCCTTGCTGTAGGTCTGTTCAAATTTTTATGTTTTTTTGGTGATTACATTTATATAGAAATGCATGTTTATCTTTAAATAGTCAGATCTATACACTGTGCACACAAGCAAGATGTGAGGGCCCTGATCAGACAACACATTTTGGTACATCTGATCAGGGCCTACACTAGGTCAAAAAATTTTAATGCTCTGTGACTTTCATAATTATGTTGTGATGGATAAATCCAACTTTTGTTGAGTTAATTCCAGGAAAATGTCTGTGTGGTGTCTTTTGTGTGCTACAGTGTTGAATTTGGTAGTTGACCTTATGATAACATAAATGCCATTTTGAATTGGGCTATTGTAATATAAATATTTAACTTATATTTGTGTAATGCACTTGCCCTGCTGTGTTGGTTGAGCTCATTTTGAAGTTTTTGTTTGTTTGTTTGTTTGGTTCTTAACGACTCATCAACCCTTGTGGGTCATTAGCGTCAGACGGTATTAAAGTAAACATGATGAGGATGGAAAAAAGTAAAAATTCATAAGATAAAAAATAAAGAGATGATGATGATGAGTTTGTATAATGATACTTAGTTGCAATACGATTGTTGACAGGAGAGACCACGTTAAATATCTGACAGTTTCAAAGAGCTATTCAGATAACTGCACATGTTCTTTAACTGAACAGAACACAACATTAAACAAATCTGTATTATGGTCTGATACAAATGTAAAACAAAACACGATTTTTAAAATAGTAATTAGATTTTGTTAAAAAAGATTTATTTGTCTTAAAAATGTGATAATACTATCAATATGTATATCTTGTAATAATTCTTTCATGTTATCAACATGGAAGCAATTATTTCTTACTTGTGCAAAGTCGCCACATTCCAAAAGGAAGTGACGTACAGTGAATGGTGCGTCACAACCAACACATTGTGGCTGCTCTTCACCTTGTAGTAAATAAGAATGAGTGACTCCTGTATGACCTAAACGGAGTCGACCCAAAACGACTTCTTCTTTTCTAATGTTTCGAACAACTGATTGATGTTCACAAATAGTTGGTTTTATCTCAAGAAGTTTATTTCCAATGCTGTTATTCCATGAAGTTTTTGCCATTCTTCCAATATATATTTATTGATAGATGGCTTAAAATTAGAAAATGGAATCTTAAAAGAAGTTGGTTCTAATGAAAGCGATGTTTTTGCTTGCTTATCTACCATCTCGTTCCCTTGGATACCTATATGACTAGGAATCCAACAGAGAACAATTTCTTTATAAGCTAAAAGGTCATGACATTTTTCTAAAAGTTTCTGAATCTGTGGATTCTTTGAACTGGTATGGTTCATTGCTTTCAATACAGAAAGCGAGTCAGGAAATATAATAAATTTATTGTTAGCATCAAAAGTGCTAATGAAATCTAAAGCTAGATCAACTGCTTTGGCTTCAGCAGTGAAAATTGATGAATCGTCGGGTATACGTTGCATATTTCTATAATTGTCTGATATAACAGCACAACCAACCTTTGAGTCTTCCTTTGACCCATCAGTATAAATTTGTTGGTAATTCTTATAACGATTTTGCAGTTTTCTGAAATCGTCTTTACATATGTTTGGATTTGATTCAGATTTTTTCCCAGAGTGTAAATCGAAAAGTATGTCAGGTTGTTTTACACACCAAGCTGGAATAATTGGTGTAAAATGTTTTTCAAAATGTTGTGGTTTAAAGCTGCATAGGCTGTAACTTTCGATCTTCTAATTTCAAAAATAATGTTTTTATTTTTCAAGAACACAGTAAACATTTTACCATTTTCGTAAATCTTAACAAGTTATAACTATCAAAACAACTCCATTTATGTTCAAATTCAACGGTCTAGAATTATTGCAGGGACGCAAATAATTACCAACAAGAGAAAAAACACCAATTTGATAAGATAATTCACTTTTCCATGCAGTTTTCAGCTGTACTGAACATTTTTATTGTAAAAACATAGCTTAATTCTACTTTTACAAATGATTTAAAAAGAAAATAAAAATTTTCGAAAAATGTTCATAGTTACAGAGTATGCAGCTTTAATATTGGCAACTTCTAAGAGTGGTGAAATTCTGATGCCAAATGATTTAATAGCTTTAGGTTTTTGTTCAAATAAATCAACATAATTTGGTTGGAATGAAACTTCATGAGCAGGATTTGATGGGTTAGCAGCAAGTCTAATAGCATATTGCAAAGAGAGTTTCTCTCTTCGTGAGTATAATGATGGTTCATCTGCTTCCACATAAAGACTAGCAACAGGAGAAGTTGCAGTGATTTCATTTTAAGAGAAATTTGCAGGTTTCATTTTGATTAGATGGAAGCAAGATGTGAAAACCCTGACCGGACGTCACATTCTCGAGGGACTAATCCGCGACTTTAGTTTATATTGAGATATTCTGGGACACATCAACTACGAGGGGCGTTCAATAAGTAATGAAAACAGCCCAGTATATCCCAAAGTTTTATATTTACACACTTCATAATTATTTTCATTAAAAGATCTGTTGTTTCTTGGCTAAATAAATATAAAATTTCAGTTGTCCAGCTCCCTATCTAATTTACACAAGCCACTTTTAAAATAGGGTACTGAAGTACGCTGCGATATGAAATAAACAATACTTTCAAAAGCAGATAACTACATGAACGAGGGATGTTTTCAGTCTGCTTCCTCGTGTGGTAAATGTCCATATATTGGTGATTTATACCTGCAAAATATTTTGAAATTGCTTTATATTCTATGAAATATGGAGGCTGTCATTTTGGTTAAAATCCTCCTTGATGCTGCATTTTCTGGCATTCCATTGGCAGAGGCGTTTTTGCGTGAACAAATACATAGCAAAAATGTATACGAAAATCATTTGTAACATTTTTTTCTGGTCGCTTTGATGTTCATTTAAGAAATAGATCAGCTCCAACAGTGAATTGTTGAGTAATAATTCACTGTTTGGAGGTCAGTTGTAAAGAAGATCAAATCACGAGCGCGCAGCGCGAGTGATTTATCTTCGTACAACTGACCGACAAGCAGTGAATTATTATTCACTAATTCACTAATTCACGCACTGGAGCTGATCTATTTCGATTCTAACACATTCGAAGTCTTCAGCTTCTTCCAACTTTCCGCCATTGCACTGAAGAACTCCCGCCAATACTTAGACTACGTCGCATACGTTTACATGTAATTGTAACGTCTTTCAAGCGTAAAAACGACGTTACACCGTCTAACGCCATGAATGACGTCATTTTACCGTGACGTCAGCTATCACACACTTTAGCGGTGAATTAATGTCCAATATATCACAGTTTGTTACCGTTGGCTCTATAGGCGAGGTGTGTTAGAATAGCAAGTAATACAGCCGATTTTGAAATTTCCATATTTATTCTTACTCATAAAGTACCCCCAAGTACGTCATTTGAAAATCACTAAAAAGAATGCCAACTCTGGCTTACACTGAAATGGATCAGACAAAATACCGCGTTTCATCGATGTTTGCATTCGGATGCATTATTTGGACATTGTTACACGTATTTACATGTACATAATCTTAATTACTGGCTAATTTCAGACAATAAAATTATAGGAAACGAAAATGGTATACCACTCAGATGAGATACCCCTAGATATTGGTTAAGGTTTAACTGGTCTGCTTCCTATGCACTGTATGTAATGAAACTTCGATACAATCAAAATTGTCCTGTCCTGGTACAAAGCCACATTTCCGATTTTCAAGATTCGTGCGTATTTTAGTGTTGGCACTGTCTCGGGGTCCGGTACCGGACCCCTAGACTATGGGGCTACGGGTCCGGTACCGGACACCGAGCCACGCCTATGAGGACTGTCTCGGGGTCCGGTAGTTTGTGAAACAACTACTCGGCACGTCTAGGGATACGGGGATGCGTGTCCGTACCTGCACGTATGCAGGTATGTAGTAACTGTTATTTACCAACAAAAAACTCGTGTTGCAGTTTCACTTTCCTTCGTCCGCCATCTTTGATCATCTGTATTTACTGTCACACTATTCAAACAAGTATAAGCTTATACAAAAGGTATAAGATTTTTAACGGACAAGAGTGAAAAAAAAAACATAACTAGATATAGTTTGTCTTACTTTATGCCTTTTATTTTTATTTTTCTTATCCTTAATTTTTCAATATGGTCATGAATAAAGGTAATTAATGTCAGGGGGAACTTACTATCGCATCAGTGAATTGGCGCAGGGTTTGATGTCCTTTAATTGGTGTTTGTCTCAATGTTCTTATTAATTTATTGTTGTTATCTGTCTACTTGATTATTAACCGTCTAAAGGTAAATACCATTTGTAACGTCTCTCTAGCAAACAGTGTGGATCCAGATCAGACTGTTATCGTATGAGCAGTCTGATCTTGTTCAACACTGTTTGTATTTATGCTAAAAAGTCATTTCCTTTTTGGACCATATCAGTTGTTTTAAAAAAAAAAAAAAAAAAAACTCAGTCTTCTTATAAAGCTATGTCCGATTGTCAAAAGATACCAGCAAGAATAATTAATCTACACTACAGACTATGTAAGCTTATTTGACACTGCTCACTCAGCTCACTAATCAGCTGCCAACAAATAGTTTAATTGGTTCCTTTAATTGAAGATGAGTAGATAATTGATTTGTTACAGGTGAGTTAAGGTTTTTTTTACCTTACCGTTACTATTTATATACCTTTTGTATAAGCTTAATTGTTTGAATAGTGTGACGCATGACAGTAAATACAGATTGGTTTCCCTTTGAGGATCAAAGATGGCAGATGAAGCAAAGTGAATCTTTAACATGAGTTGGTAAAATAACTGTTACTACATATACGTGCAGGTACGGACCCGTATCCCTAGACTTGTCAGTAGTTGTTTCACAAACTACCGGACCCCGAGACAGTCCTCGTAGGCGTGGCTTGGGGTCCGGTACCGGACCCCTAGAATCAGTGTCTAGGGGTCCGGTACCGGACCCGTAGCCCCGTAGTCTAGAGGTCCGGTACCGGACCCGGAGACAGTGCCTTTAGTGTTACGTACATTGCTTTAAATGACGTCAAGGTAAAAGGGGATAACGTAATATTTTCCGTTTGGACGAGAAATCGGTACCGGTCAAAGTTTGTATCGTTATGGCAGATAAAGGGGAAATGAGTCAGAAAACTTTGGATATGTGATTCATGCATGTTAAATGTTTGTTTTAGAAAATACAGCATGCCTTTCTACCGTTGTTAAAATGAGTCTTTAAATTCGGAGGAAAATATATGCAGTGTACATTAGTGTGCTTTTTAAAAAGTCTGTAACTTATTAAATTTTGAAAGATAAAATAATGCTTCATGCACCATTAAAAGGCGACGCTTTGATCTTTCGTTTGACATATAGCATAAAATCCTAACGCGTTTGTGGATGGAGTTATGAATGGGTTTTCATTACTTATTGAACCCCCTCGTAAGTGATGAAGACATTCATTGACACATGCTTCATCAATCATTATTCAATGACTTTCACTGGCATAACCAGAACGTCGAATAGTTATGCACATCAAAGGGAGACTACTGAAAATTGCGACTTCTCTTAAAGGTAAGAATTTGATCCCTTTGGGAGCTAATTCCTTTAAGAGCTGTCCCTTGTGGTATGTTGTTGTTGTTGTTGTTGTTAAGGTGTCCAGCCTATACAGGCTCAGCAACTCTTGGAGCTGACAAAGTTATTGGCAAAAACCACTATATTGTTCATTAAATTGCCACAAGCGTATATAATATATTGATGATACAATAAATGTTACAATAAATGTTAAAATTCCATATTCTGGCCTTTACACATAGATCAATATATATCACCATCCATAAATCTGAATATGTCGATTCTAGCTGTTCTTCTTATTACTCTGAATACAGTTCATCAGTTGATTATTTATCATTAGTGATAATAATAATAATAATAATAATAATAATGATAATAATAATAATAATAATAATGATAATATTGTTAGAAAGCCCCTCCACCAGATTCTTTATACAAGTAGTGCAGCACGCACATATATGTACACGATTATGCTAACTAACTGGATATCTTGCTTGTCACTGAGTGCTAAGTCTATGTTTTGAAATTTTACTTCCTTAGGATAAGGCCCAGAATCTCACAACGTTTCTGATGTAGAGAATAGCATATATTCCTTGAAAGTTGTTCAACTTCTCTGATCACGTCTTCATCTAACTTAAGAGTTTGTCTGTTGACAGTCACTGAGCAATCCAATATTAACTCAACAAGCCTATTTGGGTTGGACAAGACTTCATTCACAACATTAAGAGGGTTCTTACGACTTAGGATGGTCATTAATTGAGCCTTAAAATTCACTCTTACAGCCTCAAGCCTAGAGCACCCTGCAATAAAGTGTACACGAGTCTCAGCCCCCTCCCCACAAAGCAGACAACACTCCCGGATTGAGCACCCACCGAATCTGGCCCGGTTTTCCTGCAGAATGTATGTTCCTGTAAGTAGTCTGAGTTTTGGGTATGCCCTTTTGATTGTCCTTACGTCATGGGGAATAAATTTCCATACTTGGTGAACCTGTCCTACACGCATGGACTGCATATTCAGCCATTGTAATGAGACCTTTGCATCCGATGCCCACTCTTTTTCAACATAAGAGTCAATCTGCTTCTTTATCAGGACTTTCCACCCCTCCAAGGACTCAATATTGTCAATGACATGGTAAATGTTTGGGAGGTTATACTTGTATAGGAGGCGGTTACAGTCAGCAAACCAGCTCTTGCTTTCTATAGATTTGACTGCCAATTGACGCTGCGCTATCTCATACTCCAGTGTGTTTTTGTTTAGCAGGACATTACCTAGAAGTGTAAGTTTTCTTATATCAAGCTCTCGTTGGATCGTTCTTATGCCTAGGAGGCCATACGCAGCAGAGGTTGCAGTACCGACAGGGAGACACTGTATGGAAAAACACTATTTCCACATTAGTTGGATTTCCCTTGAAAGTGTACAATTTTAATACACATGTGCCTAACTGCATAATGGGAGCTACGCCTATTTTGATATATATTATTATCTCAGTGGTCACCACAAGCAGTGTTGCCTCATGACTTCAGAAGAATTTTTCAGCTATTTTTATCACCATTTTATAGGAGAAATTTAAATGACCCCAGGCATTGCCAATTCTGACCCCAGGGGCATGGTTGGCAGGATTTATGAAGGGAACCAGTAAACATTGCTACATAGTAAATATATAATCCCTGCATGCCTCATATTTTTGGAGAAGATTTATTCAAGTTTTTCCCCCATTATAAGTTGATTGATGCTATGTCAATGGCAAACTAATACCTTACTTGAGCCTTTGGCTCAGGTGAGCTAATAAATGAGACTTTAACACTATCACACTTGTCATTATCACGTATATGATGGGCACTTCCCTTCCTTTGCAAACCCTTTCACTTTCTTCAGTACAGCGGCCTAACTGGCTTTGTTAAATAGCTACAGGACTGTATGTTATTTGAACAACTGTTACAACCAGGCAAGCACCAATTTAGCATTTTATTCCAATGAAGCTGTCAATAATATAAAATTGGCTATCAATTATTGTCATCCAAGTGCAAGCTAAACTACACAACAACTTGTTCATTTCTACATGCTCATTACACTGAAACATAAAAAAGATAGTGGAGAAAATCGTGAGAAATAAGTTAATGGTGAAAAACACTTATTTATTGAATTGATATATGTTGTAGGTGCATATTGGAATTGCCCCAATGAGGCAATTCCTATGTGTACCAACAACATATGTTACTGAAATTAAGGAAACCTATTTTGAAATATACATTTATCAAGAATCATGTCCATTAGCTTTGCCTCTTGAAAACATCTTAATCTGCCATTTAGGATTGAAATACCTGTCACCATATGGAAAATTGTTTATATTTACATGGCAGCTGTATCACCAAATTTGATTTCACGAACTATGCTTTTGTTAAGCTGGTACTTGCATGGTTGTATTTGAAAAACTGGTCGACTTGAATTGAAGAAAACTGCAGTCTTCTTAGTAGCAAACCAAATAATATTTAAGCATGGACCCATGAAAAGTTAGATGCAACAGAAATAAGTTTGTTTTGTTGCTTTGCGTCCCAAATCAACAGCTATGGTCATGGCGGGACAGTCAGTTCACCTATCCACACTTTTTCCTGGGCAAGCTTGAATAAGCGGTTAACCAGTACTTCGTGCACATCCTTTCGCTTGTAACTGACAACAACTCTTCTTGAATGATTCCGCAGAAGGGAGGAGAATGACTATAAATTATTTCATGATCAATCTCCACGAAAGTATGGCGGGCCGGGATCGAACTCGCGACCACTGGATAAATAAGAAAGATCATAACAATTAACATCAAAATATTTCTTTCTTTTTTTTTTATTTTGGTACATCTGTACCTTAAATTACAGGCCTTAAATAATAAGTAACATCAATAATAACTTTGAAGAGTAGTATTTTGTCTTTGTCACCATAAAACCTGACATTGCATTCAGCAACAAAGACGCAGAACAACCTGTGCAAATGCTCAGTCTGACCAGTGCTTTTGTAATTTGCTCTCCTGAAGACAGGTTTTCTCACCTGCTATAAATGCTTCACTTAATGAATTAAACCTTACCATACTGGATATTTTTATGAAATACACTTGTCTATTTTTTTTTATCCAATTAACAGGCATGATCCAGTTGCATATATTTACAAGCAGTGAGGAAAACAGTGTGAATCCTGATCAGCTGGCTTCTGAGAAGCCAGCTGATCTGGATCCACACTGTTTTCTAAATACATGTAGAATATATCTGGGCTCAGCAGGGTAAGTGTTAATTTTGTTTGGTTCTGTTGAGGCTTTACGTCCCAGGCAACAATTTTTCAGTCATGTTGGGATGATTTCCTGTCTTCCTAGGTTGAACAAGTATAGAGGATAAAGTGTCTTGCTAAAGAACACAACCCAGGGCCTCAAGTGAGTCTCAAACACACGGCTGGAGGAACTGCATTGTGTCCTTGAGCAAGACACTATGGGACTATATCTGTAAGGTCCTGTGTTGTTTATGCAAGTCCTGAGGCTACTTGATGAAAAATATTTCCAAGGTCTAATGAACTAATTTATGCCAAATGAAACTTGCCATATTTGTTTTAACCCGTAAAATGCTTGTGTTCTTTTTATGAAATATGGGTAAACAGAGAATACACAGATCAAATGCCAGAGAATGTGGTGTCTGATCAGTGTTGTCACTGTTTGTTTACATGAAGTTCAACATCCACACAACCTGATCTCACTTACTACATGCACATTTTCTCAAGGGTTAACATTCATCATAGTTTTAATACCAGGATGGTTTTTCAAGCAAGCTGCTCTTGATATACAATTGACGCAAATGGATAATATTAACAAAGTTTATCAAACAAGAGGGCCTATGGGCCCTGGATTGCTCACCTGAATCCTTGTCAGGAGGAGAGGATGTTTACCACAAAATACAATTCCCATTCTCCAACACTTAAGTCCATCTTGGGTATCACTCAGATGATAACCAAAGCCTAACAAGTCACTAAGTTCAATGAAATTATACTTATCTGCATCATGAGGAACAATTCTGTGAAATGGTTTTTAATTTGGACCAGTGGTTCAGGAGAGATGTCGTTTAAAAACATTTCTCATTAAGAGGTCTGGCAGCCCCTTTGTTCAGTGGAGTAGAACCATTTGTGCAATTTTGGTATACGGCATGATGAGGAACAATTCTGTGAAATTATTTTGAATTTGGACCAGTGGTTCAGGAAAAGATGTCATTTAAAGATATTTCTGATCTAGAGCTCTGACAGCCCTTTTGTTTAGCAGGGTCGGAACCATTTGTGCAATCTTAGTAAAGGGTATCACGAGGAACAATTCTGTGAATTTATTTTAAATTTGGACCAGTGGTTCAGATGTCGTTTAAAAGTTTCTTATCTAGAGCTCTGGGGGCCCTCATGTTCAGCTGAGCAATACAATTATTACAATTTTGGTAGAGGGCTCTCTAGGGAACATTCATGTGAAAATTTGGACCTGTGGTTCAGGAGGAGATATTGTTTAAAAAAAAGTGTACGGGCGACATACAAGGGATGCATGACAGAAGAAGGACGAAGACCAATCACAATAGCTCACCTTGAGCCTTTGGCTCAGGTGAGCTTCAAAAGATTTAATTGAAAAATGTTTAGATAATCCAAATAAAAAATGAAAGCAATTCATTGTAAAACAGTTCATTATTATGCATAACATTAAAATACATATCACCAAGGGTATTAACTAAAATATAAATAGTGTATTTATCAAATTATTTGCTAGGAGCAATCTGTTCCACAGCTTAAACTGCTTGCTAAGACACTTCTGGTAAAATCTAAGGCACTAAAGGCTTGTATAATAAAACAATAAACAAAATAAAACAGAGACATACAGTCCAGAAATAACGCCATGCATTAAAATTGATAAACCACTAGTGGTTTACAGATTTTGGTAACATTATATAATGACGCCCATAACAGCATCACATATATTTGGCAAAATCTTGACAATTTCACACCAAAACACGATTACAAAATAATGCAATAGTCATTTGATATAGAACCTAACATTCGTGCTCTTGTATTATTGAATTTATTAAACTTATTGCGAAAAAGCGATGAAATGCTCAGCCAGCCTTGCATTTTATTTCTTTTTCACAACTCGTTTAATAAATTTAAGAAAACAGGAGCACACATGTAAGATCCTCTATGTATTGGGTACCACTTAATGGGTACTTTGATGAAGAGTGAAGACCCAGATAAAATGTTCCCTATGATAAAAACAACATTGGAATAGTCCATAATTTGGAAATTTTATCTTCCCATCTACGGTAATGAGAACAAAGACAAACATGTAGATATAGCTATAACGATAATTTTTGTATACTGTACCCACTTAACCCTTCCCTTTATGAATATTCATGCTAAGCTCCACCCACTATTAATAATTAAATAAACTTTCACGTTTGTCCATAGAACAAAAAATTACTTGTAACATCCTCTAGTGTAGAATCATATCTAATCATATTACCGTAAGCAGAGTAGACCCTGATCAGGCAGCTCTTACAATAGCTGCCCGATTTGGGTCTGCTCTGTTTGCACAAGAGTTAAAAGGCGTCTCTATTATGTAAAGGGTCAATGGGTACTTTGGCAAAAAGGGTAGACCAAGATGAAATGCTGCAGAGTGCAGCATTTCATCAGGGTCTGCACTGTTTGCTATGACAAAACAATCTACAGTGACAGGAATACTTCCATAATTTGGAAATTATAACCTTTGTTTGTTTGATTTGATTCTTTACATCCCATCAACAATCTTACAGTTATAAAGGGATGGGTCTTCCTGGGTTGAACCAGTACTAAGCTAGGATTAATGTTCTTGCTTAAGGACACAACACAGTGACACCGGTGAGGCTCGAACCCGCAGCCCCTAGGTCTCAAGTCAAGTACTCTACCACTGAGCCACTGTGCTCCCGAAATTCTAACCTGTGACCCCTTGGTTTGTATAATGAAACATCCAAAGTTTATTGTATACAACCAGAAGGAAGAATCCTTTTGTATCCAAAGGGTAAATTTTTTAACCCATTATTACTGGAAACTCATAAACTGGTTCATTTGGAAAACAGTGAATATCCAAGTGAGAGTCTGTAAAATGCGGCATATCATCAGGGTCTCAACTGTTTGCTAGGATATAAGCATCCTTTAACTCTTTGTATGCTGGGCAAATTTGTCATGCTTTTGTTTTCGTCTGCTGACTTGTTTTTTTCAAAATTAACTTTTTCAAAAAGTTCTTTCAGGAACACTATCAGAGTGTCAAATGGTTTGGATTTAGATCTGGACCGACATTCTGTTGGTCCTGATCGGAGTCCCAACTGTTTTCAAAGGTTATCAGCAGACGACAAAAGTCACCTCTAGCAAGGACAGAGATAAAAATTAAAATTAGAAATGAAATCTTAAAATTCTATCCTTATCCCCTAAAAATAAAATGGATATGGGCCACCCAATCCTTTTTGTATCAAGCTGGATGGGAAAATCCACCAGTCAAAAATGAGTCAAGAATGCCATAAGGGAGGGGGTGGGGAGGGTACCTGTTAAGTTTCCTATTTCCATATATTGTATTTATTCCCCTCAAAATTTGGTCTTTGTTCACCTGAAATAAATGAGCCGTGACATGAGATTTCCAACAATGTGGCATTATGACATATGTGTAGACTCAGATGAGCCTGTGCAGCTTCCTTCAAAGCTTAGAAACTCCAAATGATGTCCGGTCAGTAGCTTAAAGGGGACATATCTAAGTTTTTCATTTTTCATTGCAAATTCCTTTTATATGTCGGATTTTATGTACTTATTAAGAACCCAGATCATTTTCCACAATGTTCAGTGATAAAATGGGTATAATCATCATTTTCTTTCAGCTTGTGCGCTCTGTCAATAAAATATCGACTCGCTTACTTCCCTTGAATTAGTTACTTCCCTTTGCTATCGGATTGTCCTGATGACGTCACAGAGGCAGTTAATGAATGATTTTAATATAGAATCGTGTTGGATTCCGGTATTTTTTTTTAATATTCTCAGATTAAGAAGGGTTCATGTGTTGCAAATTATCACTGCAATACGCATTCTGATCAGTGGGTCCGCTCTCAGTGAAATTTTGGATATATTTTTTGTGTTTTAGTGAATTGAATGCCCTACGATAACCTATTTTAGCCGGCGAGCTCATCTCCGAGATAATTGAAACTCAAGCGAATACGCGGCGTTTATGCGCACGAAACAGTCTTGAAAGAATTTGTAACCCTGAACATCGAGTTATCTTAAATTCAAACAAAACAAATCGGCATTTTAATTCCGAAACGAAATGAGTTATAAATATTAGACCTATTTCAGTCTATGCATCTGAACCTCCGTTGCGTATATGTGTTAAACGAATTGATTCTTTGCGCCGCAGTCAAATTTCTTTAAGCTTCTTCCTGGGTTGAAACAGTACTTAGCAGGGATTAATGTCTCTTGCTCAAGGGCACAACGCAGTGCCACTGGTGAGGCTCGAGCCCGTAGCCCTTCGATCTCGGACCAAGCACTCTAGATACCACTAAGTCACTACGCTCCCTAACGAGCTCCAGCGGGGATTAATATCAGTCTACATGGGGCTCTAACTTTCTCAGTCTCCCGAACGCATCAAGATAATGTAGGCTATATCGTCGAGGTTAATGTTCAATACGGCATCCTAGTTAATTGGAAGAGAGAGAGAGAGAGAGAGTGAGAGAGAGAGAGAGAAAGTTCTAAGCCGGCTCGTAAAATTTTGCACCGTCACCGCGTATTCTACATGCGCAGCCATCTTAAGTGGGACTAGAGCCTTCCAGAGCGGCTAAAGTTTGCTCTGCTCTTACTAACCTTCATCACTGAATATGTTCCTATGGATAGCCTATCTGTGTGTGAAAGTGGCAGAGACTGTCGTGTCTGCGTAAATTCTGAGTATAAAATAAATATTAAAATCTCATGAGCTCGCTTTTTCAGTGTTTATCGTCTCGCGAGACGCTTCCAATGAACGCATAAATTAATAGTTTATATTCTTGTAGATAACATAAAAACGGGATCTATCAAGTGCGGATCCAGAGGGGGGGGGGGTCAGGGGGTCCGGACCCCCCTCCCCCTGAAAATTCACAAAAATATAGGGTTTCTTAGCAATATTGGTCTGGATCCGTTGAAAATCACAAAGCTGCCTAGCCAGCACTCAATGTTGGGCCATCATCGGCACGCCAGCGAAACGCCATTTAAATGGCGTTTCGCTGGCGGGTCGATGGTGGCCCGCTTAAAGTGGCGTTTGTTTAGTTAGGATCCTCTCTCCCCTCAAAAAAAAAAAAAAAGTTTTCAAAAGTTGACCCCCTCTGACAAAAGTTTCTGGATCCGTGCATGATCTATATTACACCAGGATTTGAATTTCGCATCGCAAACTAAAAGGGCGAGTCTATCTACCCTTCCTGATATGACATGCATTTTGTCATGTAGAATTCCCAGGTCACGTGCAGAAACAGCAACACATGTGATTGAATAAAAAGATCAATAGGTTGTCAACTTCTTCATGTACAATCCTCGGGTCCACATGCGCATCATCTATATAAGTTTAGGTATTTAGGCCTATTCGTAAAGGACTCCTTCTTACATTGTTGCACAGCCATCTAGTGGGCTAGTGGCATGAGCCGTCATTGACGTCCCCAGTAAACATATAAAATTTGGCATTCTGGCGAGACCTGGCGAAGCCTCATCTAGATCTCTCGCATTTCGCCCTTTGCATTATGGGTAGCAAGCGACAATAGGCCAGTCCTGTTCAATTCTCGCACTCCTGTAGTGACAGAATTTATTGTTAAAAATAGTGAAAAGTAAATTGAAAATTGAATGAGCTGGCTATTATTTGTCATATGTGCCCATAGAAAGCGTCTTGTCTCAAGAAATGCGTAAAATGAACCTAATTCGTAATTGGTCAAAAATAGAAAAAAAACTATGTGCCATTATTAGATTCTAATTTAAAAAAATCGATGTTCAAGTCAGTGAACAGACTGAGAAGGCTTGTACAGACTCGACGGGTAGCCCCGGCGATCCTGATTTCATTTTTTTTTTCAAATTCTTAAAAAAATGCATTCCGACAGTCAAAAATATCGGTTTCGATAGCGCATACAATTTTTGCGATCGATAGCAATATAGGCCTATTCGCGGAATACGATCATCGTTTGAAAATCACAAACGTTGTCGCCGATCAAAAACAAGTTTTTTTACTGGTTTTGGTCAATGTGTTCGCTATTGTCGCATGCCCGATGTGATTCGACAACGACACCCGTTTTTGTTTTTGATAAACTTATGTAATGAGCATTTTGTCATGTAGACAAATAAATGGGAGACATACAATTTAGGCAGGCCTACTGCTGACATGAGCCGACACTATGTTTTTAAAGGGTCTTCAACTTTTGAAATGCATGCTGAGGAACTCGATAGAATATTGATTAGTGTGTATAGGATCAGTCTCGTCAATCTCTACCACCGAAACATAGTTTAAAACGCTATCAAGCTCGACACCCGTACTGCATTATTCACTGCGATCATATAGAGCCAATACACAGTCATCCGACGACCTGCCCTTATGACGTCACAAATCCAAGGGAAGTGACTCGCCGCTACGGAAATCAAGGGAGATAAGCAGGATAATAAATTATCAGCAGTAATTAATCAACGGTCTAATTAACGAAGATATTCTTATTTTTTACCTCAAAAAATTATATGTTTTGCTCTTAGTCACATTTTCTTCCATATTTTATTGGATTTAGAACTTTAATATGTCCCCTTTAACACTCATAGAATATTCAAGTTGCTAGCAAAGGCTCTGATCAGACTGCGTGTATGCCCAGGCTGATCTTAGCCTTTGGTGGTCTAACATACCACATTGTTGGAAATCTTATGTTGCAGCTCATATGCACTTTTCTCATGTGTACAGACTCTTTACCGTTCGCTGTTGTTGTTTCTTCTTTGCATTTCTGGATGATATGAATTTAATAAGCTCCATATACTCAAAGATTGAGTGTTTTCATCATCTTGGTGAAGTGCAGTTCCTTTATAACTCTATATTTGGGTCCATAGATACAGACCATGCTACAGTAAAACCTGTGTAAAACGGCCACTTTAAACTAGACAAAACAAAGATTTTAATGAAGAATGTAATTATAACTTAATAAAGGCCGAAGTATTGCAGAATGCTCCATTGGAGCATTCTGCAATACTTTCGACCTGTATTAAGCGATAATTGGTCTTGAAAACCAATTTGTGGTCTTTTTGAGAGTGGACGTTTTACACAGGTTTTACTGTATAAGTGAATTGTGTTATAAGGGGACAATTTTACAAAGGAATTATATCCCATAATAACTTTGTAAAATTCCATGGTAAAAAAAATATGGGAGCCACAACATGATGGAGTTATATCCAAATCCATGTTATAACGAGGTGTGTTATAAAGGGACTGCACTGTATTTTATCAAAGTGCTAAGATCAGATTACGGGAGATCTACATTGTTCAGTCTTCTAGGTGAGCATGTATGACAACTGTCAGCAGATCAAAATGTTTGTCGCCTCAGTTCTACATTGTTCAGTCGTCTAGGTGAGCATGTATGACAACAGTATCATCATCATCATCCGATCTTCCATCATCATTCAACAAAACGTTTGGTTTTACAACGGATGACTTCAAGTGAACACCTCTGTACCATGTATATCTGTACTGGCTGCAGAAGGCACGTAGGTCTTTCAAGAACATTGGCACTTCACGGATAAACATTGGCAATATACATAAAATTGTCAGGAATGTCTGAAATACGATACAAAGTAAACACACTGGTAAATGTATACGTCAATTTGCTGGTATTTACGCGTATTGCCGGTACTTCATAGACCGGAAGTGGTAGATATTGGTGTTAATACGATATATAAAAACATGCCATATGCCTAAAGGACTATAGAATGAGATCATTTTTAAGTTTTTGGCATGCACATGGCGATTTATGTAAGCATTTAGGAATAGATTCGAGTACCGATCTGGATGATCGGTACTCGAATCTATTCTTAAATGCTTACATAAATCGCTGTGCACATACTGAATACTTAAACATGATTGAAATCTATAGTCCTTTAGGCATATGGCATGCTTTTCTATACAGTATTAACACCAATATCTACTACTTACGGTCTATGAAGTACCGGCAATACGCGTAAATACCAGCAAATCAATGTAAACATTTACCAGTGTGGTAAAGGGTAAATGAGCTGGGACATGTAATTTCTAACAATGTGGCATTTTGACAAGTGTAGACTCGGACGGATGGTCTGAGCCTTTGCTGGTCACACATACCACATTGTTGGAAATCTCATGTCACGGCTCAAATGACAGATATGCGTTAAATCTTTGCATGCTGGCTAATTTTTTACGCTTTTTGTTGTCCTGCTGATTCTTTTCAAAATTAACCTTTTCAAAAGATTATATCAGGAATACCATCAGAGTGTTAAACAGTTTGGTCAGGCCTGATGTTTGTTGGGCCTGATCTTGGTCCAAACTGTTAGCAAAGGACATCAGCAGACAACTCTAGCAGGCTAAGAGTCATTATGACAATCATATTTCTCAAGGAAGTATAGTAAACCCTTTGCAAAACGGCAACTCTCAAAAAGACAAAAAAGTGGTTTTCAAGGATAAGACCAATTATCGCTTAATGCAGTTCAAAAGTATTGCAGCATTCTTTAAGCTACCATCTGTCATTAAGATCTTTGTTTTGGCTTTCTTTTAGTGGCAGTTTTACACAGGCTTTACTGTAGTGTGTTGGAACATTTACCTTACCTCAACAGCAATCAGTGTGTTCAGAATTTTCCCATCGTTACCCATCGTTACCCACAGTACCATCAGTAACCATCGGCTACAAAAATCGCCTAAAACAGGTGTTTTAAGTTGAACAGCTTTTGGTAGCTTTCGTTATCATCCGTTATCATCAGTGGCCAATGGTAACCGATTGCAAACCTGTCATGGCTCGACAAATTATAGGTGGAATTGTGCTCTCAATACAACAGCAAAGAACATTAATGTGGGCATCAGCTTTTACGCATAGGGCACAAGAGAATACTGATATAAATTACTGCTTCCACAGAAGCAAGAAAATATCCCAAGAGTGTAAATTACTTTAAAAATACTATTCCTATGTATGAGTTAGATGGCTTTCTAGGTCCCTTCATTTCAGGGGAACACGAAATCCTGGGAGGCCTGAGTAATGGTCAAGGAAGAGAATTTGACTTTGTTGCATGCAAACAACAAAGTTGGACACCAGCCTGTGCATCCACGCAGTTTGATCAGCGCCTAGACTTCTCTAAAATTTAAACTTGCTTTATGTAAAATGTCTGCATTCTGGCTAGTCTATATAGCTGAACATGTTAGTTAAAATGGAGGCTATTCTTCACTATAATTAAAAAGTTTTAAATATAACGAGACAAAATCTTATGATCTGATATCAGCAAAATAGCACTTTGTTTTACCAACAACTTGTAAAGCTTATTGTTGACAGGAAATTCTGTTGGAAACAAAATTCTGTTCATCCTGCTAGAAGATTTAATTTTAGCAACCATTTTGAAATGGCGTCATAAATCAGCTACTGAAGCTACCTCGACTATTGTGACGCGGTGGTATGGGCGACCAGCCACTCACCAATGTGATTACAGATGGTGACCATATGCTACCGAATGTTGCCATCGGCAGCCTTCGTTAACCGATGGTAACCCTGGTTGCAGAAGGAAGAATTCTGAACATACTAAAGAGTAAATACTACAACTTAAAATACCTCTACCTCTTTTAACCCATTTAAGCCTAATGGAATGTGATTATGTCCCATCCATATCAATTGGACAAATCAATTTTGAGTTTAAGGGTAGTTGGGTAGCAAGTTTTAATTTCATTTAAATTTTAAAAGTACATTCTGTAAGCAAATAGTGCAGAACCTGATCAGACGCTGTGTTCTGCGGCATCTGATCTGGTTCTACACTTTTTGCCAATGTCCCATAAAAAGGATGCTAGGCTTAAATGGATTAATAACAAAATATTTAATCTAACAATCAATGTTTGCCTATATTTTCATTACAAACTTTTTTTTAACTCAAACAACTGATCACTGAATTAGTTACGTTGTGTCCTTTCTAGTTTTGCAATCATCTTGAAAAGAAAGAGAGAGCTGGTTGCTTTGCTTTTATTGTCTTGTGGATGTCTTGTTGCTGTAAATGTTCTGTGGCCCTTTCTCACCGTGTCATGGGTTGGTCTGTGGTGTGTGATTGTGATATTTCCTGATCATACTTACTTACTTTTCAATGTCTGATACCAAGAATTTTGAGTTAATGAGAGCGGGCAATACGTTAACAAAAATGTCATTTGATAGCAAACATGATACTGGGTCAGAGCATGAGATTTTCATATTTATCGCATTATGCGAAAAAACCTTTTGTATACCAATGGATTCTTCCTTCTGTTTTGATACCATAAGCTTGGGATGGTCCATTGTATATATCTAGGGGTGGCAGGTTATAATTTTAAAAAAAAATATTGTATTCTTTTGTCTGAAAATCTTTTTACCTTTACAAATAGTGTAGACCTTGATGAAATGCAGCATTATGCTGCATTTCATTTGGGTCTTCACTGTTTGCAAAAGTACTCATTAGGGGTTTCCCAAATACAAAGGATTAAGTGCCCATGCTTATGTATCCAGTCAGACTAGAGGTTTTAATTTTGGTCTGTGTTTTCATCTACATCCATATTTCGTGTATAAGAGCAGCAAAGGCTCTGAAGAGAATGTGCTAATGTGAAAGTAAGGAAGAAGGCAAATGATCAGGAATCAATACGATCAAGCACCACACCCTACCCAGGACACCACATGGGAAAGTGACAAAAACACAAGAAAACATCACACACAAGAGAGCCAAGAGGCCAGCCCTTTCCCAGAATGTGACCACATGGCTGCAATGAACAGACAAGACAGCATGACAAACACAAAACATAAATAACAAAAAGGATTGGAACCGTCAGTAAAATATTTTTACTGGAGGGCTTAAACTAGTTATTTCTGATGTGGATCAAGACAAATAGATGTTCGGTTCACATGAAAGATCCCTTACTTGTGAAGGCTTGTTTGAGCTTCCTTCGCTCCTTACGAAAATCTCATGTGCGGGGCCCAAGTGCTGATCTAAGAACAGGCCTCCAGATAAGAGTGCGTAGCTGAAAATTATTTTTCTTATTTCTCAACCAAAACATATGTTGTGGGTACTCAAAAGAACCGTCTGGATGAGACAGTTCTTTTGAGCACCCAAAACACATGTTTAAACCGATGAATAAGAAAATTATCGCAATTTTAGGCTAAATAATTTTGCTTAACTGGCCCTATGTAAGAAGCTGCTACTCGTCTTACCATGATCATAAAAAGATAAAAAGCAGCGTGCCATCCACTTTTTTCTTGTAACAAGGGAACCAGTATCTACAATGGAAACAACAAAATAGATCAGGCTTCATACAGGCAAGTTTGAGTAAAATTCATCGACTTTTCAAGGACTTCTAAAAGACTCTCCTACAGTTTTCAAGGGCTGAAAATTTATGAAAAATGCTGATTTAAGTGTTAGACTTCAACTTCAGAAATGCTAGATGGATATAATGGAGAAATTAGTACTAGAAAATGAGTATAAAATGTTTGTGCCTTTATTTGGTGCAGCATATGCTGCACCAAATAAAGGCACAAACTTTAAATACTGATTTAGATCCCTATCAAAAGTGTTAAGTCCATCAGAAAATAGTAGAATTGAAGGGCTTTCCAAGGCCTTTGAAATATTTTCCAGTACTTTTCAAGGTAGATTTAATTTTCAAGTACTTTTTAAGAAAGTCTTCTAAATTCAAGCACTTTTCAAGCCTATGCAAAGCCTGTAGATTAAATTTTTCACACTTTCAGCCCCTGAGGTTCTAACACTTTTTTCACGCTCAACTCAAGTGAGCATGAAATTTATCAAGCTCATAATGTTAAAATACCAACAATTGCTTATAAAGAAATACAGATTCATCAACTCATTGTGTTAGTGAAAAACTGTAAATTCAAATCAGATGGCTTCTGATGAAGCCAGCTGATCTGATTCCACATTGTTTTCAAAAGAAGGTGTGTAATTTTGAAAAAAAATATACACAGAGTGTACTTATCAAGTTGAATACAGCATGTCAAAGTTTTTAATTTAGTATGTTTATGCATTATCAAAAAAAAAATTTGGTGATAGCTATCATTGTTATACACCTGACAATTTTGTTGATTGAGCTGAATAACTACTAAAGAAACCTGACACATACTGTGTGTCATTTTTTTGGTAGTGAATAAATACAATACACACTTGTCTTTCCCTTGCGTAAAGTTGAACAAATGTAGACTTGGATGCACTGAGATTATTTGAAAAGCTGAACTAATTTCAGACGTCAGCTATCAAAACGTTATGTAACCCCTGAAATCAATTTTAGCAAGAACAAAGAAATCATGCAAAAATTCGCCACAAAACTGCTTCAGTGTGATTCTTTGCTGTTTTATTGACATCTTCTGGGCATTCAAATAAAGCATGCATCCATTGTTCAAACCAAAAGCATATTTTCATTTTCTTAACGTCAATTTTATGTTATCAGCGTTTTATGAGCCTTTAAAAAGGATTGCCACTTCTTACACTTTGTATGATGTTTGGAATGCATTTTGACAATGTTTCAGCCCTTTTGAACTCTGTAGCTGCCACCTACGCCCATTTAGCGACGTCAAGCGTTACAATTACATGCTGATATGTGCATACTGCAAAATTCATATGCGATTAAAGAAAAGTGTATCCAATTGACACTATAACAAAGTAGACAGCACACACGAAACGGCAACATACGTTGACAAAACGGTTATTAGCCATAGTTTACGTTGTTTCTTAATTGACATTAAATTTGGTTTATTCCGCTTTTACCCTTTAATGTGACGCGAAACATAAGTTCTGGTTCTTTAAAATGCATTCTCTTACTATGATTGTTTGAGTCATTTCAGTTCCTAGAAATTGCTTAAACAAAGGAAAAAACACACTGCCGTTTAGACATCAAAAGCAAAACTTAAAATCTTCATAGCATACGTTACAGCAAGAAATTGCAAATTTTTAAAATGCACTTTTGTCTGTACTGGTATTGGCCTTGCATACATGAAAAAAGTGTTTAAAAATATCTAGACATACACTCACGAGGCAAAAGTGATAAAAACAGTATTTTTGACGTTGTGACGTCATGTTCTATATTTGATAGATATATTTTTTCGAAGAATATTTTCTAATGTCTTGTTATTAAAATAAGCATATTGGCTTAGCTCTATAATTTGTTATTAATGAGTTTGAAGCAAGTGAAAAGTGTCAGCTTTCTTTAGTAGTTCAGTATACATGTTTTGAGGAAAATGGATACTGCCATGGTAATTTTATTTCTTTAAATATGGGTACATCGTATTTACCTAAAACAATTCTAGTGTGTCAGATAAGAATAAAAGCTGTGGCCCCCATCTTCGTATGATCTTAGCTATTGGTGGGATGTTAAACACAAACATAGGCTATAAAAATTCAGACACAATAGTTTCCCATTATATTTATCATTAAATTAAAACATTGTTTTCATAGGCTAAATTTTGGGCTACTAGTTCCACTGTGTAGCTGTGCATATTTATTTTAAACTTAGCAGTGAAATCAATGCATATCAAAAACAAATAAAAGTGATATCAATCACTAGTGAAATGATATGATATCAATCACTAGATATTTTCACTGTAATGATTTTTTGATTACCTCTGACTTTTCCATTCATTTAATGCATTTCACTTTAGAACTTCAAACACCCATATTTTTCTTAATTGTGTAGGAAAACATCAAATGTGGATATGCATTTTCTTAGTGAGAATGTGACAAATATTTCGGAACCAAAATTATTTGGGTTTGCTAAGATTTTCGTTTTTGCATTTTCAGCACCTCCTTTTTCAACGGTGAGACATTGCATGTAGCCTATAAAAAGTATAAAATAAAAAAAAAATACTTTTTTTCGGTAAATACCAAATAAATTTCATCCCTGCACACTAATGAAAATGCTGATGTTTTCAACACACTCGACAAAATATATTTGGTATTCACCTCAAACAAGTAAATATCCTCCATACATTCTAAGAGTGACTGAAAGTATATTTTTGATAAGTATCAAAATCTTGCTAACTGGTTCAATTGCTTTCCTAAAGTTTTACACTACAGTGCTCCCTGTATCTCACCTGTCCCAGGGCAGCTCCTACACTCCCTGTTCCGTCCACAATCCCTGTTACAGTAGCTAATGCTTCCTTGTTTCCTTGTACTGGACCCTGACGACCTGACAAACACAAACAGTTGTATTAGCATGCTGAGATAATACCAAAGCCTTACATTAACTGTTTGTATACTGGACACCCCTTAACTAGTACTTTGGCAAATAGTGAAGACCCAGATGAAATGCCGCTTAATGCGGCATTTCATCAGGGTCTGCACTGTTTACTAAGATAGAAACATTCTTCAGAGACTGAAGTACATCTTAATTTGGAAATCTAGCCTGTGAGGCTGTGACCCCTTGATATTTACAATGAACTGCCTGATGCTCATTGTATTAAACGAGATGGAAGAATTCATTAGTATACAAACTACAAAGGGTTAAGAGGTATACAAATGTAACTGGTATGTCAGCACTGTATCTATACATAAATTGGCATTGAAATTAAGTTAAATGAGTAAAAATACCTTTTGCATTTTCAGATGTAAGCATTGACTTTAACCCATATAAGCCTAACACCCTTTTTATGGGACACAGACAAACAGTGCAGACCAAGATCAGACACTGCATAATGAGATGTGATCAAGAGCTTCTCTGTTTGCAAATATAGAATGTTCTAGTAAAATTTGGATAAAAAGGAAAACTTCCAGCTAACAATCCCTAAAATTGGAAATGGGCTCATCCTACAGAAAAGGGTAGGGAAGTTCGTTCAGCTTAAATAGGTTGAAAGTGAACGGTAAAACAAATTGTAAGGTCACCCCTGTTATTCCATATGGCTAAGACAGATGACAAATTTGAAATTGAGTTTTGCATGTTTGTTTGTTTTAAAAAAAGAAGATATTTTATATCATTCATTTGTGAGACATTTCCAGAAAAATGTACCGAGCTCTTTTATTTCTGAGAACATGGAATGATGGTGCTTAAACTATTTACTCTTTGTATGCTGGGTAATTTTGCATACTTGTTTTTGTTGTCAGTGCATTTTTTTTTTCAGAAAAAAAGCTTTTTTAAGCAAAAAAACATTCAGGAATACCATCATAGTGTCAATCACTTTAGATCCAGATCAGGCATTACTTTTTTCTGCATCCAAATTAGTAGATAACAAAAGTTGCAACTAGCAGGGAAAGGGGCAAAGGCAATAAAACTTGCACAAACGAATGGCTTACAATCCCAATCTAGGACTTGTCAATATCAATACATAGCAGAGTTCTGTTGAATTCCATCGACTCATTCTTATGGTGTTGAGTAGAAACCAATTCTGAGATCAAGGGCCATAACTCTGTTAACAATAGGTGGATTCTATCCTAAATCATAATTATTATGAATAACAAATCTATATATATAACATATGAGCAGGCCTCCAGATAAGAGTGGGTATCTAAAAATTATTTTCTTCTTTCTCAACCAAAACATATGTTGCGGGTACTCAAAAGAATGTCTCAATGAGACGGTTCTTTTGAGCACCCAAAACATATGTTTAAGTGAATGGATAAGAAAATAATTGCAATTTTATGCTGAAAATATTTGCATAACTGGTCCTATGATATAAGGCCTGGCCAATAATTCCAATATAACAGATACCAGCGAGTAGGCAATTTTTAACACGTCATTTTTATTGCAGAAAAGTCACATTTTCGACCAGAAATAAAAAAAATAAATAATATTTTTCACAGGATTCATACAGGCATGTATGAGTAAAATTCAAGAACTATTCAAGGACTTTTAAAGGCCTCTCCAACAGTTTTCAAGGACTTATTGTTAACGAAAAATACTGATCTAAGTGTTAAAAGTCTACTCCAAAAATGCTAGACTGAGATAATGGAGACATTAGTACTGGAAAATTAGTATAAAATTGTTGTGCCTATATTTGGTGCAGCATATGCTGCACCAAATAAAGACGCAACAATTTTATACTGATTTAGGTCTCTATCAACAGTGCTAAGTCCTACAGAAAATAGTAGATTTCAAGGACTTTTCAAGGGATTTTCCAGTACTTTTCAAGGCAGATTTAATTTTCAAGGACTTTTCAAGAAAGCCCTCTAAATTCAAATACTTTTCAAGCCTGTGCAAACCCTGTTTCAGCTGAACCAAGACGGACAGATCTACATGTTAAACATTAATTTGTATATCCCTTCTTATTCCCAATTTTATTTGCTAAATATATAGCCATTGTTGATCTTTCAGTCTTACCAAGGTCTGCAGAGATGGCGGCACTGACTAGATTGGCTACTCCACCAATGAAAAACCCTGTTATAGTCATTAATACAGCATTCGTTGTCATGTCATCGGGGGAGTCTGTAATAAACAAGTACATCAGTCAATCACCATAACTTATAGTCCTTGTGACAAGGTGGGTTTTTACATATCAATAGTTTGTTTGTTTGTTTGTTTTGGTTCTTTACGTCCCATCAACAATTTTTCAGTTAAACAGGGACGGGTCTTCCTGCGTTGAACCAGTACTAAGCTAGGATAAATGTGTCTTGCTCAAGGACCACAACGCAGTGACATAACAATAGTCCAAATAAAAAGGAGCTACTGTCGTGCCAACCAAGAGTGACAGTGGCGTAATGTTTTGTTTACAATTGTTAAGTAAAACATCAACTTGTACACTCCACTTGAAGTAACACGAATCGAGAGATCACTTGTGTATTAATCCTATCCTGCATATAGGATTAATACACAAGTGATCTATCGATTCTAAGTCCCTAATCACTTTGTAAACAAAACATGATGTCACTGTCACTCTTGGCTGACAGGACAGTAGTCATTTTATAATATATGTACCCAATAATAATTCTTTTGAGTATTTCCTATGAAAACATATGCTCTGAGGGGTTAAGTGCACACAACTTAAGTTTTGATAGGTAATTATTAATAGAGGATCTTACGTGAGTGCTCATGTTTTATTGAATTTATCAAAAGAGTTGGGGAAAAGAGATAAAATGTGAGGCTTGCCAAGCATTTTATCTCTTATTCTCAACAAATTTGATAAATTCAAAAATACAATGGCACAAATGTAAGATTCTATTTATCATATGACATTAAGAATACTTTGAAATCCAATTTCTGGTGTAAAAAGGTTATAATTTTGTCATTATGTATGCAACGTTGTTATGGACGTCATAACATTTCCTGTAAATTTGTAAACCACTAGTGGTTTATCAATTTTATTGCATGGCTTTATTTCACTCCCAGACGCGACGTCATATGATAAAAAAACTAGTAATTAATACGCCTTATTCTCAGAATCTAATGTAATGAAAAAAGTGTCAATAAGCAATGCTTATTAGATACCCGTCGCACATTAAGGGACAGTGAAAAAAAATAGTTTCAGCAAGGAATGCAGACTTTAGTTTAGAAATTTTTAAGTAAAATCTGTGCAATTCATCACTGAGTTGGCAATAAGTCTATATTTATAAGTGTTATTTGGAAAGATAAATTACACAGTGTAACATTTGATAAGATAAACTGTACAGAAAATATCACAGCTGAAAGTACTTTGAATATATCAAAGCCTATTCAGAAAACTTATCTAGGTCCTTATATCTGTCATTTTGTCAACAAAAAAAAATTGGCATCAAACTGATGCTTGCTTGCTTGCTTATCATTTTATCGCTTTTTCGCATCAAGTTTTAATAAATTCAATAATATAGGAGCACAAATGTTAGATTCTATTTATCACTTGACATTAACAATGCTTATAAATATCATATGAAAATGTCAAGGTTTTCCCCTCTTTTAAGCAAATGTTAAAATGTCATGTATTGAATGCTTTTTTGCCATCTGCATATTTTTCTACTTAAAATAATTTCTTTTGGTGAAAAATTGGTAATCTTCATAAAAATCATATTGGTAAGATATCATATCATAATCGGATTTTTGATTAACGTGCAGGTGCAGGGGCATCATCCACATCAGTGGGCCCCTTTCCAGGTAACTGGCTAGCTGCACGCATAGCAGATCTCACACCTGATCTCCAGGTGCTCCTTTCTTGAGGGTCAACTGTGGTGAGCTTCCACTCACGGCAGTCTTCCTCTGTCAGTTTCTTCCATGTTTGCTTGGGCCTCCCTGCCCCCCGCTTGCCGTCAATCTGCATATCATATGCTGTTCTGATTGCACCACTGGAACGCGCCACATGCCCAAACCAGCGAAGCCTTCTCTCTCTCAAAATGAGGTTGAGGTCCTCAAGCTGAAGCTATGCCAGTAGCTCGCTTGACCTTACCCTGGCCACATCCTCTGGCTTGATACTGCAGATCTGTCTGATCATGGCCCTATCATTGCGTTGCAAGCGCTGCAGGTTTGTCTTGGTAAGTGGCCAAATTTCACTGGCATGGAGCATGGCGCTCCGCACGCAAGAGCTGTACACATGGCCACGGGTCTTGTAAGAGAGGTGGCGGGATGTGAGAACTGGTAGTAGCTCCCTGAACTTCTTCCAGGCAGTTTTCACACGAGTAGTGACCGCCATTTCACAGCCTCCACCAGCAGAAAGCATGTCACCTAGGTAGCAGAAGGAAGCTACCACCTCAAGCTTATCAGGTCCAACCTGGACTTCACTCTGTGGTCTGCCGTCAATAGGGCGAGCATTTCCCATGCACCGTGCACACCTATAATCAGGATTTGGTGTCAGTCTTTGTAGCCCACTGCATTTCTTATGCACCCAAAGTTTGCAGCCATTGCAGTAGATGCTGTTGTTGCCTACTCCTGTACGACAGACAGCGCATGGGTATTCGCCTGAACTCTGGTAAGATACTACATTTATAACAATAAATTTTGAGAATCAAAATAAAAGTTTGGATCCACATGAGGTCTGACATAAAGTCAGGCCTGATCTGGGTCCAAAATTTTTGCAAAGGTTATCAGCTAAAGATAAAATTTTGAGCCCCAACATGAGATTTCCAACAATGTGGTATGTGCGACCAGCAAAGCCTCAGATCAGCCTGCCCATGCACACAGTCTGATCAGAGCCTTTGCTAGTCACCTGAATATTATATGACTGTTAAGCAACTGACTGAACATCATTTGGAGTTTCTAAGCTTAAAAGGAGGCTGCAGAGGCTCGTCTAAGTCTATAATTGTCAAAATGCCACATGTCGCGGCTCAAATATCATCTCTAGGGAGAAAAGAGTTAATATGATGAAATAAAAAACAGTATGGTTATTCATTTGACGAGATGAAACTAAGTGAAAAGTGGCAACTTAACTTACGACTATATCCGAACAGAACTGGAATGGCTATGACTAGCATGGGAATAACAACTATTGATCTTCTGTTGAAACAATCCTGAAAATAAACATACCATATTTTACCTAATAAGCTCCCATGCTCCTATAGGTGCATGCTGAGTTCATTTAAGAAATGAATTCAATTTTTGGAATGTTCATGGAATCATGAATACTTTGGGTCTCTTGCAAAGTAAGTGAAGCCTGAAGGGTTTCATGTTAATTTTCCAAGAGACCCAAAGTATTCATGATTCCATGAAAACATTCCAAAAATTGAATTTATTTCTTATATTTACATTTTATCATAAATATCTAAAATATAAAAATTGTTTATAATTTAGGAGATATAACAATTTTGTATTTAATATTTAATCGTATTAATGGTTTAGTCCGAGTGTAAAATGGAAAAGCGGAACACACAGTGTGAACACGGATAGCCAATGGAGCAAACAAGAGGCTTTTTTTGCACATGCGATTAGGTGTGACTCGCTATCAATCACAACACCAGTGTCACTTCTGGCGAATGAATTCGATGTTTGAGGCGTATTGCAAGGCAAGTGAGCTTGGCAGCTTTCAATCAAATGTGTGTAATTCATGAGGCTATGAACTGTTGCAAAAATCTAAAGATTCATTGAAGGATGGCTTCGAAAATGTAAATATATTACAAATGTATTTTATGGGTTGTTCAGACTATACAAATGCGTCAACTCAATAGATGCAATGTTATATGGATTCATCTTGTAAACTAGAAATGTGTCCATAGGCAGAGTTGGGGTAATAAAAATTGTAATTGTAATTAATTGTAATTTAATTACATTTTCTAAAGTAATTGCATGTAATTGTAATTAAGACCTTTCTTTAATTACAGTAATTGAATGTAATTAATTACATGGTCAAAAATGGAAGTAATTAACAATTACTTTCAATTACTTTTAAATTACTTTTCAGATCAGTAATGAACTTCAGTTACCTAAGATTATCATAGATATTTGAAATGCTGCTAAACGGTTTTTGGTCTTTGTAAATGCATAATATCATTTGTGTACTCAATATATGAAAAGTTGAATGCAACATGGAACAAATGAGAATTGGAACTTGTCATGCTAGGATAGACATAAAATAGCATATACACGGGTGGTAAACCTAGGAACTACCATGATATTGTGTTAATGTAATTTTGTTCCCAAGCCACATCCCGGATACGTCGTGGTAGTTTCCAGGCCGGAAATTAGATAAACAAAGGTTCATGTTCGTTTTATTTTTACTATTTAGAACGACTTGTGGTAAAATCGGAGAATGTGGTTCCGTGTAAATATGTCTCAGCGTCCCATCAAGCCCAAAATTTTGTATGAAAAGTTACTTTATTTCTTAAGATGTGTGTTTCCCCACTGGCCATCGGACCATCTTTCCCCAAAGTACAGTGCCAGTTCGAAGGATTTTAGCCCATATCTGTCAAATCAAATGGAATTTGATATCATTTGACGATGAAAATGATAAAAAGACCCTCAATAAACTTTCCTACACAGAAAAAACATATCAGAGCATTTATTTGTAAACGATTCATGCCCCGTTTGTCCTGTGTGGTAGTTTCCAGCACATCGTGGTAGTTAAAATGCTATCGTGGTAGTTGCCAAGACCATGAAGTAGTTCCCATCAACAGATTTTGGCTCTTCTAAGAATCGCCAATACTAATGTGTTTCCAGGTTATAAGTGACCCCCGTTTTTCTTTTTTTATAAACAACTTTAAATTGAACTAAGAAGAATGGCAGTTAGCATGTGGATTTAAATGCACACCGCGTAACTAATACTTATTTTTGGAAGATGCCCTTATTTGTAACTGAAGCCCCAGTCCAGTGTACAAAAGAATAACTTAGTTGTTTTTCCCTGTGAATATACCTATGTGTACCCCAATAGATACACGTGGTATATTTGCATTGCTATGATGATATGTACGAGCCTACAGGACTATCTATATCCGATGATTCAACGAAAATCTATTCCGCAAATCTCACTCGTCACGGCATCATTTTGACTTACACACGCACGCACACACGCAATTGTAAAGGTCTATAGGGGTCCTAGACCTTGCCCTATTGAAAGCAGGCAAATATAAGGCTTAAGTATGAAACATGCATGTACATGTAGCACCTTCCATTTCAATTCATTGAGTCTTTTTGCCTATGAGGTAATTTGTCATGATTTTGTCGTCTGCTGATATTTTTTTTTTCAAAATCAGTTTGTTTCTTGTCGTTGCTTTGTCCAAAATGATCTTTCAGGAATATCAGTAGTGCTAAGCAGTTTGGATCAAGATCATGCCCGACGTTTTGTCGAGCCTGATCTCGGTCCAAATTGTTTGCAAAGGTAATCAGCAGACGACACTAGTAAGTCAAGAGTTTATGACGACAATCAAGTTAAGAGAGTTGACGAGAAATAGCGAATTAGGGATATACATTAAACTTAAAGAGCATCAACTATTTGCCTGCTAAAGCTATTTCGCTGATAAACTTTGTCAACAGCCAAAGGCAAGTAAAGGTAAAAATTTTGGGCATTATCTTGATCCATACTGTTTGATAACCTACTTGTATTCCTGAAAGACATATTTTTAGGAAACAATGATCTCGAAAGAAAATTCAGCCATTATTTAAGGTTCAGACAATACTGTTACTTGAATCGTTTTTTTTAACACAGGCCATTTCAATGCATCGCCTTTAGATGTACAGTGAAGTTTATGAGTCAGTATAAGCAGTGAATCATAGCTTAATGCACGAAGATTGTGCCAGTTAAGCAATTTTAGCGTGAAGTTGCGATTGTTTTTATCAGTTTAAACATGTGTTTTGGTGCTCAAAAGAACCGTATCATCGAGACGGTTGTTTTGAGTACACACAACATATTTTTTGGTTGAGAAATAGGAAAACATAATTCTCTGTTACGCACTCTTATCTGTGGGACTGACGAATTATCTCCACTGACCTGCATACGCCATGTTTGATTTATATCACTAGGTTCACTTGGGGACTAATTCAAAGAAGAGCAACAAAGACACACCAAAATTCCATCTAATCCCAGCCTATACAAAAACTCATATTTATGTGGAAAAAATAAATTCAATTACGCGGTATGTATCTAAATTCATTTCTCCAATTAATTTTTCAATTAAAATCACCATTAAAGAATAATTAGCATAAAAAGGGGGTCACTTAAGTCCTGGAAACACTATAGTGCACCTATCATACCCCCACCCAGAAAGGGGGGATACCAAGGGAATTAGACAGCCCAAAATCACAACCCAAAGGAATCAGATAGAACACCTAAACACACGGTTGGGACATTTGATACCTTTTCTGGAAGTTCTAAATGAGATTTTATAACAAATATGATGGCCCCAAAAGAATTTTGGACACCAAATATTTGCTTATGGGTAGGGAATCCAACTAAGTTTTCAACAGTGTCTTATTCCCCATCGGTATCCCCCTGCCTCCCTCTGGGGGGAAACATTAATAGGTGCTTTGGGATCACTCGTGACTCATTTTTATAATTGATATACGTTTCACTGAAAGATATAATACCCATACAATTAATGGCTTGTACAATTGTAGCGAGCAGCCCCTTTCCAAAATGTGGTCTGTCAAAGCGTTTGCTCGTTTAAATACATGTTTACAACCGTTTTCATAATTTCATATTTTCCTATTTTGGCATCGTCTGATTGTAATGTTTGCTTGTCATCACTTATATTTTCCACAGTAAAGTAGAATAGAATTTACCTATCGCATTTGTTTCCATGTTTAGACATTTGTACCCCGATTGCGGGAGGTAACATGGCTTTTTTGCGTATTTTCAGACACCTGTGCAAAAAGTTAATGAAGTGAGAATACTTGCTGTCAAAAGGACAAAAATATTCAAACTTTAACCTTAACAGTTCAGTATTTTTGATATGTTATGATTTTCAAACAATTATGACCCCAAATGGAATGTAATTTGACATATTATTCCTCGATGTGGGTCATTTGACATTGTACTATATACTGTTAAAGACACATGAAAACTAGGGTATTTGCAACTGAATTACTAGTCCTAAACATAGACATACAAAAAGAATATAGACATTGGGTCGTAATCTCAACTTCATAATAATCAAGTTTATTATCTGTATATGTTTTACAACTTCTTTCAACTTCGCTTCTGACTTTGTTTCTGACTTTAAGTCATTCAATTTTTTGATACTTTGTCACATATTAAATGAATAATTATATAGTATTTATTACACCATATGACCCCAATTGATCTGGGACAAATATCAAGTTAACCCTGATTGGGGACCAAATCTTTTGAAACAGTACAACTCCAGAACTATAACACTAAAAAAATCTAAACAGTGAAATTTTGATAAAGGTGTCTGTTTTGTGCAGGTTTTCTCATGTTCAACGTGTATCCAGTACATTTCTGCACAGACGCAGTTTTATGAAATTACTCAAAATTAGCCATTTTACCACAAAGTAAGAAAGAGGGCAAAGATCAGGCATCGATACAATCAAGCACCAAACCTGACCCAGGATACCAATGGGAAAGTGATAACGTCACAATTTAGACATCACAAACGAGGACCAAGAGGTCAGCCCTTTCCCAGCAGGTAACCACAAGGCATCAACAAACAGACGTTCATGAAAGCATAGCAAAACAAGACATAAAATAACATAAATGATCCACAAAAGAAGCACCGCCTTGGAATGGTCAGTAAAATATTTTACTGGAGGGCTCAAATGGTTGCCATAGCTTAACTAAGTTATGACTGGCAGCGGTGATGCAATACACTGTTTCGTTGAAGATATTAATAGGTTTATTATCATTCGAATCAGAGCTTATCTATTGCTAAGACATATGACATGGAGATTTAACCGCTATGTCCAAAGGGCAAATTACTTTTTCTGTTTTAAACGGGCATCTACACAGGGGCATAATTTGAACAATTTTGGTAGAGGTCCGCTAGGGGATGTTACATACCAAATATCAAGGCTCTAAGCCTGGTGGTTTCAGATGAGAAGATGTGTCTATGTTTTCCCTATATAAGCCTATGTAAAACATGTGACCCCTAGGGCGGGGAAATTTTTTGGCCCCAGGAGCATAATTTGAACAAACTTGGTAAAGGTCCACTAGATGGTGCTTCATACCTTGTGGTTTCAAACAAGAAGATTTTTTCATGCTTTCCCTTTTTAAGCCTATGTAAAACATGTGACCCCTGGGCGGATCCATATTTTGCCCCAGAGACATAATTTTAACAATTTTGGTTTGAAGTCCACTAGGTGATGCTACATGTCATATATCAAGTCTTTAGGCCTTGTGGTTTCAGACAAGAATATTTTTAAAGTTTTCATCTCGAAATCTATTTTTAGCCTCTATGACCTAAATATGCAACGGACCTAAACCATTTAAACATGTACAATTATTAAAGAGGATCATACCTGCCAAGTTTGGTCAAATTCAAGTTTAGGAGGATGTGTCATTTGAGTCAATTGTTAACTGATGACGACTACAGACGACGGAGGAAGACCGATCACAAAAGCTCACCTTGTCACTACGTGACAGGTGAGCTAAAAATAAAGAAGCCCCTGAGTAGTGAACATCTGCTGATGGGAACTACTACTAAAATCCTACAAAGTCTTGGCAACTATCACGATAGCATTTTAACTACCACGATGCACTGAAAACTACCACATAGGACGAACGGGACATGAATCCTTTCCGAGTAAATGCTCAGATATGTTTTTTGGTTTAGGTTGGTTGGTTGGTTTTGTTGCTTTACGTCCCAAGTCAACAGCTATGGTCATTGCGGGACGGTCAGTTCACCTAACCACACTTTTTCCTGGGCAGGCTTGAACAAGCGGTTAACCAGTACTTCGTGCACATACTTTACGCTTGTAACTGACAACAACCCTTCTTGAATGAATCAGCGGAAGGGAGGAGAATGACCGCAGAAATAATTTCATGATCAATCTCCACGAAAGTATGGGACCGGACCGGGATAGGAACGTTTATTGAGGGTCTTTTTATCATTTTCATCGTCAAATGATATCAAATTCCATTTGATTTGACAGATATGGGCTAAAAACCTTCGAACTGGCACTGTACTTTGGGGAAAGTTGGTCCGATGGTCAGTGGGGAAACACACATCTAAAGAAATAAAGTAACTTTTCATACAAAATTTTGGGCTAGATGGGACGCTGAGACATATTTACACGGAACCACATTCTCCGATTTTACCACAATTTGTTCTAAATAGTAAAAATAAAACGAAAATGGACCTTTGTTTATCCAATTTTCGGCCTGGAAACTACCACGACGTATCCCGGATGTGGCTTGGGAACAAAATTACGTTAACACAATTTCGTGGTAGTTCCTACGTTTACCACCCATGATATAACATTTTTTCCCAACAGACTGATGTTACCTCTGCTCTTCTTCTTCTTTGTTTCTTAAAGTTCGTCCGCTGATTTGTCGGACCACCACCGTTCGGTGTAAGAGGGTTCCTTAAGATAAGAGCTCAATTTAAAATTAAAGTTAAAACTGGTGTATTTATGTACAGCTGTGCTATTTACATTGTTCATGTTATTACACATAGTTAAAATTTCTAGCTGGTTAAAATATGTTTTAATTTGGCGACTCTTTTTTTGTGAATCTCGTGTATGTACTCTCTGGTGTACAGTTCCACCTGTGTAAGTCCACATTCATCAGCCACTGTAGGTTTAACCATTGCTGAAGGGTCTAATACAAGTCTTGTAAAAGTGTCAGGGTCTTGCTGATCTATGCATGATGCTGTATAGTTGGCCATCCTCTGTTTAAATATATTTCTTTCAATTTCAAACACTGAGCATTCACCGACAAAGTGCTGTCTAGTCTCTGGCGCTGCAGAACAAAGTTTACACGTTGGGTCCACCTGATATTGGTTAAAAACAGCTCTGTTTGCTTGTAAAATATATGTGCCGGTTAACAGTTTGCATTTCAATTGAGCTCTCCTACTATCATTTACACTGTTCCGTACTGTTGACCAAATAGGGTGACACTTGTTGACCTTAATTACTTCTGGATAAACATATTTCAGTGAAGATTTTTGCTCAATTTCATTCCTCCACTTCTCTTCAATAACAGAGTTTACTGACTTATTAAGAAGGTCTTTCCATTCAGATTTTGAAGGAGGAGCACTGAAGAGCTCAAATACAGAGGGTAAACAATACAGATCCAAAAGATTCTTAATATAGTTGAACCAGCTCTTTTCACATTCTTTTTTCATTACAAGCTGTCTCATGGTAATATCATAATCTATTGTGTCACAGTTCCGGGCTATGCTCATAAATAGATTCAAGGCATTTTTATGAATCACTGTTTCCAGTGGTAAAATACCAAGAAGAGCTAAGGTAATACCATTTGGAGTTTTATCAGGTAACCCTTGTATCTGCCTGAGACTCTGCCTTTGAAATTTCTCGAGGCACTCGAATTCTTTACGGCTTAGTAGCACCGCTTCCAAACCATAAACAATGCGAGGCACTACGAATGTGGACCAAATATGTGCATTCTGACTCGATTTCAGCCTATTGACACTATGGAACCCAGCACCCATCAAGGAGTAAGCAGTCCTACCACCCAAGGAGACCTTTTCTTCCACATTAACTTTCCCCGACACATCCCTCTTAATCCCCAGATGCACAGTGCTATTTTCGGATGTTACTGTCTGATCAGCCAGTGTAAAATTTGTGCACTCCGTGTTTCTGCCACTACAGTACATAAAGCTGCTACTCTTCAATGGGTGTATACAATATCTTTCTCTATTGGCATTTTTGCCTGCATCCCAGATCATGACTTGCATGGTCGGTTTTTTCCTTGAGAAGTGCCAGGTCGTCAGCAACCGTAATATGTGGGACGTTAGTAGACCCTATCTTAACCTCGGTATATGATTCTTCGAGATAGAGGAGTAGAGGATTATTATACCTTTTATAATGGCCCGTGGAGATAACTCCCCCTGCCTAACCCCCTGGTCAATGAAAAAAGGGTCAGATAACTGCCCCGCCCACTTAACTCTTGAGGAACAATCTGAGTACAGGTCTTTCAATAACAACCAATCATCCCCGTGCACCCCGTCCAAGTATAGCTTTCTTAGAAGGGAATTTTGATCTACAACATCAAATGCTTTTTGGGTGTCAAGGGTTGTAAGCAACAGGTCTTGTTTGAGTTTTTTTGATTCAAGGATACATTCTGTGAGTATAAGTGCTGCATTTACAGATGAACAACCCTGAGTAAAACCCCTCTGAAGTCTGGACTGTGTTTCAATGAAGATTTTGTTGTGTCTTTTGCTGAGAATATGCTCAAGTATTTTGAGTAAGACGGGTGTGACAGCATCATTTTTAAACAAATTATATATTCTTTGTTCATCTGCTTTTGAATAAAAGATATGGCTTTGTGATCATCAACCTTTAATTGTTAATAAGTTACCAAAATATTACAAAAAACAAAGAAGGTGTGAAAATCTCAACAATAGTATTTACTCAGACAATAGTTTTGGTTAGTTTATTGACTCCTTGAAGGCAATTTGTTAAATCTTCACACCTAGGATCAACACACTCATATGCTTAGGTGCATGACCCAATCTATCCACTACATTATTTTAAATCCATATATTTCTTATTTGCAATCTTCAATAATAATAATAATAATAATAATAATAATAATAATAATAATAATAATAATAATAATAAAAAAAGGTGATTCAAAAAAATTAAAGTGGATTTCACTTATTCAGTGAACCCGAGGCCTATCATTGTTGATATAATAAAAAATAAAAATAAAATAAAATTTTCCAGTGGGGACCAAAAAAGCAACCTCTTGCTTTATTAGTCGCTAAATTAATCAATGTTCGCTAGGCCTACCTTAAATATCCAAAAATGCATTGTAGTCGTAAAATTGATGGAACTAACTTTTTGATATTTCTGAACTTTTTCGGTGTTATTTCAGAGTTTTTTCGATGTTTTTTTTTCTATGTTTTGTCTTTCTATATTATGTCTTTTCTATATTTTTGCTTTTCTATGCTTTGTTGTTCTATGTTTTGTCATAGACCCGTCTCATAGGGCCACAAAGTTTTCTTATAAACACTTTTTGAGAACAGTTATTCCCTGGCATTTAAGCTAGTTTTACAATTTCCATGGTTTATCTTCTACAATTGTAAGACTTTTCTCAAGCCAATGTGTATTCCTGAACTTTGTTCTACGGTTAACAGCTAGTTTGAGAACTTTGGCAATTTACAGATGTCCCCCTCACCAAAAATATTTATAATTTCTGTATTTTCCCATGTCATCGACTACAAAAAAAAAAAATTGTTTTTTACTTTTCATTTCTTTAAAGTTGCATCACTTGACAATAATACAAGAAAACCTAAAATAAAATCAACCTAATAGACATATATTGAATTTAGAATGCCAAGGTTACTTTTTATGGAGTTTTAAATCATGTCATATATATCTCTGAAATTACAATTTGATGAAGCTATCTAAGTTGCAATGAAATGTAATTGTAATGTAATTAATTACATTTGGCAAAGTAATTGTATGTAATTAATTACTTTTCTCAAAAGCCATGTAATTGTTATTGTAATTTAATTGAATGATTCCCAATGTAATTGTAAGTAATTAATTAATTTTTCAAAGTAATTGACCCCAAGTCTGTCCATAGGACACAGATTCCCCCGCTATTGCCCAATTCGCATAAATAGGGAATTGTCATTAACAAAGGGCAATAACTCCTGAAGTCATGATGCGATATGGGACATTCTGAAACTTTATATAAATACTTTGCCTATGAGATTTGATATTTTACCACAGAAGTGTAAATCCATTCTTTCATATCATGCATTTTTAGCTATCTGGTAGAGACCTAAATTTTGGTCTAAGCCATCATCTACATCCTTACTTTGTGTGTGTGATCAATAAAAGACTCGGGGAAGAATGCCAATTCGCACAAGCTCATCTAAGCCATCACTCCTGGCATATGAGATAAATACCAGAATCTCATAAAATGCAAGTATGAGCACAGTATAACCTGTGTAAAACCGCCACTCTCAAAAAGACCGAAAATTGGTTTTCAAGATTAATTATTGCTTACTGCAGGTCAAAAGTATTGCAGAATGCTCCGAGTCAGAGGGGAGCATTCTGCAATACTTTCTACATTCATTAAGCTCCATGTGTCATTGAGTCTTTTATTTTGTCTATTTCTGAGTGGACCGCATAGCGCAGTCGGTAACGTGTCTGGCAACAGATGCGAGTCTGATTGCAGATCCAGGGGTCGCGAGTTTGATCCCGGCCCAGTCTCATACTTTCGTGGAGATTGATCATGAAATATTTTCTACGGTCATTCTCCTCCCTTCCGCTGAATCATTCAAGAAGGGTTGTTGTCAGTTACAAGCGAAAGTATGTGCACAAAGTACTGGTTAACTGCTTGTTCAAGCTTGCCCAGGAAAAAGTGTGGTTAGGTGAACTGACCGTCCCGCAATGACCATAGCTGTTGACTTGGGACGTAAAGCAACAAAACAACAACAACTATTTTTGAGTGGCCGTTTTACACAGGTTTTACTGTATTCACCTATCAATGTGTAGTCTCCTATTAGTGGCACAGGGACACAAGCAAACAGTGAAGACCCAGATTAGATTCCACAAAAGGTTGCATCTCATCAGGGTCTACATTGCTGCTGTTGTAAAATGCATATTTTACAGCTGAAATAATTTACTAATTTCCACCAGCAACTACTATATGAATAATGGACCATTCTAACATGATAAACATTAATTCAAACCACCTCGCCTATAGAGTCAATGCTAAAAAAATGTGATATATCAAACAATAATTCACAGTTTTGAAAGCGGGAGGAAAATGCTTGCTTGCTGACGCCGTTTGTAACTGGTAAATGACGCCATGCATGGCATTAGACCGCGTAACATCATTTTTAGGCTTGAAAGACGTAACAAATACATGTTAACGTAAGCAACGTAGTCTTAAGCCTTCAAATGTGTTTTCGTCGTTTATTTTGTGTTAGAATCGAAATAGATCAGCTACAGTGCGTGAATTGTTGAGTAATAATTCACTGTTTGTTGGTCCGTTATACGAAGATAAATCACTCGCGCTACACGCTCGTGATTTGATCGTCTTTACAACTGACCTCCAAACAGTGAATTATTACTCAACAATTCACTGCTAGAGCTGATCTATTTCTTAACTCTCTGCTTGCTTGGTAATTTTGCATGCCTTTTGTCATATGCAGATTTGTTTTTAAAATTATCTTTTTCAAACATATTTTTCAGGACTACAGGTTGGATCCAGATCAGGCCAGACATTTTGTCTGGCCAAATCTGGGTCCAAACTGTTTGCTTGCAAAAGTTCTCACCAGAAGACACTAACAGGCAAAGAGTTAATAAGGAATTTAAATGGGCTAATTAAATTAATGACACTTACAGAAATGAGTCCTGCTATTGTTCCACCTGAAGAAAATGATACAATCAAATTAGAGTCCAATTACTAAGAAAATAGTCCCCCTTGTGATTTAGAACATATCTGATGCATACATTGTTAAAAATCATTTGGGCCAACACATGTGACTTTGGTATATGTATCCTCAATATGCTTAAAACCTCACTTAAAGTCCCATGCAATCATAGCACATGGGTGAAAGTTAAAAATTTCCCAAATCCTGAACTTTAGTAATTGAAATTTTTAAACTTGCAGGATGCCTACAAAAATTAATCATTTCATATTTAAATGGTTAAATGTGTTTTGATAATCTGAAAATTAATCAGAGAAGCTATTATATTCTCCAAGTTCAGCATTTTGAGGCTGACTTTCTATGGAAAAGAAAATTTCTTTCTATGGAAAGTCAGCCTCAAAATCCTGAATTCAGGATTAATGCTGAAAACTTTCACCCATGCATAGTAAGTGGAGCTAGAGATCTAATCTTTGACTCAGCCTTCATAATCTTACATTATTTGTGTATGTGATGAGTGAAGGCTCTGACAAAGACTGAGGTTTTTCTGAGCCCTACCTGCTCGCTTTAGCAATAAGTACCAAAATCTCATATGCCTGCTCATTCACTTTACATAGAGGATCTTACATAAGTGCTCATGTTTTATTGAATTTATTAAACAAGTTGAGCTAAAGAGATAAAATGCGAGGCTTGCTGAGCATTTTATCTCTTTTTGCAACGAGTTTAATAAATTCAATAATACATGAGCATGAATGTTAGATTCTATTTATCATTTGACATTTAAATTATTTTATTTTGGCGTGAAAGCGTTAGAGTTTTGCCATATGTGTGAGGTTAAAAGCGTCATTTTATAACGTTTCCCAAAAATCTGTAAACCACAAGTGGTTTATCAGTTTTAATGCATGGCGTTATTTCACTCCCAAATGCGACTTCATATGATAAATGTATTTACTTTTTGAAGAGTTTGCACCCATATGCAAATTTCATCCCATTAGCACATCTTTCTTTCTATATTTACTGCAAATGGTCATATCTGACCATAGTAGGTGTACTTTATACACTCCAGGGTTGCTACATTGAAATAAAACTTAAAGATGGTGAAATTTAATTACTTCATCTGAACTACTTTTATATCGCAGAAACTATTCTTTAAGGTTTACGACTGCATGAAATGTGCAAAATATGAAACCTGTGCAATCTTGCACAGGTTTCATATCTTTTACATTTCCTGCAGGTCTAACCTGTAGTAAAATTACAATATCACATGCATTTTCTTGACAAATATAGGACAGTATGGACCAGTGGCAGTACTGCAGTCAAATTGTGTATGAGTTGTGTTCCTTAGATCATTTGTCAGATTTCTGTTGCATTGTTAAAAAAAGGTTTTTATTATCAACGCTTTTTTCAGAGAATAACTCATACCAATTCTGTTATACAATTAATATTGGGTGAGAAAAGTAATATTTTAAGGATAGCTTTGGATTATGAGAAAATTCTACTTTAAGTAAGCCTTCCATATTCAAACCTGAGCTAACCTTTAATATTATTTGATACTTTAAATGCAGTTTACAAGTAACCTATCAGGCCCCGAGGTTATAAAACCTTTTTCATGCTCAACTCCACTGAGCACAAAATTTCAACTGCTCATAAACACTAAACGACAAATAAAGAAGCTTCTTGCTCCTAGCCTTTCAGATGTTGTATTTATCATGCTAATAAATGTAAAAATGCCAACAATTGTTGGCATTTTAACATTTATGAGCAGGATAAACTTCGTGCTCAACTGAGTTGAGTATGAAAAAAGTTTTATAACCTCGGGCCTGGTCACTTTCAGAAATTAGCTTGAGCCTAACCTGATCACAACACCCCCAAGGCAATTTTCCTTATAAGGGCCAGCTCTCAAGATTTTGGTACTTATATGCATAGTCACTCTAAAAGCGTGCATTCACAGCTACCTAGTGGACTTAGAGGTCTAAAGTTTAGTTTGTTTGTTTGATTTGATAACTTCCCAGTCAACAATTTTTCAGTTATGTCGGGACGGGTCTTCCTGGGTCGCACCAGTACTAAGGAAGGATTAATGTGTCTTGCTCAAGGATACAACGCAGTGACGCTGGTGAGGCTCGAACCTGCAACCCTTCGGTCTCCAGTCTAGCACTCTACCACTGAGCCACTGCACTCCCTATGAAGTTTAGTCTGGGTCTTCATCTACTTTTTTGTGTGTGAGCTGCTAAGGCTCTTGAGAGACTGCACGAATATGTGTTAAGTACCAAAATCTTGTGTGCTGGCCCATGCATTTTATGTGACTTATTTTAATAAGTTTTCTAGACAAGGTAGTTACATGTAACACTCCATAAACTTACCTATTATTCCTCCAATGTCGTACCATATAGAAATCTTATCAGCTGTAGATTCTGGCCAGTGGAATGACTCACTGAGGTAGTAGGGTAACCAGAAGAAGAAAGAATAGTTCACCAGCTTCAGACAAAAATATGCAAGGGCATACTGAAATTGAGAAAAAAAAATCTTACTGATAATTCAAAGGAGCATTCTTACAGTATTTACCTTAAATATTTGGATGCTTTCAGGCCCCTCGATAAGAGGGCGTAATTAAAAATTAATTTCTTATTTCTCAACCATTATGTTGCGGGTGCTCAAAAGAACTGTACATGTCTATTGGACGGTTCTTTTGAGCACCCAAAACAAATGTTAAAACTGGTGGATAAGAAAATGTTCACAATTTAACGCTTAAATATTTTGTATATCTCAAACTATGTGCTTTGACTCCTTTACAAACTCAGGATTTTCACTGACTCAATAAATTGAGTCCTAAAACCCTGTCTTAACCCCATGAGAAAAATTCTATGAATCCCTTGGGACCCAGGAAATGACATGTGAATGAAAGGAGGACCTTAAATTATACCCTGAATCTTTAATACAAGGAACACAGGGACTCTTAAAATACATTATTAAGGGGAAACTATGTATATTTATTTCAAACCAGTCCATTTTACTACCTGATGAAGTATATAAAATGTAGCGACCAAATGGAAAATGGTTGTAATGCTGATCAGACAACTCTTTAGGGTTAATATACTAGAGGACTTTGAAAGGGCATCACTATATTTTTGCACTTTTCTTGCAAACCGTATATGCGATTGAAAAGTTACTTGCAGGTTTTAATGTGCAACCCAGAATTGGTATGAATCAGTCGTTAATTTGACTGCACCATCACGTGACGCTGCTGATGACGTCACATGGGTACATTTAGCATCCAGCACCTTTCTGAACAGTTAAAATGAAGCTTTTTGATTATTCTTATGTTTGAACTGTGGCGTGTATGATACCATATCACCAAAAGAGTTTATAGACTTTTTCTAATTAAAAGTAATTGATAACTTCAATATTTCGAAAATAAACGTCAAATTTGAACATCAATTTATAGCTCCTTTTTAGAAACATCTCCATAAGTTACCTTTATGCACGCTTTCATCACTGATATTGACTACATACACTGGCAGTCATGTGGGGAAGACGTTTTGATATAAATCATGGCAGGAGATCTGCTGTCATGTGATTGAGAACGTCTTAAAAAATTACGTTAACGTCACTTGCACAATACAAAAGACACGTGATACAAGCGTAGTTTATGCATAATCTGTCAATTGTGTATGCCCTTAGCCTCTTCCAATAAAACCTGACGTAAAAAAAAACAAAACTTTGAAAGGCCCAAGACGTTGAATTTTATTACTAGACTATAGTAATAAGGGTGGGTGGGGTATGTCAGTATTTTTAAGGGCTGTAATTTGAGCATAACAAACTGTCAATTCATATCTAATCGTTCAATGATGAATGTGCAATCAAGAAAGAAGCAAATGACGCAAATCCGTTGAGACAGGAATCAAAACTAACACATGTTAACTTGCAGCTGAATTTGTGTCCTTCAAAATCGACCACCCCTGTCTTAAAACACTACAAGCTGGTCAAACTATGATATGCGGTAACAATTACCTCGCTGACATTCTCAGGGTTTGTGTAATAAAGGATTTAATCTGGGTGATGCGTTTTCATAGTCCTTCAGTATACTTAAGTTGCAGAAAATTTGGGTTACCATTCTTGCGCTCTGCATCTTACCCCATCTTGTTACTAAACTATTTTCTATCTATTTTGTATTTTCAATATGTATTTATATTTACATATTTAGAATTTGTCTGCAGCTGAGGAAACATCTTGTGTTCTTTTAACTCTTTCCCTGCTATTTGAGACAAAAGTCCCCTTTTCTAACAGTTTGTGCTTAGTGATTGGACCCAAAAAATGTTGGGCCTGATTTGGGTCCAAATTCTTTGACATTCTGATGGTAATCCTGAAAAGATTCTTTGAAAAAATATCTGAAGACAACAAAGTAGCACAAAATATTTATCCCAGAAGTGTGGTGTCATACCTGCTGGGTCAAATATCAAGCTCAAAGAGACCATCCATAAATCATTGTATCAAACTCATTATGTTAACTTTTACATGTAATGTGAGACATCCTGGGTAAAATCATGATACAACTCATAACTTTTTGGATTTCTCCACGAAATCATTTACATAGGTACTTATTATCTAAAGAGATGCATTCAATGAGTACAAAAAACACTTCAGATCCATAGATTGAAAAATAAGCTTCAATCTGCTATGTTCAACAACATCCATCACAGGTTTTCCCTACTTTATTACAGCCCAGTCCCTTTATAACATATTTCTTTATAACACAGTGAATATTGTGGCTCCCAGCTCTTTTTGCCACAGAATTTTACAAAAGAATGATAGGAAAATGACCATGACCATTTTCCTATAATTCCTTTATAACATTGTCCCTTTATAACACAATTCACTTAGAACACATAACATAGTCCAAAACAACAGTCCAATCCTATGAACACCAAACATAGCATTATAAAGGGACAGTACATTGAAGGTGCAAACTTGTCACTTTTGTACGGAGATGTTGCTGTGGCGCAAGATGTACAATAATATTAGTAAAAAAAGTCTTAAAACTGTAAGGGTCATTTTGCTATCATGAATATATACTGACCAAGATCACTCCTGGTAAAAGTAAAGCCTTCCAGAAGCTGAGAGCATTGTCTGATTTATTCTGTTCTGTTGTAGTTTCTGATGGATTTGCTGGTGTCTCAGTATCTCTCTGTAGCAAGCAATCTGTAACATATTTTAGAAATACATCCAAATCGCCATTCCAAAAACCACACCTACTTTTAAACAGTTTTTGTTTGATTTGATTCTTTACATTCCATCAACAATCTTTCAGTTAAACAGGGACAGGTCTTCCTGTGTTGAACCAGTACTAAGCTAGGATAAATGTGTCTTGCTCAAGAACCACAATGCAGTGACGCCGGTGAGGCTCGAACCCACAGCCCATCGGTCTCAAGTCAAGCACTCAACCACTGAGCCACTCCGCTCCCATACTTGTAAACAGGTATGTATCAATTCATCAATTGTAAGGTTAACTTTGGATTAATTGTGAAAAATTGAACATCATGCGATTTTGTTTGTGGAACTGTCACATGCTAAGATGTCACTGCATTGGTCAGTTATTCACTATCAGATGACTTGACTGGCATTCTGGGTGTGGTTCAAAATGTCTATTCTTTTACATACCTTATTTGCAGTGATTACCATGGTTACTTTGTTGTAGACAATATCTCATTTTATGCAGCCACCAGTTTTGACTGGAAGAATTTGTTCGCACATTATTGGATTAATTTTTAAAATTTCATGCTAACATCTTTTTTTTTCAGCAAATGATTACCATATTCAACCTATTAATTTTTTGCATCCTGGGTAATTTTTCATGCTTTTGTTGTCGTATGCTGACTTTTTATCAAAACTAACTTTTTAAGAAAATTCTTTCAGATAAGCCAAAATTTTAGCGTAGATCTACTATTATTTTTTTATCCATCAGTCTTCACATATTCTTTGGGTCCTCAAATGAACAGTCTAAGGAGACCGTTCTTTTGAGTACCCACAACAGTTTTTGTTTGTGTTGAAGCTTTATGTCCCAGTAAACAATTTGTCAGTCATGTCGGGATATTTACTGGGTTGAACCAGTACTAAGCAGAGGATAAAGTATCTTACTCAAGGACACAACAGAGTGCTTACTCAAGGACACAACAGAGTGCTTACTCAAGGACACAACAGAGTGCTTACTCAAGGACACAACAGAGTGCTTCATGTGAGTCTCGAACCAGTGACCCCTTGACCTCAAACCTAGCATTTAACCACTGAGACATTGTGCTCCTTAATACCCACAACATATGTTTTGGTTGCAAAATAACAAAAAATTAAATCACAATTATGCCCTCATATCTGAAGGCCTGCGACAAGATACCTTTAACCCATTTTCTGCAATTATGTTTTGTCCAGAAAATGTCATCTGCATATATCCAAAATTATTTCTGACTTATTTTATCAAGGAAGCAAACACTATGAACCTTGACCAGACTGCTCCTCAAGGAAAAGTTTGATCTGGTTGCATATTGTTTGCAATGTAGGTCACCGAAGCACATAAAAAGAAAAAAGAACAATTGAGAATACAGTAAAACCTGTCTTAAGCAGCCACTAAAAAGAACACCAAAAATTGGTTTTCAATACTGATTATCGCCTTATGGAGGTCAAAAGTATTGTAGAATGCTCCAAGGGGAGCATTCTGAAATACTTTTGACCTCCATTAAGCTACCATTTTCAATTAAGACCTTGGTTTTGTCAATTTTTAAGTGGCCGCTTAAGACAGGTTTTACTGTGTGAAAGGAGTCAATATAGTTTGTGTTACCTGTAATAGTGTGAAAGGAGTCAATATAGTTTGTGTTACCTGTATTAGTGTGAAAGGTGTCAATATAGTTTGTGTTACCTGTATTAGTGTGAAAGGAGTCAATATAGTTTGTGTTACCTGTATTAGTGTGAAAGGAGTCAATATAGTTTTGCGTTACCTGTAATAGTGTGAAAGGTGTCAATATAGTTTGTGTTACCTGTATTAGTGTGAAAGGAGTCAATATAGTTTGTGTTACCTGTATTAGTGTGAAAGGTGTCAATATAGTTTGTGTTACCTGTAATAGTGGGAAAGGTGTCAATATAGTTTGTGTTACCTGTATTAGTGTGAAAGGAGTCAATATAGTTTGTGTTACCTGTAATAGTGGGAAAGGTGTCAATATAGTTTGTGTTACCTGTATTAGTGTGAAAGGAGTCGATATAGTTTGTGTTACCTGTATTAGTGTGAAAGGAGTCAATATAGTTTGTGTTACCTGTAATAGTGGGAAAGGAGTCAATATAGTTTGTGTTACCTGTATTAGTGTGAAAGGTGTCAATTTAGTTTGTGTTACCTGTATTAGTGTGAAAGGTGTCAATATAGTTTGTGTTACCTGTATTAGTGTGAAAGGTGTCAATATAGTTTGTGTTACCTGTATTAGTGTGAAAGGTGTCAATATAGTTTGTGTTACCTGTATCTTCAGTATAGTCATGGTCTTCAATGTCATTTGCTTCTCTCCTTGTGCCTACATACACCTCAACTTCTGGCTCTTGTACCTCATCTGGTAGTGGTAGCCCTACAAAAACATTGCCGACTCATCAGTTTCATCACCATTAAAAAGGTAAATGTTCTAATATTTCAAACACTTTTTTCTTTCTGTTCTCAAAAAAAAATTCAGTTATCAGGGCTGGAATTCACACAACTCTCGTCAGAATAGCAAACAGAAGAATAAGATTGCTTTATATCAATGTATTCACACATTTACCATATAACATCTGTCATTTAGAATGAATGCATTAACTTTGTCATTGGTAAATGCCTTTGATGTTGGCTAATTTATCAACTTACTTGTCAAGTATTTGCATGCAATGGCACAGGAATATATACCTATGCTTGAGAGTCTTGATGCCAGTGGATGGTGTATCAGGGTTTATACAGGCAAGTCAATGTAAAATTCAAGGACTTCTAAAAGACTTTCCTACCGTTTATAAGGACTGAATATTGATTTACAGGTTAAAATTCTACTTCTGAAATGCTAGAATCCATATTTATTTTAGAAAATCAGTGTAAAATTATGGTGCCTTTATTTGGTGCAGCATATGCTGCACCAAACAAAGGCCCCACAATTTCATACTGATATTTGGATCAAAATTATAAAGATAATTGATATCTAGAAGTTAGAACCTTCAGAACTAACTGATAGCTAAAATATTACATTTTTAATACTATAATTTGTGCTTAAATTATAGAGCTAATTGATATCCAGAACCCCCATCAACACCCTCATTTAGGGGCAAAACTTTTAACCATTAGCGAAATTGGGGTCCACCCCTACCCCCACATCCAGAGCCTCATGACTGGTAGCCACGCATACTATCTAATAGTGACTGGATACTTTGATCAATATCAAATAGGAACCATATGATTATAAACCCCTGCTTTCCAATATTGGAATAGGTGTACTTCTTTATCCAAATGGTTGCAAAACAGAGATTTATGGCAATATGAGATAAAATTGAATGGCTATTGGCAGGGTTTAACAGTACTTGCTTTATACAGGTGCATTTGAATAGAAATCACTTGGCGGGTTTGGGCGTGGATGAAACCTGCTGCTAAAAAGAGGTACATGCTAAATAGAAGTGGCTGTTTTTAAAAAAGTGAGTTCTATTTATTGCATATGCCTAAAGTCACTCTTTCAACTTGATACACACAGGATTCATACAGGCAAGTTTGAGTAAAATTCAAGGACTTTTCAAGGAATTCTCAAGACTATCCTACAGTTTTCAAGGACTTAAAGTTATGAAAAATCCTGATTTAAGTGTTAAAATTCTACTTCAGAAATGCTAGACTGAGGTAATATAAACATTAGTACTGGAAAATTAGTATAAAACTGTCGTGCCTATATTTGGTGCAGCATATGCTGCACCAAATAAAGGCACAACAATTTTATACTGATTTAGGTCTATCAACAGTGCTAAGTCCTACAGAAAATAGAAGAATTCTGAGTGATTTTCCAGTACTTTTCAACACATGTTTAATTTTCGAGGACTTTTCAAGAGAGCCCTCTAAATTCACGTACTTTTCAAGCCTGTGTGAACCCTGTACCCAGTTATCTCGTGGGGTTAGACTCCTATATTTTGGTCTGGGCCCCCATTTACTTCCATACTTTATGATGCAAGTGAAAAGTCTCCAGTGAGTCTGTAAGGATGTGCAGGCTGGTCAGAGCCTTTGCTGCTAACTAATCTGATAAGTACCAGAATATCATGTGCTGGCTTATATTTCTTACCTAGCTCTTTGGGAGATACAACGAGCCCAAAGAAAATGACAATTCCTCCCGCAAATAATACTGTTGATGTGACCAGAAAGGCAAACTGAAATATAATTGTAGACAATTACTAGGTTTGCCCTTATCTCTGTAAGTATACTCTACTCTAATGAGAGTATCTTAACCGTTAAAGTGCTAATCACAAAAAAAGTTGTCTGGTTTTGTCTTCTGATAAAATGTTTTAGAAGCCCCTTCGACAAACAGTGTAGATCCACACTGTTTGCCTCTATAGTTACATTAACCAATGTTTTGAAATATAAGCAGCAGATGACTTAAGCAGACAACATTTTCGGATGCGTTTTTTCTGCTGGCGCTTTAAGGGCTAGGGACCATTTACAGGCCTCATTACCAATCCATCCGGAGTCCAAAATAAGAACCACTATAAAACATACTTTTCTTCCAGTACATCAAACTTTGGTACTTATCACATACAGTAAAACCTGTCTTAAGCGGCCACTCAAAAAGAAGACCAAATATCGCTTAATGCAGGTCAAAAGTATTGCAGAATGCTCCAAGAGAGCATTCTGCAATACTTTCAACCTCATTAAACTACCATTATGTCTAGAAGATCTTTGTTTTGTCTATTTTTGAGTGGCTGCTTAAGACTGAGGCTTTACTGTATTCCAAAATTCACTTATCAAACAAGTGTGCACAGCTATACAGTGGGATTGTAGGCCTAAATTTGGCCAATGCCTTCATCATCTTCCATATACGCAAGCAGAAAAAGATCTGGTGAGACTGTGCAGGCTTGTTGAAGCCTTGGCTGATCGCTGATGTGGTAAGTTGTGAAATAATATGTGCTCGCCCATATAAACTGTAAATAAATCAGAGAAGCTAATATACAACATGAAGAAAGGCAATGTGCAAAATCTATATTTAATGCAATGTATAGAAGGAAATCTGTATTATACTATTAAATACTTATATTTTCAACTCTTTCTCTGTTTCAAAAACACATTAAAAAATTCATAAATATTGAGCATTGGAACCAAAAATGTGGTCTCTGACTAGACTTTTCACATGTGGCAGTCTGATCTGGCACCACATTGCCTGCTTCGAATGCCACCAAACTGCCAAGCTAGACTGCAAGACAAACACTAGCAATTATATTGTGAATAAGCTTTCCCTACTCTGAACTGCGGTGGGTGTCACACAAAATCATCCTTGCAGATCATCATGGGAAAGGCAAGTACTTACACAAAATAATGCCATAAGGAAGTAACTGCTTCTTCTGAGTATATAAACCACATTTTGCACCGACATGCCATTGTTATTCTCCATTATCACATATCCTGTTTACTTGTGTCAATTTGATTATTTACAAGTAAAGAGGTACGTGCATTAAGAGGCTATTTTGGCCCCTATGAGGTCAAAAAATAAAAGTTGCTCTTCACAAGTTTCTTCGTATTAGTTTATTAGAACAATAGCCAAAGTGTTAAAGTCTGGCATTGATTCGACTTTTAGGGTTGCTATGGTAACAAAAATGGTCGCCAAAATAGGCTGAAAATAGGAAAATGACCATTTTGGAGCAAATTTGAGACATAAAACAGGAATTAATATAGAGCACTAGTAAATACCAAACAAATATTTTAACAAATGATGAGAATTATCACGGCACACAATATATTAAAAGGGTTTTTGGTATTTGCTTGTGCTGTTATCTAATTCTTAAAAACTCGGTCTCCAAAAGCCTCAAATTTGGCCTAAAACGGCAATTTCTCTGTTTTTAAGCCTATTTTGTCGGCCATTTTGGTTACCATAACAACCGGTAAAAGTAAAATAAATTCCAGAATTTTACACTTGGGCTATTCTTCTAATAAACCAATAAGATGAAATAAGTGAAAAGCAACTTTCAGTTTTTGGCTCCAGAGGGGGCCAAAATAGCCCCTTAATGCACATACCCCTTTTGTATATATGTAAATGGAATAGCATATACTACATATTTTTTTGGAGAGATATATAGGCCCAATGCGGCCGGGTGTTAAACATTAAATTATTATGTTCTTTGCTTTGCTACATATGTGACTATAATAAAATTGTCTTATCTTATCTTATAATCTGCCTTATTCAGTATTATGAGGCTGACTTTCCATGAAAAGTCAGCCTCAAAATCCTGAATTCAGGGATAATCTGAAAACTTTCACTCTTGCTTATTGTATACTGACTCACATCATAACCATAATGTAGAACTTGGGAGACCATTAGTGCGCCAATAATGTTTCCAACTGAAGCACAGGCACTCCATAGACCAAGAACAAATCCACGACTACAAAATAAAAATATAATGGTGAGTGCATAGGAGCAGGTGCCACAATCTCAGATTAAAGAGCTATATACCAGGATAGCTACGAGTCTTTTATGGCATATTTCAAATCAATTAAAGGAATTCTAATGCACTTGCTTTTGTAATGCTACATCTGATTGGATAAGGTAAAAAATTTGCGACAGTATATCCTGCGATATACTGTCAGAAATAGTTTGACGTCATTAATTATGTCACATTTCGTTGGATGATGTGTGGCTTCATACGGCTTCAATGCTCCAATTTGAGACAAAACTGCAGAAGTGCATTAGAATGGGGATAACCATATTCAAAATTTTCATTTGGGGAGGTATATCGTCGGATATACGTTCAGAAATCACTTTTTACGGCTCTGCTTGCGCATCCCCATAAAACTAAATTTTCTACCGTATATCCGGTGATATACCTCCCAAACTGAAAAATTTGAGAACAGTTATCCCCTATATAAACAGCAGGCCTTAATGTATAAAATAAGAACCAGTGCAGTTTTACACAGGTTTCATATTGTGTACATGTATATTTCCTACAATTGTGACAACAAGGGGGATTTTCCTAGGCCTGATTTGGGACAGAATAACGGCCCCTTCCCAATTCAATAATGAGCAAAAACTTCCCATAATGGTGTATATCATTCCCAATTCCTTAGTTCTACATTTTGGAGAAAATTTCATGAAAATCCGATCAAAAGTACCAAAGTTACAGATGCACGAAAATTTACATAAAAATGTGAATGAAAACATGTTTTCATTCACATTTTTATGCAATTTTTAATGAGTTTTTATAGTGGGCAATAAAAGCAACATATATGTTTCAGCTTAACACTGCTAATTTTCTTATATGATTTTTTAAATGGCAGTCGAGTTCTAGTTTTCCAAATTTGATGGTCCAAATACTTTTTCCCCAAATTCAACAGGTCCCTGACCCCCGACTTCAGAAAGGTAGGAAAATCCCTGAACAAATATGAACAATTACATGTTTTTGAATCAGTGAGTCTCCTAAACAACATGTTGCTAGCTTATTCTTGAAAGTAGAAATGCATTTTGTGTAGAAGGAAAAATCTAGCATATACACATAACAGATACAAAGGATTAGGCAATTTTATCTTTATTGTAGAGAAATCACAATTTTGGTGATAAAACATGGCCCAGGGTATGAATCTTTCTAAGATTAGCTGGGCCTCGACGTGAAAAAAATTGCATTAGTGCAGTCTGATCAGCACCTTTGTTATTCACTTATTGGAAAGTATCATATCTAAACTTGCTACAACCATATTTTCAACTTTCTAGCTAATCTCTGCAGCAGAGGAGACTGGTTTGAGTATCATATTCAATTTGTCTGAAACCCCGAAGACAGGTTTTGTCGCGACGAGGCCCAGTTTATAGCTTTATCCAGAAGAACAGGTCTCCACATAACTTGGTTATCCCCTTCTTATTAACAAATGTATTTGGTATTTTGTATGAAGCTCTTTATTCACATTGAATATCTTTAATATTTGGGCCTAGACGTGAGAAAACCTGTCTTTGGGGTGTGCAAACAACAAAGGCGCAGTCCAGCCTGGGCATCCTCGCAGACTGATCAGTGATCAGCTCCTTTGTCATTCGCTTTTAGGAAAGTATCATATCTAAACTTGCAACAAGCAAAATTTCATTCTTCTAGCTAGTCTCTGTAGCTGAAGAGATTGGTCTGAATCTCACTTTGTCGGAAACCATGAAGACTGTTTTTATCGTGTTGAGGCCCAGTTAAAGCTACACAGTAATTTCATATAATATATTTTACAATTATTGACTTATGTTAAGGTAGACATGGAGTGTTATTGAACAGCAAACGTCATATTGACCGACGTGGAGCGGAGGTCAATAAGATTAAGTTTACTGTTCAATAACACTCCATGTCTACCCAAACATAAGTCAACAATTGTTTTATTATATAATGAATGTATGTCATGCATTTCCTGCCACTTAAGACCATTAAAACGTTGACATTACGGATGGATCATGCGATATTACTTGAAGTTCTGACGTCACTTCACGTAAGCAAGTCAATATTACCTCGTGCCGTGTGCTTTGCAACGTCACATCCGGCAAGCCATGCAATATGTAGTTTTATTGACTCGAGTGGATATACATCTGGGCCAATCAGAAGATGTTTATTTATAGATTATATAATAATTAGCTTTATTACTTTATTAACCCTTGTTCTGCTGAACACATTTATTAGCTGGACTTAACCATAATTTGCATCCAATTCAGTTGTATTAGCATTGATTCATTATCTGAATGGAAAACATTGTGGATCCAGATCAGATGGCTTCTTCAGAAGCCAGCTGATCGGGATATACAGTGTGTTTTTTAAAAAAAAAAAGAAAAGCTAAACAAGAATCAGCAGGACAAGGATTAAAAGGCCACCCATACTAACCTTGACCTTCCAAACCAGTTGCCCATGATAGCCACCACTGTTGGCCAACCAGAGGATTGCAAGAGACCATTACATATCCACACTGCTACATACAAGTACTTATTATAATAGTGACTCCACTCTAGCACAGAGCCAAATACAAACACCTATAACAAAATAAACTAAGATATCGCAGAGGTTCAGATGGACGCTGGAGACTCCACTTGGGGTAGGATAAGCTATACCATTGGTAGAGCTAACAACAAACTAAACTGAAAGTTTTTTAAAAGTAAGAAAGGCTGCAAAGATCAGGAATCGATACAATCAAGTACCACACCTGACCCAGGATAACATATGGGAAAGTGACAAAAACACAATTAAACATCACAAGCAAGAGCCAAGAGGTCAGCCCTTTCCTAGCAGGTGACCACAAAGCAGCAATGAACAGACGCAAAAGCATGACAAACCTTCTTTCCAAAATTTAGCTATAAACATAGCAGTACAAGTTTTAAAAATTCAATTTTGATAGCTTGTGTGATATTGTCCTGTTTTTGTCTGTGTACATAATATTACATTCTTTTATATTTTGAGGGTCTCATGGAATATTAGTTGTTGAGCTGTCACCCTCTTTAAATAAAGACTTTACTTACTTACTAACTTAACCTGAAAAAATTAGCTAAATTCAAAATGCAACAAATGGACTAAACTTAATCTGAAGACAATATCCAAAATAAATGCATACCTTCAGACCATAGCAAAAGAAAGAAAAAGGCAAAGTTTCAAAAAAGTAATACCCAACTGTAGGAGATATTTTGTTCACAAGGTACATCGACTATCTACACAATTTAACATTTTTCATTCTGATGGATTATCCCATACATATTAATACAACAAGTATGTCAAAGTCTGTTTTGTATTTTAAGGGGTTGCCGGTCAAATTTTCTATGAAATGATGTTTTTCGGTCCCTGAAGCTTGTTTCTATCTTAGCAAACAGTGTAGACTCTGATGAAATGCCACCTTTTCCAGCATTTCATCTGGGTCTTTACTGTTTGCCAAAGTACCTGTTTACTAGTATCCAGAAAGAGGCCAAGTTATTGGCATATCAAAATCACTTACAGAGTGAATTAAACCTTACAGAAAAAGCCGACAAGAGAACTGGTGAAGCCCGCATGACTGGTTATGCTTTCTCTTCAGAGGTCTTAACTTCTTTCTTCTTCTTCCTACCCTATTTTCTGTTTCTTAATAAATTGTGTGAAAACTAGCAATGGTTACAATATCATGTAACCCCTAAATACTTAATACATAAGCTGCTGTAGAGTTAAGGTGAGTCGAGAGTATGGAAAAATGAAAGAGAACTGTAAATAAACTGTAAACACCCTGATAGTTGCCTCTGGGCTATCATGGTAAATTGTAACAGGGGCTTATAAAATAAATGATCAAAACAAAAAAACAAAAAATACTTACAGACATAGAGCTGGTACACATGCCAATTGCAAGTACTTTGCGAAGGTCAAACCTGAAATAATTGCAAATGGAGTTGTCTCTAGACATAGGCATAAACATAGACCATATGAGCCGCAACATGTGATTTCCAACATTGTGGTATTTTGACAAGTGTAGATTCAGACGAGCCTGTGCAGCCTGCTTTTAAGCTTAGACATTTAAATGAGGTTTGGTCAGTAGTTTAACAGTCATAGAATATTTAAGTGACCAGCAAAGGCTCTGATCAGTCTGCGCATTTGCGCAGGCTGGTCTGAGCCTTTGCTGGTTGCACCTACCAAACTGTTGGAATTCTCATGCCACGGCTCATATTATATCCAAATCTGTGTTATATTGAGGTCTGTTATAAAGGGACTGCACTGCATATTGATTAAAGATGAGGCCACACCATTCTAAATTATTTCCATTATTACTTTACACTTACCCAGCCATTTTTTTGTAAAATTGATGTCTGCTTATTATGCCTGCTGAATACATGTATATTATAATATACATATGACTACTTTAAGCATGGATTTGGAAACATTATTAGGCCCCCTAGCAGACTCTCATGAAATGAAAGGTTTTTTATAAAGGCTATTTTAGGCAAAATAAAGGTTGTTTCATTGAAATTCTAACTAAAATAAAGAGCAAATTAACACCAAATTGTCTTGTATATAAATATAAGATCTTGATCTTCAAATCAATGTTTATAATAGATGATGGTATAAAAGGGGGGCAGCAAATCCTTAGCCAATAAATGTATAGCCCATAAATCACAAATCAAAAGGGGGAAAATACACATGTTTTTACTCTTTCATTGAAAGCCACATATTTAACAAAAGGCCTGTGTTGAGCCATGTTGATTGAAAAAAAAAATCACACATTTTCTTATCTGGAAGGGGGGTACGGGGGTCCTCCATTTTTTTGAAAACCAAGAAAGCAGGAGAAGACATCTCTGGTCATTTTGTAAGGACAATTTTACCTTCAGTAAATGAACAGGTTAGAGGATATTGCTCCCATTTATTGTATGCTCTTTTTTAAATATAAATTTAGACCGATATGCATATTGTCTGTATAAGTCTTGGGGTGTAGATAATACTGTTTAGATTTGATGACATTAGGAAATCAGGACATTATTAAAGTCAATTTATGCCCAATAGATGCTATCCATTAATATTTGTTGGAGCAGTTATTGCAGTTGGTAGCATGTCCAACCTAATGTCTGGAGTTTTGCCGGTTCTATTCTCAGATCGGGCAATTCTTTCATTAGTTATCAGTTAGTAGTGAAATGATTTGGATTAAGCCAGCCCAGGAAAAGGGTGGTTAGGAACAACTAGTCATTCTGACATTACCTCAGCTGTTTAGCATGGATGTAAAGCAAGATATCAACCCAAAAGTATTTCTATTTACCTTACCTCACTATCTGAATCCTCAGAAAACTTGACTTATATAAGAGTCCCTCTGGTGCAAGAGGTAGGTATAGACAAATTGGTCTGAGGATGAATACAGCTCAAGATGTCACAGGCATTACTTGTATGGTCTATCTATTATGTTCTAACTGATCTTGCTAAATTTAAAGGTTTATTAATCAAAATAAAGGCTATTAAAGGTTTTTCAGCCAAATTAAAGGTTTTAAAGGATTGCAACCAAATCAAAGGTTTCTAAAGGTTTTAAAAGTTCTACTATGGGACCTGCATTATGAATCCTAATCAGACTGCTCCTGAGGGAGCAGTCTGTTCAGCGTTCATATTGTTTGCAATAAAGACTATCAAAATTAATCAGCTGATGAGGGAGCAGACAGCATTTATCATGTTGGGAAAAGTGTTAAAATATCCTACAACATTTTTTTAAAGGAAAACCCTTAAAAGTTAATTTATCAAATGATGTTGTGTCTTGGAGGGATATAAAGCAATATATTAAAATTGATAAATCACTAGTAGTTTACATATTAATGACGTCCATAACAATGTTCAGTACATAATGACAAAACCTTGAGGTCTTCACACCCAAAATGCAATTTCAAAGTAAATCTAATGTCATCATAATTATGATAAATAGAATCCAACATTTGTGTTCCTGTATTAATGAATTTATTAAACTTGCTGGGAAAAAGGGATAAAATGCTTGGCTAGCATTGCATTTTATCTATTTTTTGTTCAACTTGTTTAATAAATTCCTTAATACATGTTGCTGTATGATTTACAAAATCTGTTACCTCAAACTACAGAGATCTCAAAATCTCTAGTCATGTGAGCTTCAAGTTAATGGACCACCTTACTCTATCTAAATGTTTAAGACTTTATCTAGCACATGGTCTATTCAGCAAGCTCCCATGTTAAGCAGGTGATCCCCCCTCCCCACACACACCTATAAAACCCTGTAGGTGCCTGCTTAAGTCAGGCTTCAGGGTGGTTGTGAACTTGTGTTTAGTACCCCTCCAACCGCTAAGGTCATATAGAGATGGGTCCACAGCTTAAAGTCTCATCTGACAGACTGGAGAAGCTGGAGATCGAACCTGCCAGTCCTGGTTTACAAGGTGAGCTGTTTAACTTCTACACTGTGGCGGCTACATACGCTTGAGGGTATTTCTGTATAACAGTATTTTTGGATGTTTTTTCTTTATGTTTACATTTTTTAGCCATTCAAAATTTCTAATAGAAATTTAAATAAATGAAAGCAAACATTATTTGTAACAAATTATTCAGACATTTTTACAATAAAGGGTCTTTTGTTTGTTTGATTTGATTCTTTACGTCCCATCAACAATCTTTCAGTTATAAAGGGATGGGTCTTCCTGGGTTGAACCAGTACTAAGCTAGGATTAATGTGTCTTGCTCACCGACACACAGTAATGATGCCGCTGAGGCTCGAACCCACAGCCCCTCGGTCTCGAGTCAAGCATTCTACCACTGAGCCACTGCGCTCCCTAACAATAACAGGTCTGTTCTGCACTCACTTACCTATCTCCTATAATGCCACTGATGTATAAACCCTACAAAATATAAAAATAAATCTAGAGTAAAAATCACCAATTATACTTATCAGCTACAGTATGCATTAAGTCAATTGTGCATGTACAGCTATCCAGTGAGGTTAGATTAGGGCTGTAATGATGCATCATAGGCCTTTATTTAAGAGTGTGTACCAATCTTTTTTTTCTTATTTCTCAACCAAAACATATGTTGTGGGTACTCAAAAGAACTGTCTCAATGAGACCGTTCTTTTGAGCACCCAAAACATATGCTTAAGCTGATGGGTAAGAAAGTATTTACACTTTTACTCTGAAAAAATTTGCTTATCTAAACCTGTGCATCTACTGTAACTATATTGATTCATTGTGGTAGTGCTATCATGATAGTTTTTCATAGTTTGATTTTACTTAACACTATCCACTTTTAGTGTTGGAATTGTTTTCCTCTTAAAAATGAAAAATCTGCAAGCATATGAGAACATCATTGTACGTGAGGTGGTGGTAAAGCTATGTTTTTAGAATGCAGCATGCTTTTTGGCCGTATAAAATTCTATATGTTTTTGACGACAGTTGAGTCCTATATGACCTGAATTCATTAACAATCAAAGATATTTGTGCCACGACATGAGATTTCCAACAATGTGGCACTTTGACATGAATAGACTCAGATGAGCCTGTGCAGCCTTAAGCTTAGAAAATGCAAATGATGTTTGGTCAGTAGCCTAACACTAATCAAATGTTCAAATGACTAGCAAAGGCTCTGATAAAAAAATTTGTTCATGAACACTATAAGAGTGTCAAATGGTTAAAATCAAAACTGTTTGCTAATGTTGTTAGCAGATTACAAAAGTCGCCGGCCGCTAGCAAAAAATTCTTTCAAGAACACTATCAGAATGCTAAACTGTTTCACAGTTTGGATCCAGATCAGGACTAACATTCTATCGCTCCTGATCTTGTTCCAAACTGTTTGCAAAGGCTATCAGCAGACAACAGAACTAGCCACTAGCAAAGAAAGAGTTAAAGGAGACTTACAACAGCATATGAGACCATAAAGACAGCATCCAGTACCCCTAGGTATGTCTCTACATCATCCGCAGATTTAAACATGGTGTGGGCACCCCAGATCTGACAACAAAATTATTATCAGTAATTAGGCTTAAATGAAATGTAAGTGTGGTTCCTGTTGCCTACCTACCCTACTTTTTTTAACCCTACCCTAAACATTAAAATGGTCTTTGGAGAAAATATACCTAAAATGGGCACTTTTTCACATTTTGTCACTATTTTCTTTGTTAAATGTTATAACAAAATTTAATAATTTCCCTACCTACCTACCCTAAATTTTGTTGGTATGCAACAGGAACCACACATATATTTCATTTAGGCCTTAGAGAGGTACAAGTATCCAGGCAGCTGTCTACAATAAAAATTTTAATTTATTTAAATGTTTTAAAATTTTGAACACTTTTCTCTCTCTTTAAAATGTTGGTTAAGCATCACAGTAAGTCTTTTTGTGGAGAAACAAGAACTATATGGGCTGGTAGTCAAGATTTTGGTATCTATATAATAGCACATCAGTATGAACAAAATCCACCTTTAAATGCCCAATGCATGCTGATGTACCCAATGTGGATAGAGGTCTTATTTTTGGTACGGGCCCTCCTATTCTTCCATAAGTTGTGTGCACAAGAAATGAAGGCTCTGACAAGACTGTGCATATACACAGGTTGTATGACATTCTCAGATTTTTAATTCTCTTCCTAAAAACAAAAATAATGATCTTAAACAGAAAACATGCAATACAAGTATAAATGTTTACCTTTTTAGCTCCTCAAAATAAAAATCGAATGACACTCAAATTGTATTTCTTATTCAACCAGAGGTTGAGCATCAAATCGCTTGGTAGGCATGTCACCGGTCCAGTTAAGCAAACTTTTTGAGCGTAAAATTATTATAATTTTCTTATCCATCAATCTAATTATATGTTTTGGGTGATCAAAGAACCGTCTCATTGAGACGGTTCATTTGAGTACCCACAACATAGAATTTGGTAGAGCAGGCCCCAGATAAGAGTGTGTAACAGAAAATTAATTTACTTATTTCTTAACCAAACCATATTTTGTGGGTACTCAAAAGAACCGTCTCGATGAGATGGTTCTTTTGAGCACCCAAAACACATGTTTAAACTGACGGGTAAGAAAAAATATCAAAATTTTATGCAAAAAAAAACAAAAACATGAATAATCAGTTATCATGCACTCTCATCTGGAGGCCTCGAGGTTTATAATTTATGAACACAGAATGTTTATAATGTGATAGCAGGGGACAAAAATTCCACTTGTCCGCTTGTAATTACGAGTGAAATCTAGAAAGGACGAGTCATTCTTCCCAAAACACTCGTCCTACAGGACGAGTGCTTTGGGAAGATTTACTCGCGGAAGCCACATTACTCTCTTATGTTCTTTATTGCATACACTTTTAAAGGACAAGTGTGTGTGTTTGCAGGACGAGTGAAAATTGTAAGTCACTCGTCCTGCAGGACAAGTGCAAAATTGAAATAGTTTTGTCCCCTGGATAGGACAAACAACTTACCCTCTGAGGTTGATTGATTTCTGTAGCATTGCCTTCTGTCTGGCTCCACTCATCAGATATCGTGGATTTAACATTGCTAAAAGTCTTTCTAGTTGCATGAAAAAAGGCATAACTGAAAACAGAGAAGTCTTTGTCAGATAAACATGGGTGAAAGTTCAAAATTTCCAAAATCCTGAACTTTTGAAATACAGAAATTAAAACAAGCAGGTTGCCTAAAAAATAATAACAATTTCTAGTTAAATGGTCAGTTGACTTGTGACATACAATGAGTAGATTAGTCTCATTAGAGAATCTATTACAATCCGCTTAATTCAGCATTTTGAGGCTGACTTTCTGTGGAAAGCCAGCCTCAAAATCCTGAATTCAGGGATAATCCTGAAAACTTTCACCCATGGATAAAAACATATTTCTGTGTAAATTTGGTTATTCCTGTAGAAAAAAGTATATAACAACAGGATATGATTATAAATAAAGTCTACCAAACCAAACCCTTCAGCTCTTGTGCAGGAACAAGTAAATGGCCATAAATGTAGTTGCCAAAATTACTTGTCTGAAGCAAAGATTATAGCTTATACCTTGCTATGCTGCAACAATATATAAACTCTTGCAATTCAAAAACAGAATGAAACCAGATTTAAACTCTATTTTAAAGAATGAAGATCCAGATCAGCTAGCTTCTTCACATGCCAGCTGATCAGGATCTACACTATTTTCCATACAACATTTGAATACAGAATTGTATTGACTTCCAAATATACTTGTCCAAGGACAAGTCAATATTAATTTCTAACTTGTCCTGAATGAAATGAGACCAGGGCCCAGAATTACAATGCCTCCTTAAAGTTGAGCAAGACTTAAAGAGACTAGGTCTGTAACTATGTACATTTTTCAAAAAAAAAAATTCTTTTTAAGTCATTTGTAAAAATAGAATTAAGTTATATTTTCACAATAAATATGGTCAGTACAGCTGAAAACTGCAAGGAAAAGTGAATTATCTTATTAAAAGAGGTGTTTTTCTCTTATTGGTAATTATTTACGTCCCTCCAATAATTCTTGACAGTTGATTTTTAACATAAATGCTGTTGTTTTGATAGTGTTATTTTGTTAAGATTTACGAAAATGGTGAAATGTTTACCAGAATTTGAGTATTTTTACTGTATTCTTGAAAAATAAAAACTTATTTCACAAATCAAAAGATCAAAAGTTACATACTATGCAGCTTTAAGTTCAGTATTGATATTTCAACATGCTATATTAAATGCAAAATAAATTGCCTGGATCGATTTGGTATTTGTGGTCAAAGATATCATTGTGATCTTCAGAAAAATTTAACATTATTTTGATTTTAATGAGGTTTAAACATTATTTTTCGCATCCTGAAAATTAACTCTAAGGAGGCATTGTAATTCCGGGCCAAGGTCTTTATCATACCTTTCGGGAGTTTCACAATAAAGTTCCCCCAAGTGTAACAAAATAGGCAAATTTTCAAACTAGTTATAATGGTTAATCATTATGATTTCTTTAAAGAATGGTGTTTGATGCACCTAATCCTAAAAAATCTCCCAGTATCATTTTGTCTTTTCAAAATTATAGACCAGTATGTATAGCCATGTGTTCAAACTTTAGAATATTATAAAAAAAATGTTATTTGGCCCGTGTCATAGCACATTATCCTTCTGTTATGAAAATATGAGCACAAATACTAGCCTATTATGATGGCAAATATTATCCAGTAAGAAATTTTCCTGTATTTTGCAAAAAAAAAAAAAAAAAAAAAATCTTTTACATTTTGGTTGTTTATTTAACATCCTACTTACTTTGGTTTTCTCTGAAAATGTGATTTCACTAAGCAGTAAATTGTTTTCTATTTTAAAATGACAATGTGCAAAGGGGAAACGACCAAACATTTATTGTTTGCTGATATTTATGATCTTAACCCTGTAATACAGCTTTTAATTTTCTACTTATTTCGTTGCGGACACTACAGAAATTAAAGTTTATCTCTTATATTATTTTGTTTGCTTTTACCAGAGTTGGGTATATTTTACATCTCTTTCTTTCATAACGACAGACATTTATATGTAATTTCAATTTGAAATACTTCTTGAACGAGTCTGTGTAAAAATATGTCATATATGTGGTAATAATATATAGACTCTGAATATGGAAATATCCAACATAAATTTTAAGTGGTGTATTAGTATTTGGGCCTGACATTGTTAGTGACCAGACAGTATCTAGGAATAATATCGATATCAATGTTACTTGCTGTGTTGTACCTTTCAAAATTGAATTACACCATGGTTGAAAATCGTTGCGGACACTACATAAATTCTACATGTTTATTGAAATGATCCTGAATGAAAGCAAGATCTCTCTGCAAAATATGAAGCTGCATATAAAAGATGGTGATTACATCTTTGTCATAAAATAGACTGAAAGGAGGTCTTGGCTATTTAAACTGTTTTATATAACTATAACGATGATAACAGAAAAAAATATGCCACAGTGGTAACTTCTCGTGTTATTTAGAATATACTCCGTCGTACTTTACCCTTTGAGCAGATATGATGAACTATTAATGAAAAACATTGTTTGTATTCAATTCACTACATCTGTCTATAGTATTACTCATTTAAATATCATTTGCTTTATTTAGTCTAAAAGTTGCGGACACTACCAGATCATTTTTTTATATACCCTGACTTGCTAAATGTCAGAAGCATGGGAAAATTCTAACAAGGTAAATAAAGTAAGCAATACTGGTTAACTGAATGAATGAATTTATTGAACTTTTATAACATAACAAAGATATGAGCCGTGTCATGGAAAACATAGGCATAGGTGAGCTACGGAGTAACCCCGTTGCTGATCAGTGTCTAAAATGGTTTGCCCTATATATTAAGAGTATAATCACTCTTATTCTTAAATAGATACAATTTCAAGCGTCTAGCAATCAACAGCCTGGTTTGTGTTGTATCTGGTAAAAGAATATCACATCAGATTCACAAGACGTGGCTGAATTAAAACAATGAATATTCAAAATTCGTTGAACAAAATTTTCAGAACAAATCGTGATGAAGACCTAACGAAACCCTTGCATAGTGATGTTTTCGTAACATTTTAATTTGTGTTTAAGATGTGATGGTAATCCCAAAACAATGAAGTCTTTGTTTGGTGTTCAAACTGTGTTTAAAAGTATATCAAAAATATAAATCTGCAGTGAACTCGTTTTAAAATCGTGTGCTAGTGATTCCTGAACATGACCGAGACGTTCTTGTCACTCCAAAAGCGTTACAAATTAAAGACGTCAAACATGTTTGCATTTAGTTTTCAAAACGTTTTTGAGATATCCTGCAGACGTCAGTTTTGCTGATAAACCTCTGAAATACGTGTCTAAGACGTCTTCGTCACCAAAACTTACAAAAGACGTCTTCGTCACCAAAACGTATGGTTCACTGGGTTGTTTTATTTGGTATACCTGAATCTGATTTTCATACTAACTATAGAATTATTGTTACAGTTCAAAAATACCTATTGGATAGTAAACGGTTTGAGTGTTGAGAATGGAATCTCTCTCTCACACACACACACGCACACAATACATTTAGAGTAGAAAAGTTATATGGTTTGAATACAACTTCTGTTTTTATTGATTTTCACCGGATATGATTTCAAACTGTGCACCATTATGTTCAAAGGGAAACAGATTCGTATAAGTCGCATGACTTTTTCTGAATCCCATCATGATTATGTTGTAAAATGTATATTTGTATATTACTGTAAATGGAAATATGAATAAATATGTTAAAACCAAAAATTGAATTTATTGCTTATATTTACATTTTGTTATAAATATATAAAAACTTTTCAAAAACATATTTAAAGACATTTTTTTCAATCAAACACCACAGCACAATCATTTTTGTGCGCTCAATAGCCTTTTAATGTTGTAGAAATCATTAGGTTAGTCTATTAAAAAATTCCGAAGATTCTACAGAGTTACAGAAAAAAATCGCCATTTTCAAGAAAATTAAAAATTACAAAGTTTGAGCCATGAACTTGAGCAGTGATTGTTTGTCAAAAACTTTTTTGATCCATTACTTTGACTCTCTTTGCAAAGATATGCAGGTAGTACCTGGGTATTTGTGTCAAAAAAAATACAGCTAAAGAAATGATACTTTACTTTCTAAAAAAAACTGTAGTGTCCGCAACGGTTTTTGAAATCATTGATACTATAATAAAATGAGTAACAAAAGACAAGAAGAAGATACATATGTTTTATAGTTTTATGATACATGTTTAAACTATACTAAAAATGCATATAAAGTGTCATTTTGCAGTTGACCAAATCACACCAGGTACATAATCCTAACATTCGGTTATGTATCTCTAAAAGGTATTCCTGGTCTCCCTCTATTTTTCTTACTTTTTGAAATTAGCTGGCAAAAAGCAATTGCACTTAACAAATGCTGAAACATATTACAAGATGCTTAAAATGAATTTTATAGCTGCTTTTCAATTCCTATATACTATCGTTGCGGACACTACAGTCCGTTGCGGACCCTACATTGGGACACTTTCTGTCCCTATTGTCTAATTTGTAGACATAAATGTCCAATATTTTGGCTGAAGTTTTGTGATAGGGGTCTGTTTCCACAACAAAACCATAGGCTTCTTCAATACATGGATGCCAAAATCAGGCAGACTTTTGCAAGCGTTGCGGACTCTACTCCAATTTTCGTAGAAAAGTCAATCCGAAATTGAAAAGGTTGAAAAATGATAATAGCATGTCAATTTGTCTGAACTGTTGTTTATTTAACATGATGTATATTTTTGGTGTTTTTTACAGTAATTTGAGTGCATTTTAATGTTACCAATGTATATATACTAATCTTTTTATATGAGATATGCTAAAGATTTTATAACGCATAACGAACCACGATGTTTGATTGAAATGGCGTAAAATTTTTATTTATCGATCAAATCACATGCGGTAAAAAGTATTCAAAAGATTAGGAAAATATGCTTCAAAGGCAGATTTTGAAATTAAAATCTTATCTGTATTTTTGCAGCTGCCTATCAATAAAAAAAGTATTTTTTTCAATGTTACACCATAACGCAAATTATTGGCTACTTTTTGGTGCAATATTTGCTTAGCTAGAAAATTTCATGTGTATATGCATGCCATATATCATTTTTTCGGGTAAACATATGTCTTACAAGCAAAAGTAAACTATACTCTCTGTTAATGGCTTATTAATAACACAGAATTTCCTGCATAACAGAGGCATTTTATCAGGGGGAACTTTATTGTGAAACTCCCGTTTACAAGTCAGGCATGGTATTTCCTCACCCCTGCCCCACCACAAATGCCCACATTTGAAATATTTAGCTCTGCTGTGACCTTGAAATCTAGGACAAGGTCACCAAAACCAAATCAAGTCAGACTTGATTTGGTTTTGCTGACCTTGCCCTAATGTCTTCATCATGTCAAAATGTTATATCCATGCCATTTGGGTTCCGATCAGCCCACAACTCTAGGATTCAGGGTGGGGAAACAGGGACCAAGCTGACCCAGAATTTTAGGGAGAAATGACTTCTCCCTGCAGGAAAATTAAGGAGAAGTGACAGTCAGATAGGGAGAAGTTATAGCGCAAAACTACGGCATTTTCTGTCAATTTAGAAGCAAATTAGCCATTCAGATACTATTGCCATTTAATGGAAGGAGAAACACGATGCAGTGGTAGTAGATTGTCTGATAATGTGACCTCAGCTGACAGAATAAAAATGAGTCTCCCTAAAAAAAAAAAATTTTTTTTTTTTTTAGGGAGACTCCCACTTCTCCCTGGGTCCCATTTAGGGCGAAATTTCGGCCCCTAGGGCGACTATTTCCCCCTAGTCGCCCCCTAGCTTGATCCCTGGGGAAACACATGCATTTCTCTTTATGTGTTTGTTACACAGCAAAGGCAGTTGTTTCTTTCTGAAAGTTCCATAAACAGAGTATATCTGCAGTACATGTATGTCACAGTCTTGTTGTGACTTGATCTGCCTGTACAAAATGCAATCATCTGCAATCAATTGATTGTAAATTCATGATTTTATTTTTGAAGCCAAACTGAAATGAGTGACACTGGAACTGGGCAAAAGAACTGATTCAGAATAATATCTTTTTCCTTGTTTTTTCTATGAATTGTATGAATAAATATATATTGTTATTTGTGCTGGTATACTGAATCTACAAAACACAGCTGGATCATCATCAAGTGACCCATAAAATTTGCTGGATGGCATTGGTTAATAGTTTATATGCTGATCAGCTTGTGTGTATATGTAGCTGCACTGTTGTCAGGCTTGTGTCTTAATCTTAAAGAGTCATTGCAGTGAAGCTGGCAAAGTTATCAGTAGCCCATTCTGTTCTGTAGTACGGTTCAAATTTGCCTTATATTTCTTATTCCCCATCCACTTATTTCTCCTAGATTGGTTTGCCCCCCTCTCAAATCCTTTGAAACGTCAAGAAGTCTGCTTAAAAAAGGCTATAAAAACACACAGATCTAGTGTTCAACAAAGACAAATGTTAACATGCAAACAGTCTTGTAAGAGTTTATATAGTCAATGTCGCAATGACCTTACCTCTGCCGCTATGATATGGAAAGTTTGAAGTTGTTTTTAATTGACTTGCATTCTTTTTTCTTCTTCAGACAGAAAAACCTGCGTACCTGTTTAGGCTGGTTGTGATATTCACTGGCCATAATGGCATATGCAATAATTGCACTGTCAAGGAAATTTGAAATGCTCTCTGCCACTTGATTCTAAAATTGAGCCGAGTTGTGCAGATTTCTAGGTTTTCCTGAGCGACTTTTTGAGTTTTCTACACTTGTTTTAAAATAACGTGGTACCGATTTCTCAGTGTAATATAATCAGCTAATTACATGGCTATCATCACATTGGCACCAAGAACATGAGCAATGCATGAGTGGCAAGTGTTTGAGATCAACTCTATCACGGGCTTGGTGGGAAATCACTATCCCTGCACTTACACAGCACTGCGGGGACATTTAAAAGGTATTAATACCTCAATTATCCCTGCTATCCCCCTAGGTCGGGGGCCATGGATGCAAATGACTGGTGCATGTATTGTATTCACCGAGTGTGTTAAGCGATCGATGACTCAGAGCGGGATGTGTTATAGCACTGTTTAAGAGAATGTCACATTTCTACATCATACACGCTCCCGTCACACTTGACATTTTCCAACGAGACTATGCGTGTCGCTTTACGCAAACTAGTTTTTTTGTTGTGGTCGGTGCTTCAAGGGTTAACTCAAACAATGCATGATGTATTTATAACTGAACCTGTAAATATGTGCTTATAGCTTTTAATGTGTTTTATGCATGCAATTTAAAATCAAAATCCTTGCCATAGCTTATAATAATTTAATATGTATGTAATCTACTAATATATGTGATAATCATTGCCTCTCTTTTAACAGCTGCTTTTACATGTTAATTTTTACATCTGTTATGTCGGAAAATAGCTCTTGTAGCTAATGTTATTTGTTGTATACTATAACCGACGGAAAATAAAGTTTCTTGTATCTTGTATCTTGTTACGTTCGGCAACTTTGCCAAATACATTGCAGCTGGCACTAAAGTGAAAGTAGGTAAATTTACGCCCCAAAATATGCTCACCTAATAAACGTTAAAAGAAATGTTGATACATGGTAAAATGTCCACATCGTAAAACATAAGGAGGCCGAAAAATAATATTAAAATATTCAGGAAGTTGATATGAGAAAACAAGCATAAGCTTTTTTAAAACCGTTATGTTGCTGTTTCGTAAAGTTCCTCAGTCGACTTATCGGCGCACCCGGTTGGACCAGAAAAGTACGCGAGGATGGGGGATTTGTAGGGAATTTATTTATCTTAATATACTCTGGCGATCAGATATCTGATCATTATCAGAGGTGTAAAATTTTGAAATTTGAAAAAAAATCCCTTCTGATTTAATCATTTGAGTGGTAACTGGACATCTCGGCCCCTAACAAACTCGGCCCCACAAACTCGGCCTCTAGCAAAGTCGGTCCCTAACCAACTCGGCCCCTATTGTTATACGAGTCATACGAGTTATCAGGCTTCTCAACTTGGACTGCGCTGTTAGGTATATGTCACATTTGAACAGCTAGTGACCAAATCATTGTTTTGTTATGCAGTACGTTATGTCCTGTCCAAAATATTAAGTGAGTATGATCAGGCGCTTAATTCACTTAATTTATAATCTATCAATTAATAAATTAAATAATTAATTAACCAATATACACAATCAACGAAATATGAGTACTTTGTGACAAACATGATGACGACTCATAGTTTACTTTAATGGGGTCTTAATCAATCACTTTGATGATAATGACTTTAAAAAATAATGATTTATCGATCGTAAAATGTTCATCAGTGTATCCGTCTGTCCGTGAACGCTAATTACTGTTCTGTTTGTTTGTTTGATTTGATTCTTTACGTCCCATCAACAATCTTCAGTTATATAGGGACGGGTCTTCCTGAGTTAAACTAGTACTAAGCTAGGATTAATTTGTCCTGCTCAAGGATACAACACTGTGACGCCGATGAGGTTCGAACACGCGGCCCCTCGGTCTCGAGTTAAGCACTCTACCACTGAACTAATTACTGTCATATGTTGCTGGTTGACAAAGCGAGATTCTAACCAGTCGCCTCAGCTACAGAGACTAGTTAGAAAAATGAAAAATCGCTTGTAGCAAGTTTTGATATGATTCTTTTCCAAAAAGCTAATAACAAAGGCGCTGATCAGACTGCGCTGATGCGCAGACTGGTCTCCGCTATTCTTGTTCGCAAACACCGTATAGACAGGTTATCTCGCGTCGAGAAAGTGTGGTCCGATTATTGCGTCGGTTATATGCAAGCAAGCAAACATTATGCCATGATCAGGCTGCTCCTAAGGGAGTTGTCTGATCCTGGCCAGTGCTGTTCGCACTAGATGGCCTCTAAAACTATTGTAATATTGTATTATATCATGTATGCACACATAATACACTGATTACTTACTAGTCTCAGATCTACTTGTTAGCGAATAACAAAAGTCGCCTCAGCTACAGAGACTAGCTAGAAAAATGAAAAATTCGCTTGTAGCAAGTTTTGATATACTTTCCAAAAAGCTAATAACAATTTAGGCGCTGATCAGACTGCGCGTCAGATATAGAAACTCTCAGATCAGCCTGAAAAGAACCTATATGTTTGTCTTTCTTTTTCTTCCTTTCTTCCTTCCTTTCTATCTGAAACATGTTTTGTCCTGTTTGTAGACGTGTAAGACCTGCATTAGCAAAGGAGTGAAGTGTGCCGTATAACAAGGTGTTAAGTGTGCGCAATCTCGTGATCAATTAGCAAATATATGTGTAATGGAATTTATTACCCCCTTATGAATTGATCGAATACATAGCGTATTCAAGGGTTGTTGGGTACTAAGTTACAATTCCTTTTTAAAGTTAATTTTCTGTAAACAAACCGTGAGTACAAAACCTTATCAGACGCAGTATTTTACGGCGTCTGATCTGGTTCTGAACTGTTTACCGATGAGAGTCAGATTTAATCCAAAATGTTCGAAAAGGAAAGCATACTGGCATTTTACTTAATTGTTTGGATCAATATTGGCATTTAATTAATTGTTTGGATCCATATCAGGTCGGCTAAAGTTGGATCTAATCTGTATCCAAAATTTTCGAAAAGGAAAGCATACTGGCATTTTTTTGCATTTAATTAATTAACGGCTAAAGTCGGATCTGACCTGGTCCCAAATTGTGCATTTTTTAGCTTTCTAAGGGTGGACTAAAGAAACTGAAATCAGCCGCGGCAAGGGAAAAGAAGTTTGTGAAGAATGTGCCCGTGCACAATTCCGTGTATCAAGATTTTAGTAAGAATGCGGAAGATCCTGTTTCAAATTTCATAATGTCAGAGTACAGTTTTGAGTCTAAGTCTGCTCTCTTCAGTATCCGTGATGGCGACTGCCTGTTCAATAGTGTTTCGATATTGTTAGTGGGAGACGAGTCAATGTGTCTGGAATTAAGGTATAGATGTTGCGTAGAAATGGTGACAAACAAATCAAAAATCAAACATAAGCTTTGGACGCGCGTTAATGAAACGTCTCAATGAGACGGTTCTTTTACGCACCTAAAACTTATGTTATTATAGACAGTAAACAATCGCTGTCAACTCAATGCATACAGTGCAGATCCAAATGAGATGTCACCAATGTGGCATCCCATTAGAGTCCGTACCGTTTACAGGAGTATTCCTGAATACAGGATTTTGAGGCGGACTTTCCAACGAAAGTCAGCCTCAAAATCCTGAATAAGGCTGAGATATTGGGAATATTTTGGTTTCTATGATTTATTTTGACCATTCACTCTTGAAAATTTTAATGTTTTGTACGCTTACTAAGATTTGAATTTTCAAAAGTCCCAATTGGGCCTGCTCTGGGTCCAGGTTACAAGCTGACGAATTGTTTGGAGGTAACTCATATGCAAACAGTGCAGAACCACCAGGTCAGACGACACAGAATGCTGTGTCTGATCAGGCTGTATATTCTTTGCTTTCACAATGTACTTTTAAAAGTTTCCTTCCGTAGGAATGTTGCTTTCGTATACGGTAAATTAATTTCACTACCATAGATGAACTCAAGACAGATTTTACTATTTTTTAACCTAAACATCTCAATATTCATTATTTATATTAACAAATTGTGCTAAAAACTTACTAACAAGCTTCCTTCCGTAGAAAAAACTTCCTTCCGTAGATAAATCTTCCTTCCGTAGGCATCGATTCCTTTCGCGTAAGGACAATTTTAATCACTGCCAAAGGTGATATCAAGTTAAGATAATACTGAGTTTTTAATTTAAATGTTTCGTATTCTTTATTTCATTATTTAATCATGATTTATTAGACTTATCATGCTTAATACAAGCTAGATATTCTTCCTTCCGTATTGAAATTTTCGATGCCGCTAATACGCGGCACACGGACAATTTCTAATGGTAGCAAAGTTGACATCAAGTTATGATTTTCATCACAACTTTTCATCTAAGCATCTCAATATTCATTATTTTAATAATAAAACATGATTTTATAGAATTATCTTGCTAATAAACTTATTTAAAAGCTTCCTTCCGTACAAAAATCTTCCTTCCGCGGAAGGAACGTTCCTTCCGGTGTATAGCTATTCCCAGGAAATATCACAATCACAAACCGCTGACAAACCCATGGCACCGCGAGTCCAAAAAGGGGGCTTCAGTATCGATGGAATTTGCCATATTTAACTGAAGTTCAGTGGGATATATCTGACCTACTATTTGCTCGAAATAAGTATTATCAATATTAAGTAAGTAATATGGATAACTTGAGGAAGAGTTAAAAGCTTCAATAACACCAGCTTGATTATTGCCAGAAAGTGACAACATGGAAGCTCTTTCATAGCAAAACAAAAAAATCTGCAACAGGAGGAGCACAATTAGTACCCATTGGAATACCTACAATATATCTACATAATTTCGAACCAAATCTTATCAATATATTGTCCAAAAGATATTGAAGAGCATCACACATTTTCTGACATGACCGCAATTTGTATCTTTTAGGTTGTTCAGAGGTGTAAAGAGCCTTTTCTCTCATTAAAGCCGAATAAAGTGAGCCCTCTCTGTTAAAAGTATGTTCAATTGATTCAGTTCGTTTTTTTCTTTGATTAGATTATGAGGCAATGTAGAAATGCGAAAAGAGAAATCATATGTAGACAAGCTCTATGCTAGGAAACCTTCAGATTTTAATTTATTAAGAATCTCACCTGACTATCTAATAGACCAAAAAAGACTTTTAATATTTGGCTTGTAATGAGAATTGTTTTTTTTTCTTCGTTATATATAAGAGAGACTTCATGTTGTCTCTTTCTGACAATAATCAAGCAGATGGTGTTGAAGCATTTAACTCTACCTCAAGATATCTAGATGACTTGCATATGGTATTGATTATCTTTTTTCGAACAAATGGTAGGTCAGATATATCCCACTGAACTTTAGTTAGATAAAGCACATTCTTCAGATATGAAGCCCCTGTTTTGGACTTGGACTTGTCAATAACAAATGGCATAGTTTCATCTAAAATTTATGATAAACGGGACGATTTTAATTTTGAAACAGTTAATTTTCCATTTCTTGATGGAAATGTTCTTCGCTTCCCTCCCTATGTTTTATACATTTCGCAAATTATTCGTTTTGCGAGAGTGTGATTCCACGTTTATAACTTCAACAACAGAAGCAAATTTTGGACTTCTAAGTTATTGTTAACAAGGTTATCGAAACCATTAATTTCGTAACGTTTTTTTCTAAATTTTATTAATGACACTCAGAGGCGATTGTTAAATACAATATTTGTTTAAATACTCCTCTGCAACAGCAACACGGCATACCAGAACCTGTATTGTATGGTGATTTAGTTTTTAAATTTAAAAGAATTGTTGGAAAGCCTAGTTTTAGTGATCAATTTAAAAGATAATTAAACGTTATAAAAGGGTAGGATACAACATGGATATCATGCCTGGTTGTAAACCCAATCACGGTTTATAGCTTTGGTTTCCTTTTTAATTGCACAACGGTGGGTCAGGCCTCAGTCTCAATCACGACTCTGACGTAAAGCTTTAATCCGTTGGTTGGTGTCTAATGCTTGTCATAGGCTGGGCCCGCCGTAGCTCAACTTGCGGGTTTCTTTAATAGCTCTGACTATCTGTGAGCCATGAACCTTTGCTTTGTTTCATCATATACTAATGACATAAAGTTAAGCATATTTTGATTGTGTTGCTAATTTTTACCAGAATATCATTTTTTTTCAAAATCATCTATTGCTCATTAAAAAGGACTAATATTCTTCTAATATAGAACCCTACAAATCCTGATGACATAGGAACGCGAGAACAGTACCTACTAAAACACTTCTGAAAACCAAAATTTTGATTTTCTGCAAAATTCGGGAATGATTTTGCTGACTATTTGTCAAAGTTTGCAGATAATCAACCATGCTATAGCACACTGGCATAGCTGTGTGGTATGGCAATAATTTCTAATAGGTCTAAATAATGACGAAATTTGCCCTTTGAGACTAGGCTGCATTTAGGATAATAGCTAAGAATCCAGTTTCCTGGATCTTATTGTCTGTTTCTTCTCGCATCACCAAGCAATATCTTGCAGCAAATGGGAACAGATTAAACAGTTAAATAACAAAACTATTGCGTAAATTGCATTTCACTAACACATTTCATGACCATAATTTGTACATTTTTGCTTTCAAAATGCTCCTTACAAGTTCTTCTGACATGTCAAACTTTGCTGTAACAACCTAGAGGGAGCATTGGTCTAAAAAGTCTGAAAAACTGATCCCTTTCCTATCCGTTGTTTGTACAAAGCATTGATGTTTGACATTTTGTATACTGAGAGATGACCCAGAAAACCGTTTTTTTAGTAATGAATATGTTTTGGAATACCAAAATTTCGGGTTTCGACTCAAAATAAGTAAGGTAGACTTATTTAAAAAGCATTTTATGTTAGACCATCAGAAATTATTACTTTTGGTCATTGGAAGTACTATATGCTTAACTTTATTTCAATGGTAGTTTGTTAATTTAATTAGATTCTTTCTCTGTGATAACGCACTGTATTAGTAAGGAAGCCTCTAACGTTTTTGTGCTTTAACAAAAAACAGACTCTAGGGCGAATATTTGGCGCCAGTAAAATGCATTTAAGCACCCCCCTCCCGTTCCGTAGCTTAGGCTACCGTCCGTTCAAAGGCGGTTGTTCTGTTGTTGTAGATACCTCAAATCGTTTGTGGGGGGTTCTGTGTTGGTCTTCGTTTTGGTATGCATTACCTTTTGTCCTTTCTAGTTTTGCATCTTGACAAGGAAGAGAGAGCTTTGTTGTTTTTTTTTTCGGATGTCTTGTTGCTGTAAATATTTTCTGGCTCTTCCTCACTGTGCCGTGGGCTCGCCTGTAGTGTGTGTTTGTGGTATTTCCTGATCATACTCACTTACTTGTTTTTACCATTTCTCTCATAAACAGCTTCACAATATCTAATAATATGTTTTTTAATAGCAGTTAGGCAAGAAGTCAACAATTTAGACAGCTCAGTAGTAGTACATGAACTAGAATTAGCAATAAAACGTGACTTATGGAGTCTTTTATGAAGTTTAGGTAACCAGTGAAACATGTAAATTCTTAAATGAACAAAAAATTTACATTTAAATGTTATCTTGCCCCACTGTTTTAGTAGAAGAGTTCTAAAAAAAATTATGAAAATGTTTTAATGTTATAGCTCAATAAAGAGCTACGTGCATTTAGGGGGATTTTGCCCCCCCCCCCCCCCCACCCTAGGAGACCAAAAAATATAAGGTGCTTTTCACAAATTTCTTCTTATTGAATTATTAGAACAATAGCCCAGTATAAAACATCTAGTTTAACGTTACTATGGTAACACAAATGGCAACCAAAACAGGCTGAATATACTAAAGTGACAATTTTGGAACAAATTTTAGACATTCGACTGAGAAATTTACCTAGAGCCCAAGCAAATTCCAAAAAAAAAGATATTTTAATAGATGATAAGTTTTATCACAACACACAACATATTTAAAGTTTTTTTGTATTTGGCTGTGCTGAAATCTAATTCTTAAAAAAATTGGCCTACCAAAGCCTCAACTTTAGTCCAAAATGACGATTTCTCTTTTTAAGCTTATTTTAGCGGCCATTTTCCGATAATTGTTAAATAAATGCCTGACTTATACACTTGGGATATTCCTCTAATAAACAAATCAGCAGACATTGGTGAAAAACAACTCTCGTTTTTTGTTTTCAGAGGGGCCAAATTTCTTAACTTATGCAATGCATCATTACAAAGAAACATTCAAACCATACTATGATGAAACAAAGAAAAACAGTAAGCGCTAAAAAACAAACTCAAGTTGAGCCACTATGGGCGCAGCCAAAGACCAGCACCAGGCACGAACCCACCGATGAAAGTCATTGAGTCTGAGGCCTGACCAACGCCTGTACAATTAATGATGGTTTTGAAACCAGGCATGCAGAATGCCGCACAATATCCACGTTATATCCTATTTTCTAAAAAAAACTCTCTCTGTGTTAGAAACCCCTCAACAGGTTCTTTGGCAAACAGTGAAGACCAAGATGAAACGCCGCATAATGCAGCATTGCATTAGGACCTGCACTGTTTGCTAAGGCAAATCGATCTTCAGAGAAAGAAATATAATTTTTTTTTTGAAATTATATAACCTATGGCCCATAAATTTATACAATGGACCATCCTGACTTAACCGTATCAAACTGTATGGGAAATTACATTGGTACACAAGGGTTAAAATAGTGAGTGAGTATGATCAGTAAATACCACAATTACAAACTGCAGACAAACCCGTGGCAGCGTGAGGAAGAGCCACACAACAATCATGAGACACAAGGAAGACAAACTTAGCAAAGCAACCAGCTCTCTCTTCCCCATCAAGAGCAATTGAAGACTTCCACAATGGGAGTTACAATAAACAACAAATCAACAACAACCGAACCACCACCTTAGAACGGACTACAGCCTAAGCCACCAGGGGGCTTAAATGCATTTTACTGGTACCAAATCTTCGCCCTAGATTCTGATGTTGCTGAAGTATAATAAATGTTCAGCTCGCATGGAGGTCTTCTAACTATTGCAATGAATCATCATTGAGAAACACTTTTATTAAATTAACACACTATGATGAAGCAAAGAAAAAGGCTCATGACTCACAGATAGTCAGAGCTAAGGAAAACCTCAAGTTGAGCATCGGTAGGCCCAGCTACAGATGATCATCAGGCACCAACCCACCGATTAAAGCTTTACATCAGAGCCGTCATAGAGTCTGAGGTCTGACCCACCGTGGTGCAATTAAAGAGGAAACTATAGCTGTAAACCTTGATTGGGCTTAAAACCAGGCATGTAGACTGTCGCATGACATCCAAGTCATATCCAACCTTTATATAACGTTTGATAATCTTTTTGAATTGATCACTAAAATTAGGTTTTCCAACAATTCTTTTGAATTTATAAACTAAATCACAATAAAATATAGGTTCTGAAATGCCTTGTTGCAGAAGAGTTTTTAACCCAGGGTTGTATTTAACAATTAACTCTGAGTGTCTGTGGTAGAATTTAGAAAATGCTTTCCGAGTTTTATTAAATCTATACCCCTGTTTTAATAACTTAGCAGTCAAAAATTGGTTCATCAACATTAGAACACACTCTTGCAAAACGAATAAGCTGAGGAATATATACACCATAGGAAGGTGAGTGAGGAACATCTCCATCAAGAAATGGGAAATTTACTATTTCAAAATTAAAATCGCCCCGTTTATCAGAAATCTTAGAAGAAACTATGCCATTTGTTATTGACAAGTTCAAGTCCAAAAACGGAGCTTCAGTATCTGAAGAATTCGTCTTATTTAACTGAAGTTCAGTAGGATATATCTGACCTACCATTTGTTCAAAATAAGGATTATCAATATTAAGGAAGTCATCTAAATATCTGGAGGTGGAGTTAAACGCTTCATTGATATCAGTTTGATTATTGTTTGACAGAGACAACATGAAGTCTCTCTCATAAAAAAAACCCCAAAACAAATCTGCAACAAGAGGAGCACAATTAATACGCATTGGAATACCAACTATTTGCCTATATAATTTCGAGCCAAATCTTATAAATATATTGTCCAAAAGATAATGGAGAGCATCACACATTTCCTGAAATGACCACAACTTATATCTTTTAGTTTGTTCAGAAGTAAAAATGACTTTTTATCATTACAAGCCAAATAAAGTGAGCACTCTCTGTTATTTTTTTTTCCAATTAATTCCTTTAGTTTTTTTTTATTAGATTATGAGGCAACGTAGTATAGAGCGTAGAGAAATCATATGTAGACAAACTAGATGCTAGAAAACCTCCGGTATTCAGTTTTGTTTACTGAGTCCTTATCTTTGCTTTATTTCCTTTTTATACCTTGATTTATTTGTTCTAGCTGATGTTGCATTGATAAGTTAGGGGTCTTTCATGCATACCAATCAGCTATGTGTCTTCATCCACATCTGAACTAAGGGTGAGGTTGGCGCTGTTAAACCGGTTTAAGCCCTCCAGTAAAATATTTTTACTGACCATTCCAAGGCGGTACTTCTTTTGTGGATCATTCATATTATTATTGTCGTGTGTTTGTTATGCTTTTGTGCGCGTCTGTTTATTGTTGCCTTGTGGTCACCTGCTGGGAAAGGGCTGACCTCTTGTCCCTCGTTTGTGATGTCTAGTTGTGAGTTTGTTACTTTCCTAATGGTATCCTGGGTCAGGTGTGGTACTTGATTATATCAATTCCTGATCTTTGCCCTCTTTCTTAGTTTAATTTATTAAGAATTTCACCTGAATTTTTAATAGACCAAAATAAATTTTTACCATTCTTTGCATTAACTGTTGTACAATATTGGATAACATGGTTTTTAATTGCAGTGAGGTATATACAACTTGGTAGTTGTACATGAACTAGATTTAGCAATAAAATGTCGCGACTTATAGGGTCGTCTATGAAGTTTAGGTAACCAGTATAAAGCGTGCTATGGTCCTCGTCAACAAACACCCCAAATTTAGTTGTCATATTGCATCGATGCCTAACAACGACATCACATCTAGCCTGTTATGCTCATATGTTTAAGCAGTGCTACTTTCTTGCTTTAGGGTGTTAATATACATGTAGTACCCTTTTCAAACAACCACAACAGTGTTAGCAGCCTTATCTGTGGGAGCCAAAACAAACATCCTATGCAATTCCTGTGTCCCTTTCTTTAAATTTCTAAAAGTGAACTTAAGTTTAGGTGGAAAAAGATCTAAACTGTTGCAATAAAATAAAATAGACCATCAATAATTAAAAAAAACACATTTAGTTTCCAACTATTTAAGACATTTGATTCAACATGCTCTCGTTTACACCAGCGATTACAAAATTCTTGTAAGGCGACTGCAATTTCCTCATGACATGATTTGCAGTCTATTGGCAAAGGAAACCTATATTGAGGTTCCTTACAAATACAGGGTGGGTAGTCACGTGGTTTTTGCTTGGATACACTGTACGGATGTTCGAATACACTGTACGGACATTCTGATCGAATGTAGGTAGATTTCTCTATGTTTTCTCATCTATACCCAGAAAGTTATACACCATTTTCCAGCCCTCATTTTCCCCTATCAAACGCTACCAGGATAGCACCTTTAAGCTTCTTACTTTGAGTACTAACTCTGTCACAAATGTTGTCCGTACAGCTTATTTCCAAACTCAGGCCCGATCCTCACTGCTAAAAAATTTGTGACAGAGTCTGTACTTAAAGTAAGAAGCTTTATGAGGATATCCTGGCATCGTTAGATCGCGAAAAATGGGGGCTGGAAAATGGTGTATAACTTTCTGTGTAAAGATGAAAAAACACGCAGAAATATTTACTTACTTTTGCTTACAACATCGGTGTGGAAAGAAGTCCGCCATTTTTCCGTACAGTGTATCCTAACAGAAACCACGTGACTACCCACCCTGATATAATAGACCAACTTCTTGAATCAGATCTGATTTTTAAATCCCCTGCGACTATATGGCCAGCAGGTTGATAACAATTCTTAGAGTCTTTACAATCAGTCAGTCCCAAAATACACCCAGCTACAAAATATAACCTTGGAAATATTAAGAGGCTTAAATGTATGTCACGTGCATCACTCCTGGCTTTAAAGGATATTACATAGGAAATTCTACTTATTCTGTTATGGATGGCTATAAAGCAACCAGAAAATTTGAAATATAAAGTATTACGATTGGCCAGTGTTTCAGACCATATTAAAGAGCACAATCCTATCAAATATTCATATGGCACCTATTCTTGTAGAAGTATCTTTTTGTTGTTGTATCTGTATTTCAGCCGAGTGCTATTGCACTTTGCATACAAAACACATAGGTAATGGTGAAAGGGCATAACTTTCACATTTTTCTGCAGTTAAAGGACTGGGAAATCAAGCTGCTAGCTGAAAAGTATGGCAACATTCACAGTTTTTTAAAAACGATTAAGGAAAGTTCAGTAATGTTATAACTTCTGAGTGTTTATTGGCCATATTATTAATCATAACTTTTGCTGCATACAAGGGATTTCACTAAAATTGGCAGTTACCGTATTTAGGACATGATGCAACTTCTACTTTAAAAAATATGTATTAAATAGTCTGATTTTCTTTAAAATGCTCCAAACCCATTTTTCTTCATAATTTTAAACATGCCCTAGCACCATTGAGGCTACTCAGGATGCAAGCCCAATCCTGCATGTGGAAAGCAAGGCAGAAATGAGAACAATAGTACAAGGCCAAACGAGATCTTAACTTACAGTAAGGACTATTTGATATCGTATCCTACTGTATCGACTTTTAGATATTGTAGCTGTTTAGAAAGTATGGACTGCGAGTAATCGTAGCCAGGACTGCAAGTAATTGTATCATAAATTTATAGCCGGGACTGCAATAATTGTATCATTTTCTCCACGTTCCGTTTAGAAATCGTCCATGTGAAAAAACTACATGTCTGAGACATATTTTAACGAAAACGTTTTGGATCAATTCTTATACATAGGACGTTAGCGTAGTATAAGAGAATACTTTTGAAGTAGAACAGTGGAAAATCCATGCAAGGCCTCGAGGTTATAAAACTTTTTTCATGCTCAACTCCACTGAGCAAAGAATTTCAATTACTTATAAATGGTAAAATGATGAAAAATAAAGATTTATCTTGATTTAAAACTCCCTCATGCTGTATTTATCATGCTAATAAATCTTAAATGCCAACAATTGTTGGCATTTTACACATTTATGAGCAGAATAAATGTCATGCTCAATTGAGTTGAGCATGAAAAAAGTTTTATAACCTCTGGGCCTGGACTGTCCGCCTCCTGTTAGAATGCAGGGGATGTAGTAGTAGGAGGTGCAAATTGAAAGCACCATCTTCCGATAGGTGGCACTCTTCAAAGACTGATCAATACTAACCTATCTGATTTAATCATTATGGGTACATGTGCCACACTTGTTTACTAAATGCGCCACGAAGTCATGTGTTGATTCAATCTCGTATCAATTTGCGTCATCACGTCGTGTCACTGGACCGCTTCTTTGACCTGGCTTTAACAAAAAAAAAAAAAAAATGCACCAATACTTGCTTCTTTTTGACCAATAAAACAAACTAAAACAGAAATAATGGGTTAAAAAGTGAGGTGACGACTTTAAGACATGCCTGCCGACATTTAATAGGTCTTTCGTTTGTAAGGGTGATTTTTTTTCTTTTCCATGTTTTCCCTCTCTAATATTTCCAATCGTTGTTTTTAATTTTTTTAATCTCATAAGGATGGTTATTTAATTGAGTTCACATGAGTACCAAGGCCGAGGTTATAATCTTGTAAACCCACTGATGTACAAAGTAATTTATGGTTGGCCGTTTCAAGGTAGTATTTTTGTCGTGATTATCTCTGTTGCATGTATTTGGTGTCATGTTCATTACTGCGATTTACCTTTAATGAACATACAGTGGCATCTCTTAGATTTTAAGTCTTCGGGACTAAAGGTTTATTTCGAATTATCAGTAGTCCGAATAATAAGGGGATAGACATAAAAAATATAACCGCTAAAATGATTATTATTAGGATTGTAGGTTTTTAATGCGTAAAAGAAACGTCTCAAGCAGAGGTTTCTTTTACGCACACAAAACATAAGATATAGGCAAATATATCATGAATAGTTCATATTCTCTGAATCTAGTATGTCCCAAATTTATATCGAATTAGCGTGTATTTCGAAAATCCGAAATTCGAATTTTCGAGGTTTTACTGTATATGGTTTTAGTTATATCACCCCTCAGACATTTAGTCAGCCCCTAGGACCACCAACGCCGCCACCATGGCCTTCAGTATAGCATAGGACCAACCTAGACTTTCTTTAAAATCATAGGACCACCTAAACCGCAATTCAGTTCTGCAGCACACTCATTCCTACAAACATCCCTAGGACCCCAGGCCTACAGTTCAACCATGGGATTACCAATATCTCTACTCAGACCGGCAGGCAGGCAGGCAGGCAGGCATATTTGTTGCTCGAGATCACTTCCCTGAGAACACTGGTCAGGTGCTCTAACCACCTCAACTACCCGGGTGGTCCAAATCATCACCTAGTTAATTCGGTGCGTTTTGACTTGGGGCGTCTATGATACAGACCACGGCTGGGTTTCCAACAACATTGGAACTTCACAATACATGTCATCATGGAGCTACAATTTCGGTAATTAGTAATGTTAATTTTAATAAAGTCACGTGTCATTGGTTTTGGGAAAAAAGTTGATTTGCGACAAACAAGACAAAATATCATGTTTATTGTATAACCTTATGCATGGAACGCATACTCGAAATTTTACTTTCCTAAATGGCTTGGACTGATTATAAAGCACATTGAATAATTGTGGTTTTTCTGAATATTGGATATATCAAAGTTTTCCTGAAAATTATTGTTTAGCAAGAATTTTCAAAAATCGCCTTATTGATCATTTAAAACAGAATTGGTATAATTTTGTATTAGAACTTTTAAACTGTCTGAATTTTAGAATCTTAAAACAAAATTGTGGTTTTGAAAACTATTTAACCGTATTACCTACATCACGCTAGAGAATCACTGAATTCGAACAGCGCAGTCATCGCGTGGTGGTTGCAGTAAACGAGTGCACAAAATAGTGTACCAAGCTGTTAAAAAGGGTAATTTTACTTCTGAAAACATTCATCGCGTATAATTGTCACCTATAAACCAAGCTGTGCATCTGCTTAACAATTTTTGTTGGTTGAGTGATAGTCGTTACAGCGCCAGAGTTATGCCAAAGATGTTATTTCTTTCCTGAAAGTTTCTGCTTATATTCGGGAATTCGGGCTTACTTTATTTAAAATGCAAAATAACAGTACATTAATGTGAAAAAAGTTCGAAATCTTAGACGGGAGTATTTTGAAAGTTATTCAAGCTTTTCATACTGTACGCATAGTTCTGTACATCGGGTGTTCTGGCCCAGTGATCGGGTGTTTGACTGCAACATGCTGATTTTATTTAGACACTCGACAACTGGGCCAGGACACCCGAACTTTTCTTGGACTTTAATTCGGGAACAAGTTTAGAAAGTGAGTGAGCATGGAATCTAGGATAAATAGCAGCTGAGATATGAGTAATTCTGTATATACATTCTAATAATTGTTCCCCATTTTTTCTCATTTCTAATACTTTAATTAATATTCATGAAACCTTTTTTTAAGATAATTTGCATATTGGATCATTAAGTAAACATGCTATGTATAAGCATTAGATTAGTATCAAGGCTGGTAGCAGCTGAGATGTAGATAATTTTGCATGTACATCACTTAAATTTTCTTTTTACCATTTTCTCTTATTTCTATTCTTTTCATTAATATTCATGAGCAAATTTGATACTTTGTATATCTAAATATCGGATGAAAGTCCTATGTCTTAACTTTCAGTTGGTACCAAGCTTAAAAGTTTAAGGTGAGTTGCTGCTGAGATATGAGTACTTTTGTAGGGACATCCCCATTCTTTAGAAGCGCATTATGCGTTGCCATGGAAACCATGCATTTCACATAGCTCAAAACAGTTTATTCTTTAGGGCAATAATGTTCCTCCTTTAAGTGGTCTCACAAAACAGTTTGACACATATTAGATTTTCCTGATGGTGGAAGATGGGTCTAATTAGACCCTAGGGTATTAAGGAATGTGCATGGTGTTTCTTTTTATAGATACAAAATGTACCATATATTTGGGCATGGACATTATGACACATTTGTTTTAAAACACAACAAATTGTTGATTATCAAAGTTTCATTCTAATTTGAAAGGCTGTTAAACAGTCCAAAATCTTGCTATGATTAAAACTTACATTTAAATAGCAGGATACTGAATAAGGCAAGTTTATATATACTACTAAAAGGTTTTGCATCACAAAATATAGGACATATTTTTAAGTATCATTTTTTCTACTTATACCAAACGTGATTTGTAACTTTAACACTAACTTAGAACGTTCGATTCAGAATCTGACACAACAATATATTTGTTTAAAAAATTGCCTTTTTTCAGTTAGACCAAAATTTTGCAATATTTAAAATTCCACATTTTTCCCATGGGCTTCAGAATTCAGTTTTGGTTTTAAATTCTTACTCTAGAGATAGAGAAATATCATTTTAAGCAAGAAAGTGAAAATTGATTTTGTAAGAGAAAGATGCCATTTTTCACGAAAAATTACAATTTTTGAGAGTTTTTCAAATTTCTCAGTTTAAGCTAAGAAACTCATCTTTCAAAATTTGACCAAAACAGACTGCAAAATTCCTTACTGATTAAATAACATACTCAATATTTGAAAATTTCTGAAGTTGCATTTTGGGATACCTTTAAGAAAGCTGGTACAGGAATTCTGCAAGACTTCAGTTTTAACAGTCAGGGATCTAAAAAAAATCTCAAAATTAGCAGATATTGTTCAAGAATTACATTTTCTTCCAAAAAATGATTTTCACTTTCTTATAGACTAAAACAGTTCTTTACAACCTCTAGAGTAAGGATTTGAAAACAAAACTGAATTCTAAAGCCCTTGAAAAAATGGTGGACTTCTAAAAATTCCAAAATTTTGGTATTAACTGAAAAATGCAATTTTACAGATATCCACATTATGTTTCCAAACAAATTATTGTTGTGTCAGATACTGAATTGAACCCTCAATGACAGTATTAAATTTAAATACAGCAAGAAGTGAGCTAAGCTCACATACCCCAGCGGTAGCCATCAGATGTTGTAACACTTTCAGAGAAAAGAGAAAATTGTTAAAGATTTCATAATCCTAAATCAAGTAGTTTCTGATAAAACTTTGGTGAAAACTGCCAATTTGTGTTTTAAAGAAGTGTCAGAAGGAAATTTAAAAAGAAGTAATGTGCTTTAGCATCTTTATTTTTATCTTCACAATACACTTAATCTACCTGAAGGTGTACACAAAATTTGAAAACACTGGCTCCAATAGGAGAAATCTGCGACAGAAATTTTCATTGTAGAGAAAGAAAATTAAACAAGTAAAGGGACTGATATGCAATATGTGGCTGTTTTTCGTAACAAAATATAACTCAACACTATCAAGCTTTGTACCAAATTTCAGAATCCTAACTCAAGTAGTTGCTGAGAAATATTTGACAGAAAAAATTGTTCATTTGTGTTATAGAAGAGTGACAGAAGGAAAAAATGAAAAGTTGAAACAAAAAGGCAAAATGAGGATTAGCATCTTAATTTTCATTTACACAATACACTTTGCCTTCCTGAAGGTGTACACAAAATTTGAAAAAAAAAAACTGGCTCCAAAAGGAGCATGAGTAATCTGGTACAGAAGTTCTCATTGAACAGAAAGTAAAATGAACAAATAAAGAGACTAATAAGCACTATGTGGCTGTTGTTTGCTAAGCAATACAAATTATCACTATCAAGCTTTGTACCAAATTTCAGAATCCCAACTCAAGTAGTTCCTGAGAAATCTTTGACAAAAATATCCATATGTCTGATATAAGAGTGGCAGAAAGAAAAAAATAAAATTAAAAAAAGAAGGCAACATGAGAATTAACATCTTAAATGTCATTTACACAATACACTTTGCCTTCCTGAAGGTGTACAAAAAATTTGAAAAAAAACTGGCTCCAATAGGAAAATGCGAAATCTTTTACAGACATTTTCATTGGAAAGAAAGAAAATGAACAAAATTTAATAAGGGACTGATAAGCAATATGTGGCTGTGTGCTCGGTTACACAATACAACTCATCACCATCAAGCTTTGTACCGGATTTCAGAATCCTAAGCCAAGTAGTTGCTGAGAAATCTTTGACAGAAAAGAAAGTTTACAGACAGACAGACAGACAGACAGACAGACAGACAGACAGACAGACAGACAGACAGACAGACAAACAAACAAACAGTCAAACAAACATTATTACAGAAAAGGCAAAAGCTATATACCCCCTATACTTCGTACCGGGGGTATACATAGAAAAAATGATACTTAAAAATGTGGTATATATTAGGTGATGAAAACTTTTTTGAGGAGATTATAGACCTAAACGGACATTTATTACCGTGAATACGGTAATAGCCTGGATTAATTATGTAAATTGCCGCCAAACTATGTACTTTTAGTGTAAAGCCATCTTAGGACATATTACTAATGTTTTAAAAACATTGTAAAAAATAAAATATTTCAGTAATATGTCAAATTCCATAATTTTTGGCGGCCATTTGAAAATATGCAAATAAGGACATAAAGACGTCATATTCAGCTTAACAACATTGTTTTTTGGATTCAGCATACCAAATTACCCCTGAACAAGGTGTCAAGCCCTTTTCTTCACAAAAAGTCTGTACTGGTTAATTTTTCTGATTTTCCCCCCTGACAAGGGGTCATAGCTACATGAAGCTGTACAGAATTTGTGTCCACTCCTTATATCCAGAACCCTTGTCTATTTCTTAGAATATTTCACACGTGAACATGTCCACCTCTATGAGACAACTTACAGAGTGAAGGTTTCAGACACTCTGCTTCAAGGTCAATATCATAGCGGGAGATCATAGGTCACATGAACGGGATTTGTGTCAGACTTTTAATATATGGGAGGTCAGAGTAACACAACCAGAATTGATGTACGCTTGATGTATACTATTTCATTAACCAATAGCGTAGCCAGAATACTGAAAAAGTTACACACATCAAAGGGAGACTACTGGATCAAGCAGTGGTTCTCTTCAATTGCGCCCCTTTTCAAAATGGGAACTTTTCTTAAAGGAAAGAATTTGATCCCAGAAGGAGCGAATTCTTTCCCTTAAGAGCAGTTCCTTATGGTATGGTAAATCACTTTTACCGCAATAGGTGACCTCCCTTGAATGTTACTATTTTTATTACGCAGGTGCATAATGGAGTAACAGTTACACTTGAAGACAGTTTTTTTTGTGACACGGCTGTGAAATAGGGTTTCTCGTAAAGTTATAAGGGCTTGTCCTTGTTGACAGAACAATTGGCTGCAGAAGATGTAATTGATTATAAATACTTTAGTTGTTGGGTTACCCTGTTATAAAATTAATGTCGCGTTAGTATGTGACATTCATTTACTCATTGCATGCTGCGTAATTCATCATGCATTTGTCGTCTGCAATTACTTTTTAAATAGAACTTTAAAAATATTCCAGGAAAACGAACCACTAGAGTGTAAACAGTTTGGATCCCGGCCAGGACCGATTGGATCGATCTGGATCCAAACTGTTTGCAAATGTAACAGCAAGCAGACGACTGTCAGACAAAAGTCCCCACTAGTTGTAAAATAGTTAAACTACTATAAGAGCATCGACCTGATATAACAACTGTTTTCATAGCTCGATCATAGTGCGTCTTTATAATCTGTTGGCTTGAGCCGTGTATAATAATCCTTTGTATACATTACATAGGTTAGTTCGTAAAAAACGTTAATTTAAAGTGTGTAGTATAACTACAAAAATAGTAAGTGAGTATGATCAGGAAATACCACAATCACAAACCGCAGACAACCCCGTGGCACCGCGAGGAAGAGCCGCTCAACCATCACGAGACACCAGGAAGACAAATTAAGCAAAGTAACCAGCTCTCTCTTCCCAACCAAGATTATTGCAATACTAGAATGGACATAAAGTGACGTACAACAAAACATAGAACAATTACAGACTCCCACAATGGGAGTAACAATAAACAGAAAGTCAACAACAACAGAACCACCGCCTTAGAACGGACAGCAGCCTAAGTCACCGGGGGGCTTAAATGCATTTTACTGGTACCAAATCTTCGCCCTAGATTCTGCTGTTGTTGAAGTACAAGAAATGTTCAGCTCGCATGGATACCAACTAACTAATGCAATGTATCATCATTGAGAAACACCCTAATCAAATTAACACACCATGATGAAACAAAGAAAATGGCTCATGACTAACAGATAGTCAGAGCTAAAGAAAACCTCAAGTTGAGCCACAGTGGGTCCGTCTACAGATAAGCATCAGGCACCAACTCACCGATTATAGCTTTACGTCAGAGCCGTCATAGAGTCTGAGGCCTGACCAATCGTCGTGGAATTTAAGGGGAAACCATAGCTATAAACCGTGATTGGGTTTAAAACTAGGCATGCAGACTGTCGCATATCCAACCCTTATATAACACAAGTATTAGCTTTTCAAAAAAGCTGACGGTCGTTTAGCCCTATCATTGTATGTATTCTTGCTCACTGCATGCTTCCATTTTGAACTTCTAGAACTTGTACATGTAGATTTATTCTAAGCTCTGATTATTAACATCTGAACTGTGATTTGTTACAATTTAACACATGCTTCCAGCGAGGATGTTGCTTGATCTTTTGAAAGCACCCGGCTTATGCATGGTATGTTATGGTAATGTTACTAGCATGCGACTTATTTAAGGAAAATCATTTGACAACACTAGACAGCATATTTTTCTTAAAACTGATGCGAGAAAATCAAGGTCACAGTGGTCGCTTAACTGTATACGTACAGACTCCGTGACCCCAAGATTTGTCCACAAACCAAATTTGGGATTCCTATGATATATGCTCGTGACACAATTTTTCTAGATCTGAAGGCAGTGGTAAAGATGCGTGACGCTCCATGACCCTAAATTCATTTAGACACGAATTTTGGGATTCCTACCTAAAATAATATAGGAGATATACTCCGGATATGATATGAACACTTAAACACTTAGGACACTAAGGACAGGCAGTTTGATTACTATATGCCTCCCTTTGGGGGCATAAAACCTGTTTGACATGACTGTCATAAGACAGTGCCTGAATTCATAGTAATTCTATGTGATCAGATGTGGATGGCAATCATATAAGTACGTTTACTGATGTGAAGTTCGCTCGCACTCTTTGCCAATCAAGGACGTTTTGACTTTGGGACGTTTTACTTTCGCCAGCTTTTTTGAAAAGCTAAAACTTGTTGCTTTTATAAAAGCGGCAGGGCAAATTGACGCCTTCTTTGTGAAAATTAAAATTCGCAAACGAGCTTGCCTCGCGCTATAGGTAGCCCTATAGATTTCAGGGACAGTTTACTTCGCGCTGTAGGTCAACCCACTATATTTGGTACCCCACTCGTTGTTCGGCAGTAAAATATAGCCTGAGCACGGCATAAAGGTTTGGTCAAAACCTGAATTTGATGTGTGTTTTGATTGAAGTTTATATAAGCGTCCGGCCATGGCCGACCGCAATTAGAACATACTCTAGCAAAACGAATAAGCTGGGAAATATATACACCATAGGGAGGAGAGCGAGGAACATCTCCCATCAAGGAATGGGAAATTTACTATTTCAATCATCCCGTTTATCATAAATTTTAGAAGAAACTATGCCATTTTTTATTGACAAGTTCAAGTCCAAAAGCGGAGCTACTATTTGTTCAAAATAAGGATTATCCATATGAAGCAAGTTTTCTAAATATCTGGAGGTTGAGTTAAAAGCTTCAATAATATCAGTTTGATTATTGTCTGACAGAGACAACATAAAGTCTCTCTCATAACAAAACAATAAAAACAAATCTGCAACAAGAGGAGCACAATTAGTACCCATTGGAGCAAATCCATATTAAAATATATACATATTCTATGAGTTTAACATCTTCGCTACAAATGGAGGCATTCAGAACATGTGGCATGGTGAACATTAATAAATAACGTCATTTCCTAAATATTTCAATGTTGATCTACGTCATTACGTTTGTATATTTCTTATGTAGTATTTTGAATTATTTGTCAAATAAAGCGATGAGATAAACCATTTGGTTTTTTTTCTATCTTTAAAAATGATTCCGTTATTAGCTTTTAAGCATCCTAAGCCCTGTAGTTTTTTTATGCAAACAGAGGGGGGAATAGACTGGATGATTTGGCTTTCATGTTGTGTCTTCCTGTAAATAATTATATAATATAAAGTTCTACAAAATTGCAACATTTTCACCCATTTTTGTGGACTAGAGGACTTAATAACGTACAGAATTTCTGTTTAACATGATGTAATTCAAGAATCGGGACATATAAAAAATACCGTCTAAGTATGTCCCAGCTCCACATATCTACTGGTTTCTGCAAACATTTTCTGTTTAAAACAGTAGTCATAGCTGTGCCGAATAAGAGAAGTTTGCACTTTTTATCAGCTATTAACTGTATTGTTGCACGTTGACCTGATAAACATTGCCTATCTTACAGCATGTGCCTTTATCAGATCATCATGACGTTGCACTTTTTGAATGGCGCCTTCATTGACCTTTAATCGACATGAAAAGCGATAATTACGTCATAATCGTTAGTTTGAAGAGTGAACCAACTTGTGAACTGATACATAGAATACCAGGTTCGCGTCTTTTGATTTAAATTTTAGGCAAGTAAGTTTATTTCTACTTTAATCATAACATGGTCATGTGTAGTCTATATATCAACACATAAATGCAAAATTCCAACGCACAGCCGTAGGTCATTGGTGTACCAACCCCCAAAGTACCAATCACAAAAGGTTAAGCCTATATTGCAACCAACATGAACCCTGGTCTGAAAGCTCACTTAGGATCAGTCCGACCAGGGACCACACTGTTTGCTTCGATTATCAAATTAGTTAAGTGCCTTCAAACATGTATATATCCAATACATATCTGTCATATCTACAGTAGCAAATGACACTTTCAGTACAAAAATATTATTTCCATGGTAAAGATTGACATTTGATATGCGAAAACACAAGCTGTTCGTACTCAGTGCAACCATCTCTATGAGATTTTCCACTTGGCAGAAAAGCAAATGTTTCCCAATATAGTTATAATGGACCGTATAATATCCACGGCCATGCATATGATGCCATCTACAGTATAGTGGGTTCAAATGGCTACATCGCATCCAACAATTCAGAAAAACCGTAAGTGGGAGATACGCATGTGACAAACAACACATGAAAACATAACATTTATAAATGTTGTGCCTATTGACCATATCTCATCTTAAAAGCCTTGAAAATATAGAATGAAAGATTACTTAATATTCTCTTATTTGTAGTTGACATTAATTCTTTAAGTTTTAATATATTAGGTCTTTTCAAATAATACTTTTTAATATACTGATTTCTTAAATCGTTATATAAGCTACACTCTAATAGAAATGAAATTCATCCTCAAGTTTGTTACATGTTATACAGGTCCATTACAAAAGTTATTTCACTACGCAATATTTCAAAAGTTTTTTCACATTCTTATTATACATTAATGGTCTATGTTTTACCATGCATGTAATTAAATTCTCATGCCATTTTGTTTCTATAAATCATATCAACGTATAATCAGACAATAGCTGTATATAATATCTAATACATTTCAATGCAAAACACAACAACATTACCTTAAATACATTCAAATGAAAACACAACAACAGTGTATGCCTACATCATAAAGTCAGTATTTTGTTGCATCTCTGTCTGCTTCAAAAAGATCTGCATTTTTCCTTGGCAATGAATTGTAAAATCTTCCAGGACGTTAAGTGCTACACTATACCACGCTTAACATACTCACTTCCATATCACTTCCAGTTTACATGGCATTTGTTCACCAATCTCTATCTTCATTATATTCCAAACGTTTTCTATGAGATTCATGTCCGGCAAATTTCCTGGTCATTCCAGAAGGCGTATTCCTTTACAGTCTAGGAATATTCTAGTACTTTTAGAGTTATGGCATGGCGCGAGTTCATGCATAAAATATATCCCTTCTGTAGGAACACAAACAATTTACATGTCATTTCATTATCATGAATAATATCACTCTGGTATTTTGCACTATCAATGTACACCATTCACGTTACCTGAAGAGACTGACCTCTTTCTGTTGTAAATGGCTCCGCGGATTTGCACACTTGCTGGCAATTTTACAGTAGTCTGAATTAACTTAGCTTGATATTTTACATTCTGTTTGCGCCAAACACGACAATGGCGTCGATTGTTATGACTGTGAAATACAGACTAATGTGAATGCGTAATGTGCCCACAGAATGGATATATCTTTATGCATGATCTTGCTTCATGATATAACTCTAAAAGAACTAGAACATGCCTAGAATGTAACGAAATTATCGTTCTGAAATGGTCAGGATATTCGCCAGAAATGAATTCCATAGAGAACGTTTAGAAGATAATGAAGAAAGATATTGGTAACCAACTGCCGTGTTTAAAAGCAGAGATGTGGCAGCGAGTATGTGAAGCGTGTAGCACCGAACGTTCTGGAAGAATTTAACAGTTCAATGCTAAGGAAAATTGCAGATCTTATTAAGCAATGGAGGTGCAACGAATACTGACTTTATGATGTATGCGTATCGGTATATAGTTGTGTTTTCTCATGGCATGTATTTAAGCATGTTATTGTGTTTTCATTGGAATGCATTTAATATTTATATACAAATGTTGTCTGATTATACGTTGATGTGATTTATAGAAACAAAATTACATGATAAATTAATAACATGTATGGTAAAACTTAGACCATTTATGTATTTAAAAAATGTGAAAAACCTTTGAAATATTGCGTAGTGAAATAACTTTTTTAATGGACCTGTACATTTTCTATCATCTATCGGTATTCTATTTGGCCTAGCCCATCTTCCTACCTCAATTTCTAATCTATGAGATGAAATTCTTAATTTTGCCATAGCAACTCTAAAGTTTTAACCTTAACAAAATCCAAGTAAACCTGATGTTCAAAAGAAGAAAATAATGAATAAATAGCTCTGCTTGATTCTGCAAGTCTGCCGGTCCATCCTTGGGAGGAATTATCTAATAATTTTGTTTAAAACACATAAAAACACATTCTTATTTCCAACCCTCTGATTCACCCAAACTTCATAAAACCCCAGTGTTGATAATAAATGCTTCACTCTAGATGCTCAATTTAGACAATTTGGCTTATTTTCAATATCATTCATCATTAGTTGGTATGCTAGCTTGATATACTTGTTTTCCTCTGCTTCTAGTATTTTAAACCAAAAATTTACAACCGAAAAAAAGACAGAGTTTTGTAATGGTGCCTACCAAGCTCTCCATACACAAAATCATTCTGACTTGACCTTTTTATCCCTAGACGCTTCTTACAAAACTGCAGGTGCACTCTCTCCTGTTGTACAGGTTTTGAAAATCCCAAAATTTCTCCCCCATAAGTCAAAATGGGAGTAATTAATTTGTCAAAAAGCTCCAAATTTTGCTTAGGAGAGATGTCAGTAAATTTATAAAGATACTGGTTTAATTTAAAGATTGCTTTAAGAGCTTGTCCTAATAAGGTTTTATGGGTTTCAGTAAAAGAACCACCAATCGAAAACGTAATGCAAGATAGACAAACTTATATACACTTTCTATCCTATTCCCTTGAAAAGTAAAAGATAAGTTTCTTGGTAAAATACCCCCTTTTCGAAAAAACATTACCTCGTTTTATCAATATTTACGGTTAATTTCCATTTTTGACAGTAATCATTTGGTATATCTAAACCTTTCTGTAAACCCTCACTAGTATTTGAAAATATAACAATATCGTCCGCATACAAAAGTAGATACAGTTTTAGCATGCCTATATAAATACCTTCAGCACCTTTTTGGATCAATTCTTTTTCTAAGTCATTAATGTACATGCTAAATAAAAAGGGAGATAAATACTTCCCTTGCCTTACCCCTATATGACTGACAAACTCACAACTAAGAGTATTGTTAAACTTAACCCTACTTTAAATACTTTTGTTCATTGATCGGATTACATTTAGAATCTTACTTCTAATCCCACTTTCTATCAACTTAAACCAAAGAACATCCTTAACAACAAAATCAAATGCTTTTCTAAAATCAATGAATGGTGAGTATAAATTTTTATTATTATTTAAACAATGTGTAATTAGACTATGCAATACAAATATATTATCCAAGGTTCCCATGCCTTCTCTGAAGCCAGCTTGTGCCTCAACATAAACATGGTAAGTTTTGGCCCAGTCATTTAATCTGGTGTTAAGAATATAAGTACAAAGCTTACCTATTACACTAAGAAGAGTGATGCCCCTGTCATTCTCAACATTCTCAACACGTCCCTTTTTGTGTATAGGGACAATGTATCCCTCACCCCCTGCATCCTGGAAAATACCTGAATCAAATATTTTATTAAAAAGTACATGTATATATTCAATTAAACCGTTTATACCATATTTAACAAATTCATTTAAAAGCAGATCTTGGCAGGAACTTTTACCACACTTCAAAGACTGTATCCCTTTTCTAATCTCACTTTGACTGATTTCAACATCTAACTCCTGAAACATTATAACTAATTCACCTTTTACATATCTCTCAGTATAAAACAAAATATCATCATCTGCTTGAAAAAAGTGCTGTCAGGGTTGTTAATTGTCCTAAAATAATCAGCAAAATGCTGTGATGTAAATTTCTTGAATGAATTAGATGGACAAAGATTCTTCAGCAATTTCCAATGATCTTTTGCATTTTCATATCAAGCCTTTTCACATTTTTGAGTTTCTGTTTTCCTGAAATCAAACCTGCTTTTTCTTAATACCTTCTTATAATCTGATCTAGCTTGTACCATATTTTCCCTACATACGTCATTATGTTTATTTGCGCGATACATACTTAAAGAGTTATAAAATACATTTCTTTTAAACTTACAATCTTCATTATACCATGTCTGGTTGCTCTCAACACCTAAAAAGTCAGCATTGTTTTTACTAGAAATGTTTTTTCTTGAACAATGGTGCACAAATAGTTTCAACTGTATCCTGGAACAGTCCCACACTTTCATTTATGTCTACATTTGCAGTCAACAAATCATTTTTAAGTTTTTGAAGGTCAGAACGCACACTTTCGGAATCTGAAGGCTCGGCTTCCAGAACGCATGTTGAATCGGTCGACAAGCCTCGCAATTCAACAAGCGTTCTCCAAGCCTTGCCATCAAAGACACTCACCTAGTATTCTCTAAATCTCAGCAAGCCTCGCTACTATGTTAACAAGCGTTCTCAAAGCCTTGCCTGGTAAACTTGATATCAAAAGACACTCACCTAGTATTCTCTATATCTGGGCAAGCATCGCGATGTCAACAAGCGTTCTCGAAACCTTGCCTGGTAAACTTAATATCAAAAGACACTCACCAAGTATTCTCTGTATCTCGGCAAGCCTCGCGATGGCAACAAGCGTTCTCAAAGCCTTGTCTGGTAAACTTGATATCAAAAGACACTCACCTAGTATTCTATATTGATCCACCTTTATGTCTGTTAACTTTTAACACTGGCTAAAAGATTTTCATCAAATAGGAGTTACTGTCCTTGATTTTGCAAAATTTGAGGTAAAAAAAGATCAATAAATATTCCTTATGAATGCACTAATAACCCCAAAATATTGGAACGAATACTGAAGTACTCTACAATTGTGATATATTTCGATGACTTCGTCAATTGTATTAATAGCAACATCAAAAATGTGTATTTGCAACTGTTTGAGCCATTTCCAACTCTTTATTTGTGCCAGAGTTGATAATCATTGCAAAAAGTGGCTTGGGTAACAATATATAATTCAATGCCACGGAAACTTTTATTTTATTAGTAAATCTTCTCAAAAATAGTTTCTACACATGGACAACTGCAGAAAGCATCAACACATTATTACAAACACTTTAAGTCTGTTGAAAGTAAATGTATTCCTTGTTATGGAACTAAAAATTTACAATATTTGAATCTCTTTCTATAGGGTGAAAATTGTTCAGATTTCCTATAGATTCAGCGCACGTAGATCTACTCATGTTTATGATATAGGCCTACAAGTAAAAAGTAAAAATGTATTTATTTTTTGATTTCCTAAACTATTTTTTGAATATGTAGATCTAGTGATCGAATGGAAAACTTGTAATTGTAACATATTTTGATTTTATTGGCGTTTTTGAATATTTGGGCCAAAATGAAGCATTTTCTTAGAAATTATACATGAAAGCGTTTATGTATCAAGTGTGTGGTAAGATCTGGCCTATAGCTGATTTCATAGGCCTTCCGTACTTTTCCAGATTTTCATCGGGACTAAAGTCACATGTACTTATATCACATGACTTTCTCAGCTAATGGAAATTTGTTCCATTACCACGAGACCGAGCATCCATGTGTGCTCGAGGCCAGCATCAAAACACCAAAAAAAAAAAATTACTGTTTTGTAAGCAAACAGGCTTGTATATATTGCATACGATGTGAGGATTAGTTGTAAGGGGCCACTTAGAGCCGCTTTGTATGTTTATTATCACCTCGAAAACCAATTTTATGTGTTTCAAACAGCACCCGTGGTTGTTTACAGGCTGGTGATGTCAACATTTAGTACGTCACGGCACCGGTGTTACTGACTGAGGCGGTGTTTATGGAAACATTTCCCCATTTGAAGAATTACTCAAAATATCGTCAAAAACATCATTGGTAATGTGGCATCGAGCTATCAAGTCAATCTAGCGATAGAAATTCCAAATACATGTATAACCGAAAACTACATAAATTCGCATGATTTCACTTGTCGTCATTGGGTATCTGCAATGCTTATTTAAAGCTGCATAGTCTGTAACTTTTGATCTTCTAATTTTAAAAATATTTTTTTTTATTTTTCAAGAACACAGTAAAAATACTCAAATTCAGGTAAACATTTTACAAGTTTCGTAAATCTTAACAAGTTATCACTATCAAAACAACTGCATTTATGTTAAAATTCAACGGTCTAGAATTATTGGAGGGACGCAAATAATTACCATCAAGAGAAAAAAAACACCTATTTGATAAGATAATTCACTTTTCCATGCAGTTTTCAGCTGTACTGAACATTTTTATAGTGAAAACATAGCTTAATTCTACTTTTACAAATGATTTAAAAAGAAAACAAAAAATTTCGAAAAATGTTCATAGTTACAGAGTATGCAGCTTTAAATATACGTCACGTTGTTGGGAAGTGTTTTTGATTGGCCGGAAGGAAGACTGGGACCTTGTTTAGCGGCAGATAACATGACAGATAATGTCTATAAGGATGATTCAGATGAAAAATAGTTTTTTAATAACGGATTATTTCAAGATGTCACTCATTAAGGGGTGATTCAAAATCGACTGAGGTCTTCGAATCTAATGTGCGTATTTGAGAACGGTCTGTTGTCGGTTCATGAGTTGTGTTGATTGAAATTAGTATAGCTAATCTACAAATGTTTTAATTGTGTGCATAGTACATGAATTATGTTTATTAGAAAAATATAGAAACACTCATATTCATAATACGGTAACAGTATTCCAGGAGTTAATTAAGAAAATACTCCATTGTTTCTAGATTTTTACAACAGAAAAAGAGAAAAAAATATTTATAAAAAATACTTATGAAAATTGAAGACGTGTATGACATTTACTTCATATGTGTATATTCATTATACAAACTTTTAGCCTGATCATCCGGCGCCTGCTGATAGGTTTAGACATGCGCGGATCCAGAAAATTTCGTCGGCGGTCCTTATGTAGCGTTCTTTTTGTCATCAACGTGTTTCACAGAGAGCCGTACGGACCTCCCTCGAGAAGCAATTGGACCCAAGGTCCAATTGCTTTGGGCCCAATTGCTTTTTGAGAGGGGCCCGTACCAGAATTTCTAAGGAAATATATGGCAACTTGTAACTTTCCAGGGAGGGGAGGGGTCCGGACCCACTGTCGCCCCTCTTGGAGTTTGCTTCAGAATAGCAACAGTTAATAAGCTGTTTATATGGTGTACCAAAAGGGTCAAAAAGCACCGAAGTGGTCGACCACTCGGTGTACGCCTATTTTGATATACACGTCCACGTCTAAATATAGACATGCACGTCTATATTTAGACGTGGACGTCTAATTTTATATACACGTCGACGCCTAAATATAGACGTCTACCCGCAATTTAAACATCCACGTCTAAATAGACGTGGACGTCTATATGCGGGTGGACGTCTATATTGCGGGTGCACGTCTATTTAGGCGTCGACGTGTAAAATAGGCGTACACGTCTATATTTAGGCGTGGACGTGTAAAATAGACGTACACGTCTATTTAGACGTGGACGTCTAATTTGCAGGTGGACGTCTATATATAGGCGTCGACGTGTATATTAAAATAGACATCTACGCCTATATATAGACGTGCACGTCTATATTTAGGCGTCGACGTGTATATCAAAATAGGCGTGCACCGAGTGGTGGACCACTTCGGTGCTTTTTGACCCTTCTGGTACACTGGTAGCGGTGGACGAATATTGCAATATTGAACGAACCAATCAGAAAGCAGCTCTTATATCCGGGTTGTAGGCATGCTGTGTAGCCGCACAATGGCAAAACACACGTTTAATTCAATGATGAGTACTTATTGAAAACGATGGAAAATCAATTTATACACATATTTATTATTTATTTATTTATTTTTTATTTATTTATTTATTTATTTATTCAGTACCGGGTCCAGAGGAGGTTAAAGGTTGTCGAGTTTTGTTTAATTTTCATAGATATTTCTTAGTTAAATGTAATAAAAGATTTTGGTAAAGTCGACCTCTCCCCATCACCTTACCCTCTGTTATTATTTGTTAAATTAGTTATTACTTACTTATAGATTCTTTAGCATGTACAAGACTGTCACCAACCCAAACTCGATTATTAAATCATACATGTAATTATAAAACTCTCCATCTACTTACCCGTTTCCAAGCCATTATAAGTAACCCATAAATACATCCATTGTAACTGAATGATTTCGAAGAAATAAGAACTGGTAAAAAAATCTGCGAACTTGTATTAACTTTTTCATGATTGTTTGATAGAGTATTTTATGACAGCAATAAATACCGTTACAATATACATGAACATCCTGTCATAAAATGTCAAGTTTTTAGAATTTTCACACCTTCATAGATAATGTATCTAAATACCTGCGTACCGAATTTATGAACTGTCGAGAAAACCTGCCTACGGAGTTTCCTGTGAGATATCATCCGGCTTTGAAGGGCAATTTGTACTAAGTCAACTTAAACCTTAGCCTGTACTTTAGTCACCTCAGTGGCGGATCCAGAGGGGGTTCGCTCAAACACCCTCCACGCCGCCCATGTTTTAATTTTCCTATGAAAATGAAATCATTTGGTCACACATTCATGGTATATTTGACAAAAATGAGATAAAACAGCAAGGCGAACCCCCACACTTTTATACATAAGAACCCCCTTTTTAGAAATCCTGGATCCGCCGCTGCAACTCGTACCAATTTTTGTTCAACTCGAATATTAATTAGAGCCTTAAATTTATTCGACATGCGACTTTAATGCTGTTTTCATCTTTATTGTCTTCAGTTATTGTTTTATCCCCAGAGAAGATGACACGAACCTCATATTTTATTAATCCAAAACCAGATAATCGCACTTCAACCATGTCATGGCAGCGCAGTGGCTTAGTGGTAGAGTGCTTGACTCGAGACCGAGGGGCCGCGGGTTCAAGCGTCACTGCCAAGCGTCCTTGAGCAAGACACATTAATCCTAGCTTAGTACTGGTTCAACATAGGAAGACCCGCCCCTACATAACTGAAAGATTGTTGATGAAACGTAAAAGAATCAAATCAAACAAACAAAAAATCAACCGTGCCATTACCAATCTTTTCTTAACTCTCAAATTCTCTTCATGTTACAAAAAATCATGTCATAACCGATGTCTATTGAACGTGACCGAAAATGCATAATTGCAATAATTCGCACATACGAGAAGAGAGTTTTTGCGTGATAAGCACGTTGGGATATGTTATGGACAGGGCTTTGGGTTCGGGTGGAGATCGTACAATGTTGGCAGTTTAAGTGGTCGCTTTGTTAAATTGTAAGCAGACAAAACACAAACAGTATTTTATACATTCGAGAACCATAGATTTCAGCTGAAAAGAGAAGTTCAAAAGAATTATTTTTATCGGTTCATCAAATATTCGAAAATTGCCTGCCTGCCTGCCTGCCTGCCTGCCTGCCTGCCTACCTTTTTGCATTAGACTATTCGCCGGAATGGCCTTATCTCACAAGCATAATAGTGAGTACCAACAACGTGACATTTTGACATGAATAGACTCCGACCAGCCGGGGCAGCCTCCTTTTTAAGCATAGAAACTCCTATTCTGGTCGGTCAGTAGCATAACAGTCATATAATATTTCAGCGACTTGCAAAGGTTCTGATCAGGTTGCGCGTATGCTTATGCGCAGGCCGATTTGAGATTTTACTTGTCGCAAATTCCGCATTGTTGGAAATCTCATGTTTTGGCTCAATTATTTTTGAATTCATATTGGAATTAAGCCATTGCTTCTCTGGTACAATGGAGAGCAAACAAAGTGTCTTGCTCAAGGACACACTCGGTGGTTTCGAAACTTATCGTCGTGTTGGCACATTTACTCCTCGAAAATACTGGATGTTGTTTACCTAGGAATATGTTGCTCCGTCCCGACATGAATGAAAAATTGTCGACTGGGACGTTAAGCCACAGAACGATTACAACACACGGCAGCGATAAGTTTTATACCCTGACCGTTCCCTCAATGTCCGCCTCTCTACCACGGAGCCACTTACTCCCCAATATTATGCTGACTCGTTCGTAAATAGCATTTATGGTGATAACTATCTCGTATTTTGCCTTTTTCAGTGAGTAAATAAACAAATTTAAACTTCTCCTTTGGATTTTTAATCCCCCCATCACCATTTATGTAGTGCATGCGCAAACGCAGAGGGGACAGGCGTCCGGACCCCTTCCCCTGGAAAATAGTAAAGCTGTAGGGTTCCTGGTCCGAATCCTTTAGAAGATCGAAGCTACCAAGCCAGTATTCAATGTTGGGCCACCATCGGTCCGCTAGCGAAACGTCATTTAAATGGCGTTTCGCTGGCGGGCCGATGATTGCCTGCTTTTAATGTATTTGGATCCCCTCTCTCCTCACCAACTAAACAGAGAAGAAGTTTGTCAGAGTTGGGCCCCTTCTGAAAAAACGTTTTGGATCCGCGCATGTAGTGGCTAGGAGTACGGATCCGTGCCTCTAGCCCACTGGGCCAGGGATACAGATGGATCTGTATTCATAGCCGGCCAGCCAAGGGATACGGATCAGTATCTCGGGCCAGCTTAGCGTCTAGAATCTTGGCTATCGTTTAAAAATACGAAACGGAAAAGTCGCTTGCTCGATCAGTCGTTGACCAGGCAGGGATCACACGGAAATCCGCGGCTAGCCTTTGTCGCGGATTTCCATGATATTGAACTTTTTGGAAGGTAGCGGTTTTCCATGACTTTAAAAAACGCTAAATATATCTCATTGGGGAGCAGTTATTGTTTGTACTTTATAAGCGTCACGGAAATCCATGACATCCTTTGTAAATATCTACCATTTAAGTTTGTGCACGCATGGTATTTGTTGTATCGTTGTCAACCTTAGCTCAACTTGAGGTTTGCTTTAGCTCTGACATCTGTGAGAAATTAGCTCTTTTCTTTGTTTCATCTTAAGGTAGTGCGGGACCCATGTCAAAAGATAACCATACTTTTACTTAAAAGTAAGAGTGTAAGAGTTATCGTTCCTGAATCTTGTTTTTAAAAGAGAATACTTATTTGTAAGACGATAGATATTAATCTCCCCTGACAACTCTTTGATGCTTGAAACGTTATTCTGTAAGTAGTTTGCTTTCACAAAAAGAAGGAATGCAAGTATTAGCTTTTAAAAACATTACCCAGAGTATGAAGTCATTCAGTATTTTGATGGTTAAAAGTTGCGGACCGTATAAATAAACATACTATATACATGTCTCGGTTGCTATTTCTGCATGCTGCCACTAACCTAAGACCCACCCCAACCCCGAAAAGGGGGGGGGGGGGGTTGTAGACGTGCACATGCCTTGTATGTGACATTCTCATGTTTTAGGTCCCATGGAGGTACATGATCACTAATGTTTTATGGAGAAATGACGTTTTTGTTTTGTTTGTTTGATTTGATTCTTTACGTCCCATCAACAATCTTTCAGTTATGCGGGACGGGTCTTCCTGGGTTGAACCAGTACTAAGCTAGGATAAATGTGTCTTGCTCAAGGACCACAACGCAGTGACGCCGGTGAGGCTCGAACCTTCGGTCTCGAGTCAAGCACTCAACCACTGAGCCACTGCGCTCCCTGGAGAAATGACGTAACTATTTTAATTACCTTATCACACCGGATAGGCAGCAATAAAAACAGTCTAAACAATCGATGAATGCTGATAACAAATTGCTAGAAACAGTGTTTGTGATTGCCATTTGTTGCCTATCGGGTGTACAAACAACAATCCAAAATTCTGTTACTTACAATATTTAACTACGTTCGTCGATAGCATTAACGTTTTCGATTGCCGCCTATCTAGTATGTTTTTGATATACTGAAGACGTAGCCAAAACAATCTGATACAAGGGCTAGGAGTTATTTCATGTTTCTGTTGAAAAAATTATTTTGTTTCGTTGCATGTTTCATGATGATAAAATGGACATTTCTGCATACATTTTAATAAAATTAATTGGAACTGCATGTGCCTGAAAGGAAGATATATGACAATAAAACATTCTTTTCTGTATATTAACGGTAGGCAAGCATGGTACAGATGCGCGGATCCAGGAATTTTGACGTCATTTGGGCTTGGCAAACGTTAATAGACAGAAGAATGTATCATCCTTTTATTGTTATATACCTTATAATAAGTGTTTACTATAGAAACTTGAGGTGTTTCAATCGCTGACAATTGTACATTTTATTTAATAATGTGTCATATTTTGGTTGATCGTTGACCAATCACTGACCCCGGGCTTTATTTTCGATAAAACATGACTGCAGAGGGCTTAATTGCCATTTCAACCTGCTCACGGATATCCTCTGCGAGTTAAGATACCGTCGCTTATGCTTTATTGAGAAATGACCAAAATATTCAATTATCATAAGATACGCTACCTTATTACATCGGATAGGCGACAATCGAGAAGGTTCTGAACAATAGATGAACGTGGATCGCAAATCGCTAGAATTTACCATTTGTCGCCAGTCAGGCAAACAAACTGCAATCCAAAAAGTCTGTGTCTGACGGTATTTGATCAACGTTCGTCGATAGCATCAACGTTTTCGATTGCCACCTATCCGGTATGTGAATTGATACAATGAATACGTAACCAAAACAATCTGAAACAAGAGCTAGGAGTTATCTACATTTTTCAGTCATGTTTCTGTTGAAAAAAAGTTTGTTTCCACACCGGATAGTGAGCAATCGAAAACACTCTTAACCATTGACGAACGCAGATCAAAATTCGCTAGAAACAGTGTTTTGATTGCAAAGTGTCGCCTGTTCGATGAGTGATGGTAATAAAAAAAACTATGATTCTAACTATTTTCGGTCTATAATCGTCGATAGTATTGATGTTTTCGATTGCGCCTATAAGGTGTGGTTTTGTTGTATGCCTCACGATGTTACAGTGGACATTTTATTTGGAAATGCTTTTGCTTGAAAGGAAAGTATTCTAGAACTTTTTGGATACTGTAAAGGCGGCACCTCATGACTGCCTTGTTAGTCTACTTTAGACATGGGTAAAATCTGAAAATGAGGCGTTATAACTACATTCGAAAGTGTTTGTTTATTGTTTAACATTAGTATAGAGGCAAACAGTGTGGACCCAGATCAGACTGCTCTAGATCTACACTGTTTGTTTAAGAGGCTTCATAATATTTCAATAGACGATAAAAACATACGATTATGTTGTAATATACGCTTTAAGGGTTAATAAATGTGGGTTCAGTGCATTAACGGACAGGACTTTCATGAACTGCACGCAGACCTGCGCGGCTCAAGCAACTTTTAAACGCTTAACCAATGGATAGAACCTGATTTCCATTCTTGAGCAGTTGAAATAACCGAACCACGCCCAGATATTAAAACTAAAGTTGCCACCTTTACAGTACCCAAAAAGTCCTATAATATATAACAATGACAATATAACATTCCTTTCTGTATATTAACGTTTGTCAAGCCCTTGTGCGATAATGTGTTGCAGGCCTCACCGCTGTGTGGTTCTGGTTGCAACACATCACATTCAGACTTGCCAAACATTAATACAAGGAAAAGAATGTTTTATCCTCTTTTTGCATATTTGTATGTTTATTCTTTAAAGCTGCATTATCTGTAACTTTTGATCTTTTCATTTTAGAAATAATGTTTCTATTTTTCAAGAACATAGTAAAAGTACTAAAATTTAGGTATACATTTTACCTTTTTCATAATAATTAACTAATTATTAGTGCCAAAACAACAGCATTTATGTTAAAATTTATCCGTCTAGAATTATTGGAGGGACGCAAATAATTACAAACAAGAGAAAAACACCCGTTTTAATAAGATAATTCACTTTTCCATGCAGTTTTCAGCTGTAGAAATTAGATTTATTGTGACAACATAACTTAAATCTACTTTTACAAATGATTTAAAAAGATTTTTTTTTTCGAAAAATGTTCATAGTTACAGACTATGCAGCTTTAAATGACATTTAGATCTATGCATCAGGAATAAAGCTATAATTTTTAGCTTTTATCTACATAAATCCTACGTGTAAGAAAGCATCAAAGTATCAAGACATGCTATAGCCATGCTTTAATGAGAATCATAATGTAATGTGCTGGGTCACATATGCTAGGTCAAAATCTTTTTTGTCATTTTCTACGCCCATTTGTCAGTGCTTAATCAATAATAGCTATGTCTCCGCCCAGTGATATAAATAGGGCGTAGACAAACAAAAAAATTGGTTGAAAGGAGAGACAACACTTATTATAGTCTTTATTTTTTTGGAAAAATCACCAAAACAAAAAAAAACGAGCACGGTGACACATATTTTTTATTCAATCATTAGATTCTTCATGAAAATATCTTTGTAAAAATATGTTTTTTGTTGTTCCAGTTACATTCTCTAATATGTTTATTTTGAATATTAATGTTTTTTTCGGCATTTATTCGTTTGACTCAATTAGGATTTTGCTTAATAAATTGTGTAAATACATGTTATTTCACTATTTTTTGTTTTTATTTATATCTCTGGTGTGAGTAGTATTTGTTCTGAAAAAAACTGTATTGCGTTTCTTGTTAATTTGTTAACAAAATCTGTGTTTGTTTATTTCAAAAACCTGCGATTTTGCAGTTTTTGACATCAAATAACTTTTTAAAAAGAACGGTGAGGTATTGTTTTTTTTTGTCTTAGATTATAAGTATAAGTCTATATTATAATATATTAAAAGATAAAACACTTTTGGACATATGCCGGTGAGTCCGGTACTACCTTAATGTGTTATTATGCCTCCCCCTGGAAGGGTCGGTTGATATATTGTTTTTCCCCTTGCGTCTGTCTGTCTGTCCGTCACAAAATCCTGTCCGCTCTATGACTTGATTACCGTTAGAGATATTTAAACGAAACTTCATACATTTGTAAAGCACATCCAGACGACCCGTCATGCACAGGAACCATAACTCTTCAGTGCACGTTTATTTATCGAATTATTCCCCTTGTAACATAAATAAGGACATTTTGTCCACTCTGTAATTTGAACACTGTTCAAACTTCATACACTTCTAGAGCACAATGTGACAATGCGTCATGTACAAGAACGATAACTCTTGCATATTTATTCTTCAAATTATTCCCCTTGTAACATAACTAATTGCAATTTTTTGTCCGCTCTGTAAGTTGAACACAGTTAAAGCTATTTGATTTAAACTTCATACATTTCTAGAGTACAATAAGACAATGTGTCATGCACAAGAACCGTAACTCTGCTTTAGATATTTTTGTAGTTATTTCCCTTTGATCATTTGTAATGCTATTTCGTGTCCGCTCTATAACTTGATAACCGTTAGAGGTAATTCAAGGAAACTTCATACATTTGTAATAAGAGGATAAAACATTCTTTTCCGTATATTAACGTTTGCCAAGCCCGAGTGAGATGTGTTGCAGCCCGAACCGCGAAGCGGTGAGGGCTGCAACACACTATCACACGAGGGCTTGGCAAACGTTAATATACGGAAAAGAATGTTATATCGTCATTGTTATATACCTTCCTTTCAAGCACAAGCAGTCCCAAATTATTTTATACAATTGTATGCAAAAAAATTCCACCGTAACATCATGAGGCGTACAACGAATTCACACCAGATAGGCGGCAATCGAAAACGTCAATATTATCGACGAACGTAGACCAAAAATAGTAAAAAAAACAGAGTTTTTGATTGCCATAAGTCGCCCGACTGGTGACAATTGGCAATCGAAAACACAAGTTGTAGCAAAATCCGACCCGCGTTCATCGATTGTTTGCCAAGAGTTTTCGATTGCCGCATTGCCGGTATGGAAACATTTTTTTATAACAGCAACATGAAAAATGTCAATTATTCCTAGCAGTCCTTGTTTCGGATTGTATTGGCTATGTATTCAGTAGGCCTATATTCAATAAACACTTCACGTAGGGGGCAATCGAAAACGATAATACTATCGACGAATGTAGATCTAAGATTGTTAGAAACAGAGTTTTTGATTGCCGTTTGTCGCCCGACTGTAAATTATTCCTAGTAGCCCTTGTTTTGGAGTGTTTTGGCTACGTATTCAGTAGGCATATATTAAATAAACACTTCAGATAGGAGGCAATCCAAAACGCTAATGCTATCGACGAACGTGGATCCAAGATCGCTAAAAACAGAGCTTACGACTGCCGTTTGTCGCCCGACCGGCGACAAATGGCAATCGAAAACACTGTTTCCAGTGATCTGTGTTCCACGGTAATCGATTGTTCAGAGCGTTTTCGATTGCCGCCTGTCTGATATGATAAAGGAGCGTATTTTATGCTAATTGAAATAGTTTGGTCATTTCTCCATAAAACATTAGCGACGATATATCTTAACTTGCAGACGATGTCCTTGAGCGGGCTGTAATGGCGTTGCAGCCCTCTGCTGCCATGTATTAATGGGAATGAAGCCCGCGGACAGTGATTTGTCGCATTGCGACACGTTAAATTTAGATGAAAAGTACAACTGTCAGCGATTGAAACACGTCAAGTTTCTATAAACACTCATAAGGTATATAACAATGCGCATTCAGATGATGTGTAATTCACAAGAACCGTAACTCTAACATGTATATTTTCAAATTATTCCTCTTGTAACACATTTTTGTGATTTTTTGAGACCTAAAAGGGGGAGACATTTTTTTTTCGTAGAAAAACAATTCTAGTTTCTCTGTGGTGATATACTGCATTAGTTAGGAAGCCTAAATGCAAGCTAAACAGTTTTGCGTTTTAACAACAACAAAATCTAGGGCGAAGAATTGGCGGCTATAAAGTGCATTTAAGTCCCACATAACTTAGGCTGAAACAAAAACAGTTTGTGAGTATCATCAGGAAATACCACAATCACAAACTGCAGACAAAACCGTGGCATCGTGAGGAAGAGCCACACAACAAACACGAGACACCAGGAAGACGAACAAAGCAAAGCAACCAGCTCTCTCTTCCCCATCAAGATGATTGCAAAACTGGAATGTACACAAAGTAACGCACAACAAATAGAACAATTAAAGAATCCCACAGTGGGAGTAACAATCACCAACGAATCAACAACAACAGAACCACCGCCTTAAAACGGGCATCAGCCAAAAGTCACCGGGGAGGGGGGGGGGGGCTTAAATGCATTTTTACAGGTACAAAATCTTCGCCCTAGATTCTGCTGTTGTTGAAGCACAAAAATGTTAAGCTCGCATGGAGGATTCCTAACTATTACAGTGCATCGTCGAAGAGACAAGCAATTAAATTAACGTACTATGATGAAACAGGGAAAAGGGCTCATGACTCTCAGATAGTCGGAGCTAAAGAAAACCTCAAGTTGAGCCACGGTGGGCCCAGCTACAGCCAAGCATCAGGCACCAACCCACCGATTAAAGCTTTACATCATAGCCGTCATTGAGTCTGAGGCCTGACCCACCGTCGTGCAATTGAAGAGGAAACCACGGCTAAAAACCGTGATTGGTTTTAAAACCAGGCATGTAGACTGTCACATGATATCCAAGTTATATCCATTTTTATAACGTTTGATAATCTTTTTGAATTGATCACTAAAATAAGGGTTTCCAACAATTATTTTGAATTTATAAACTAAATCATCCTAAAAAATATAGGTTCTGATATGCCCTGTTGCAGAAGAGTTTTAAACCAATATTGTATTTAACAATTTACTCTTGAGTGTCTGTGGTAGAGTTTAGAAAATGCTTTTCGAATTTTATGATATCTATAACCTTGTTTTTATAAATTAGCAGTCAAAAATAGGGTTCTGTTGTTGAAATCATCAATATTAGAACACACTCTCGCAAAACGAATAAGTTGCAAAATATATACACCATAGGAAGGGGGGGGGGGGGGGGCGAGGAACATCTCCATCAAGAAATGGGAAATTTACTATTTCAAAATCAAAATTATTAGACTTCAAGCTTATCCTATCTTGAAGAAACTTTCAAGCCGCATCTTTTAAGAGATGTTTGCACTCTGTGCGCCGGGGTGTTAGTCTCTGAAAGCCTGTTACATATGTTACTGTAACAAACTAAGGAAAAAAGCAAAATGGAAGTTTGAGCTACAGAAAGAAGACATTAAATTATCTAATTATCCAAATTTCCTACGAAGTTTGCAAGCTGGATACCTAAGTTACATAACAGCAGCATTATAAACAAAATTACAGCTTCAACTTGTGTTATATGCGTTACATAGATAAAATTTTCCTTTAAAAATTGAAATCGTGACTATCATCATTTAATTTTACAGCCAATCTGTGCATTTTTTTTCAAGTTTTTTTAATCTTAGCTTGCTAAAATACTTATTCGACTTATAGAAAAAACAAAGTTTTGCTTTTCTATCTCAAATAAATTGTTTTATATGAGCTATTAAACAACTCTACCCGAACTTTAAGTATCCAATTTTGATATCTTTTATTGAAGAAAAATATATGAAAATATTTGACACTGGTGGATATCTTACATTTTTGGGACTGTCATGCTAATGCAATAAAGAATCATAGATTTGCAAGTTTGACATCAGGATCAGAGTACTTAATAAAGTATGTAACGTATGTTACATGGCATAATGAACGAGCAAGGAAATTGTCTTGGAAGTAAGAGATGATATTTCAGAAAAAAATACTATTTTTCACGTGTTTTCCTATTAATCTCTAGCCTCTGGTGCCTGAGTCTTAATAATTATAGTCATTGCTGATAACAAGTCGATGGACTTGTGTTACAGATGTTATTTATAATCTTTTTTATCACATATTTCCTAATGTCTATAATACAAAAATATATAGACATACAAATAGAAAATAATAGTTTACTTTTAAATATCACTATTTAATGAATATTCCTATCAAATATAAATATTAAAAAACAATCTTTATTCAAGTAAACCTCACAATGTCTATCATTGTGACTGCTTCTCTGGCAAAATAATCACCCATTTCGTCACAACCAGTAGATTCATGGCATAGTATTAGGACTGCAAACTGAGTACAATCCTGTTACACTCCTCCCTTTGGGTATTGTGCAGATATATCCTACCTTAAAGACCAATTTAAGCTGCATCAAATAAGAGATGTTTGCACTCTATTAACCCAGGAGGTTAGCCTGTAACAGTATGTTACGTATGTTACCATATCATTTAAGAATAAATGAATTGAAAGTCTGAGAAACAGAAAGAAGATATAAAACTGTCTATTTGTTTGAAGTATTCATGTAGTTTGCATGCTGAAAACCTTTGATACACATGAAAGTTTTTTTAACAAATGTACAGCTTCCTATGGTGTTTTATGTGTTACATTAATTAAGATTATCTTTTAAAATTGGTAATTGTGACAAACATCACTTATAAGCATTTCGCGTAATCCTCATCTTTTGCCACCAAAGGACTTAATTTTCTTTGTATGTTTGGCCTGTCAAACAAATTGACTCAGCTATAACTTGAATCCTTAGCATTCTTCAAAAGTAGAAACAGCATGTCAGTGTCACGGGATCAAACACCTATATATGCATACAATGGAGTACGACTCTGGTATATGTCTGTTCCTGTGAAGTGGCAAGAGCAATCTTACTGCAACTGCCTCTGCATCCGTGCTAGTCAAATGATAACTTTGCTCTTACTTTGCAAAAGCTATGTCTCTACCGTGTACCTCTAAGAATACTTTAAGATTTCTGACATTGGTAAAACAGAAATTTGATAGGCTGCATTTTCTTTGTATCATTTGCCATGGAACCTTTCCAGTCCTTTGGTGCTTTAGTCATCAGATCTTAGATCAAAAGTATTTTGCTGCGCCCAAAGATCTGAATAAGTTTTTTTAGTTACAATGTTGACTCTTGATGGGTTTGGCAGACAGTCAGAAACAATTTCTGTTACATCTTGAAAGTTATCTGGTATATGAGAAAGAACATGAAATTGGACATTGCTATCAATTATGTTTGCTACTGGTTGTTGTTTGTTGTCAGTACATTGAAGCAAGACTTAAAAGAATGTAAAACATTGATTTCACAGTTTTTGCAGCCATAACATTAGCTGTTGCATTCAAAAGAAGGAAAGTGGACTATGTGTAGAATAGGATAACCATTAGTTCTATAGTATGCTCTATGGAAGATTTATACAGAGTAAACAAGTTGATAAGGATGCCCTATTTCATGATCCATTGAAACAACTGAAATTGAAAACACTTGCCTCTGACTGTGTTATCAAAAAGGATGTCACGACAATGCCCTTGCTCATTTATTATGACGAGTTATATATGTTACACCCTTTAATAAGCGCTCCAATCTTAGAAACTTAGTGAACCATTGAAGTGAAAGGGTATAATTTGCGCCCTGTTCATCCTGCATTTCATTGCTTTACCTGCTGTGATACATCTAGCTCGTTTATCTGAAGGGAAAGAGTTACCTCCGTTTCAGCACTTCAGAAGTACTAAGACTTCAAATAAGTTTTTGAATGCTTGGGGAAAGATAATTAGTACAGAGACATAATAGATGTTAACCAGCTAAGATATGATTCTTTTTCACAGAAATATCAAGGTACATCAGTCCAGGTACTCATTGCTTTTAATGGCATAGGTTTCCTCCTCGTAAAGCTTTAGTCTTTCTCCTACTTGCAGAGTGTCACTTGAAACACATACTCGAAAAGAGCCAACCATTAGGAATTCATATCAGTTTCCGAATGTTCAAAGCCATGAATGGCAACATTGGAAAGTTGATAATGGCTCACCAATTTTGAGTGGACTGGTGGTAAAATTGTATAACAGTAAATGATTGAAATATTGTGTGATGATTCTACTACTTGCAAGGAGGCGGGTGATAATAATGATTACTACAGAAGCGGACAACAAAAAACGTTTAACATAAGTGTTAAATCAATGAGAATTAGTTTGGACCATTTCATTTATTGTATTGTCTCGTATAAATGTAAAACTTTCTTTTCTATCCGTGGCTCTATATTTAGCATTATATGCACAGTATTAGGAAATGTGTCCAAAAGGTCATTGATAGCATCTGTAACAATAGTCCATGGGCTTGATAATCAGAAAGGAGTATTATCCAGACCCTCATTAAGTGTCCTGATCTTAGAAACATGATGACAGCTTGCAGATATATGAGCAAGATAGACTAAGAAAATGTAAAATATCCACACGCTGGTTTAAGCCCTCCAGTTAAATATTTTTACTGATCTTTCCAAGGCGGTACTTCTTTTGTGGATCATTCATGTTATTTCTGTCTTGTATTTGCTTTCGTGCGCGTCTGTTTATTGATGCCTTGTGGTCACCTGCTGGGAAAGGGCAGACCTCTTGGCTCTCGTTTGTGATGTCTTATTGTGAGCTTGTTACTTTCTTATTGGTATCCTGGGCCAGGTGTGGTACTTGATTGTATCGATTCCTGATCTTTGCCTTCTTTCATGTGTTTTACTTAAACGGTAATAACACAGTTTGCTTCTCGGTAAAACTGGGAGTAGGGCTGTGTATTAGCTCCTATAAGACAATATATTTAAGATAGAAAAGCAAACTTGGTTTTTCCTATTCATCAATTGAGTATATGCGAAACTTTGTAAAATCTAATAAAACAGTTTGAAACCAAGATATAGTAGTTGTTTAACTAAATGACGATAGCCACAGTTATGTCTTTTAAATTATAATTAGGTTCATGTAACGCATATAACACCACAGTTAGCCGTATTAATGTTTAACAGCTTCCATATGTAGTAAAGACATCCAGTATGCAGACTATAAGAATGTCAATTTATTAGATGATTTGAATGTATTCTTTCTTTAGCTCAAACAATCAAATGGGTACGTGCATTAAGAGGTTATTTTGCCCCCCCCCCCCTATGAAGTCAAAAAATAGAAGTTGCTTTTCACAAGTTTCTTCTAATTAGTTTATAAGAACAATAGCCAAAGTGTAAAAGGCTGGTATTGATTCGACAGGTACGGTTACCATAGTAACAAAAATTGTCCGCCAAAATAGGCTGAAAATAGGAAAATGACCATTTTGGAGCAAATATGAGACATGTAACAGAGGAAATAATATAGAGCTCAAGCAAATACCAAATAGATATTTTAACAAATGATGAGAATTATCACAGCACACAATATATTAAAAGGTTTGTTTGGTATTCACTTGTGCTGATACCTAATTCTTAAAAAATCGGTCTCCAAAAGCCTTAAATTTGGCACAAAATGGCAATTTCTCTATTTTAGCCTATTTCATCCGCCATTTTTGTTACCATAGCACCGGTAAAAGTAAAACAAAAGCCTGGATATTACACTTTGGTTTTTCTTCTAACAAACCAATTGGATGAAATTGATAAAACACAACTTTCAGTTTTTGGCTCCAGAGGGGGCCAAATTTGCCCCTTAACGCACGTAGCTCTTTCTTATTCTTAAATTGATATAGTAACATATGTAACAAGCTGTTGGAGGTTAACGGCCCAACATACAGAGTGCAAACATTTTTATTCAATGCAGCTTGAATGGTTATATAAGATGTAATATGTCTGCAGAATTCCAAAGGGGATTGGGATGGAACAGGCCCTTACTTAGCTTTAAGTCAAAATACTGTTTGATGATTTTACTTCATACGATGATGATGATGACACTGAAGCGGACACAATGATGGATGTTGTGTATGAAGTAGACTCAGATGATGATTGATTTTGAATATTTATAAACTGCCCTGTTCAAATGTGAAAAATTCTTCTCTGTTTGTGCCTCTATATGTTTTAGCATTTTACATATTAAGAAATATATGAAAGTAAGTTTATTTATAACATGTGTAACAAATATCTATAGGTTTGATAGCATGCACTGAACATAATTTCTAAGGTTTAGGCACCAATGACAATAGATTTATAGGGGAAACATGCAAACTATATTCATTCTTTCAGAAACAGTATCTCTTAAGTAAAGGCTCTTGCTCACTCGTTATGCCATGTAACATATGTAACGCTCTCTGATCTTTAAAACTTGGTGACAACTTGCAGATCCATAAGTCTTTATCAGACGAGCAAGTTTAAAGTCCCTAAATATGCAAGTATTTGCACAATTTTAGCCCAAACTTCCAAATTAGATTTTCTTTATTTGATATAGTAACGCATGTAACAGGCTGTTTCAGACTAACGCCCCAACTTATAGAGTACAAACATCCATTATTCAATGCAGCTTGAGTTGTACTTCTAGAAGGAATGTGTCCGCAAAATTCCCTCAATGAGATTAAAACATTTCAGGCATATCTTACGTAAAGACAATGAGCTTGCCCATTTATTACATCAGGTAACATATGATATTAGACATTTTGGAACAATCTTGCAGATTTATGAGTCTTTTCGTATAAGCAAATAAATCCCAAACAATGAAAGATAATCATCAACTGCAAATATTTTAACTATTTTTACTCTAGTTTTAATACCAAATGTTCACCTTAAAACTGGGTAGGGGTAGGGTTGTTTAATTGCTAATTCCAGAAAAAATATTTAAGATAGGGAAACAAACTTTAATTTTTCTGTTCGCTAATTGCATAAGCTAGTCTGGCATGGTTAAAACATTTTGCAAAACACACAGAGAGATTGTGAATGTAAATGATATTAGCCACACTTGCAAATTTTAATGGGTTATCTGATTTATGTAACGCATATGACACCTTAGGAAGCCGCAATTTTGTTTAAATGGCTGTCATACGTAGTTAAGATATCCAGTATGCAGACTATATGAATGACTTTTAAAAATAAATATTCAATGTCTTTAATTTATAGCCCATACTTTCAATTTACTTTTTCTTAATTTGATAAAGTAACGTATGTAACCGGCTCTTACAGACAAACGCCCAAATGCATAGAGTACAAACATTTCTTAAAAGACTCGGCTTTTAATTATCTACAAGACAGAATATGTCTGCAAACTCCCTAGAGTGGGAAGCAAACCCATTCTCAGCCATCCGTCTACTATGCCATTCGTTATGGATAAGTCCAAGATGGTTCTGTTGTTGTTGATCATTTGTTCATGTACTCCCCCCTTTTTGAGTGTGTGTGTGTGGTGTTCTGTGTTTGTCTTTGTTTTGGTATGCATTACTTTGTGTCCTTTCTCGTGATCCAATCATCTTGAAGAGGAAGATTTTGTTTCTATCGTCTCACCCATGTCGTGCCATTTTATATGTTCTGTGGCTCTTCCTCACGGTGCCATGCGTAGGTCTGCAGTGTGTGATAGTGGTATTACCTGATCATACTCGATTACTTTTACACTTCACCAATAACTAACACATAAAGATAAGTTTCATATAATTTATTAGGAAAGAAATTTGACATTTCACAAAGGAGGCTAAATTCAACCTAGCTAGAATCATCATTATTTTGAACATTTTTTGGGACCCATATCCCAAATACAATATACAAAGTCCCATCCTGTTCTGAAGAATATTTTTATAGGGTTTTTACGCTATGTTAGCACGACGGCCAACTATGTCATGTGATTTTAAGGTTCTCAATAAAATGTTGATCTCTGATATCATAGGCCTTCAACTTTTTATAGCCAAAATCCAGGGTACACATCAGTGCAGTGATTGGGAAGTCGGTTGCGTTGAGGGAACTAAAAATGGTTTAATTTGTCAAGTATATAAAAGGCATTCGATCATGCATGTCTGTTTAACAGACATCATGCATTGAGCTTAAACTTATTCTGATATTCGCAGTAGCATAAGTTTCCATGCTCGACTATGCCCATTTTCCCTTAGAATGCTTAATATACTGGGTTGTTTAACTTCAGCTATGCTATCTTATGTAATCAGCGTGGACAACGCAGTGGAAATTGTCTTCTATGTGCAGACAATCATATAGAAAAATAAAGACACATGTGTACAGCTTTTAAACCCATACTTTTGTTGTTGTTTTTGTTTGATTTGATTCTTTACATCTCATCAAAAATTTTTCAGTTCTAAAGGGACGGGTCTTCCTGGGTTGAACCAGTACTAAGCTTGGATTAATGTTCTTGCTTAAGGACACAATACAGTGACGCCGGTGAGGCTCGAACCCTCGGTCTCGAGTCAAGCACTCTACCACTAAGCCAATGCGCTCCCTTTAAACCCATATTGTAAAATACATTTCCAGTTCAAGATTCCATCAACCACGGGTAGGAAACTTCAAAAACAGAGCCGTCCCCAGGGGGTTCTTTGATATTTTCATATACACGTAGGCTCGGGTCATTTTTTTGCGTCCGAAATTTTGAATTTTAATATTTTTGTGGTTTTCAGAAAAATGATTTTTTGGGTATGAAGATTTTTTGGATATTTTGAGGGGTCATCACAAAATTGGACTATATTTAGGGGTCATTTCTATGCATATTAGTGTCTTTTTTAAGGTCAATGTACAGCATGGGGGATATTTATTTGAGTTGGTAAAACTTCAAGTATTATTTTGGGTGCTTGAAATTCGTGATATTTTTAGGGTGAACAGTAGATGCTGGGGCCGGGCCTAAGTATGAAGAAAACATGAGCGTACCCCCCCCCCCCCCTCGAAAACCAAACTCTTGTTGTGATTGTTCCGTGTCTGTGCCAGTACATAGCCGTTTTTTACAAGGCGAGCGACTTAATCACTACACCAAGGAAGTTTTTCTTATGGCTGCTCCGTAGCTGTACCAGTATACGTGTAGTACTTAGCTGAGAGTGTTTAAATTTCTTGTGTGTAAATTTAGTATGACCAGGAGCACAGGGCTACAGCTTAAAGTCAAATCCGATACTGTAACACTCACGTGGAGAAAAGGATCAAACTCGGGACCCCTGGGCTGGGTACAAGTCGAACACAACACGCCGACTTTTTTTTGGTTTTTTTTAATGTTTTTGGTCGTGTTCCTTGGCTATAACCAGTACTGGTAGAGTGGGTTTATGTTTTTTGTGGTTTTATGCCCAGGAGCATCCGAAGGCTCACCAGCAGTTTATTGAGAAAGCCTATACTTGTAACACACATTCGCACTGTATTTAGAACTTATTCGAGAAAAGTATTAATTCTTATATCTACGGGTTCAGGGTGGGGAGCAAGACGCCTAGATATCGGTCTGAACCTGCATCATCAGGCTTTGCTTTTGCTGTGTGTATGTAAATGCGAGAAGCGAAGGCTCAGACGAAATGCTTTTTAATAATACCTGTATGCTCCGTCGCTGCTCGCATATGCAATTGGTACAATTGAAAAAGTATGGGTCTGATCACCATTGTAAGTTGATAAGTCTCTATGCATGTTCATAATTTGAAACGCAGACCCGAATAAGAAATCCGAGTTGTCTATGTAACCTATGCTCGAGTATTCGATTATTGTAAGTTGTTAGATAATGTACCTGTACACAGCCTGAATTCAACAACCGCTCTCTGTCGAAAATCAAAGTCACGGATATCCATAGCCTCTACAAAAATGTTTAAGGTGATGGGAAGCCGTTACAATCGATGTACCTGTACACAGCCTGAACTCATCAACCGCTCTCTGTCAAAAATCAAAGTCACGGATATCCATAGCCTCTACAAAAATGTTTAAGGTGACGGGAAGCCGTTACATTCCAAAACTTCTTGGTCACGGAAATCCATGACTCGCGTTTCAAAACTTAGAAAATCGCAAGTTTTTGATAGAGAGTAACTCAATATAAATGCCGAGTAACCTGAACAACTCGAAGTTAAGTTGAAGCTGTAGGCAAGTATTTTATGCAGTCGTTATTGTCCTGTTAGAAAAAAAAAATGAATTTTAAGAGCAATATACTGTCATTTTACCAGCGTCTCCAGCTCCTTCCAACCACATATTTTCCTTCCCAGTGTTTTGAAATCACTCGGCTGAAAACTTTATCCTACGTCATCAAAAGATTGCTTACTGGCACACATTCTAGGAAACTTTTTGTTTTCACAACACTTAAGATAAGTTGGGAAAACGGAAAAGTAGGTACTCGTTGCAAATTCACGGGATTCCGAGATAAACGCTAGCCGCGGAATTCCGTGTGATCCCTACCTGTTGACGCATTTGTCTTATCAAGGTGAAAGTTTACAAATTTTTGAAATTATTAGCTCACCTGAGCCATTGGCTCATGGTGAGCTATTATGATCGTTGGATGTCTGTCGTGCGTCGTCGTGTATCGTGTGTCGTCAACAATTGCTTCAAAGGACATCTCCGCCTAAACTACTGGCTGGATTTTGACCAAACTTGTTAGAAATGATCCTGATATAGCCCTCTTTAATAATTGTTCAAATTGTTTGAAGTCCGTTGCCTATCTAGGTCACACAGGCTAAAATTAGATTTTCGAGATAACTTTTTTAAAATCTTCTTGTCTTAAACCACAAGGCATAAAGCCTTGATATTTGGTTTGTTGAATCACCTAGTGAACCTCTACCAAGTTTGTTCAAATTATGCCCCTGGGGCTAAAAATGGGCCCGCCCCAGGGGTCAAATGTTTTACATAGGCTTGTATAGTGAAACATGAAAAAATCATCTTCTCTGAAACCACAAGGCCTAAAGCCTTGATATATTTGGTATGTAGCATCACCTAGTGGACCTCTACCAAGTTCAAATAATGCCCCTGGGGCTAAAAATGGCCCAAACCCTGTGTTCACATGTTCTACATAGGCTTATATATATAGGGAAAACATGAAAAAATCTTCTTGTCTGAAACCACAAGGCTTAAAGCATTGATATTTAGCATCACCAAGTAGACCTCTACCAAGTTTGTTTAAATTATGCCCATGGGGCCAAATATGGGTCTGCCCCGGGGGTCGCATGTATTCATAGGCTTATTTCCCTACTGCATAAACTGCCATTAAAATCCCATTAATTGCCCCAATTAAAATCTCATTAAAATGGCCCTATTAATGGCCAGTTTTAATGGGAAAATGCTCTTCCAAAACTGAAAATCTGTCAAAATACTATTAAATTAAACCATTAATAAAAATAATGAGCATCAAATAGGCATTATTTTTTGTGTGCGAAAAATAATGGTCATTAAAACATTCAGTTAGAATTTTTACTGGTTTATATTAATGCCCATTAATATGATTTAATTTTCATGACTATTTATCTTTTGGCCATAACTAATACCATTATTAATGGTTTTTTTTTTATTTTTAATGGTCATTAGAACAGAAAATATAGCTACAAATTAATGGGTATTAATTTCCCATCAATATATTGAAGAGAAAAATAATGGGCATTATGTTTTTAATAAACAGCATATTAATCGACATTGAATATGAAAATAGTCATAAATTTAATGGCCATTAACGAAGCATGATAAATTTCAAAAAAGGGTATATTAATGACTTTTATTTTTCTCTTTTGCTCACTGCACTGATTTCAAGATCCTATTTCTTGGGCTTCTTCCTGTTTCCCATTCAGAAGCAGGAAAGACAAGCAAAAAATCTTGCTGGACTTTGGTTTAAGTCCCCTGTTATTTTTAAAAAAAACTTTTTGAGACTTTCCCTGTGTAGTAACCAGTACCGGGCTCGGAGGGTTTATGATTTGTGTGTGTATTTTATGACGGGAGCAGCCGAAGGCCAAATAACAAGTGAATGTTACCTTTTCGTTTCTGAATCCTTTTATATATTGGTATATAGGGGAGATGACCTTGACTCTGGGTACGCGTACTGACCTCTCAGGTAGATCGCCTGGACTCTGGATACTAATACTGACTTCTAGAGAAAATGTCTAGGACTCTTGATATAAGTACTGACCTCTGGTGGAGATGACTGGAACTCTGGGCATTAGTGCTGACCTCTTGCGACAATGACTTGGTCACTGTATACTAGTACTGACCTCAAGTTGAAATGACTGGGTTTCTGGGTACTAGTACTGACATCTAGGGGAGATGACTTGGACTCTGGATACTAGTACTGACTTATGGTGGAGATGTATAGGACTATGAGTAATAGTGCTGACCTCAATGGAGATGACTGGGTCTCTAAGTACTAGTTCTGACTTCTAGGGGAGATAACTTGGAATCTTGGTACCTCTGGGTACTAGTACAGACCTGTAGGAGAGATGACTTGGACTCTGGTTACTAGTACTAAAATCTAGGGGAGATGACTGGTACTCTGGGTACCATTATGACCTCTAAGGATGAAGACTGGTACTCTGAGTACTAGTACTGGCCTCTAGGGGAGATGACTGGTACTTTAGGTACTATAACTGACCTCCAGGGCAGATGACTTGGACTCTGTGTACTTAAACTGATCATTTAGGGAGACGCCTTGGACTCTGTGTTCAAGTACTGACATCTAGGGGAGATGAATGGTACTCTGGATACTAGTACTGACTATTATGGGAGATGACATGGACTCTGGATACTAGCTCTGACCACTAGGGGAGATGACTGGGACTCTGGGTACTAGTACTGACCACATGGGGAGATGCCTAGGACTCTGGGTACTAATACTGACCCTAGGAGAGATGACTTGGACTCTGTGTACAAATACTGACGTCTAAGGCAGATGACTTTGACTCTGGATACTAGTAGTGACTTATAGAGAAGATGTACGGGACTATGGGTACTAGTACTGACATCAATTGAGATGAGTGGGACTTCTAGGGGAGATAACTTGGACTCTTGGTACTAATACTAACATTTAGGTGAGATGAAAGGTACTCTGGTTACTAGTACTGACCTCTAGGGGAGATGACTTGGACTCTGGGTACTAGTACTGACCTTTAGGGAAGATGACTGGTACTCTTGGTACTTGTACTGACTTCCAGGGTAGATGATTTGGACAATGTGTACTAGTACTGACCACTAGGGGAGGTATCTTGGACTCTGGGTACTAGTACTGACATGTAGGGGAGATGAATTAGACTTCGCGTACTAGTACTTACGTCTAGGGGAGATGATTGGTACTCTGGGTACTAGTACTGGCCTCTTAGGGAGATGACTGGTACTTTAAGTACTATTACTGACCTCCAGGGCAGATGACTTGGACTCTGTTTACTTTAACTGACCATTTGGGGAGACGCCTAAGACTCTGTGTACAAGTACTGACATCTAGGGGAGATGCATGGTACTCTGGATACTAGTACTTACTATTATGGGAGATGACTTGGACTCTGGTTACTAGCTCTGACCACTAGGGGAGATGACTAGGACTCTAGGTACTTGTACTGACCACTAAGGGAGATGCCTAGGACTCTGGGTACTAATACTGACCCTAGGAGAGATGACTTGGGCTCTGTGTACAAATACTGACGTCTAAGGCAGATGAATTTGACTCTGGATACTTGTACTGACTTATAGAGGAGATGTATGGGACTATGGGTACTAGTACTGACTTCAAATGAGATGAGTGGGACTTCTAGGGGAGAAAACTTGGACTCTTGGTACTACAACTAACATCTAGGTGAGATAAAGGTACTCTGGGTACTAGTACTGACCTCTAGGGGAGATGACTTGGACTCTGGGTACTAGTACTGACCTTAAGGGAAGATGACTTGTACTCTTGGTACTTGAACTGACCTCCAGGGGAGATGATTTGGACATTGTGCACTAGTACTGACCACTAGGGGGTTATCTTGGACTCTGGGTACTAGTACTGACATGTAGGGGAGATGACTTGGACTCCGGGTACTAGTACTTACGTCAAGGGGAGATGATTGGTACTCTGGGTACTAGTACTGGCCTCTAGGGGAGATGACTGGTACTTTAGGTACTATTACTGACCACTAGGGGAGATGACTGGGACTCTGTGTACTTAAACTGACCATTTGGGGAGACGCTTTGGACTCTGTGTACAAGTACTGACATCTAGGGGAGATGAATGGTACTCTGGATACTAGTACTGACTATTATGGGAGATGACTTGGACTCTGGATACTAGCTCTGACGACTAGGGGAGATGACTGGGACTCTGGGTACTAGTACTGACCACATGGGGAGATGCCTAGGACTCTGGGTACTAATACTGACCCTAGGAGAGATGACTTGGGCTCTGTGTACAAATACTGACGTCTAAGGCAGATGACTTTGACTCTGTATACTAGAAGTGACTTATAGAGGAGATGTATGGGACTATGGGTACTAGTACTGACATCAATTGAGATGAGTGGGACTTCTAGGGGAGAAAACTTGGACTCTTGGTACTAATACTAACATCTAGGTGAGATGAAAGGTACTCTGGGTACTAGTACTGACCTCTAGGGGAGATGACTTGGACTCTGGGTACTAGTACTGACCTTTACGGAAGATGACTGGTACTCTTGGTGCTTGAACGGACCTCCAGGGGAGATGATTTGGACACTGTGTACTAGTACTGACCAAGAGGGGAGGTATCTTGGACTCTGGGTACTAGTACTGACATGTAGGGGAGATGTCTTGGACTCCGGGTACTAGTACTTACGTCTAGGGGAGATGATTGGTACTCTGGGTACAAGAACTGACATCTAGGAGGGTCTGGATGGGGGATCTGGTATTCACTATTCATTAAAGATTTAGCCTATTATTCATCTCATTAAAGTTTTGGGTTATTCATTAAAATAAGATTCATATTCATTAAAATCCGACCATTCAATATTCATTTTTTCTTCTTATCATAAAAAAAATAGGATTATTCAATATTTCAACGCACTCATTATCCCTATTCATTAACTTTTTGGCTCATTATTCACTATTCATTTTTAAAACGGGTCATTATTCACTAATCATTATACCCCGTCCAGACCCTCATCTAGGGGAGATGACTTGACTATTGTTACTCGTACTGACCCCTAGGGGAGATAACTGGTACTCTAGGTAGTAGTACTGACCTCCAGGGGAGATGAATTGAACTCTGTTTACTAGAATTGACCACTAGGGGAGATGCCTTTGACTCTGGGTTTCACTACTGACCTCTAGGGGAAATGACTTGGACTCTGGGTACTAGAACTGACATGTAGGGGAGATGACTTGGACTCTGGGTACTAGTACTGACCTCTAAAGGAGATGACTCTGGATACTAGTACTGACTTTTATGGGAAGCTTTATAGGACTATGGGTACTAGTACTGACCTCAAGGGAGAGATTCCTTTGACTCTGTGTACCACTACTGACCTCTAGGGGAGATGACTGATACTCTGGGTACTAGTACTGACCTCTAGGGGAGATAACTGGTACTCTGGATACTAGAACTGACCTTTATTGGAAATGCCTTAGAATCTGGGTACTAATACTGACCACTAGGGGAGATGAATGGGGCTCTGTGTACTTATACTGATCTCTAGGTGGGATGACTTGGACTTTAGATACTAGTACTGACTTATAGGTGAGATGAATAGGACTATGGGTACTAATAACGACCTCAAGGGAGGTTTTGGGTCTCTGAGTACTAGTAATGACCTCTAGGGAAGATTACTGGTTCTCTTGGTACATGTACTGATCTCCAGGGGAGATGACTTGGACTATGTGTAATATTACCAACCACTAAGGGAGGTTTCTTTGACTCTGGAAACTAGATCTGACCTGTAGGACAGATGACTTTGACTCTGTGTACTAGTACTGACAACTAGGGGAGGTGTCTTGGACTCCGGGTACTAGTCCTGACCTGTAGGGAAGATGCCTGGGGGATGACTGGAAATCTGGGTACTAGTACTTACAACTAGGGATATGACTGGGACGTTTGGTTCTAGCAGTGATCTGTAGGGGAGACAACTGGGACTCTGGAAACCAGTACTGACCTCTGAGGGAGATGACTAGGTCTCTGGATTCTAGTACTAACCTCTAGGGAAAGTGTTTATGACTCCGGGTATTAGTACTGACCTCTAGGGGAGATGACTGGTACTTTAGGTACTAGTACTGACCTCCAGGGGAGATGTCTTTGATTCTGTGTGCAGAATTGAACATTTGGGGAGATGCCTTGGACTCTGGGTACTACTACTGGCCTCTAGGGGAGATATCTCGGACTCTGGGTACAAGTACTGACCTAGGGGAGATGACTTGACTATTGGTACTAGTACTGGCCTCTAGGGGAGATGACTGGTACTATAGGTACTAGTTGTGACCTCAAGGGGAGATGACTTGGACTCTGTGTACAAGAACTGACCATTTGGGGAGATGCCTTGGACTCTGGGTAGAACCACTGACCTCTAGGGGAGTACTGGTACTCTGGGTACTAGAACTGGCCTCTAGGGGAGATAACTGGTACTCTGGTAACTAGTACGGACCTCTAGGCTAAATGCCTTGGACTCTGGGTAGTACTACTGACCTCTAGGAGAGTACTGGTACTCTGGGTACTAGTACTGACCTCTAGAGGAGATAACTGGTTCTCTGGGTACTAGTACTGACCTCTAGGCTAAATGCTTTGGACTCTGGGTAGTAGTACTGACCATTAGGGGAGATGAATGGCCAAAATTTGCATGCTGGCTTGGTAGTTTTGTGATTGTTCAGGGGATCCGGACAAGTAATTATAAGAAACCCTATATTTTCGTAATTGTTCAGGCATCTATTGGCAATTACAGGGACTCTGAATACTAGTTCTGTCCTCTAGTGGCAATGCATGCTACTCTGGATATAAGATTTGACATCTTGTGACAAATACAGGGACTCTATGGGTACCTGGCTTTTCTTCTTAGGCTTCACTACATTTAATAGATGCACATGTCAGTTTGTTGTATGGTTTTGTCGTGCTGTAGTCAAGTTACATGTAGTATATCAAACTCATAAACACTTGTATACCGATTTAAGCATTACTGCACAGTTTTCAGGCAGCCTATATAAAGGGGACCATTTTAGAGTCTGCTAAGCGCACCATAATAGATGCCAGTACCAGTTTAGAAGCTGGTCATGACTAAAGTAGATGCCAGAACCAGTTTAGATACAGGACCACTTTAGATGATGTACAGATGCACATTGATCACTGTGTGCCTGGTATCTTCTGTGGCCTCACAAGTAGATTTATATCCGTCCTGGTGTCAATTTCATCAATAAACTTCAAGAAAATTGTGTCTACGTTGTTTTCTGAGAAGTGCATACGTCGAACATCTAAATATCTTAAGTTGTTCTAAAGAATATAAATGTGCTTGTCACTAAAAACCATCATCGGCTCACCAGCGAAACGATGTTTAAATGGCGTATCGCTGGCGGGCCGATAATGTCCATTGAAATGGCGTTTCGCTGGCGGGCCGATGATGGCCAAACTTTGCATGCTGGCTTGGTAGCTTTGTGATTGTTCAGGGGATCCGGACAAATAATTATAAGGAACCCCAGGCTATCGGAGGCTGTACTTATGCGACCGTTTTTTCGAGCAAAAAATGGCGGACGTTGTAGGATGAACCACACCAGAGGGAGAAATTTGCGAGGTAAATACATAGTTTGTCTATTTGATTTTGCACATTGAATGCGCGATTCGCTTCCAATATAGAATTTTTTCTTTAAATGTTTCTTATTTTCCGTTTATACACGTTTTATTTTGCTGTCATGAATAAAAAATGCTGCTGAAACGGCTGTTGCTCAGTAAAATTTGCCTGGGTTTGGGTCATTGAATTCACATTTTTGTCATGATAAGATGGTTTTTATTTCATATTTTCTTCATGTTAAACCCGTGACATGAAGAGAAAAAATAATATATCCACAACAAATTGCTATTTCTAAACTTTACCCCAGTTTTATGGCCATTTCCAGACTCTACGCACACCAAAAGTTCCACTTACAGGGCGTATAAACTGTAGCGTTTTTTGAGTTGAGGTGGATGGGTATTTCGAGTCATGCAATGCTTCTGGATGAGTATTTTGAGCATTATTTTTGTACGGGTAGTTCGAGTACCTAAGGCTTTGGCGATTCTGAGTCATAACATGTCTATCTAGAGAGGCAGCCAGACAGACGGACAAACAAACAGCAGACTACGCTACTTCTACTGTTTTTAAGCAGAATCAAGATTATTCACTGACAAGATGGTTCACCGACAGAATAGATATCAGTTGACTGACAAATTTTATATTGTAATTTTATGGAATGTCCCAATTCTTATTCATTTTTGATGCTATAATAAACAAAGGCCTGATATAAAGTCACTTAAGGTAAATATTAGCTATTGCACCTCGATTTTATTGGACATACACATGGCGTATTTCTATAAAGCCACCATCACATTGCCTGTGCAAAAATATATTTATATCACCAAACATAAAAGCATACCCCATTGAAGGTATGAAGGAAAAAAATATGGTGTGCCTACCATCAATCTGCTTTGGTATTTAAACGGAATGCTTGTCATCGTTGACAAGCTACATCTAAAATAAGATATATGTCTAGCTATGGGATGACATCAGCCTAGCTCCATGTATCCTTAACATGTTTGCCTATTATGAATTAATCAGGTAAACAAAAAAAACTTTTTTTAAAATCAACAACTGATCTTGGTGCCTAGAAATGTTATAGAAGGCTAGTCCTTACCCTTTATGTTAGTCATCAATTATTGATGATCCAGTAGTTAACCACAACAATAAAATATTCTCTAATTGTCAGGGAAAATGTTCCACCAATCTTCTATGATGGCAACGATAACATTCAATCAATATTCTCACTAAGTATTTCTACTTATAACATTAACTCTATCCTCGCTCCCAGCTGCCAAACATTTGTTTAGCAAAGCATGCATATATTTACACAGCGTTCAATCTTCAAATGGCTGTGTTTGTGTTCTGAGCACAAGGACAGAAGTAACTATTACAAGAAAAAAAGAATAGGTTGTAGGACATGATATTTTTTTTTTGCAAATATGGAACATATGAGGGAAGTCAATCTACATCAAATCATCCATTATTATTTATACTAATCATCAAATATTTTCCAGCCATATGTCATTGAGCATAATACAAATGTGTTGATGAAATGTCTTCAAAAGTATCAAGGAACTGGCTTCAATTCTGTCATCAATTTTTCAGGTAGTGTCTGAGACTCAAAATCTGATATTTTAATTGAGAAGCTAAATATTTGAAAATTCAATTCACAAAAGTTTCATGCCTGAAAAGGTTGAATTCATAAAGTGTTAGAACTAGCCTTCTACAACATTTCTTGGCACGTCGTATGGTCAAATTGTGATAGCAGTTTTCAGGGGTAGGTGTTTTATACAACTACCCCATGTTTAACTATTAAAACAAAATTGTGACATTTAAAAATAGTATCCGGATGATATATACAGTCTTTCTAAACTGCCATCAGCTTGTTTGGGGCTTAAATAAGTATCAAAACAAATTGTTTGCTTCCATAAACACATCTTTATGTTATTTATGTCATTTACGTTACTTATGCAACTACACCTTACAAAATCATTTACGTTTAATAGTTTCATTTGATCATCTTCATAAAAGTATTTATATTTTAAATAACATGTTCCTAAGAGACAATTAACGTAATATTTCAAAACTACAAAGAGCTTGTTTCTATCACACATACTTTAAGAAATATAGGCTGTTGGATATGATGACTCCAAATAAAATGTTAATTAAGGAAAGAACCTTTTCACTTTAAAAATAAGCATGTATACTTAACATAACCATACATGAGCATTCTACAGATAAATAAGAGTGAAAAGCTACAACATACATAGTTTCTGGTGTAAAATATAATTTTGCTGCTCGTATGTCAATATGCAACATACATAACAGACTTTAAGAATTATTATATATACTATGCACAATAAGTTTAGCAATTTCTTATATTTTGCATTTTTTTTGTGCTCATTTTGGCGCAGTGCCGATCAATAATTTCGATTGCAATGACGATAAGGATAATTTCGATAAGGATCTTAGGCAAATGAAACCACAAAATTTCAGACGCCATCCTTTAAATAGGCATTTGGGGAGAGCAAGAATTGCAGAAGGGGTCAGTAAGCGAAATCACACCCGTTGTAAGTAATGCTAAAATGATAAGCATATGATTTTTCGTTTGGTGACTTTCATTTTCTTCATGCATTATACGCATATAAAGACTATTGGTTATGTGACAGATGTGACTGAAAAAAATCAGCTGCCGTCAATGAGGTCAAAACGTAGTCATCATTTAATTAAACTTCTAATGTTAATTGGCATTTCAATTCAACAGAGAATCAGTTTACAAAGATGTCATAGGCTTACAATGTAACTCATCTTATATTTGATTAAAACCTGAAGTTACTGAAAAATAGTGTGACACATTTGCGAGATAACAGTGACGTTAGATTTTATCTCGTGCACTGTAATAGTGAAGATGTTTCAGTCAACAGTATTTGTCTAAATGTGTTGGAAGGCATTTAGCAGTTTTACTTGTTAATATGGTTCAAGAAAACCCAACTAGAAACACCGTTTAAAGGTGATAACGTCAAAGCATTAGTAAAAACGTCATATTTCGAAAACTTGGTCCTTTATTTCTCTGAGAAAGTCAGAATTTTTGCAGCATTTGCTATGCTTTTTTGGATTTCAGTGACCAAACAATCATTTGAAAATGGTTTCGGCTTCCCCCAATGATCAGAAATACCCACATCACTTTAGCATGGTCGCTGCGTTTGGTAATTCCGTATTTTTTTAAATAGAAAATCTTGTCAGATGATCGGCGCTTGCATCTTCATGACAGCAAATGAAACTCGAGATCTGATGTGGATGGGCTCACCCATACAAAACAATTGCTAAATCTATTGTGCATAGTATATATTGCTTAATACCTTATAGTTTATGTCATATACTACTTTATTTAATCCCAAAATTGTTTTTTATGTGTTGAATTAATGACAAGATATCAGTTTGTCCTAAAATAATTATCAGTTCTTATTAAGAAACTATATCTATACATATTTCTGAAAAAGTAAATATCTGAACGTTTTATATCCACAACATATTTATTTTGATTTGTCCACAGTTAAATATTTTAAAACTCATAAACAAAGAAAAGAATAGCACTTCAGTAATAGTAATAAGAGACATTTTCAGTTTCTATCAAGTTTATCAAAGTAACATATATAACCATAAAATATATCGTAAGGTCCTTTGTCTAAATTGTTGTCAAAGACAGTATATAATTGGGTCTGAAAGCTTATATATGTTGGATGTAGATTTTCGTTATAATTTTCTGAAATAAGCTAAATTTAATTAAATTGAGAGAAATCTAATCAGTTATTTAAAACAAACTGTGAACCCAGTTTTTTGCTGTTCACAATATACAAACATAATTCCTAACATGATACAGGCTAGTTCTTTGTATATCTATTTTAATTTACGATTAGAAGAATGGAAATTACTTAAGTTTTTATGCAGGTGGTAGCATACAATTTAACTTTGCTTTCATTCCAGATAGAATCAATCCTCTAAGAGTTGGTAGAATACATTTTGATACATGTAACATTAGATAGTATGCATAAAACGTGTCTGTAATCAGTTTATTTTGAAAGAGACTGTCTCAAAATTACATTGTATACTGACATCTCAATGTATATGCAGATGATGACAAATTACTTGTTTTAGCTTTTAAACTGATATTATTTTCAGACTAACTTATGATAGCGTTTATGACACCAACTTAGTACTTCTGATCATTTACTAAGCTGATAACAGTTTAAAAGATATCCTATTTAAAAGAATCATTTCCCTAACTTACATTCTTTCTTCACCAACCTGAATATGCTTTGGATATAAAGAGATTATAACCATTGGGATAGGCATGTCATATTCCATGCATGGGGCAGAAACCATTATTATTAAAAATCAGTTTCTCTTTCTTGTGACAAGGATTAATGTCTGCATTAATGTTTCATTTCTTTTATTTCTCAATTTTGACCTATATTTTAAAAGACATATTATAGGCAATTTTAGGAGTTATGGGTTAGCTTTTGTCCCCAATGTTATTAATATAGTTGTTGTAATCAATAGCTAATATGCTATAATTATGTGTATTTTGGTGGCTTACACAATGGGCGCCAGATCTTACTAAGCAACTACAATCGTTTAATATCAATTTTTATTATCTAAATTAGGCTGTGGTTAGTGATAAAATGTATTGTATATATCATTCCTTATATAAAAAAGAAGCAAACATTTTCATTTCAGAGAGATGAAAGATTATCATGTAAGCATTTAAGAAGCATTAATTGATCATAAAAGTAAGTAGTTTTTTGTGTGTGCTAACAAATTTGATAAAACACTCTTACTTGAAGTGGCGTCTTTTAAAAGTGATTACAGTTTTAAGTGATTTAATCAGCCATGCTTTATTGGAGTAAATTCTTAGTTGCATTTTGTGTCAAATACAATATTCATCATTTTCCTATTTACTGCGCACTCCAATGACAGTACTTTACATAAATTAGTAGTACTCACTCGTATAGTGTGAGAAATGCATAACTATTTTGATTTAAAAAGCAAAATATATAACAGTAACTACAGTCTGCCTAAATTAATTAGTGAAAATTGTATTGATAGTAATTTGCTTTCATTTTAAAGATGAAATCGATATGCAAGAAAAAGGAATAATTTGATATTAAGGTTATATAAATTCCTATTTTTTGCAGGGTAACATAGTAAAGTTTACTATTGCAGGGTAAATTTAAAACTGATAAAGAGCACACATACTTCAATGTGTGGTTAAAAATATGAGGTTTTAGAAAATCAGTCAACAACTTCCTTCTTTGGAGGTGTTTTGGCAGCTCATGGTCTAATGATTGTACTACATTAAATAGTAATGAATTTGGAAAAAGTAACGTATATAACGTTATATCATATGGTTTATTGTTTAATTGCATACTGGCGACTGTTTTCTGCATTTGATTAAATGCTTTTAAGACAAGCTTCATGTTGATATATAAAAATTAAATATAGGTTAAAGATGCAAAATATTGCAACAGAAAATGTACACGGAAATTGACTCCTTGAGTAATACATGCTTTCTTGGGCTGTCAGTTCAAATGTTCTTTGTTTGATTTTGTTACATGTCAAACACTAAAACATACCATAAGAACAACGCTAAAAATTGATGTATAATATGTTTTTTATTTGATAAATTAAGAAATAGGAAAGACTACAATTTTTCAAATTATGATACCATTATATTAGGGGGGTGGGGGTAAATCCATCTCTTTCATAAGGCATTTTTGTGTCTGATATGTCTTTGGTCTAAAAAGTTTATATCGTTTAACTGTCTTATGTCAGTGCATAGATATAAATAACACATTTAAAGAAAAATATTTTTTTTGAAAAGAACAGCAAAAGGCAAACACCATGCCTGTTTTCTGTCATTATCTTATTACCATTATGCAATGTAGGGTACATATAAAGATCATGTCCTACAGAAATTTTCCTACTGCAATTTGACAGTACTTATTTTCTAGCTATGTCGCAGAAGACCTCAAGATTGTGTTTTTGCAGTCAAACCTGATCTGGCAGGTAAGCTGTGCTGGTTCAAATACTAAGGCACATATAGAAATCAGCTCCTGGTCTATTTATGACATAAAATGTTAGAATTATATCATAATACCAACAATTACATGGTTGAATTTCGACACTCATTCTTGCTTAATTTCAGAAAGAAGCATAGGTTAAATAAAAATAGTGTGTCCCTGCCTGTTGACTTAACGCCACACAGCTATAAAAAGATGTGAGCATGATCAGGAAATACCACAATCACACCAACAGCACCTTAAGGAACAGCCACAGACATATCAGTCACAAGACACTAGGAAGACAAACAAAGTAAAGCGACCAGCTCTCTCTTTCCCATCAAGATGATTGCAAAACTATTAAGGACACCAAGCAATACACAGCAAAACATGGACACAAGGGACTCGCCTTAGAACAGACTGTAGCATACGCCACTAGAGTGGGGCTTAGATACATTTTACTGGTACCAAATCTTTGTCCTAGATTCTGTTGTTGTTAAAACAAAAACTGTGTAGATGGCATGGAGGTTTTCTAACTATTGCAATGTATCAACACAGAGAAACAATCAAATTAAATTAGCATACTCTGATGAAACAAAGAAAAAGGCCAACGAGTCACATATAGACTGGGCTAAAGAAATGTTACAGGCCTAATGGGAGCAGACATCATGCTTGGTCCATTTAGCTCTATTTTTTCCATCAAGGTTCTGCTCAGAATACCCGTTCAATAATTTTGGTCTCAAAATACGCATACAGTGGCTTTATTTTGCTCGAAATACTCATACAATGGAATGTTAACCTTACTCGAAAAACGTTACAGTATAAATGGAAAAAACAGTATGGCGTACAGTGTATATATTGATCGAGACATACAAAATAAACCAGAAAGAGATAAATGGTGCGTATGACCATACATATATAGTGTTTAACTACGGATAAATCAGGTATTTACTTTGTGATTTCAAATGTAATCAATTGAAAACAGCCTCACAAATTGGTGTATGTAGCGGTGTTTCACTGAGCAGAGAGAAAGTACACTAGTTTCCGTGGCAAATATCGAATTTTGGGACAAACCTGGAGCTAATTCTACATATAAGAACATTTCCAATACATTATTTAGTACTGGCTAGTATTTGGATAACTGAATCCAAGCTTATTGAAGAGTTATAACCGTTATTCTCCAGGCTGTGGGTATTCTTGTCTTAATTTTCCGCCATTTTTTGCTCGAAAAAACGGTCGCATAGGTACAGCCTCCGATAGCCTGAACCCTATATTTTCGTAATTGTTCAGGAGGTGGAGTCCGGACCCCTGTCCCCTTTATGGATCCGCGCATGAATTATACATCTATATCACAAGAAAACATAAATACAAAGTGTATTTCGGTAATTCTGTTGCTTTCCTACATTTCCATAATGGTCGTAGGCTAACATGACAGGTCGATTTAATCACTATTATAACCAGCCCCTGAAGCTGAGCATGCTACCTCAAAGACTAAGATCTGTGTAGCTTTTATAGTGTATGAGCTTACATGCGAGTTGGATGCGAAAAACAAAGATACAGCCTCGCATCAGCGCCTTCGTTATTCGCTCTCTGCAAATTTCGATAGCTAAACTAGCGACACTATAGCCTCTGTAACTGAGCATGCTGGTTTGAACTTGGCCGAAAAAACGCTGAATGTGAGCTGTGCAAGATTCATATTATTCATTGTATTAAATAACTTAGTTAAGACCGAGTCTATTTCTATAGATAAAACGTTTAATTATAACTATACGAGACAGAAATTCCTGTATATGGTGTTAGAACACACTTACAGTCTTCCGGTTTGGTAGCCCACTTAGAAATTTAGCACTTGCCGTTTCTGGGCCCTTTATGGCGTAAATGGGTGCTTTATTCGACTTTAAATGTACATGTGATTCAACCTTGGTCTATGTTTGTCAGGCTGATGCAGAAAAATGCATCTTTTGTCACAGACTCCCCGGCGCACTCCCCAGGTAACGTATGACGCGGGTCGGATTTCAGCCCGGATTTTTTTGACTGTTCCCCCAAAGAACGGAGAATGCTGAGAAAACGAGATTATCAAGGTAGGTTGTCTTTTCACTTTTTTGATAGGTGAATGACAGATCTTGCCACTCACAGACAGAAAAAAGTCCAAGCAATGTCCTGGAAAAATTTGCAGATGCTCGAATTCTGCCTTTTTACATGGAGTTGAATGGGACCGATTAATTGTGCACCGAACCCATATGATTTGGGGTCGAATCGACCATGGCGGCGAAACGACTAGTGGGGGTGGGCGATAAGTAGAAAACGTCTTGGGCGAACGACTAGGGGAGGAAACGATTTTGGGTTATGCAGACCAAGGAAAATGGGTCGTAGCATTCTCATTTTGGTTAACCATGTTATATTAAGTAAAGGGTGGTCTTAATTGTAATTATTTCGAGCTATTTATACCTTTGTCGATTTTTTATTTCTCTTCAGCCTCTTTAACCGTGTTGAATGCAGCAGCTAGGAGCATAAAAGATGTCAGCTGTGACACCTATATAATTTGTCTTAAATATTTGACAAAAAGTACGAAATTCGTAAATTTTAAACGTTTGGTGAAGCTTGATTTTTGACGTACGATTTTATTTAGAGGTCGCAACAGTTGTCGTTGTGCCGCGTGGAGTTGGTAACACTTCATGCCGTGATCATGCAACGACTCAATAAAATCAAATCTGCTGTTTTCTGATAGTTTAGGTTTTCTCTTTTTCTGAAGGATGTTTTTGTACAGATTATCTAGATGTACCTCCCCGTACATCGATATAGTGTTGATATTTTTTTTCGTATTCTGGTCCTTCCAAAATATTGGGTTCTGACGGAAAGCAGAATACCACATAAGCTGGTGCTAGAGGCGTGAGAACTGTTGCACTTTCCGTTTGTTCTCATGAACAGACTCAATATAACCGAGTCTGCTGTTTTCTTGTATTTTAAGACAAAATACGTCGTAAACGCTTTTGGTGAAATTGGATCCTGATAGAAAACCCGCAGGCAGGTTTTCACGCGACACGTTACAATAAGGGATAACAGGTAGATAGATTACCTTATTTATGAGGGTGTTTAGACAATTTATGGCAGGAAGTATATTTTACTAAGATGACATGATGTTGATTGCTGTCAGAGTCAGAAATAGACAATCACAACTTAACAATATTATTTTTTAGACAAAGAACATTTAAACAGTTCTCATTCCGCAAAAAGTGCAAACAGATACAATGGATGTATTTAAAAAGCAATTAAAATGGATGAGAAAGTTCAAACGTGTCAGTATAATATGGAGAGCTTTGTTATGGATTTATAATGGCATGAATATTTTTCTATTGCATGAAACATAGATTTAAGTTGATGCGCCAGTTATTTTCGGGCTGCCATCAATATGGGACCAGCTGCGGATCGAGTTTGGGTTGGTGACAGTCTGGTACATGCTTACGAATCTATAAGTAAGTAATTACTAATTTAACAAATAATAACAGAGGGTAAGGTGATGGGGAGAGGTCGACTTTACCAAATCTTTTATTACATTTTACTAAGAAATTTCAATGAAAATTAAACAACACTCAACAGCCTTTAACCCCCTCTGGACCCTGTACTGAATAAATAAATAAATAAATAAATAAATAAATAAATAAATAAATAAATAAATATGTGTATAAATTGATTTTCCATCGTTTTCTATAGGTACTCATCATTGAATTAAATGTGTGTTTTACCATTGTGCGGCTACACAGCATGTCTTCAACCCGGATATAAGAGCTGCTTTCTGATTGGTTCGTTCAATATTGCAATATTCGTCCACCGCTACCAGTGTACCAGAAGGGTCAAAAAGCACCGAAGTGGTCCACCACTCGGTGCACGCCTATTTTGATTTACACGTCGACGCCTAAATATAGACGTGCACGTCTATATATAGGCGTAGACGTCTATTTTAATATACACGTCGACGCCTAAATATAGACGTCCACCTGCAAATTAGACGTCCACGTCTAAATAGACGTGTACGTCTATTTTACACGTCCACGCCTAAATATAGACGTGTACGCCTATTTTACACGTCGACGCCTAAATAGACGTGCACCCGCAATATAGACGTCCACCCGCATATAGACGTCCACGTCTATTTAGACGTGGATGTCTAAATTGCGGGTGGACGTCTATATTTAGGCGTCGACGTGTATATAAAATTAGACGTCCACGTCTAAATATAGACGTGCACGTCTATATTTAGACGTGGACGTGTATATCAAAATAGGCGTACACCGAGTGGTCGACCACTTCGGTGCTTTTTGACCCTTTTGGTACACCATATGTTTAGGTTAGAACGTTCGCCAATATTTGTCGTTTATCGTGATATTTATAATTTGTCCAATCGTGGATCAAGCAAACGGGTTAATAATTATTTATTATCACAGGCTTTAAGAGGAAAATAAATATCTGAAGATCAGAAAATCCTCCCAGATGGACCAATGAATTGATTGCAGACACTTATAATCGGATTTTTATGCCAGCTATCAAAAATACCAAGGCGAAAATGGTGCCAGCGCATAGCCTCTTTCTATTTATCGCATATGCTAGCGGCAAAGGCTCAGAGTGAATGCAGTCTCATCAGAGCCTTCGTTGCTTACTTACATAAAAGTGAGTTGACGAAGTCTTTGGAACAATTATAAGCTCTCTTGCTCCAATGCACGTTTAACCGTTTCTTTGTTAGCGGCGACTTTCGTCGTCTGCTGATAACATTTGCAAACAGTTTGGACCCAGATCAGGACCGACAAAACGTCCTGATCTGTATACAAACGGTCTGACACTTTGTTAGTGTTCCTTAAATACTTTTTTGAAAAAGTAATTATGAAAAATGTCAGCAGACGACAAGAAAAGCATGAAACATTTCCCAAAATGCAAATACGCTTATTAGATAAGTACCGTTGTTTCGTGGGCTGGCTCATTGGGAACTATATAAGTGGAACTCGGAATCTTCCAAGAAGGTTAATGAAATGGACTTATTAGTGACAGTAAGGCAAAACTCTCAATTGGTGCTATAACCCATATGAGCCTATAGCGTTCTTTTTGTGCGACACAGGCAAACAGTGCAGACCCAGATCAGACGCCACAGAACGCGGCGTCTGATCAGGGTTTCCACTGTTTGCTTCCAGAATTTTCAATCAAAATATGAATACAAATGAAAAAATACCTACCCATACCAACAACCCTTAAAATGGAAATGGACTGGTCCAATTGATAAGATTGTGAAATTCCATTCGGCTTAAATGGGTTATATTTAAGTTTGCAATGGCGTATTAGCTCGTTGGCTGTTAGAGACCATTTTTGTCGTCTGCAAATAACATTTGCAAACAGGTTGGACCTAGATTAGGCCTGAAAAATGTCGGGCCTGCTCATGGATCCAATGATAATGTACATGCTTGATACTCCGGTGGTATTCTTTTGAAATCAATCAGCAGTCAACATAAAGCATGCAAAATTATACGGCATGACCAGACAGTTAAACGGTGCTTATAGGCTACAAATAGGCCAACCTATAGGATAATGGAATTAATTGCACATGCTGGATATTATTGCGCGCTTTTTCTTCGTCGACTGCTGATCTTTTTCCCGAAGAATCCTATAACAGCTTCTACACCGATAAGATAACTTTAAAGCACCTTTCCATGAATGCGACTAGAGTGGCAAACAGTATGGATCCAGATCAAGTTCGACGTTTTGTCTGGCCGGATCTGGGTCCAAACAATTTGCGAAGGTTATCAGCAGATGCTAAAAGTGGTATTTCCGGGTGAAGGAGCGCTCATGTTAGATTCTCTGTGTATTTAAAGCACACACAGAACTATATATTCATATTAAACGGGTTAGTCAACATATGTGACAAAACAGAATTTCAACTGAATCACCAAAAGAAAAGAAAGGTTCGCCAGCACTGAAATTTGCTGGCACTGGCTCCATCAACGAGGGAAGACTGTTTAGAAGATGCTACTGCTTTTGGAGTTTAACGCTTTGCCTATTGGGTAATTTTTCATGCTTTTTGTCGCCTGCTGATCTTTTCAAAATGGACTTTTTCGATATATTCTTTCAGGAATACTATCATAGTGTCAACCAGTTTGGATCCAGATCAGGCCCGACAATATGTCGGGCCTGATCTTGGTCCAAACTGTATGCAAATGTTATCAGCAGAAAACACTGGTAGGCAAAGATTTAAGTATGCTTACTTATCTTCATCTTAGTGTACTAATGGACTGTTGTCAATGCCAAAAATGGTAAATAGCTCAGAATTGACAGCATACCAACTGACGCAAGAACTACTTATAAATGTTCTTCCTGTAACTATATTCATCGGTGTTGAAGCTGTCATAGGATTCTTCGGAAATATTCTGATTTTATATGTTTATTATAAATGGTATGTTCACTGCAACTTTCGTTACTTTGTTCTCTTTCTTGCTATCTACGACCTCACAAGTTGCCTGACCACCTTACCTGGGGAGATATTTTCACAGTGTAACTGGTTCGACTACAAATACGGATGGATTTGTAAAACGAAGTCATACTTTAACGTATTCACTGCTTGGGGATCGGCGTTTACTCTTTTGACACTTGCCTTTGATCGTTACAGAAAGATATGCCGGCCACTTGCCTGGCAGATCCAGCCTTCATTTGCTCTTAAACTGTGTGCCTGTGGAATCGTGTTGTCATCTCTGGTTTCTATCCCAATAACAATTCTTTGGGGAAAACAAACATACATCTATGAGATGGATGGGGGTGTCCGTCTGAATGTTAGTATCTGTGAAAAGTCCCAATCATACGCCAATGACGTCTATCCATTTATCTACATATCTTGTGTATATATTTTACCAATCGGCCTGATGATGACGGCAGTTTGTGTCTGTAATATCCTGATTGCAAGAAAACTGTTTTGCAAGCTGTACAAAAATGACAAAAATATGTGTCGCAGGGGTAACATTGTTCGGAATTATTCGCAATCCAGTGACGTCCCAAGACCAAGTTCTGTATCGTATGGAATACGGAAGATGTTATGTTACACCGCGTCTCTGATGGCAACTCGTACTGTCCAGGAAGGAGCTAGACAACTAAGATCGGTCCAGGAAAACAGAATTTTAGCATTGAGTACGGTCTCACTTCAGGAAATTTCTACAGAAAGGCCGTTTCCCGTGGATACTATTGAGACCACTCACCGCTCCAATGCACCTCGCAGACTTGAGTCCGAGTCCTCTGACAGTTATGCAACTGGCAGTGAAATCGGTGTGCGTGAAAGAATTTCTGAGGGAGGACCTTTTCGTCGGAAGCCTAAAACGTTTATAATGTTAGTTTTGACGTCTGTGTTTATCTTGACTATGGTTCTTTACATAGCATTGCTGTCACTTGTCGCCAAAACAAACAATATTTTGAGGGAGCTCTCGAATACTAAAAGAGTTGTGTTTTTCTTCTTTTGGCGATCTTACTTCATCAACTGTGTGATAAATCCGCTGTTATATGGTGTCATGGATCCTAGATTTAGAAAAGGATTAAAGAGGATTTTCTGCGCTTGCAAGAAACAAAGTGGATAATAATCTTCTAACATGATAGAAAGTTCTATCCCATCCTAATACAAGCTGGATTGTTTTTATTACTTATAAAAAAAACAGCAACCGCTCCAATAAGTTCCTGACTGCTATCTGAATACGCCGAGATGCAACATTATATAATTGATGCACTCTTTTGAGGTTAACATCAGGATTTGTCAACCTGAGAACAGGGTTGACTAATCCTGATGTTAACCGAAATAAAATGCATCGATGTTTTTGTTATATGACACTGCCTCTCTTTTCCTAATTTTATAGCAAGTCTTTTCATATAAATGTATTCGTTAGATAGTCATAATGTACTGTAAACAAGGTTATTTCAACAATTGGATTTTAAATTCCTGAAACTTTTACAAGTTGTACAAAAGAATAGCATTTTTTTTAAGATTACTGTTCCCGTAAAATGGTCAGATTCTCAATTCAAAACATTATAAAATATACACAAGAAATCATGCTACTGTAGTGTACCCCTTTTAAATGGAACACTGTTTTTATGGAACCCTCAATAACATTTAATCTAAAATGCCAATTTTAAATTTAATTGGAGAAGTATATTTAAATAAAAAAAAAACATAATTTAAAATATTTTTTTGAAGTTTGGATATGTTTTCATAAAGGCGGTGATAGGATGGAATATTCACATCCTTAATTTTTGATACCTTATAATATTCCCTTCTAGTACCTTGAGCGAAACGGATCACTGACTATCAGTTAAACATAAAGCAATGTATATACTAACATAAACAGCTTGCAATTTTAAATGTAGCTGCATATTGGTGTGCGTTGCTGTTTATCTGCCTAGTCGACAATATTTTATTTATTTCCAACCGTGTCACAAAGATGATGAATGCTAATAAATCTGACATCTATGCCTACTACAAAAAAGGCCCTCTCATTTGGAAGCCCTTGGTCAAGCTATTCCATGAAAAAGTCTGCTTATTGAGTCCACCATTCCCACATGCTTAATGTAAGCACAGCAGGCATATTTTTTCGATCCTATAAAGTAACGAAAATAGTTAAAATATAAAATTAAATGCTGCTGTTGGCGTGATGATTTAGATGCCCGTCTATCTGTTTTTATTCGTATTTCCATGACTGTGTCAGTCTAATTGTATGCTCGCACATATAGACACATGCACAAAACATACAGATGGCTAGAATGACCAAAGCAGACCAAATGATAGTGCTTGGTAGACACTAAATGGAAAAGTAAGCCATTATTCCTAGACATATATAAGCAGCTTGGATTTCACAGTAAATCATACAAGTTGATGCCTTCCAAACGAAAAACGTCTGTTTGTTATCACTAAAGTACATTATATAAATGAGCAAATACTGCAACTCCATCCAAGTGTTTTGCACCGGCAGTGCAAAATGGGTTATGAAAGGGTACAATATTGTAAGAAATGATCTTTTTACAAATTCTCAAACTAATACGAAGTTTCTATTAACCTTCTACTTTATGGTAATCCGAATCTTTCAAATGACTAAAACACAAGAATATTTGAATCAGTCCATAAATACATAAAACCGTTTTTGTTCTGACTAATTTGAGCAATATGTTAGCAGTTTTATTAATATGAAAAGTTGTTGGTCCACCTATGAGCCTGCATAGGGACTCCCTCTCCAATCCTCATATTTCTCCATTTTACCATATGTATACTCATACTATCAAGTATTCAAAACAGCCAACAAAACTGTCCAAATTCAGTTAGCTTGATTGAATGTGACCATTTGCACTATATTTGCTTTGTTTGTCATACGTTTCACAATATGTAGCATCTAGGAGAAGAACTACAGTATATAAGTAGTATTGCTTTCGTTCTAATTCCATACTTTGTATTAAAAGATAATTGTACAATTATCTTTATGAAATGAAATATGTTTTAACTAAGAGGGCCGATATGACCATATACGAGGGGCATTTGGAAAGTTCTTAGCATGGCATCATAACTCCACAATGAACTGATAAAATGCTATCAAATAAATCCTTTTTGGAAACTAGAATTCAGCAGCTACTTGATGATTTAATTTTTATTGAGAAGGGACTCGGCGTGCACGTGCAGCTCATGCTCAAAATGAGTAGGGTTTATGCACTGGCTGAAATTTTAAGCAAAATATATTTAAAAACGAAGGAAAATTGGGGACCTTATCTATGATCATGGTTTATACAAATTAACGATTTGGTGCCGACTTGATTTTTATTAAAATATATTATATGATCACTGCATGCACGACTTACACATTTACTTTCAGAAAATGTTGACTACTAGAGAAATGGTAAAATGTCAAAAATAGGATTTTTTTTATTTTTCTTTATACTTTTACTATAAATTGTGACACTACAGGAGCACGAAAATGCCTATTGCGTATATATTTTGCTTTATTTGTGGCAAACAATGCATAAATATCATTTCGTCGCACAAAAAGTGTGGCTTGTTTAGTTCTGGATTCAAGAAAATTATTCCTTATAACACTACCTCTACTTTGCAAGAAGTTGGTGGGGTAATGTAACCCCTCACATTTTGTCGATGACATAAGAGCTTCTCATGGTATCGCGTGAACCATCACAAAATTGATTGATTTCTACTCTCAAGGTATTTTTACTTTTTTGTTTGTCACCGTTTTCAATTGAAATGAACCAGAATGTCAACTCATAGCTAAACTTACTCTGTCCCATGGGAAGATTATAAGAGTTATCTTCCCTTTGTTCTGGTTTAAACAAAAACAACTTCTGTTGGTTTCAATACAAAGAGCATATAGTGTGCTTGACAAAAATACCAACGCATTGCATTTTTAAACTACTGTCTGTTATATATTTTCAAAAGATGTGCATTGTGACATGTGATGTGATTTTTAGTCGAAAACATAAGCGTATTGCTTTGCTTTATAGAGGGGTTTGGTATTGCTGTTCTGGTATTTAGTTATTAGAAACATCCAACACGGTCATCAATTGTTTAACTGTACCAAATTGTGGCCTACCAAATGGTATAAAATTATCTAATTTCATGAACTATTGTTAATGTTCTGCACACTTTTCAAAAGGTAAAATGTTATATTTTTCACTGAAATTTTGTGTTTTCCAGCATACAAACAGTCCATGTATTCACAATAATATTTTCGTGTCTGCATTATAATATCCTCATGAAACGTGTGCCATAACATAGAAGAAAGATAGCTGTTTGAAATGATACCAAACATGGTAGGGTTTGTAAATCGGTTACTGAGATAAAATACCATGCTAGGAACTTTCAAAATGCCCCTCGTATGTTAAAGACCCTTAAAATTTTAATTTCTGGAACCAAAATGCCAATAACCTTGGGACTTGGTATGTAACTTTTGATCTATGCCCTACCATGTCTGTTCAAATGATGCTTATGGGTTTACCTAGTCCTTCTTTATGGCAAGGTCAGATTTGTTTAATAGGTCATTGATTTAAATGGAAATAATCTTGACTAGTTGATTTAAGCTCACCTGAGCCGAAGACTCATGTGTGAGCTAAAACTATACCAGTCACTCTGGAGTCTGTCCGCCAACATTTTCAAACATCTTCTGCTCTGAAACCACTGGGCCAATTAAACTCAAATTCAGTATGGAGACACCTTAGGACGGGGGAACGAAAATTTGTTCAAATGGTCCTGGTCTCATGGCCAAGAAGGCCGCCACGCCCGTATATGGTAAAAACACTTTAAAATCTTCCTCTAAAGAACCAGAAGGCTGATGACCTTGTGACTTGGTATGTTATATTGGGGATGTGGGGCCTACCAAATTTGTTCAAACGATGATCCTAGTTTAACATTGACCTACTATCCGTAAGGTCTAATTTGGCTTCCTTATGTATCTAAAAGGGAAATGTTTTGAAAATGTGTTTTTTGAAAACTGTTGAGCCTCAGTCATTATTCCCCCTTGATATGTTTAACCTAATGACACAATGGCTATAAATAAGTTCCAAGGTCAAGGTTGACCTTTGAACTTTCAGCTTATGTTGCTCATATTTAAGTCCCATCAATATATTAAAACATAGCTTTCTCAGAAACCATTGGCCCAATTTTATGTGAAGACTCCTTATGACAAGATAGCCAAAATTTATACAAAATATTTTGGTCACATTGCCAAAATGGCCGCCATGCCCATATATTGTAAAAACTTTTTTAAAACGATGATTTTTTGAATACTTTTGAAGCCAAAGCCATTGTTCTCACTTGATATGTTAAACTTAATGAGACAATGGCTATAAATAAGTCCCAAAGGTTAAGGTCGACCTTTGACCTTTCAGCCAATGTCGCTCATATTGGAGTCCCATCAATATATTAAAAAACAGTTTTCTCAGAATCCACTGGGCCAATTGAACTCACATTTCATATGGAGACTCCTTAAGTAAAGGGAAGTACATTTGTTACAAGTGACAAAGATGGCTGCCGTGTACATATAAGGTAAAAACTCTTTAAATATCTTCTGCTCTGGAATCTAAAGGCCAACGGCCTTGGGAATTGTCATGTAGCATTGGGGATATAGGCCCAACCAGGTTTGCACAAATAATGAATCTGGGTTGATCTTGACCTACTTTACGGCAATGTCAAATTAATGATTCCTAATGCATTTATGTTGGAAAAATCTTGAAATTTTTATTTTTAAATAGGCTTCAATCACAATACTTGCGAGAAATGTGAAACCTAATGAGACAATGGTTTTATATAACGACTGGTGCATAAATTCAATGTTCACTTTCAGCGAAGATAACTCATATGGGATTGCAATCAATATATTCAAAAATATAAGGCCAATTGAATTCAAATTTCATAATGGGCCATCCATTTATACCCAATCTCCAAATAAAATATTTGTTGGCATTTTAATATTGAGTTTTATCAGCTGGAGTTGAAATTTAATGCTCAGTTGAGGACGAAAAAAAGTTTTATCAGTCACCCCTAATATTAACTGAATTGTTTCAGCATAACCTAATAAACGTTTCCTATCTCACGGCATGTTACCTTTATCAGGTCATGATGACGTTGCACTTTTTGAATGACGTCGCCAATGACGCTGAATCAACACAAACATCAGAAATTACGTCATAATCGCTAGTTCGAAGAGTTTTTAACAATGGGTAAACTGATAAATAGAATACCAGGTTCGCGTCTTTTGATATCGAGTTTACCAGGCTCGGCTTCGAGAACGCATGTTGAATCGCTCGGCAAGCCTCGCGATGTCAGCAAGCGTTCTCAAAACCTTGCCTGGTAAACTTGATATCAAAAGACACTCACCTAGTATTCTCTATTTATAACCTCGGGGCCTTGTCCTTTGGACTTTGAGTTAAGCATAGTTGACTGTTTATATAACTTGGAAGAGTAACCGATAAATGGAATGGAACCATAGTTAACATACCGCATGTTTCCTTTTATATATGATAAACCGTTCATTTTTGTGATTTTTCACGTTTGCACTAAGTGATGCGCGGATCCAGATGGCGGGGGGGGGGGGGGGGGGGGCGGGTGCAGGGGTCCGGACCCCCACCCCCCCTGGAAAATCACAAGTTGTCATATGTTTCCTTAGAAACATTAGTACGGACGCCCCTCGAGAAGCAATTGGACCCCTTGGATCCAATTGCTTCACGAGGGGGGCTCGTACGGCCCTCTGTGAAATAAGTTGATGAATAAAAAAAAGTGTTTCAGGATCCCCCATGTAAGTAATTGGTATACCATACAATCGTTTTCTACCATATGAGAAGTACTTTTGGAAACTCGTGAGGTCAAACACAAGCCATTGTTTTGAGCTGATTTTTGATGACTAAAATGACATACTATAACTCCCATGATATTATATTCACGCAAGAATGTGTCAGTAGCTATTGAACAGAAACATGTTTATTGTCACAATCCCCATGAGTGCTCGTATACGGCCGATTTATACGGCCAAATTATTTATTTTTGGAATGTTCATGATATAATGAATACTTCGGGTCTCTTGCAAAGTAAGTGAAGCAAGCGAAGGGCTTCACTTAACTTTGAAAGAGACCCAAAGTATTCATGATTCCATGAACATTCCAAAAATTGAATTTATTGCTTATATTTACTTACATTTTATTATAAATATCGAAAATATAAAAAAATATTTTCAGTTTAAGAATTAAAACAATTTTGCTTTTAAAATATAATCGTACGAGGGATGATCCAAAAGTTTTGATCGTTACCTTGTAGATTTGTCCAGAGACATTTTTGAGAGACATACCATGCACCATTCAAACAAACAAGCGTTGACCTTTATAATAATGCTAGTATTTTCTCGCTGTAATGTTTCGTTTAATAATTACAGCACATTATATATGGTCCACTCCATACCACTGGCCTGTTTTCATGTTATATAATTATAATAGAATTTGAATGTGATCCTTTAAAGCCCCGCATCTTTAAAACTACAAAGTAAAACTGCCATGTATTTTTAGTTTTTGTTACTTATAATGTCAATTCAGATGTTAGAATGGCGACAAGTGGTGACGAATCAATATTTAAAGCACAATCCGCATTTCTTATGACGTCAATGAAATTGACAACTGCGTCATTTTGAGTACATTGCATAATTTACATTTCGGAGAATATTCGATTTTTGTCTATCGATTTAGACTTGAAACATACCAGACCTAATATAGGCAAAATATTTAACATCAATATTATTTTGATTACGAAATATCTTAATCTTAATTTGAATATTTTAAAAAGTTTGATTTTTATGCAAAAAATGATTGATTTTAAAGACGAATTTTCAAAATTGTGATTGGTTTCAGACGGCTGTTTTGTGCTTAATTTAATCCCATATTGCATCATTTTAAGATATAGTGCACATTTTGACAATTGATTGGGTTTTTGTTTTAGATATACACATGCAAGTTTGTGTACCTCAGAATATTGACCTAATTTGTGGACTCGTTTTAACTTTCTTATGTGGGCTACTATCAGTCTCCGACGATACGGACTATTCATATTTGCTTCAGACATAAGTCAGCTCATCTAAGATTGCCTAAAATCTTTTTTTCCCTTTAAAGCAGCTGTTTTTACTGCTGTATGGGCCAGTCAAAATTTCAAGTGGTCCAAAATTTGATTAAAGCTGGCAGTTGCATAGCCATACAGTTAAGGGCCTAGGAGTCCGAGATCATATAGAAACTTCACCATATATACAGGACATATTGACTTCTGGATGAACATGACGCAGCCATAAATATGAATTGCTGAGACTGCTCTTGTCTGAATTGTGAGGTCTCTTATATGCACAGTCTGGCTGATAGGTCAGTGCATTGAGGGTATTGCTGTTTTGGGGTCGTTTTCTGGCCGCTCCTTCAAGTTACATAAAACTTGTCAGAGCAGTGCATAAAAAAAGAATATTTTATTATTTGATTCAAGTTCCAGGCATGTTGCATTGCTGGTTACAGAGATATCCCGCCAGGATCAGAACTTTAGGATCATCCCTCGTATTAACAGTTTAGTCGGAGAGTAAAATGGAAAAGCGGAACAGCCTGCCTGAACACGGACAGCCAATGGAGCAAACGGGAGACCGTCACTCGCTGTCAATCACAACATCAGCATCACTTCTGGCGAATAGGTTCGATGTTCGAAGCGAATTGCACGGGCAAGTGAGCTTGGCAGCTGTCAATCAAATTTTGTGTAATTCATTAGGCTATGAACGGTTGCAAAAATCTAAAGATTCATTTATAGGTTGCTTCGAAACTGTAAATATTTGTGCATAATACATTTCAGTTCAGTCAAACAGCCTTATCATGATGTCCATTAACGCGCGTTGTAGTGTATTGTGTTTTAGTGGTCAACGTTTTAAGAAATTCGGAAAAAAGTTAGCAGCGTTGTTTACATAATTTAAATTGGCACACAATGCAGATACGTATTTTGCTGTTATGTTGCTACATAGTCTTTGCTGAAATATGAGTGATGTGCGGAAAACTGCAAACCGCGCTCATATTTCAGTCATTATTTCTATGTGCTGTTATAATGCAGTCTTCACATTCTGCACTAGGTCATGTATTACAAAAAACAACAACATTCAAACAAATTATGTATGATATCAAAGTGGATCAGGAAATTGTGCACGTTGAGTATGAAACATATACTGACGTCAACTAAAACGCCTCACTCATTATCACTGATTTCTTAGAGATGATATACAAAAATGAACAGCCACGTGCTGCTTCTTTATATAGAGGTTGGGCGATGTTGGAAAATGATTTTAACTTGATATGTAGGTGACGCGTTATTCCGATGACGTCATACAGACTCAACGTACACATGACGGCATTATGCATCAATTGATTATCACTTCAATTTGACTTTGCACACAGTTTGTGCCGTTAATGTTTTGCTGAACAATGAACAAATTTTGGATCATTTTTTTCAAACAGTTGTACTTGCGAGTAATAACTTTATGAAATTATGACGTCATATTAAAGACAAAATGTAAGGTCCGTTTACGAAACTTTCCAACATTCTCGTTTTCTTTTAAGTAATGGAAAAAAAGATAAGTGGGTACATTAGGCAATGTACACAGAATGACGTTGAAGTTTTACTGAAATGCATGGCGAAAAGGTGGGTGGGGTAAGTTGTTTCGTTCAGCAGACGCATACAAACATTGTCTTAACATCATAAACGCATTTTTTACAATGGTAAAATTCGTTTTTCTTGTCAACGGATTGTGTCTGGAAACAAAGCAAATGTGGCTTAAATCTTGTGTCGCACGAAACTGGTGACCCCTGTCTCAAACCGAGGTCGTTTTCTCAGCCTCAAATATTCTTTCAGCAATTTTGTTTTCATGAGAACGCTTGACTGATAAGATGTTAGAATGTACTTAAATTCATAACTTTAGTCTGATCAGTCTAAGAGATATCCACGTTTACTTTTAGATGAGGCGTTTTTTCTTGACGTCAGTATATTAAGGCAAAAAAGACAAAACAGTCATCACTCAAGATCTATCTCTATAAACATATAGATATGGTCGTCCCTAAAGACCACATGGCCCAAATTAAAGACGTGTAACTTTCTGAAGACTATAGTCACATGCCAGTAAATGACACGTGGGTAAAATTTAAGACAGGCCTGTAGAGACTGTTTATTCCGTTAAAATATAGTCTTAACGACCAAACGGCTTGTAAAGAAAAAAAAAAAAAAAAAAAAACAACAACAAAAGCTCTACCTTCGTGCCCGCAAGCCCAAGGACCCTGATGCGAAGAATCATTATAAGCGGTTCAGAGGTATTGAGAGGTGTCTTTTGGGAATATGTTTACGTTCGAGATCTCAATTCCCGCAAGCATAAAAAAAGATTAAAAAGTTTTGGTCATTTGTCAAATCACTTAAGAAAGACGCGTTTGGGAGAAAACGGACTGATACTAAGGATAAAGCCAACATATGTAATGCAATCAACCCTTCAAACGTGAAACATACTCTGGGCTGCTCTCAAAAGGGGCTTGTCTGTTCTACTCCATAAAGGAAATAACAGTTGACCCAAAAGGGAACGCCAAGCTGTTGGTTGGACTAAATGAACATAAAACACCAGGCCTGGATGAACTGAATGTCAGCGTGCGGAAAGACTGTATATTGGCACTCATCCTCAATAAGTCATCTCAGGGTGATGTATCAGATGACTGACGACAAGCAAATGTTTCCCCCGTCTTTAAAAATGTTTATCATATGACGTCGCGGCTGGGAGTGAAATAACGCCATGCAATAAAATCTGTAAACCACTAGTGGTTTATCGATTTTCGGGAAACGTTATGACGTCCATAACAACGTTGCGTACATAATGACAAAATTATAACGTTTTTACGGCAAAAATGAGATTTCAAAGTAATCTTAATGTCATATGATAAATAGAATCTAACATTCGCGCCCTTGTATTATTGAATTTATTAAACTCGTCGCGAAAAAGAGTTAAAATGCTCGGCAAGCCTCGCATTTTATCTCTTTACCCCAACTCGTTTAATAAATTTAATAAAACATGAGCACTCATATAAGATCCTCTATGAAAACTAGGATGGTCCTATTATCATAGGTTGGTGCCGCTCACGTGCATATGTTGCAAAACACCTAGAGCATACACTTGTAAGCAAGATTAAAAGACATTTAAGCTTTGATAGCATACCTACTGACTGTCAGCAATGTTTCCTGTGAAACCCAGTTGGTTCAGCCTGAGCATGATATCATCAACAGCCTGGATGGGGATGTGAATCGTGGACACAAACAGGCAGATTTGATCATCGTGAGGTGCCACACACGAGGATATAACGCAAACTTGATTATTATGGGATAAAAGGTTCCACCAATAAATGGATCAACTCCTGGCTCTCTGAGCGCATTCAACAAGTAGTCTTAGATGACCAAGCCGCGGAAAAATAAAAATTAATGTGGTCAACCGCCTTTGTCATTCGATGTTTTAAAAAAACAGTTATGTGCAATTGTTGACTTCAATTATCACGAGGGGCGTTCAATATGTAATGAAAACAGCCCAGTATATCTCAAAGTTTTATATTTACACACTTCATAATTACTTTTATTAAAAGGTCTGTTTCTTGGCTAAATAAATGTAAAATTGCAGTTGTCCAGCTCCTTATCTAATTTACACAAGCCAGTATCAAGATAGGGTACTGAAGTACACTGCGATATGAAATAAAACAATGTTCTCAAAAGCAGATAACAACATGAACGAGGAATGTTTTCAGTCTGCTTCTTCGTGTGGTAGATATCCATATATTGGTGATTTATACCTGCAAAATATTTTGATATTGCTTTATATTCTATGAAATACTGAGGTTGCCATTTTGGTAAAAAATCCTCCTTTATGCTAAATTTTCTGGCATTCCATTCACAGAGTCGTTTTTGCGTGAACGAATACATAGCGAAAATTTATACGAAAATCATTTGTAATATACTTCGGGTTGCTTTGATGTTCACTTACAAGTAATACAGCCGATTTTAAAATTTCCATTATTTAATCTCATTCATAAAGTACCCCCAAGTTCTTCATTTGAAATAAGAAAATCACTTAAAAGAATGCCATCTCTGGCTTACACTGATATTGATCAGACAAGATACCGCGTTTCATCAATGTTTGCATTCCAATGCATAATTTGGACATTGCTACACATATTTTCATGTACATATTCTGGCTGGCAAATTTCAGACAATAAAATTATAGGAAACGAAAATGGTATACCACTCAGATGAGATTTTGGTTTCAGTTTAACTGGTCTGCTGCCTATGCACTGTGTGTATTATTGAAACTTCGATGCAATCAAAACTGACCTTATATTTCTGATTAAAAAAACAGTGCTTATTTTAGTGTTACGTTCATTGATTTAAACGACGTCAACGTGAGAGGGGGTAACGCAATAAAACAGTTTGCATGAGAAATCGGTAGAGGTCAAATGTTTGAATCATTATAGCATATAAAAGGGAAATGAGTCAGAAAACTATGGATATGTGATTCATGCATGTTAAATGTTTGCTTTAGAAAATACAGCATGCCTTTCTACCTTTGTTTAAATGAGTCTTTACAATTCTGAGGAAAATATATGCAGTGTATATAAGTGTGCTTTTTAAAAATCTGTAACTTATTAAATTTGGAAAGATAAATAAATATTTATGCTCCATTATAATGGCGACGCTTTGATCTTTCGTTTGGCATATGGCATAAAATCCTCACGCGTTCGTTGATGGAGTTATGAATGGGTTCAATATTTATTGAACCCCCCCCCCCCCTCGTAGGTAGACATGAGGATTTATCTACAGGAAAAAGTGATATTCATTGAGGCCACAAGGCCAAGGTGATTATCACTTTTAAGTGTATATAAAGCCTTTTGTTATATGACTGGAGAGAATCCTGTCTCCTGATTGACCCAATTTGTCTTCATAAATCTCTATGTCTACCTGAAAACTGGTCTAAACTGGTCCACAAGTTTATATTGCATGAAAACCAGCTCGAACTAGTTTCAAGAAGTTAATATTTTGACACTTCTGCAATATTACCCTCTAGAGAGCTAAAATATCATGATGAGTGCGGAACTAGCATGTGCTGCATGAAATTGACATGATTTGCTGTTTCACCTCCCAACAGGTAAATTAAAGCTTTTCATGTATGGTATATTTTTACAACAGTTTTGTTTTGTTTTGTTTGCTTATTTATCTTTGATTGAATAAACAAACTGTAAAAACAGTTTTATGATAACATTTTATATTTTCCATTACATTTGAAAATGCAAAGTACTACATTAAAATATTTTAATAACAGTTGCTAAAACTTGTGAGAAAGTCCTTAGAATGAAGGTTGATTGTGTCTTTAACAACAAAAGTGAAAGTAACAAAATGTTCGTTCTTAAATGAATAGTCATATAACAAAACAGTTATTGACTTCAATTTCGGTAGACACAAGGATTTATCTACCCTTAAAAGTGATATTCACGTCGGCCTAGCGGCCTCGGTGAATTATCTCTTTTTTGGGGAGATAAATCCTTATGTCTACCTCATTGAAGTCAATAATTGTATAATGTCTACCGATATTGAAGTCAATAACTGTTTTGTTATATGACTTTTCAACTGATAATGAAAAGTTTCTCTTTTCACTTTTGTAACAAGACTTGTATTGTTGAAGTCATGTTCAACCTAAGGACTAGACTTCGAGCTAAAAAAGGTCCTGCTCCCCCCCCCTAGGGAATTTTGCAGACATATCCTATCTTGAAGGAAATTTCAAGCCACATCTTTTAAGAGATGTTTGCACTCTGTGCTCTGGGGCGTTAGTCTCTGACAGCCTGTTACATATGTTACTGTAACAAACTAAGGAAAAAATCAAAATGAAAGTTTGAGCTACAGATAGAAGACATTAAACCATCTAATTATTCAAATTTCTTATGTAGTTTGCAAGCTGGATGCCTAAGCTACATAAAAGCAGCATTTTAAACAAAATTACAGCCTTCAATGGTGTTATATGCGTTACATAGATTAAATTTCCCTTTGAAAGTTGAAATCGTGACTAACATCATTCATTTTACAGACAATTTGTGCATTTTTATAAGTGTTTTTAATCTTAGTTTACTAAAATACTCATTTGAATAATAGAAAAACAAAGTTTGCTTTTCTATCTCAAATACATTGTTTTATATGAGCTATTAAACAACCCTACCCCCAATTTTAAGTATCCAATTTTGGTATCTATTATTGAAGAAAAATGTATGAAAATATTTGACGCTTGTGGATATCTTACATTTTTGGCACTGTCTTGCTAATGCAATAAAGAATCATACATTTGCAAGTTTGACATCAGGATCAGAGCACTTATTTAAGTATGTAACATATGTTACATGGCATAATGAATGAGCTAGGAAATTTTCTTGGATGTAAGAGATGATATTGCAGAAAAATACCATTTTTCACATGTTTTCCTATTAATTTCTAGCCTCTGGTGCCTTAGTCTTAGTAATTACAGTCATTGTTAATAACAAGCCCTTGGAATTGTGTTACCAATGTTATATATAACCTTTTTAATCACATATTTCCTTATGCCCTATAATATTGAAATATATAGACATATAGATAGAAAATAATAGTTCTCATTTAAATGACACAATTTAATAAATATTCCTATTAAATAAAATTATTCAAAAACAATCTTTATTCAAGTCACCCTCACAATGTCTATCATTGTGTCTGCTTCTATGGCAAAATAATCACTTATTCCATCACAACCAGTAGAATCATGGCATTGTATTAGGACTGCAAACTGAGTACAATCCTGTTCCTCTCCATCCCTTTGGGAATTGTGCAAACATATCCTACCTTAAAGAACGATTCAAACTGCATCAAATAAGACATGTTTGCACTCTATTAACTAGGGGTTTAGCCTGTAATGGTGTGATACGTATGTTACCATATCAATTTAAGAATAAATGAATTGAAAGTCTGAGAAACAGAAAGAAGACATAAAACTATTTATTTGAATTATTCATGTAGTTTGCATGCTGAATACCTTTGATACATAAGAAAGATTTTTTAACAAATATACAGCTTCCTGTGGTGTTATATGTGTTACATTAATTAAGATTACTTTTTAAAATTGGTAATTGTGACAAACATCAGTTATAAGCATTTCGTGTGATCCTCCTCTTTTGCCATCAAAAGACTTAATTTTCTTTGTATGTGTGGCCAGTGCCAGCGTCAAACAACTTGACTCAGCCAAACTTGAATCCTTAGCATTCTTCAAAAGCAGAAACAGCATGTCAGTGTCCTGGGATCAAACACCTGATTAAATATGGGTTTAATGCCATTTTACATATATGCATACAATGGAGTATGACTCTGGTATATATCTCTTCCTGTGAAGTGGCAAGAGCAATTTAACTGCAGCTGCATCTGCATCCGTGCTAATCAAATGATAACTTTACTCTGATTTTGCAAAATCTATGTCTCTACCGTGTACCTCTAAGAATACTTTAAGATTTCTGACATTGCTCAAACAGAAATTTGATAGGCTGCTTTTTTGCATCATTTGCCATGGAACCTATCCAGTCTTTTGGTGCTTAAGTCCTCAGGTCTTAGATCAATAGTATTTTGCTGCGCCCAAGTTTTCTTTAGATACAATGTTGACTCTTGATGGTTTTGGCAGACCATCTGAAACAATTTCTGTTACACCTTGAAAGTTATCTGGTATGAGAGAAAGAATATGATGTTGGACATTGCCATCAATTATGTTTGCAGTAGGTTGTTTTTTGATGTCAGTACATTGAAGCATGTCTTAAGATAATGTAAAACCTATGATTTCTCAGTTTTTGCAGCCATATCATTAGCTGTTGCATTCAAAAGAAGGAAAGTGGACTATAGGTAGAATGGGATAACCAGTAGTTCTATACTATGCTCTATGGAAGATTTATACAGAGTAAACAAGTTGATAAGGTGCCTCATTTCATGATCCATTGAAAACACTTGCCTCTGACTGTGTTATCAAAAAGGATGTCACGACAATGTCCTTGCTCATTTATTATGACGAGTTATATATGTTACATCCTTTGATAAGCGCTCTCATCTTAGAAACTTAGTGAATCATTGAATTAAAAGGGTCTATTTGCGCTCTGTTCATCCTGCATTTCATTGCTTTACCTGCTGTGATACATCTAGTTCGTTTATCTGAAGGGAGAGTTACCTCGGTTTCAGCACTTCAGAAGTACTAAGACTTCAAATAAGTTTTTGAATGAGTGGGGAAAGATAATAAGTGCAGAGACATTATTAGATGAAAATAATTATGTGGGTTGCATGTATTGAAAGGCTACATTTATAAAAGTTAACCAGCTAAGATATGATTCTTCATCACAGAAATATCAAGGTACATCAGTCCAGGTAGTCATTGCTCTTAATGGCATAGTTTTCCTCCTTGTAAAGCTTTAGTCTTTCTCCTACTTGCAGAGTATCACTTGAAACACATACTCAAAGAGCCATCTATTATCATATCAGTTTTTGAATGTTCCAAGCCATAAATGGCAAAGTTGGAAAATTGATAATGGCTGATCAATTTTGAGTGGACTGGTGGTAAAATTGAATAACAGTAAATGATTGAATTATTGTGTGATGATTCTACTAGTTGCAAGGAGGCGTGTGATTATAATGATTACCACAGAAGCAGACAACGACAAACGTTTAACATGAGTGTTAAATCGATGAGAAATAGTTTGGACCATTTCATTTATTGTATTTTCTTGTAAAAATGTAAAACTATCTTTTTCTATTTGTGGCTCTATATTTAGCATTATATGCACGGTATTAGGAAAGGTGTCCAAAAGGTCATTGATACCATCTGTAAAAAGAGTCCATGGGCTTGATAATCAGAAATGAATATAATTTCTAGTGTTTTGGCACCAAAGACTTATAAGTACACATTAAGTGTCATGATCTTAAACTTAATGACATCTTGCAGATATATGAGCAAGACAGACTAAGAAAATGAAAAATATCCACATGCTGTAATCGCTTTAATGTGTTTTACTTAAACGGTAATAACAAATTCGCTTTTCTGTAAAACTTGGAGTAGGGCTGTGTATTAGCTCCTATAAGACAATATATTTAAGATAGAAAAGCAAACTTGGTTTTTCCTATTCATCAATTGAGTATTTGTTTGTAAAATCTAATAAAACAGTTTGAAACCAAGTCATAGAAGTTGTTTAACTAAATGACGATAGCCACAATTATAGCTTTTAAATTATAATTAGGTTCATGTAACACACATAACACCACTTAGACGTATTAATGTTAAACAGCTTCCATATGTAGTAAAGACATCAAGTATAAAGACTATAAGAATGTCAATTTATTAGATAATTTTAATGTCTTCTTTTAGTAGCTCAAACATTCAAATTTCTTATTCTCAAATTGATATAGTAACATATGTAACAAGCTGTGGCAGGCTAACGCCCCGACTTACAGAGTGCAAACATTTCTTATTAAATGCACCTTGAATGGTTACATAAGATGGACTTTGTCTGCAGAATTCCAAAGGGGATTAGGATGGAGCAGGCCCTTACTCAGCTTGATGTCAAAATACTGTTTGATGATTTTACTTATCACGCTAACATATATAACGCTCTCTAATCTTTAAAACTTGATGACAACTAGCAGATATATAAGTCTTTATCATAGGAGCCAGTTTAAAATCACTTAACAATATAAGATATCCAACAGCTGCAAGTTTTTTCACAATTTTAGCTCAAACTTTCAAACTACATTTCCTTTATTTGATATAGTAACACATGTAACACTCTGTTTCAGACTAACGCCCCAACATAGAGAGTGCAAACATCCCTTATTCGATGCAGCTTGAGTTGTACTACAAGAAGGAATATGTCTGCAAAATTCCCTCGAGGAGATTAAAACATTTTTAGGCATATCTTACATAAAGACAATGAGCTTGCCCATTTATTACATCAGGTAACATATGTTACAGCCTCTGATATTAAAAATTTTGCAACAAACTTGCAGATTTATGAGTCTTTTTATATAAGCAAATGAATCCCAAACAATGAAACACATTCATCAACTGCAAATATTTTTTAACTATTTTTACTTTAGTTTTAATACCAAACATTTCACCTTAAAACTGGGTAGGGATAGGGTTGTTTAATTGCTTATTCCAGAAAAAATATTCAAGCTAGGGAAACATACTTTAATTTTTCTGTTAGCCAATTGCATAAGCTAGTCAGACATGGTTAAACACATTTTGCAAAACACACAGAGAGATTGTGAATGTAAATGATGTCAGCCACACTTGCAAATTTTAATGGGTTATCTGATTTATGTAACGCATATGACACCTTAGGAAGTCGCAATTTTGTTCAAATGGCTGTCATATGTAGTTAAGATATCCAGTATGCAGACTGTATGAATGATTTTTAAAAATAGATATTTTAATGTCTTTAATTTGTAGCCCAAACTTTCAATTTACTTTTTCTTAGCTTGATTAAGTAACGTATGTTACAGGCTATTACAGACTAACGCCCCGGAGCACAGAGTGCAAACATCTCTTAAAAGACTCGGCTTTCAATTCTCTACAAGATAGGATATGTCTGCGAAATTCCCTAGGGGGGGGGGGGGAGCAAACACATTCTCAGCCATCCGTCTAGACCCTCTCAATTTGTAAGATTTAGCAATTGTTTTTAAAATATTTAACGTATTATTTTGTATTTTGAATTGTATATAAATTTTCTGAATGCCGAATGTAAATCATAAAACACTATTTTACATTTTGTTTATTAAAACAAAGAAAAATGAACACACACAACAAAATTGTTGTTAAAATTCATTAAAACGTCATTAACTTACCTGTTGGGAAATGAAACAGCAAATTATGTCAATTTCATGCAGCTTATGCTAATTTCATACGTATCATGCTATTTCTAGTTCTCTAGAGGATGAAATAAGAAAAGTGTCATATATATCAACCTCTGGAAACTAGTCTGAGCTGGTTTACATCCTATATCAACCTGTAGGCCAGTTAATACCAGTTTTTGGGTAGACATAGAGATTTACGAAGACAAATCCAGTTATATAGAGGATCTTACATTAAGTGATCATGTTTTATTGAATTTATTAAACGAGTTGGGGAAAAGAGATAAAATGCGAGGCTTGCCGAGCATTTTATCTCTTTTTCGCAACGAGTTTAATAAATTCAATAATGCAAGAGCACGAATGTTAGATTCTATTTATCATATGACATTAAGATTACTTTGGAATCTCATTTCTGGCGTTAAAACGTCATAATTGCGTCATTATGTACGCAACGTTGTTATGGACGTCATAACGTTTCCCAAAAATCGATAAACCACTAGTGGTTTACATATTTTATTGCATGGCGTTATTTCACTCCCAGACGTGACGTCATATGATAAATAACAACTATATACATGTTTAATAAAATGTCACGATCTTAACTAGTCTCTGTAGCAGAACAGATACATTTAAACCCCAAATTATAAGTTTTTAGTGTCGATGCCCATATGACAATAACAAACTTTATATGGCAAAATCTATACCAAGAAAGTTGATCACAATCCCCATTAGAATGCGGTAGATTGCGATGATATCACTGTTAATGGCTTAGATTATTTTAACTTTGACAGTTTATTAGCTTGGTCCCATAAAGACAAATTAACCGATTTGTGAAAGTATCGGAGAGCATGGATCGTGGATGGGATACACTAAAATAGTGGTTTATGGTGACAACGCCGCCATTTCTTCCTCGGTCATGAACACATCAAATTAATAATCATAAAGTTGAACGTATAATACTTCATTCTTCTGGCCAGCGCATGATTTTTTAGAAACACTACTTATTACTCTATTATACATGTAATTTTAAACATTGCTAAAAGTTTACAACACATATTTGACTTTTCATCATTGTGACAGTGAAATCTCATGTGGGTGATTAAGGGTCATCAAAACTATATAAGCCTGGCGTCCTTTTTGTTGGACATAGGCAAGCGGTGCAGACTCAGATCAGACACCCCATAATGTGGTGTCTGACCAGGATCTTCACTGTTTACGGACAGAATGTTCTACCAAACGTTTACCCCTAAAATTTGAAATGGGCTCGTCCTACTGATAATGGTAGCAGGTTCATTCGGCTTAAATGTGTTAATGATATGTAGCTACGATTTAACCCCTTAGGTAGACATTGTCGCCTTCACTGTATATTTAACATGCTAATACCTCTAACGAGTATAATATACTCAATCATATACGTGTAAGTTATTGTTTGGTTTGTGCGTCTGAATGTGAAGATAATCTATTAGCTTTGCACGTGCATGCATTTGCACTTTGTGCATTACGGGACATTTGACGTTAAACAATGAAATGTCAATGAAATGAGCCAGTGCATGAGATTTCCAACAATGTGGTATGTGCGACCAGCAAAGCCTCAGATCAGCCTGCGCATACGCGCAGTCTGATCAGAGCCTTTGCTAGTCGCTTGAGTATTCTAGGAGTGTTAAGCTACTGACTGAACACCATTTAGAGTTTCTAAGCTTAAAAGGAGGCTGCAGAGGGTCGTCCGAGTCTACACATGTCAAAATACCACATTGTTGGAAATCTCATGCACTGGCTCAAATGTGCATTAATGGCGTTTGTTATATGACTGGAGAGAATCATGTCTCATGGATGGCTTAATTTGTCTTCATAAATCTCTACTGGTTTAAACTGTGCTACAGGTTGATATTACTTGACTTTTCGCTTACTGTAAAGGCGGCAACTTTAATATTCATATCTAGGTGTGGTTTGGCTATTTCATCTGCTAAGGAAGGGAAATCAGGTTTTATTTATAATTTGGTAAAGAGTTAATAAGCTTTTTGAGCCGCGCAAACGTGCGTGCATTTCATGAAAATCCTAACCGAATACACACTGAACTCACATTTATTAACCCTTATAGCACATGATCACAAAATGTATGTTTTTGTTGTCCACTAAACTATTTGAAGCCTCATAGATAAACAGTGTGAACCCAGATCAGACTGCTCCTGTAGGAGCAGTCTGATCTGGGTCCACAATGTTTGCCTCCCTGCTTATGTTAAATAGACATTTTCAGATGCAGTTATTTTGTTAGCGTTTTAAGGACTCTATAATGAATGAGGTTGTGGCACAAGATGATACAGTTACTTTTGAATAAAACCACGCCTCCTTTTCAGCTTTTACCTATGCCTAAAGTAGACCAGTTCTAATTACACATTCATGAGGCGCCGCCTTTACAGAAAGCGAAAAGTGAAGTAATATAGGATGAAAACAGCTCAATCTAGTTTCAGGAGGTTGATATATTTGACACTTTTCTTATATCACCCTCCAGAGGGCAAAAATAGCATGATGAGTATAAATTAGCATGTGCTGCGTGAAATTGACTTAATTTGCTGTTTCATCTCCCAACAGGTAAATAAAAGACGTTCTAAAGAATTTTAACAACAGTTTTGATTTCTTTGTTTTAATAAACAAAACGTAAAAACAGTGTTTTATGATTTACATTCTGCATTCAGAGAATTAAAATGCAGTTCAAAAATGCAAAATACTATGTTAGATATTTTAGAAACAATTGCTAAAACTTTAAGAAAGCCCTTAGGTTGAACATGCTTTCAACAAATCAAATCTTGTTTCAAAAGTGAAAAGAGAAACTTTTCATTATCAGTTGAAAAGTCATATAGTATAACAAAGCAGTTATTGGTTTCAATTTCGGTAGACATAATGATTTATCTACCCTTGAAGTGATATTCACCTCGGCATTGCGGCCTCGGTGAATATAACTTTTTCAGGTGGATAAATCCTCATGTCTACCTCAGTGAAGCCAATAATAGTATAATATTGCACACTGCTTGATTAGCTGTTGTTTTCGTTAGTTTGGTGATAAAAGAATTATGACTCCAGTACGACTAAAATAAACTTTATATGTCAAGTAAAGCCATTTTTTGATCGTATTATTGTCGTTATTTTCTATAACCTCTACTATCAATTTAAACGTATGTGTTTGGTGTACTCAAAAGAACCGTCTCATTGAAACGGTTCTTTTGAATACCAACAACATATGTTTTGATTGAGAAATGAGAAAAGCATTGTGAATTATGCACTCTTCTCTGGAGGACTGACCTTTATGTCAACTGGTCTTAAAATGGACATCATGCTACATATGGTATTATATTCTATGTGAACAGCTCTTGTGTCTGACACTGTAGATTACACTGTATAAGGAATCCTTTGAGGATCTGATGCATATCAAACATGTGCTTAGTTTGCAAAGTTGCATAGTATATCTTAGTTTCATGTTACCACCTTTTTTAAAGCCTGTATTACTTGACTTTTCGCTTACTGTAAAGGCGGCGCCTCATGAATGCGTAATTAGGACTGGTCAACCTTAGGCATAGGTAAAAGCTGAAAAGGAGGCGTGGTTTTATTTAAAAGTAGCTGTATCATCTTGTGCGACAACCTCAGTCATTATTTAGCTCTTAAAACGCCAGCTAAATAACTGCATCTAAAAATGTCTATTTAACATAAGCAGGGAGGCAAACATTGTGGACCCAGATCAGACTGCTCCTACAGGAGCAGTCTGATCTGGGTTCACACTGTTTATCTATGAGGCTTCAAATAGTTTAGTTGACGACAAAAAACATACATTTTGTGATTATGCGCTTTAAGGGTTAATAAATGTGAGTTCAAGGTGTATACGGTTAGGATTTTCATGAAATGCACGCACGTTTGCGCGGCTCAAAAAGCTTATTAACTCTTTACCAAATTATTAATAAAACCTGATTTCCCTTCCTTAGCAGATGAAATGGCCGAACCACACCCAGATATGAATATTAAAGTTGCCGCCTTTACAGTAAGCGAAAAGTCATGTTATACCACCTGATTAGAGACAGACTGGTTGACTTACATTTGAGCCGTGACACGTAATTTCCAACAATGTGGTATTTTGACAAGTGTAGTTTCAGACGAGCCTGTGCAGCCTCCTTTTAAGCTAAGAAGCTATAAATGATGTTCTGTCAGTAGCTTAACACTCATTGAATATTCAAGCGACAAGCAAAGGCTCTGATCAGTCTGCGCGTATGCGCAGGCTGGTCTGAGCCTTTGCTGGTCGCACATACCAAATTGTTGGAAATCTCATGCACTGGCTCATTTTGGTATCGTGACCAAAGCGATAGAGGTGCCTTATTGTACGTTAATGTGTCTATGTGTTGATATAAAACTGGATGGAAATGCCAATAATGATTTAAAGAAGAAAATAAACGTTAATTTACCGTTTGTGTCTCTTGCAACAGAAAAAAAGGCATTTTCAGCGATGACTTAAACGTGGATTTGACGTGTAATGAAAGAGGGCGGTGCCCGTGTTTACCGCCATTACTCTCTATTCACGCCATGAGCGCATCCGCTTGTAGAAACCCAAACTTAAGATATCTTCCCTTACCAAAATGGGAGAGAAGGTACATATATTCATAGGTTTAGATAAACAAAATATTTCAGCGTGAAAAATTTTAATATTTTCTTACCCATAATTTTAGCATATGTTTTGGGTGCTCAAAAGAACCGTCTCATTGAGACGGTTCTTTTGAGTACCCACATTTGTTTTGGTTGAGAAATAAGAAGATGCTTTTCTGTTACGCACTCTTAACTAAAGTCCTGTATATTAAAAAATCTTATCTTCTGTTTATCGTAGCATGTTTGACATTATTATGGAGCTGGCCCCAAGGTTATAAAACTTGTTCATTGACCATCTGGACTGAGTTTGAATTTTATCACACTCATAAATGTTAAAATGCCAGGATCCAAAGAATGATCTGGATTCAAAAGTCAATTTCAAAAGTACGTTAACCCTATCTATATATGGCATGTAATGCAAGCATCTAACAATTTTAAGTGGAGGGTGTTCATATTTGCCACACTGGGTGTCAATCGTGTGTACATACAAGTGGCAAGATCCCTGATATAACAGATAAGATAATTTTGTTTCGCAAAATGCCAATCGGCCCATGAGCTACACTTTTATATGTATCAAGCATATAACATAGGAACAAAAGTCATGGTCAAACGATTTCAAATATGCGATATATACAAGTAATACAATTGCGGATATTTGCGACGGTCCCCCCCCCATTCGATGGCCCCCATTCTAGTTATAAATGAGTCTGTAATTACAGTAGAACTTCAATGGCTCGAACAGGCTTGGGACCATGAAAATTCGTTCTAGCCAAGGGTAGTTCCAGCCATCGAGGGTGGATTATGCATACAATGAACTGTTGGGACTGTGATAATGGTTCTAGCCAGCCCACTGGCAGGTAAATGAGCCATCAGAGTTCGAGCCATCGAAGTTTCACTGTATAAAAAAATAAAGATGTAAGTAGGCCAACAAAATACCAAGATTGTCCTTTATTTGGTGTTAATGTATTCTCAATGCCATGGATTGGTCTGTGATTTGTGAGTGTACCATTTGCTGGTCATATTCACTCTTTTTGTGTAATAAGGGAAATGTCTCTTCTTGGTGACAATGCTTAACCTGAAGACTTAGCCCCCAAAACGAAGTTACGCAAGTGAGTAATGCAACTTGTAGATAGTCAAGGCAAATCACATAATGTAAAAAAACCCTATTGTTTTCCATACCACACGGGACTGCTCTTAAAGGAAAGAATTCGTTCCCTCTGGGAGCCAAGAAGTAAGTGAGTATGATCAGGAAATAGCACAATCACACCCTGCAGACCAACCCACGGCACCGTGAGGAAGAGCCAAGTCTTTCCTTTAAGAGATGCCCCCATTAAATAGGGATACAATTGATAATAATCACTGCCAGTTTCAATAGTCTCCATTTGATGTGCGTAACCACACCGGATAGGCGGCAATCGAAAACGTTAATATTATCGACAAACGTAGATCAGAAATCGTTAGAAACAGAGTTTTCGATTGCCATTTGTCGCCCAATTGGCGACAAATAGCAATCGAAAACACTGTTTATAGCGTTTTTGATCTGCGTTCGTCGATTGTTAAGAGCGTTTTCTATTGCCACCTATCCGGTGTGGTAACTATGTGCATTAACTATTAAAGTGTTTTGCTACGCCCATGTTATAGGCTATAAAGAATACAAAATAATAAGTCATAATTTCTACTATAATCCGAAAACAACTGTTTTCACACCTTCACGCATGTATGTTTAGCTGTACCACAATAAAATGTTAGCGGTGGTTTACTCGACAAGCCAATATGCGAGTTCAGGATGTGTTGATACTCTTGCCTGTATAGATAAGGTGATCTTCGTGTGGTGTCGTGGGCTACACACCACTTTATCTGCAAACAAATAAAACATTTATCTAGGCTACTAGGTGAACGGAAGCCATGGTGTGATACTGTGATTAATAATCTAACTAGAAACACAGTATGTAAACTGAAATAGACATCCTGTACCCGTTCCTCCTAGCTCTCGCCTTATTAATATGAATTACAGCACTCGAGCGTAACCAGTTGTCGGAAATCGTGATGTACGAGTTGTTGGTACAGCTGTAATTGCGAGGGTCCACCGATTAATATTCATTTTCCCATAGATCTTAGTAACTTTTACAGTTACAACCATGTAATAATGTACTCATGTGTTTGCCAATTCCACTAAAACCATGCAAACGGGCATTTAAGCTCGTTTTCGGCACAGAGGGGGAAACGGTTAAAATCATGGAATAAAACGGAATAAAATAGATAAAATGGTTTTTCTCACCTTGTTCGAATGTGTATTGTCTGTATCGCTAACAATATAAATCGAAACGTGTACATGTACCTAAATACACGCATTATTCCGACTACTGGTTACGCACGAGTCTTGTAAGGCGAGAGCTAGGAGGAACGGATACAGGATGTTTATTTCAGTTTACATACTGTGAGAAATGATGTTTACGAAAAAACTGTGCCCGCAACCATTTGCTTGCCATAAGGATGGTACTCTTAATAAGGCATGGGTCATCTTATGGTTGAAGCTTCTATAGATACTACACATTATCTTCTATCAGCTGACCTAATTTGAAGCTCCTAGCTACATATAACAGTAAATTTCGAGATATCCTGATTACAAGTTTTCAATCGCCAAATATGCGGAGTGGCATTAATTTACTACAAATCCTCGTTTGAAGCTGCTAGCTATTAAATGTTTCGAGATGCCTTTATCAAAAGTTTTCAATGCCCTAATTTGCAAAGGGCAATTACTCGAAACAAATTTAAATAACTTTTTCTTAATTTGTACCAGGTAATCTACCTATTATCCTCTATCAGCTGACCAAGTATCAAGCTCCTAGCTGTAATAGTTTTTACAAAATTACATTATGACCCTTTAAAAGGGGCATAACTACACAAAGGGAGATATTTCAGACCAAAAATACGGGTCAGATAATTTTTAATGAGGAACCCATCTTTGAAATTTAAAAACCCTTACCTATTTTATGAAGACACGGACGGACGAACGGACGGACAGGTCCAAAGCAAAATGCCCCCTCAACTTTTCAAAGTTGGGGGCATAAAACGGATGATTTAGCAATAGAGAGAACCTACATAAATTGGAAACAACAGACTGGGTTTCATTGAGCCTGTTCATGAGGACTAATGGATTGTACAACAAACTATGTTGCTTTCTGTCAGAATCCAGTATTTCTGTATAACCAGAATGTGAAAAAAATCATTATTTTTATGTACGGGGAGAAATTCTACTAATTCAATGTAGCACAACGACATCTGTTTTAATATTTTCATAATCTGAAAAACACACACTAGAAATTGTGTTTATGAAACAATGTGTCCTCAACCAATTGGTTGTCGATAAGGATGGTGCTCTTTTTCAAGACATGGGTCATCTTAAGTTTGAAGCTTCTGGTTTTACTACTCACCATCCTGTATCAGCTGACCAAATTTGAAGTTCCAAGCCACAATAATTTTTCAGATATCTAAGCTACAAGTTTTCAATGGCCAAACTTGCAAAGGGCAATAACTTGAAAAAAAAAACATTTTTTTTAAATTTCACCAGGCCCCTCCATCAGCTGACTGAGTTTGAAGCTCCTAGCTATATCAATTTTTGAAATAGCTTGATTACAAGTTTTCAATGTCCAAATTTGCAAAGGGCAATAACTAAAAAAAAACATAGTTGTGAGTTTATGACGTCATAGCCTCCTAATTATATATGCAAAAATGAAATGATTAAGATTGAAAAAAAAAATCTCATTACCTCCTCACTGTATATGAAAAAATGAAATGAATCAGATTTGAAAAATAATTTTCACTCTATTTTGTTGTAAATGCCTAATATAGCATTACATGATCATTTGTACAAGAATAGTTGTGATTTTATGCTAAAAGAAATAGTTTATGCATCTCATTAGCATCGCATTATATATTTAAAAAAAGCGGCAATGACAGGTTGTTATGAACACTTCATTTATTCATAACTTTCTTAGTTTTTAGCCGATTTTATCCAATTTTGCACTTAAATTATTTGGTTGAAAATGCCTATTTATTCAGACATATTTACTTTTTGATGTGCGTTTCCCTTTAATCAACTACTTAATATATAACACTTTATAGGCAAATGTGTTTGTGTCATACTGGTTTGACCGTAGCTGAATACAACTGACCTGGTTGCAAAAATTGCATAAACATAATTGAGCCGCGACATGTGATTTCCAACAATGTGGCATTTTGACAAGTGTAGACTCAGACGAGCCTGTGCAGCCTCCTTTTAGCTTAGAAGCTCCAAATGATGTTCGGCCGGTAGCCTAAGAGTCATAGAATATTCAAGCGACTAGCAAAGGCTCTGACCAGACTGCGCATATGAGCAGGCTGATCTGAGTTTTTGCTAGTCGCACATACCACATTGTTTGAAATCTCATGTCGTGGCTCATATTACGCTATTTGATAAGTCTACATTACCATGCAAATCCTTAAATGGATGTAATACCATCAGCATGTTAGTAGTTCCAGTAACATCGTGTATAATAAGGTCACCTCCAAACATGTAATTAAATAGGCACACCTGTAGATTATGCCCTCTAGGGTTGGCAAAGCTGAGGTACACGTAGCCTGGACCAGTATCCCAATTAAAAGTTCCATTCGTACAATGTGTTGGAGCAGTAACTTGGGCAGTCTCACCTGACGTCGCTCTGATGATAATAAAAATTGAGCCGTGACATGTAGTTTCCTACAAGTGAAGACTCAGACGAGCCAATGCAGCCTCCTGTTAGGCTTAGAAACCTCAAATGAGGTTCGGTCAGTAGCTTAACACTCATAGAATATTCAAGCGACTAGCAAAGACTCTGATCTGACTGCGCGTATGCGCAGGCTGATCTGAGGCTTTACTGGTCGCACATAGCACTTTGTTGGAAATCTCATGTCATGACTCAAATATACTGACGTCAAGAAAAAACGCCTCATCTAAAAATAAACGTGAATATCTCTTAGACTGATTATACTAAAGTTATGAATTTTAGTGCATTATAACATCTTATCAGTCAAGCGTATCTCATGAAAGCAAAATTGCTGAAAGAATGTTTGAGGCTGAGAAAACGACCTCAGTTTGAGACAGGGGTCACAATTTCGTGCGACACAAGATTTTAGCGACATTTGCTTTGTTTCCAGACACAATCCGTTGACAAGAAAAACGTGTTTTACCATTGTAAAACAGTCTTTATTTTACCAAAAATGCGTTTATAATGTTAAGACAATGTTTGTATGCGTCTGCTGAACGAAACACCTTACCCCACCCACCTTTTCGCCATGCATTTCAGTAAAACTTAAATGTCATGACTCTGTAAAGTGGGTGAAAAGATTGTTACGAATCCTTTTGCAAAAGTCTTAATTCTTGAACCAGCGACGATTGCGAGGAAAACGCAATCTGGCACGTGTTCCAGACGGCCGTTTTGGATGACGTTAACGTAGACCAACGACAGGCCATTGGGCGTTACAGCTCATCTTAAATAACGTAAATTTTATGTAGACCTATTCTGTGTACATTACCTCATGTACCACCTTATCATTTTTTCCATTACTTTAAGCAAAACGAGAATGTTGATAAGGTTCGTAAACGGACCTTACAATTTGTCTCTAATATGACGTCATAATTTCATAAAGTTATTACTCGCAAGCACAACTTTTTGAAAAAATGATCCAAAATTTGTTCATTGATTAGCAAAACATTAACGGCACAAATTGGGTGCAAATTTGAAATGAAATCATAAGCGATCGATGCACAATGCCGTCATGTGTACGTTGAGCTTGTATGACGTCATCGGAATAACGCGTCGCCTGCATATCAAATTAAAGTCATTTTCCAACATCGCCTAACCTCTACATTAAGAAACAGTACGTGCTTGTTCGTTTTTATATATCATCGCTTAGAAATCAGTGATAATGAGTGAGGCGTTTTTAGTTGACGTCAGTATAGTAAAACAAATCAACATCGCCAGGATATACAGTCGATTCTCGTTAAATCAAAGCCACGTTCTCACTTCGAGTTATCAGTTCTTTGAGATAGAAAAGAGATGGTTTGTAAGTACATCCAAAATTTCATCACAAGCAGTGAATTCTATGCATATCAAAAGCAAATAAAAGTGATTTAATCACTAGTGAAATGATATGATATCAATCACTACTAGTGATTGATATCAGCCTATATTTTCACTGTAGCGTTTTTTTGATCACCTCTGACTTTTCCATTCATTTCATGCAGCTCACATCGAAAGTTCAAACGCCTGTAACTTTCTTATTTGTGAACAAAAACACAAAGTGTGGGTAGTCATTTTCTTAGTTAGAAAATGAGGAATATTTTGGTACCAAAATAATTCAGATTTGCTGAAATTTTTCGATTTTGAATTTTCAGCACCTCCCGCTTCAGTGAGTGAGGCAATGCATGGCAGGGGCGGATCCAGGATTTCATGTTAGGGGGGGGGGGCGCAATATTGGAAACAAAGTACTTTCATGCGAGCGGCGAAGGCGCGAAGCCATGCTAGAGGGTACGGGGGCATGCTCCCCCGGATTTTTTTTTTTTAAAAAATGGTGCAATTCGGTGCATTCTGGTGCATTCTAGGGCCCATTTTTGCCTTCGAAATTTTGCTGTTTTTGAGTTGTTTTTTTTGTTTTGTTATTTAAATGTTGCCTTTGCAGACAAGTCTGAAAAAAAAGAAAAGAAGAACCTTAAATGTGATTTAATGGTTTTAAAAGCGGTACCGAAAAGGCATAAACTGCGCCCGGTAAACCAGAGGTGCCGGGCGCAGTTTATGACGTAAGACAAAATATTAACGTTTTGCTTGTTAAATAATGGGGGCTGAGCCCCCACCCTCCTGCTTCCTTTTCGTGTACGGGCTATTAAATCATTTGTATGCCACATTGTTACGATCTTTTCGGATTCCAATATGGTAGAAACCCCTAAACAACAAATAGAAAAAAGTGCGCCCGGTAAAGCAGAAACTACCATTTGAATTTAGATATCTATGTTTACGAGCGTAGCGAGCAAGAAAAAAATCAGACATTTTTATAACTGAAAAAATATATCTGCTCCTATATATCATATTAAAAAGTTTGCTTTGGCGACTTTAGGCGCCCCCCACCCCCTTAAATCCGTCAGTGAAAATTTATAATTTAAAAAATGCTTTACGATATTTTGATTTCTGTGTTGCATAATTAGGGTGTTTTTTATCCTTTATTATAGGGATCACACATTTGTTTCTATCCATTAACATCTGCTGGGCGCAGAAGGCATATAAGCCGATTTTTAGATTCATTATCCCTATATAGTCTGCTAGAACATTTAAAGTCCTTGTTGCAAACATTGCGGACCCAGATCAGACTGCTCTGATCCGGCGCCACAATGTTTGTCTGTATGATAAATATGCAATTGATGTGAGCATTAACACATAGCAGAGGAGTCCAGTAGACGTCATTCAGAAAAAGGAACCGAAAGATATGGTAGGCAGTGAACGACGGGCGCCGCCAATGTGGCACCTTTAAATTTAGACATCTACGTTTGCGAGCCGAGCGAGCAAGAAAAAATCAGACTATTTAAAATTGAAAAAAATCAACAACAAAAAACAATATCTGCTACTAAAAATCGTATTAAAAAAAACTTTGAAGTCAATGAATTGTATTCACTCTTTCTCAAATTTTCGGCCATGGGCCTTCTTCAGGATATTAGAAACAATTTTCACAGCTAAGTAGCATCCATGATGTCTATTATGGTATATGTTTACTGTCCCTTGACAGTGGTGACGTCGCATCACTTCCTGCCAAGTTGCACTCAGATTGGCGTAACGTTAAATGACGTGACGTCATTTCCCGCAAAAAAGTATAAAGTGAATACAATTCATTGACTTTATTGTTTGTATTCCCTCTGGAATTATTATATTGAATTATCTAAAAAAAACTTTGCTTTGGCGATTTTAGGGGGGGGGGGGGCGCCCCCCCCCTTGAATCCGCCAATGCATGGCACCTATGTTTCGTAACGTCATCAGACATTTATGACGTCACTTATGACGTCACTTGTCTCGCAATTTGACGCTGAATAATTTTTCTTTTTATCTGTAAGTCCCAATGACTATAGATCATGTAGATTGAGCCAGGTATTCTCTCACAAATACTCCTTTGTCTTCTTTTACATTATTGTGATTCGGCTTGAGGCATTGTTAACAAATTGATTAACTGTAAATCTTCTAAAAAATATAAAATAAAAAGAAAATTTACTTTTTTGAGGTGAATACCAAATATATTTCATCTCGTGAGTTGAAAACATCGAAATTTTCATTCGTGCTGCGCACTCATGAAAATTCTAATGTTTTCAACACACTCGATGAAATATATTTGGTATTCACCTCAAAAAAGTAAATATCCTCTATTTATTTGACCAAAAGAGCGATCACTATCATTATTTCTTACCAAAACCTTGTATGTTATTTTATGTAGCAACAACGTATGTTTGTTATTAAAGGAAATTTCACCAGGATGCGAGGCTAAACACAAATTTCTACCTGTGACCCCTTGAAATACGAAATGGGAATACCATATTTATTCTATCAACATGCATGGGCAAATCCATCAGAATGAAAAGGGTTAAATAAGTCTGCAAAGCTGAATTTTGACTTCCGGTATGCTACGTCAGGATAGTTAGTGAAAAAAGAAATGTTACTTCTCCCAAACCTCTACATTTTACTTCTCCCAAACCTCTGGTCCGATATTGATGAAATTTGGCGTGGGCCATAAGCTCATCGGGTATTTTTTAATTTGTTCAATTGTGGAGTCATATTATATCCAGCATGTCGTCTTGAAAATAGATTTTCAATATAATCTCCAGTAACGCTTATAGGATTTAGCTGAAATTAGATTTCGTGGAACACCGGGGCGTTAAAGAGCGTTTGATTGATGTCACAACAAGAATTGGGCTGCAAGCAAGGCTTTCAGTATACCCCGCAACATTATGCTCATCCTTAAATTGGCTCAAAGCCTTATTTGACCAAAAAAAAAAAAAAAAAAAAAAAAAAAAAAAAACAGGACCAAAAGAAGAGTATGTAAAATTAAAGATTAGAAATGACAAGGAACTGTTACAATCAAAATCATAATTTTTATAGTCCTGCCGTCTGAACTGTAATGGAAAACAAATTAGGGGATAACTGTATTCAAATTTTTCATTTGGGGAGGTATATCGTCGGATATACGGTCGGAAATTTAGTTTTACGGCGACGCGCCAGCGGAGCCGTAAAACGTGATTTCCGAACGTATATCCGCCGATATACCTCCCCAAATGAAAATTTTGAATATAGTTATCCCCATTCTAATGCACTTCTGCAGTTTGAGCTCAAATTGGAGCGTTGCAAGTCGCATAAAGCCGCATGTCATCCAACGAAATGCGACGTAATTAATGACGTCAAATTATTTCCGACAGTATATCGCAGGATATACTGGCGCAAGTTTTTGACGTTATCCAATCGGACGTCGCGTTACAAACTCAAGTGCATTAGAATGAAAGAATGTATGCATTGCAATGATAAAAAATGGCTTAGTTTAAAATGCTATACTTTTGTTCAGAAACCAAATCGACACCAAACTACTTCATGCACATCTTCAATATGTCGGTACACGTAACATACTGGCAAAGTATTGAATGGATACACTTAAAGCTCTCAAAGGAGTTGATTTGACAAAGTGTGCACTGTAAACCATCATTTTACATATATGGATTGGTCCAAAATGTCTAAGTTAAAATGCTGTAAATTTATATAAAAAATGCATTATTAAACTTGAACATACACATTTTCAATATGTCTGTAACATACATTCAAAAGATTAAAAGGATACACTGAAGGCTCTAGTAGGAGTTGATTTCACAAAGTATGCACTATCAGCCATTTATCCCATATGTGCAGTGGTCGAAAATTCGCATACCAGCTGTAAATTGGGCCTCGACGCGAGATAACTTGTCTTCGGGGGTTTGCGAACAACACAGGCGCAGACCAGCCTGCGCATCCGCGCAGTCTGATCAGCGCCTTTGTTTTTCGCGTTTCGGAAAGAACCATATCTAAGCTTGCTACAAGCGAAATTTCAATTTCTAGCTAGTCTTTGTAGCTGAGCAGGCTAGTTTGATTCTCACTTTTTCGGAAACCCCGAAGACAGGTTTTCTCGCGACGTGGCCCAATTTATCAAAACATATTTTTTCATCAATAAACTTCCACGTGCACATCTTCAGTATGTCTGTAACATATCTGCATTAAGTATTAAAACGATATACTGAATGCTCTAGGAGGAGTTGATTTCACCAAGTATGCTGGTACTCATTAGTCTTCGACATCAGTCGGTTACGTTCGGATTGTATATGCAATTTTAATTGATTATTATATAGAACAAGTATATATCAGCAAGTGATTCTTACACTGCTGAGCCAGTGATGTAGAGGTAAAATGGTTAGGCAAGAATTTTTTATTAGTTGATTTACGGGAATTGTTTTTCAGATTTAGGGTCGAGGGGACGAAAAAAAATAAATAAAAAAAGCTCTGAAAATGACCAGTTAACTGGTCATTTTCAGAGCTTTTTTTTTCCAGAGCTTTTTTTTCAGAGCTTTTTTTCTTTTTTTCTTCTTTAATATCTCCAGAAAAACAGTAAAACTAGTAAGGTAATCTTTAAATATTTCATCATTTTCCTAAAAATCTGGACAGGACAATCACTTTTAACAGTGTCATTCTCAAAAATGCACAGACAGAACCTCAAAAAAATATTATTTTTTTCAACGAATCAAAATATATTTAGAGTCGGAGGATAAAATATTTTTTTTTAAGAAATTATTTTTTTTCCCTACTTTCCGGAAAAATACAGTAGGAGGGTTCGTAAATCAACTAATAAAAAAAATCTGGCCTTAGTGCGAGGGTCCGATTCCCAGTGTGGATTTAGTTTAGTTTTTAAGCATCATTTTATATTATTTTTAAGCTATGATAATGTTTCATGCATTCTTTTTGGTAAATTTTGATATTTGGTAACCTGTTATATATACATTTATATACTTTTTAGTCTATGAAATTTTTATACCATACAATAAAATGACAATGCAGTTCACTATGTTTCACTGACTGTACGGTTGTGTAGGTACAAGCTGTTTCGGGCTGCTACCATCGTCTGAATCAGTCGGTACTCATTACATATGCGCAAATAACCCTAGAGGTAAACGTTTTGCTTTCGACTGAGCCTTCGGCTACGTCTAAACAGCGCAGGCATAATACGTATCGAAATCTCGTGCACTGACTTATATATTGATGTACAACTGCATGTATGTATATTTCACCATCTTAGTTTCCATTACAGGTATGAGCAAATGACTAGCAAAATAATTTATCCCCCCCCAAAAAAAAAAGGAAAAAAGAAAGGACAATCAATTTTCAAAAACTATTGTGGCATGTCGTGGGATTCGAACCCACCATCTCAAACTTGGCAGCTATACGCTATGTCCACAGTGCTAATCGGGACAGGGATGAAAAGCGGATTAGAAAACGTATCATTAAGAACCCAATTTTCTTTGTTATGTTTGGAAATCTAAATTTAGAAAAATGGATTCATACTAGTTCATGGGGCATATGCATGAGTGCCAGTTTAGTATTGTTTACCTATAGTTTATATTTGCTTGTTTGTAAACATTGAAATCAGAACATTTGGGTTGCATATTCAGGAGTCAGGTGTGGTTTTGAAAACTATTTGTTTTCAGCATGGATAGCTCAGTAGGTAGAGTCACCGCAAGCAAAAAATCCAATCTTTTTCATTATGCGCAGGTTCGAATCCCATCAATGCTTTCATTTCTTTTTCGTCATTTTTATTGTATAATATTTCCACATGTATCCTTTAATCATGTTTAGACAAGAGTTTTAACGTTTATACAAAATGTCCCTTTAATGGGACATTAGCAAAGACGATAACGCACATCTTCAATATGTCTGTAACATAACTGCAAAGTATTAAAATGATACACTGAAAGCTCTAGAAGGAGTTGATTTCACAAAGTATGCACTATCAGCCATCATTCAATATGTACAGTGGTTGAGAATTGGCTAAGTTTAAAAATGCTGTAAATTTATCAAAAATATTTTTTCATCATAAAACTTTTTCATGTACATCTTCCAAATATCTGTTACATACTTGTAAAGTATTAAAAAGGATATACTGAAGGTTTTAGCCACAAAGTATGCACTATCAGCCATATTGCAAACACCATACAGTTGGGTGAGGATTTACTGGGAGAGGATTTACGTTGTTATAACTTGTATCCAACCCCTTTGTTTATGCGCAATAAATATGTTTAATCATACAGTTAGAATTACAAAGTGGCATTACTCTTGCACTAGTGATTATTTAGCCCCCTTTTACTACCAAACATGCATTGTCTAATGGTGTGGTGCAAATATGATCCAAATTTGACAAACGCTACCTAAGTTATTCAACAAAAAAAACTCAAAATGTTGACGGAAGGAATGAATGACAGACAAGCTGAAAACAGTATTTGTGAGGGTATAACAACCTTTATCATATGACGTCGCGTCTGGGAGTGAAATAACGCCATGCAATAAAATCTGTAAACCACTAGTGGTTTATCGATTTTCGGGAAACGTTATGACGTCAATAACAACGTTGCGTACATAATGACAAAATTATAACGTTTTACGGCAGAAATAAGATTTCAAAGTAATCTCAATGTCATATGATAAATAGAATCTAACATTCGTGCTCTTGTATTATTGAATTTTTTAAACTCGTTGCGAAAAAGAGATAAAATGCTCGGCAAGCCTCGCATTTTATCTCTTTTTCCCAACTCGTTTAATAAATTCAATAAAACATGAGCACTCATGTAAGATCCTCTATGTATGGGTGTCATTTTAAACATCTTATTTGTTAATTCAAGGTGTGCGTGCGCGCGAGTGTGTGTGTAAACATTTGGAATGATTTAATTATCCGTTTTCTAGATTATTTGTCCATACACATTGATGTTTGACATTTTCACAGGCTTTCGAGACTTTGTCGAGAACCAAAATCCATCACAAGCTAATCTTTTATTATAAATTAAATTTCATGGTTGAGCCTTGCTGATGTGCCGCACCTTCGTTTTTGAGCACAATGCAGGTTCGAAAACCCAGGAGCGACATAGTCTGCTGGACTCAACTAGAAACATTTACCCCGTACACATGTGTACTACATTTATTATAATCGGCGGTTCTATCATATCGTTAAGCAGACCGTATCCTGCACGTGATACACGCTATAGATGGGTTTACAAACGGTGTAGTATTGTAGTGTCTGTGAGTGAATGAAATCAATCAACAATTTTTTCATCATCATCATCATCATCATCATCATCATCATCATCATCATCATCATTATTATTATTATTATTATTATTATTATTATTATTAGAACTCCTGTTTTTTTTTGTTTTATTATGAGCGAACAAATTATACGAAGATCAGCCGTGCACGTTTGTGCAGGCTGATCAACGCTATCTAATGTTTGCTGTCTAAACAGTGAAATGATCGCAAGAAATTTTTCAATATTTAGGTGATTGTAAGCACTTCTTCCTGGCTCCAAGAAATGTTAACTAAGCTTTTCTCCATTCTGATATTATGCAAGAGGCATGGGTTGTGATTCTATATAAGATTTATCTGGTGTAGGCCCACAGCCCACGCATCTATGCGCCTGAAAACTATGATTGAAAATAATGAACTCATAAAGCCAGTGATCCATGTATTTGGATGATATACACTATTTGGTAGAAACATGTTTTGGTGTACAAGATAGCCGTTCAATTGTCTAATGCCCTTGTATGTTGTTATACTATATTCTACATGTCAGTATATTACATGTACGGGTGTCGAATTTTTTTCGAGTACCCACAACACTTGAAGAGTAATGAATAAAATAAATACTACATGGTTGTCGACATTTTCTTGGCTCCAGACGACGATGTTCTGGTCTCTGTGCAGAGCAGGACACGCCGTTTTGAGACTGCCAGTAAAAGCTATAAAAGGGAGGTAATCATTGCAAGTACATTTTGCAAGGCTATGCTCGGTTATTTACCTTTGTTACCTATAGCCTTATTGGGATGTTATAAAACTTTTTTTTAATCTGCTCCCCAAAAAGCTTAGGAAAAATTGTACTCGCACTTTTCGTCTCCTTGTTAGTACTCCTCAAATATACAAATTAACACATGAAAATTCTAATAAAATAAAATTCAGAATAAAGTGAAGATAGCCATGACAGTATTTGACATTAAGCAATTACATGTTCCTTTCCCGCTAATTGAGAATTATGATTGTATTTCTATTTCAGTTACCTCATATGTCATGTTGTATGACCTGAGAGTTTAATAAAGTATATGTTCTGTTCTGTTCTGTTCATAAACAAGAAAAAATGACATAATCTGCTGAACTGGGTGAAATTTTGCAGTGGAATTCTGCAAACACATTGACAGTAAATATATACAGTCTTAAGCGGTCACTCAAAATTAGAAAAAAGGTCTTAAAGACAAATGGTAGCGCTTAATGAAGGTCGAAAGTATTGCCGAATGCTCTCTTGGAGCATTCTGCAATACTTTTGACCTGCATTAAGCAATATTCGGTGTTGAAAAGCATTTTTTTTAGTCCGCGTAAGACATGGTTTAATGTACAAAGTGTTAGGGATTTGATACATTAAGTCCATTTTGTATTTCAAGGGGATGCCGGTCAAATTTCTATAAAATGTTAAACTTGCCTCATGCAAAACTGAAAGTGACTGGTTAGAGCATGGCTTGATCGCAAACCCCGAAGGCCTGTTTTCTCGCAATTAGACCCGTATGAAGCAACAACAAAGCGGAAATTAACACTTACTTTGGGAGTGTAACGTAGCATGGGTCGCTGAAGGGAACGAAGGCCCCGGGATCGATGGTCGCTGCTGTACAGAAGTCAAGAGATAAAACTGAAATAAAACCAAGTGTTAGTTTCAAGAACATTTTGAAATATTAATCAGCCGAAGATAACTGGAAATATATTATATACCTTTGTCCATTGCGAAACCACCACAGGGAGAAAGACATGGCGAAAGACACAATAATGAGCCGCGGCATAAGATTTCCAACAATTTGACATTTTGACAAATGTAGACTCTGACGAGCCTCTGCAGCCTCCTTTTAAGCATAGAAACTCCAAATGATGTTCAGTCAGTAGCTTAACAATCATAAATTACTCAAGCGGCTAGCAAAGGCTCTGATCAGTCTGCGCGTATGCGCAGGCTGATCTGAGGCTTTGCTGGTCGCACATAACACATTGTTGGAAATCTCAGATACTGTGAGCCGCGGAATACTCAAGCGACTAGCAAAGGCTCTGATTAGACTGCGCGTATGCGCAGGCTGGTCCGAGCCTTTGCTGGTCGCACATACCATATTGTTGGAAATCTCATGCACTGGCTCAATTATTACTGTCATAAGATTGTTCTTATGACCCCATTGAAAAACTGTCTTTAGGGGTTTGGAACAGATAGGACTCAAACCAGTCTACCCAGCTCCAAAGATTATGTAGACCGCTGAAATTTTATATGAAGCAAGTTTAGCTACACGTATATCACATTTCAGAGTCTCTACCCTAATTGTCCCATGCAGCAAAATCAGGGTTTCTTTCGGCGATGTCCACTTGGGCTGGTCTCTGCCTTCGCAGTACGTGCATGATAAATGTACCAATTGTTTTTGTTTATAATGCGAAAGACAATAGCGCGTATGGGCAGGTTGATCAGATTCTTTTTATCTGCTGCTTAACCCTTTTCATTTCGATAGATTTCACAAACACTATATTGATACAATACGTATGGGATAGTTAAAAGTGGCCACATGTCGAACTTTCTAATTTATGATGTTATCATGTGCCTAACGATTGTATTGATCTTAGGAATCGGTGAAGATCCTGATGAAATAACACTATATGCGGATTTCATCAGGGTCTTCACTGTTTGCCAAAGCAAATGTTTACAGGTATCCAGAATGAAAAGGGATAATCTAATTTGACTCTATATGCAGATATTCTCGTGGCATGACTCAACTTGACTTCGCATATTCTTATCAGTACATGTACAAGAGTCAAATGTGCCTTGTCATTTGAGCTGTCACATGAGATTTCCAACAATGTGGTATGTGCGACCAGCAAAGGCTCAGACAAGCCTGCGCATACGCGCAGTCTGATCAGAGCCTTTGCTTGTCGCTAGAATAGTATATGACTGTTAAGCTACTGACCGAACAACATTTGAAGTTTCTAAGCTTAAAGAGAGGCATCACAGGCTCGTCTGAGTCTACACTTGTCAAATGACACATTGTTGGAAATCACATGTCGCGGCTCATTTCAATTAAACGCCGTGCTTTTTCCCCACCTCAGATTAGTACACGCATCAGGTGTGATTCACACCTTACATTAGTGTGACGTGTGTCCTACCTACCATCAGAGCGATATCATGTGTGGATCCAGAGGGGGGGGGGGGGAGAGGGTGTCCGGACCCCCCCCCCCCCGGAAAATTACCAAAAATATAGGGTTTTTAGCAATACTGGTCCGGATTCCCTAGAAATCACAAAGCTACCAAGCCAGCATTCGATGACGGACCATCATCAGCCCGCCAGCGAAACGCCATTTAAATGGCGTTTCGCTAGCGGTCCAATAATGGCCCCCGCTTTTAGTGGTATTTGGATCCTCCCCCAGCCTTACAAAATGCATCAACTAAAAAAAGGAAAAACGAAATCAAACACCTTTTCAATGTTGAGTCGGACCCCCTCTGACAAAACTTTCTGGATCCGCGCATGGATATGTCTCAGTTCATATTAGTGCCAGTGTCACCTACATGTACCTCTAGAGCTGTGTCCTCACCTCACACCAGTACCTTGTATCCCACTTCACGTCAAGAACGTGTCTCCAACCTCACACAGTGATTTGCCTCCAACCACACATCAGTTCCGTAACTCCCACTTTACAAAGTAAGAAAGAGGGCAAACTTCAGGAATCGATACAATCAAGTACCACACCTGACCCAGGGAACCAATGGGAAAGTGACAATTTCACAATCAGACATCACAAACGAGAGCCAAGAGGTCAGCCCTTTCCCAGCAGGTGACCACAAGACATCAATAAACAGATGCACAAAAAAGCATAACAAATACAAAACAGAAATAACATAAATGATACACCCGCCTCGAGCCTCAAACCATACTCTAAACTCTACATCAGTGCCGTCCTTCCGATTTTACACTCTCGAGTCTTCGACCTTCAGCCATGTTTCTTAGCTCACCTCAATGCTATACAATGTATCGGTTTCCTTACATCAGTGCCGCACCTTCAACATTACATCAGTCTTGAGTCTCTAAGATAAGATACATAAATCTTTATTTAGGGCTTTAACCTTACAACATTGTCGTGTCTCTTATCATCTCGAGACTCTAACCTCACACCATTTCCTGAATTCTCACCCCAGATCACTGATATGTCTCCCACCTTTCCCAAATGGGCCTCGTCGCGGGAAAACCTGTCTTTGGGGTTTCCGACAAAGCGATACTCAAACCAGTCTGATCAGATACACAGGCTACCTAGAACATTGAAATTTTGCGTGAAGCAAGTTTAGATAGTATACTTCCTAGGAATCGAATAACAAAGGCGCTGATCAGTCTGTGCGGATGCACAGGCTGGTCTGCGCCTTTGGTGTTCGCAAACCCCCGAAGACAGGTTTTCTTGCGTTGAGGCCCAAATTATAAAAGCCACAGTCTTGAAACACGTTAAGCTTTTAATAGATGGTAATGATTACATGATTTACTTTTGAAGGAATTCTGAAAAACATTATGGGGGTTATGGCCCTTTATTTCTTTTGAAAAGTACCATCATTATGGTAAAGCATTAGGGTGTGGGAACAGTTTTCCACAACTACTATTTCTAGTTCAGGTATACTTTCAGACACGTTTACATTTAGTCTGTTCAACTTTAAATGTGCCTTTTAGCAAGCATTTATGAATGTTTGTCTTGCTGATGCAGAAAAAAAACTTTTTTTGTCACAGACTCCCCAACCAATTCCCCAATCAAATTTCATAAATTTCAGCCTTCCCTCAGAGAACGGAGAATGCCAAGATAACGAGATTATCAAGCTCGGGTGTCTTTTCATTTTTTTTGAAAGGGTAATACCAGTAGCGAGTTTTATAAGGCTAGCGGCTAGGGTAGAGGTAGCGGTAGCCGAGGAAGGAAAGCTAGCGCGTTATAAAACGGCGTTAGAGCAAATAGCGCTAGGGAAAATGGCGTCCATCAGTTGGTAAACAGTTGAAAAGATAATTTTGCTTTGGCATTGAGGTAAAATACATGAGACTATTCACGATAAGCAAAACACGGGCAGTTTTTCTTAATTTTACCGCTAGTCTTAAAGAGCGCTCGCAACAGATGCATTAAAACCGGTACAGTACGTGCAGTCTAGACTCTATTATTCGGACCGTATCGATTTTCGTTATTTTGTGGATGTAAGTTTACATTATCAGTGATTTTTTTTACCTGCGCATCCTGCATCTTTTGCACGTGGGATGCAAAGTTTTTACTTCAGCGAGTCCCAGGATCCAATGAAAAATAGTGTTCAGCTAGCAGTCTATATGGCCCCTGAGTCAGCTCGGCCCTGGGTCAACTCAGCCTGAGTCAACTCGGCCTGGTGTATTTTCAGAGTGTTCAATTACATGGTATTCCTAGTTTGCATTGTACATGTATAATCTTTTAGACTGTATCAAAGATAAATATTAAACAGTTATGCACTTAAACTCTGTTCAGAAAAGGAAGTGTCTACAGGTACGGGCCTGTATCCTATTCCCTAGACTACAAGTCTAGAGGTATGGTCCCGTATCTCTAGACTACGAGTCTAGGCATACGGGCCCCTACCTTTAGACAGTCCACTGAGGATTGGCTACAGGTATGGCTCTAAAATTTCAGCTATATTTGGTAACAGTTATTTTACCCTTTGAGATAATCTAACCCAACAAAAACTGATTGGGTATGAAACCCTCCCACCCCCGAACCTCTCACGGGAATTACTCAGTAGTGTTATTTGACAACGTCGATATAAAAGTAAATAAATATGCTTAATTGAATTGAGAATTAGCCTCTCCTGAAATGTCTGTGGTTAATAATAAAACATTTGTCTATTTACAGCTGTCATATTTTTTTGCCTTAAAACATATATATGAATTGTTTTAATTGGTTTAAGCAAGTATCCACAATCTATGTTTTAGAGCACATTTTGAAAAATACCACCTTTATGAAAATTATCAGTTTACAGCCTGAAAATTGCATAATTATTATATAGGTGTATTACTAAGGCCAAATAAAAAAAAAATGTTTCTCAGGCCTAACCTCATCCATGGATCCAGATAAACACACATTATCATAATAGTAACTTGATCTGGCGTACTGTATCACGTCGAGTGGATGAGGTCATACCATCGGATCACCCGAGACGCATAGCGTCGAGGGTGATCCAATGGTATGGCCTCATCCACCAGACGTGAAACTGTACTCCAGATCAAGTTACTATTATGATAATATGTTTATTATATGCCCTTTTCTGACATTCTTTCTGATTTTAAAACCTGTTATGGTCTTTAATCCCGAAAAAATGCGGGAATGTTTGCCATAACGTTACGTTTCTTGACGTCACGTCAATATGTTCTGTCTCTGGTTCCATGCTTGCAATTTACTTCACATATCGTCGCCGCAAAAGCAGGTAACCGACGTTAGCCTCGTTTTAAAGGATAGTGATATGGATTCAGAAAACCTCAGTTCGTTGATCCGGCTTTCTGTATCAGATGGCCAGAGAACAGACAGTTCTAAAGTCGTATCAGTTATAGGTATATAATAAGGAAATTTTATGAGTGTAAAATTATTATTTGCTTACCCATCAATTTAAACATGTGTTTTGGGTGCTCAAAAGAAATGTCTCATTGAGACTATTCTTTTGAGTACCCACAACATATGTTTTGGATGAGAAATAAAGAAAATAGTTTTCCAATACACACTCTTATCTGGAGGCTTGCTCATCTGTTTGAAATGCCCTTCATCTGTTGTTTTTTTTCAGACATAATTTGCTGGAAATCAAATGCCGACATCAGACAACACCTGGGAGCTGCAGAGTTGAGAGCCAAGTTAAGATAAAAATTATGAGCATATATGAAATAAAATGCTTTGTTATGCAGTAATAGTTGATTGACTAACAAGCATTTGTGAAATGTCATCAAAAGCTGCCTATTACTAAAACCCAGAATGGAACATGGAATTGAAACCTGGAACACGTAATAGAACCGGCAATGGAACATGGAAATTGGAACATGCAATGGAAAATGGAATGGGATATAGAATGGAACCTACACAGTGATTTTATTTAGCCATTTTTAGGGCTTTATATGGAAGTCATTCCCAAACCATAAATAGCCTTTATTTTACCAATTTCAGGTATTTTAGCACTTATTTTCCCAATTTTATTAAAATATTTTCCAAAATGTGAAGGAAAAGGGAAATAAAATCACTGCTGCAATGGAACATGGAAATTGGAACATGCAATGGAAAATGGAACGGGATATAGAATGGAACATGCAATGGAACATGGAAATTGGAACATGTAATAGAAAATGGAATGGGATATAGAATGGAACATTCAATGGAATGGAACTTGTTTTATTTTTTATAAAAGCCAAAACAGTTCTGTTCCCTGCAGCTGTGTGTGTTCCAATTGCAACAGAAATCTGGAACAGACCCATGGATATAATATGTTCCAACACATGGTACTTATTCATTCGGGGTAGTGCTAGAATTCTATTCCCAAAATGTCTATTCCCATAAAAGTTGCAATAAAAACTCTACTAGGAAGGCCTTAAATTATTTCGAACACTTCAGATGCACAGATGGACAGATACCAGCTCGATGGGTATACTATAAGCTCACCTTGTGAGTCTTTGGCTCAGGTGAGCTAATAAATTTTAACTTTTTGGACACTTTAAAATTTGCTATAAAACTCTTCTTTTTCACTTTATACTGATATTGGAATTCTGCTATACTTATTTTCTTTTCTTTTATCCCATTTTTTTCATTAATTAATGTTTTTTTAAGTAGTAGACATTTTGGGAATAGACATTCTAGCACCTACCCCCTTTTTCAGATTATATTTATAAACAGTAGATATCTGCTTGCTAACTATACTCCTCAAAATAATTAAAGGACCAAGATTTTAGAACACGAGTATAATTAGCTCAAACATTTAAATTCTGTAAAACTTGGCCCAAATCTTTCTACTCTTTAAGCCCATAAATCAAGAATCATTATTAATGATTCCCGTGCCTAATTCTGCCATAACTGTGTCTCAAATGCACATACCCTCAAAAACCCACTTTAAAAGGGCAGTGGGTGGGGTAAAGAAATTCTTCTGTGGTTATTCGAGTAGAATGAAAGTGACATCAAATTAAACTTTGTTTTAAACAGTTCAGCTTACATGCAAAAAATTCTTCAAACAGTTTCAATATACTGGGAAGCAAGCATTTTCATCTCTGACAACGGAGTTTTGACATTGTTTTGTTTTCTGAAAACAATGTGTGTACTTGGCCATCTAGAATCAGATTTTCAATTGTCATTCTATGTCTTTGAGTGTTAGAAAGATGTCCCGGTGAATCATTTAAATATTGCCATAGACAAACGTCAAAATCAGTTTTCTGAATCCATAGTCTGGCCATTACGCCACAGCCAAAAGGGGCAATTTTCTCTCACAGGAAGAGGTGAATGGTATCGACGGGATTAACACACAATAAAATCATGCAAAAACAGAGATTTCAGCATCTAAAAGCACTTTTCATTCATTTCATGCAGTTCTGTGGTCCATGGATAACACACAAAAAATGACATTCCAATTCATTTAGGTCAAGTTTTAAAATGACAAAAAAAATCCTTGTTAGTAACATTTTCTACCATTTTCTTTTTGCTGTTTCACTTTTCAATAAGGCGTCAAAGATGTCCGAAAAATTTAGGCTAAATCGTAAGATTGGTTTTCAAAATACGTTCTACACAAAATGTATCAATGTTATAATTGATAGTATTGGTCCTTCAATTATTTTGAGGAGTATATTATTCAAAAATCAAACAAATAAATTCTAAATAAGAAATAAATAGATCAGATACTTTTTAAAAAGTCCTTTTCTTAAAAATGAAACTCCTTTCCATAAGAGAAATTGGCAAAGATCACAAATTTAACATACAAGGGAGGACCTTTCTTTAAGGCAAAACCATTGAGAAGGGAGAAAGATACAAGCTGTGTCTCATTTCAAATCTCACAAACTTTTCTTAAAAAGCTCATATTTTGACAAGCTGGTATAGTTCAATTGGCAGAACAGCCTCGGGTTATGATATGCAACACCTGGAGGTATGTCTGGGTTCGAACCCCAGTGCTGGCAGTCTGATCTGATGCTTTGTTTTTATTGAAAAATATGAATAACATAAAAATGATCAAAAATTCAGTCAAAATATACCATTTTTGAAAAGCATTTAGGAAATGAAAAAGCTGTCTCCCTTGTAAATTAAGGTTTTGAATTAAAAGTCAAATCAATCTCTGAGGATTTAATTGTTAACCTTTGATTTGATCAAAATGAAAGAGGTTTTATACATGATGTACCCCTATAAAAACAGTAAGATTCTGTGTATAAAATGGCTTTAAGTCTTCTTCTCAGGAAAAAGTCTGATCTGCTGTTTGTATATCAAAATATGATAATCTTTCTTCAAAATAATTTCAAACAGAACAATTTTATTACAAAAAGCCACTAAACTGGAGCCCTAAAACTCATAATATGAAATCGGCCCAGATGTGATAACTGTCTAGTGCTAGATCTGAAAATGAAAAAGGGATCAGCGCTAGCCATGTTAATGTGTAAAGCCATACATCAGCAGATGCTTAAATACATGGGTGAGTTTTCAGGATTACAAGGGTTAATTCTGAGTTCAGCAGGACAAAGGTAAATTCTGATTTGACCTTTAAATGGGCGGAAAATTTACCTGTGTATCTGGCAACTGTGTGATGTGTGACACCTGTCCCTGTCATAAGTTGCTAAAACAACACATTTCTAGCAAACTATTCAAGTGGGCACTGTATAGCCAGGGGGGCAAGGATGAACAATAGGATGTCATGATTGACTTCATATTTTAACTAAAGACAATTCAAGTCCAGGTGATCACAAACAGAAGTGTCTTTATTTGAGTTATAGTATGGCTTCAAACTTCAGGTATTAGACTTATACTCAAGAAAATTAGGCTTATTCCTGAAACTAAGATCCTAATAAATAAGTAGAATTTAAGTATTAAGTCAAATAACCTCTATTATTGAAATTACCAATCTAAATGTTGAGTACAGCCTCCAGATAAGAGTGCGTATTGGAAAATTATTTTCTTTATTTCTCATCCAAAACATATGTTGTGGGTACTCAAAAGAACCGTCTCAATGAGACCATTTTTTTGAGCACCAAAACACATAATTAAATTAATGAGAAAGAAAAAAATTAAAATTTTACGCAAATAAAATTTTCTTATCTGGACCTATGTTGAGTATGAAAATGACAGGGTTATAAAACATATTTGCCAGAATTTCCCGGTATTTTCTTTGAGGTAGGAAGCCCATATTTGGTGTGTGAATGCCTCTTAGAATGGAGGAGTGTGTCATCCCATTTTTGGGTCACTGTGACCTTGACCTAATTTCTAGACTTGGCATTGAGTCTGGTGCATAAAAACTGCATTATCTTCAATAATCTTTGAGGTAGGAATCCCAAATTTGGTGTATGGATGCATCTTTGGATGGTGATATGTCATGTTCCTTTTTGGGTCACTGTGACCTTGACCTTAGACCTAGTTTTTAGAATCATGGTGTAAGGAGCAAATCTCCTATATTATTTGAGCTAGGAATCCAAAATTTGGTGTGTGGTTGCATCTTGGGATAGGAGCATGTCATGTACTAGTTTTGGGGTCACTGTGACCTTGACCTATTTTCTAGAATTATTGTTTCAGAAGCATATCTCCTATATTAATTGAGGTAGGAGTCCCAAATTTAGTGTATGGATGCATCTTTGGATATGTAATGTTCCTTTTTGGGTCACTCTTATCTTGACCTCTGACCTAGTTTTTAGAATAATGGTGTCCAGAGAATATTACATGTATCTATATTATTTGAGATATGAATCCAAAGTTTGGTGTGTGGTTGCATCTTGGGATGGCAGAGTGTCATGTACTAGCTATTAGGTCACTGTAACCTTGACCTATCCTATCAGGCTCATACTCCAATATTATCTGAGGTTGGAATCCCAAATTGGGTGTTTGGATGCGTCTTTGGATGGTGATATGTGGAGGGACCATTTTTAGGTCAATGCATGAGATCTTGACCTATGACCTAGTTTCTAGAATAATCGTGTGTGGAGCATATTGTCTATATTATTTGAGGTAGGAATCTCAAATTTGGTGTGTGGATTCCTCTTGAGCTACCATTTTGGTCATTTGACCTTAACATTGACTTCTGACCTCATTTCTAGTTTTTTGTATCTGGAGCATATCTCGTTTATAACAAATATGAAGATGTGCATAGGCGACGCAGGTCCAGAACAAAGTTTGGTCTTGTTCAAATTAGAAGCAACTATTCCAATTTAATTACAAGGCACCTAGTCCCCCGGTCATGACCGTATTATCTGCTCATATCAGCAAGGGTATCATCGGATGCCAACCGACTCATTGTTGCTAGGTTTTGTAATAAGATGATAAAAGTTCTGTCCTGCCAAGCCCGAGTATGATAATGTGTTGCAGCCCAAGCCCGAGGCTCCAACACAATATCACATGGGTTTGACAAACGTCAATATACGGATAAGAATATTATAATTATATCATCATTGTTATACCTTACTTTCCAGCACAAGCTGCATTCCAAATAACTTTATTCAATTGAGTACAGAAATATTATATACATGTATATCATGGTTAGTAATGGTTACTACATGTATAAATAACTTTAGTGAAGGGTATGTTTTTTTTTTTATTTAGTTTTCCAGGAAAGTCATTGAAACTCATACAACTAAAGCTAATTGGAAAGACATTCATTTGTGGTACAAAAAGGTGCATATTTATGTTTAAAATTTGCTGGCTGGCATCACTATATCCGTAGGCACTGTGATGAGGCAGTAAAGTATAGCGGTAGAACAGGGATACAGACTAACAATTTTTCGCCTGGAGCAAGCTGGACCTCTAAAATAAAATAATTGGGGGCCCAGTCCAAAACTAAGGGGCCCAGAATTTGGCAGAAAATTTATATCTTTTCAACACAATTCATTTGCTTTACTCATACCCTAAAAATCTGTATTCCTCAATTATTAACCATATAGATTGTATTAGAAATCAGCTGAATGAAGATTTTTAAACTTAACAGATAGACTTAGTGTCAGATTTGACATACATACTACCCTTTTTCAGGGGCAAGCTGGACCCCTGAACATATAGTTTTAGGGACCCAGCCCAAATTTTAGGGGCACTGGGCAGGGATGGAGTACTCATACTCGTACTTGTACTCGTACTTACTCGAGTACTTTTTTTTCAGTACTTAGCTGTACTCTGTACTTAGCGAAATTCATGAGTAAATGTACTCGTACTTACTTAAGTACTGTTACAAAAAAACATGTACTCATGAGTATATTACGAGTACCACTGAGTACTTTTTTTTAGATTTAATCAGATAGGAAAAAAAGTTAATTTTTTCCCAGGCCCTCCCTCATCTGTTTGAAATGCCTTTCATCTGTCTTTTTTCAGACTTGAAAAAAGTGGCCTCATATGTGTTATGAAAAATAAAAAATATACTCGTAGATAAAAAAAAACATGCCAGTGCCTGCCTCATCTGTTTTCATTGCTTTTTTAGCCATATCCTAACATTTAGAAAGAGTGTGTTTTACCTATCAAGCTTTTTTAGGTTAGTGAGGCCACATTGACTTCTTTATTAACAATGGACTTGATGAAATGCCTAATGATGCATATAATTGGCCAGGAGCAACACTATTTTGGATTAGTACAATGTACTTTAATTAGTACATTGTTGTATTTTTCACACTTGCTGCAAAATAAGAGGCTGTATTTACCCAAATATTGGGAGATATATACCTGAGCAAAAGTGCACACCCAGATCAGGAGCAGTCTGATAATGGTCTAAACTGTTTGACATTTAATCTGCATTCTGACATGTAAATGTATACATTGGTGAAACATGCTGATCACTTTTTCAGACAATTATGTCTATAATTTTTGGTGTCCAAATATTTATGAATAAAAATATCAAGATTTATATAATCCTTAAAACAGAACAGAACAGTTCTCAGCTCATCACATAAAGCGCCAAAATCAAAATCTAGAAGAAAAACACTGTAGATTCAGATCAGGCGGCTCGGATCTGCAGAGCTTGCAGAATCAGCTATTGTTTTATTTAGTGCTTAAATCCTTAATAACTTGTATCAGGTTTTATCTATTGAATCTTAGATGTCACTACTACGTATTTGCTTGTAAATATTATAAATATTTGCAGCCTGTTTAGTTATTTAATTTGGCTTTTGTCTTAAATTTTCATTGCATACTTTATAGTACTCAGATGTACTCATGAGTACTTTTCTAAAGTACTCAGGACTTACTTGAGTACATTTACAAAATGTGTACTCAGTACATACTCGAGTACTTTCAAAACAGTCAGTACTCAGTACTTACTTGAGTACTTTTTCTTAGTACTCGCTTCATCCCTGGCACTGGGCTACTGGGCCCCTGTTAGTCTTTTTCCCTGTAGAACATTAAATTTAAGTTTGCATCTCAATCAGCATCACCCACCAGCCAAATGGTAACTTATAAAATCAAAACACAAGATGTGGATGCTTAGGTATCATGCGCGAGATCCAGGAATTTTTGCTAGGTTGGGGGGTCCAGGCCGGACTGCCAGAAAACAGCTCTGACAATGTTTTTCTTTTTCTTTTTCAGTTCTCATCTTATTTTACAGTTTTACAGAGGGTGTCTAATGGTTATTTCAAAAGAAATTTTCCAAGGTTTCAGAGGGAGTTCAACATTTTCCAGGGGAGGGGGGGGGTCCAACTTTTTCCAGGGAAGGGGGGGGGGATGGGTTCAAATATGCTAAATTCTATCAGGGCTGGACCCAGAGGGGCTGGGGGGCAATTCAAGACGTAAGCAGGGGGGGGGGGACCCCAAACACCCTCATTCTTCATAAATTTCTTTAAAATCTATGTCTCTGAGGATGCATTTCAGGCCATTATGAAGCCTTTTTTTCCATATTCTATAACCTCAATTTTAAGTAAGGTTAGACACCCAAACCCCAGGGGGGTACTCTGATATTTTCATACATGAGTAGGCGCAGGCTATTTTTTGGGTTTAAAATTTTGAATTTGTGATATTTTTGAGGGTTTTCAGAAAATGAATATTCTTTTGGGTATGAAGATTTTGTGGATATTTTTGGGGGTCATCACAAAATTGGGCTATATTTATGGGTCATTTCTATGCATTTTAGGGTCTTTCCTTAAGGTCAAGGTACAGAATGGGGGATGTTTTTTGGGTTGCTAAAATTTCGACTTTTTTCGGGGGCAGGGCTCGAAAATAGCACTCGTCCGCTCGTATTTACGAGTGCCTCAGGCTGCAGGGCAAGTGAAAAATTTGATATTTCTAGTGAAAATTAAAAAAATCCAATGTATGCCAAGACTTGGCATAGGTTCCCCTGTATTTTGTACTTTTTCATTCACCCCCAACCCAATAACATAGGCCCAGCGCGACAGAGCCTACGGACTGGGATTCTCTTTTTAATTTCTCTTGAGTCTGGTCGGGGGAGGGGGGCACAGCTATTACTTATAAGCTTTGCTTCTACTAGACTACATGGGATTTGCAATGGAAGCATCAGCGGAATTGAATATAAGTGCCCCCCCCCCCCCCCCACTACCCCAAATTTCTGAGTTTTTGTTTGGGACTGGGAGGGGGCACAAAAGTGTTTTATCCTCCGCGACCAGACTACAGGAGATTTTAAATCCCATCATTTACAAGCCCGGGTCACACTCACAGCCCTGTCTGTGCTCCCACGGCCACCTTTTCTTTCAGCAGAGTTGTTATGTGGGTGAACTTTTGTTCAGGGCACTCAGGGCCTCTTTGTGTCCGGCACTGTCTATATAAAAACCCATACAACTTGTGATTTTCAAGGGGTGGGGGTCCGTAGCCCCTATCCCCCCTGGTTCCACGCATGAGTATGCCCCACCATGACCCTTTCACCAATGCCTCAAATTAGTTCTACCAAAATGGTGCAAGGTACACTCAGTGGCCATAAGTAAGTAGCCAAATCAGCTTACAAGAATTTGACAAAAAATATGGTCTGAAACAATGGCCTTTTCTAGCCAATTAAGACAATTTCCCCAAATGATAGTTGCCCTAGATAAATATACAGTGTATATGTTTACGTCATTACCAAATTGTATGATGTCATCATCTGTTGCTATGGAGATATTGTGCATCACAAACATTGGCTCCATTTCTTCAAAAAAAGATAGCAGGTGTTGAAAAATTGCTGTAAAAATGCCAGATTGTAATATTCTTTATTGAAAATTTGCAGAAATATTTGAAATGTACTGAAAAACATTCTGTTAAAGTTCAAATTAGTATAGACACTGAAAATAAAATAATGCAGAGCAGAGAACTGGACGGAAAATAATGCCATGAAAATAATCCGACTGCAGTATACTTTGGCTGTAAAAACAAACTAAATAAACAAATACAGGAATATGGGGTATGTATGTTTTGTGAGGTATCATAACAGTGTTCAAATTGAAAATAATATATTTTGAATAAATGTTGCTGGATATAAGTTATGGTTGGATCCAAAGAAAATCTGCTAATTTTCACTGTCATTCCTGATATTGGTGCCATAGGCAGCATAACTGGTGATATAATATTTGTGTAATAATCATTTTCAGTTGAAAGGACCATTTGGGGTTACATTTTTACAGAACATTTATTTTTTAAGAAGAACTATCCTGTGATTTCGCATGAAAGTTTGGGTACCCCCTCGTAAAGCAAAATTTGACCAAGGGGTTAGGTATCGCTGGGTGCTGTTTTTTCGATTTGAAAGAACGAAACATGTAAAGACTAATTGCTTCAAACATTCGTATATACACCCTAGAAAGCCCGATACTTGTCGCTAAGTTACCATGTGGATTCGTTCAATAATTTAGATTTTTGGGTCAGGGGTACAAATACCCCACCCACCCCTAAAATGACGGTGAATAAATTGGGAAGATGTGAACACATCTTATTCACAGCTCACGATTATAACATATTAGCACCATTATCACCAAAAAATATACAGAAAATAAGCAATATCTATAGCCATGTAAAAACGGAAGAAGTTTAGAACCCACATCGAATTTTCAAACTGTTTCAGAAATCAGGGTTGGTTGAAATGAATAACACCCGCGAACTCTAGGTGATATTACTTCTGTAATAATCAAGCATTCTTAAGTTGAAAAATAGCAAATAGTGATATGTTTAAAATTTCAGATAATTTGCATTCCTCGTTTTCAAATTATACAAATTTTAAATGTACTTAAATTTTTGCAAAGAAACAACGTTAACGTCAACTGGCTACTTACTTATGACCAGCGACTGTAAGATCACTTGAATGCTGGGTGTGTCCATTTCATTTTATTTAGCCAAATTTGAAATTAAATTGCATTAATTTTATTGTTTTATGATGGCACACGTAGGCCTATTCCCATTTAAACTTCCAATAAACTCATTAGAGCTATTGTTGTTGTATCAGTGATAGCATTATGTCATAGAATGCTCAAAGAGCGCTACATCCGACAGCTGTCCGAAACCGTCCCTTGTCCGAGTACTGGTTCACGAATAGGCGACTATTGAGACTGGGCACTATCCACTATTGTAGAAGATAATCATTATCAAAATAGTATCAATGTTACAAACCATCCTTTATTCTTCTGAAAGTTTCATATTCTGTTGAGACATTAACAAACGTCTGGTTGTAAGAGAGGAATTCCCAGACGAGTGCTCTCCAATGACGCCATATTGAATCGTTGTTCCGTGGAATAGAATTGAATAGGTAGGAAGGATAGCACCACTTCGAGGAGCTAGCTTCGCTAAGCTAGCGGCTATTTTTTCTACGTCTATGAAACGGGTAGGGTGTTTTTTGCTAGGTAGCGGCTACTTTCGCTAGCCTTATAAAACTCGTCTCAGATCTATCATTCACAGGCTGAAAAAATCCAACCAATGTCCTGAAAAATTATTCAGAGGCTTGAAATCTGCCTTTTTAAAAGGAGTTGAATGGAACATAGTTCAGGTTCGTTATTATAAGCATATCGGACCTTCTCTACTCCCTACTTGAAATACACGTGAACTATAGAAACAGGCACCACTCTACCTTACTCCTACTGAAATAAGAGCAGTCCCTTGCCAAACCTTCGACTTAACCGGTATGAACCTCAAGTACCAATCTATATTAACTTGGTCCATCAGTCTCGAAATATGCTGTTTCGGTTTGGCGAAGCATATGAGGATTTATGCGTAAATGCACACTTTAAAACATACATATACATCTACCTACAGACTTTACCTTTGATCTGAATGGTCATCTACTTCCATACTTTATATATATGAACGACTCTTATAAGCCTACACTTACTGTCAAATCCTTTTTATTCACATGATGCGATAAAACCTGTCTTCGGGGTTTCTGACAAAGCGAGATTCAAACCAGTCTCCTCAGATACAGAGATTAAGTAGAAAATTAAAATTCCAACTGTAGTAAGTCTAGATACGATACTTTCCATTACGCGAATAGCAAAGGTGCAGATCAGACTGCGGGAATGCGCAGGCTGGTCTGCGCCTTTGTTGTTCGCAAACCCCCGAAGACAAGTTTTCTCACGTCGAGGTTCAATTATTGTGCTTTGTATGCTGTATTCTAGAGAATGAATAAAATGTTCTCTAGACTGGTCCGAGCCTTTGCTGGTTGGCTATGTAATAGTGTAAGTACCAAAATCTCTTATGTTGGCTCAAATATACAGGTGTTGGAAACACCTCTATCATTGGCTAAATGTTAATATTACAATATCTATGCAGAAGTTTACTGTTATCTTTCGAATGGCTTGTAATTGACATCTTTTGCTGGCAGACGATTCTCATGAAATATCATACCTTATATTTTTTCGAAAATTGAGAAAATGTTAAGAAAATGGCGTCTGCTGCAGTCGTGATTGGCGCTTTAAGGGATATTATTGTTTGCTATTTGACCTTACATATTTATTGAACGCTGTCTGGGCCATAAAATGGTAATGAGAAATGCTTTCCGGTCTGCCACTGACGACTTTGGTCGTCTGCTGCTAGCTGCTTTGCAAACAGTTAGAAGCCAGACCAGGCCCGACGAAACGTTGCAGTTTTGGCGTGAAATATGGTCCATAATATTTTCAAGATCTACTGAAGACATATCGCCTATATGTCGCCTATTTTGCAAACAACATGGACCCAGCTCAGACTGCTCCCTAGAAATAATCTGATCAGGGTTCATAGTGTTGCTTTTGTGATAAGGGCTCTTGAAAGTATGCAACAGACGTAAAAAGCAGACTTCATTTTCAGGACAATACCATTGATGTATAATGACCGAAATGAAAAAAGTGCACACCCTGGTAATGCACAGACGACTGCGTTCTTTTGCAGCATCATTTAGTCTTAACAGTTTGCTAGTTGGACGTAGAAATATGAGCCATATTATTATCAGAAAAAAAACAACGTGTTATATTCTGCTTATTCATTAAGGAAAGTAAACTTGATAAAAAGAAGATAAGATTTACAAACCCATATTTTGTAGGCGTTCAATGTCATTTATATGTCTTTATGGTTAGATTTGTTTTAGAATAGTTTTGAAATTTGATTCACAATAATGAGCAATCATATTATGATTACACTGTGTTTTGCGTTTTCTCTGGTTTACTGCGCCAAAGCCGGAGTTTTATTAAGTAAGTTTATGTTTGTTTCATAGTCTGATTGATTTAATCATTATCCCATCATTCGCGACACTTGTCATCTGCTCCATTGGCGTAGCTCCCATTACGAAGTATACGTATGTGCGTAATAAAAAAAAGTAACACTCAAGGGAGCTCACCTAATGTGGTAAAAGTAATTTTCCATACCTTAGGAACTGCTCTTAAAGAAAAGAATTCGCTCCCTGTGGGAGCAAATTCTTGCCTTTAAGAGAAGTTCCCATTTTGAACAAGGACGTTATTGTAGAGAATCATTGCTTGATACAGGAGTCTCCTTTTGATGTGCGTAACTTTTTCAGCGCTCTGGCTACGACATTATGCTCTCTAATCTTCTTATGCACTTAGACAAAAAATAAGTACTCATAGCAGATAGCTCCCTTAGGATCAGTCTGATCATGGCTCATAGTGTTTACTTCCAAAGTGAAAAGTACTCTATTAGAATATATGCAGCAACCACAATAAACTAACATTTTCACGACAAAAATATTGGCTGGATAAGGGTTAACTTTATTTTATTTGAGCCATCATCATCATCATCATCATCATCATCATCATCATCATCATCATCATCATCATCATCATCATCATCATCATCATCATCATCGTCGTCGTCGTCGTCTTCGTCGTCGTCGTCGTCGTCATCGTCGTCGTCGTCGTCGTCGTCGTCATCATCATCATCATCATCATCATCATCATCATCATCATCAGCAGCAGCAGCAGCAGCAGCAGCAGCAGCAGCAACAACAACAACAACACTTTTACTAATTCTACTTCTTCTACTACTACTACTACTACTACTACTACTACTACTACTACTACTACTACTACTACTACTACTACTACTACCAATAATAATAATAGTCGATCGACAGATAAGCAAGTTTCAGGTTCAAGCTTGGGGTCACGTGTTTATTCAAATTTATTCATGATGAGTTTAAGTTTTAATGAAGCAGCTCATAAAATTTTGTTATTTAATATTGTATATGTCAGATCATTCGCTGTTAGCACACCAAAAAGTAAAGACGTAAGTAGAGGCCCATGCCAAATGTCAGGCATCTAGCTGACTATATAGCTGTGCATGCACGTCTAACTCTTTTGCATATTACTAGTGTCGTCTCAGTCAGTTTGGACTCAGCACAGGCCTGACAGGACGGGCCTATGTTTGGATCCAAACTGTTTGACACTCTGACGGTATTCATGTATGAATTTTTCAAAAACTTTAAAAGTCTTCTCTTCTCTCAAACCGAGAGGCCAACAGCTTATATATTTAGTATGCAGCATTGTCTAGGGGCCCCCGACACAAATCCTTCCAATCCAGCCCCCTGGGGTCCAAATTGGCCCGGCCCCGGGGATCAAGATTTTCCATAGACTTATAATGGAAAAAATAAAACTTCTTCTCTGAGACCATGATGACCACAGCTTATATATGGGCCTCGACATGAGAAAACCTGTCTTCGGGGGTTTGCGAACAACACAGGCGCAGACCAGCCTGCGCATCCGCGCAGTCTGATCAGCGCCTTTTTATTTGCTTTTTTGAAAGTATAATATATAAACTTGCTATAAATGAAATTTCAAGTTTCTAGCTAGTCTCTGTAGCTGAGGAGACTGATTTGAAACTCGCTTTTTCGGAAACCCCGAAGACAGGTTTTCTCGCGACGAGGCCCATATTTAGTATGAATCTATGTTCAGTGATCCCCTACAGAAATCCTGCCAATAATACCTTTGGGGTCCAAAATGGCCATATCGTGATGGTCTGCAGCTCAAATAGACTTACCATGGGAAAAACTTTAAATTTCTTTTTATCTGAAGTCACGAAGTCCTCAACTTATATATTTTCATGTTTCAATGCTTAGTTTTCTCCAATGTAATCCCTACAACCATGCCCCTGCGGTCAAAAGTAGCTACTTCATGGGGGCCATCTGCCCCCATAGACTCATAATATAAAAAAACCCCTTAACAAATCAGGTGAGCGGTATATGATCATTTAGCTTCTTGTTTTAGTCATCAACGTATTTCACAGAGGGCCGTACGGACCCCCCGAGGCGCAATTGGACCCATGGGGTCCAATTGCTTCTCGAGGGGGTGACCCGTGGGGGCCAAGTGCTTCTCGAGGGGGTGACCCGAGGGGTCCAATGCTTCTCGAGGGGGTACGTACCAGTATTTCTAGGGGAACATATAGCAACTTGTTATTTTCTAGGAGGGGGTTTGGACCCCATGCCCCCCCCCCCCCCTCTGGATCGGCCCATGACCCAGGTATCATTAGCTGGAGCATTTTGTAATAATGCAATTGTTTGGTATATTTTAGATTATGTGGATTTCATGACGATCACCCCTTCGGTACTTTCCGGCCTACCAGATCCAGTGTTTGGCGTCCTCACTACAAATCCAAATTTTACATCTATTGTAAAAACAGCACTGGCGCATGCGCCTAGTGGATTGGCGAGCAGATTAGGCTACCGTGGTTTTACGATAACGTTATATAGAGGAGGTAAATATTTCCGATCTCATGTCATAGAATTACATGTAAATGTCCCCCACCCCCAAACGAACATACTAAAACCAGTTCTAAACATACATCAACACAACCACAAACAACTTCAGTAATTTCAAAATTACATTATGTAATTGATAGGAGGTAGCAGTGAAAATACAATACAAAATTTACTATAAATCTTCCTTTTAAATATAAGCAAGATAATATGGCAATTAAGATGACTGTAAAATTGTTCAAAACTAACTGACTTTAGGCAGTCAAATTAATATTTGGATTATGTCTCAAGACAAGACTGGGAGAAATATCACAATTCTGTGTAGAACAAGTAAAATTAACAAAGTAAGAAATAAAGAAGGGATCAGTAATCGATACAATAAAGTACCATACCTGTCCCAGATAAGTAATATGGTGATATTTATCACAGGCTACCCATATTCTTTGACTTTTCGCTTACTGTAAAGGCGGCGCCTCATGAATGCGTAATTAGGACTGGTCAACCTAAGACATAGGTAAAAGCTGAAAATGAGGCGTGGTTTTATTCAAAGGTAACTGTACCATCTTGCACCATTATCTCAGTATAGACGCAAACCACACTATTTAGTCCTTAAGGTGCCTCAGCACACTTTGGCCAATTTTACAACTTATTGCCCATCATATTCAAGACAAACTAGCTGTCTCTTTTGATTCGTCTTCCATAGGGTTGATTAGTTACAAGTGTTTTCTAACTATTGATGCTAAATACAGTTCCGTAAAAGCTTACAACGAGGAGAATTCAATTTTTTAGAGAAAAAAATACCTTTTCAGAATATTCCAAATCCATCATATGCATGTATATTTTGACATTATCCCCATTCATGATATGATAAAAATACAAACTAAAGCTTCGCACTTGAGTGCACATGATTTCAGACTTTTCAGTACCATACATAGCGGCTCAGTAACAAAATGTCACTTGCGAATGTACAGTTCAATTGAATGGTTTAATAGATTGTTTTGATTCTTTACGTCCCAGTCAACAATTATTGCTCTAATAAGCCGAAGGCTCAATTTAAGCTATTGTGATTTGTCTTTATCTGGTGAGCGTCAGTCTGTCCATAAAACTTTTGCTTTTAAACTCCTCCTGAACCACTGGTAAAAATTAAAAGTATTTCAAAGGAGTATTCCCTATGATGCCCTCTTCTGAAATTGCACAAATGGTTCCCCTCTGCTTCAGGAACAAGTGGGCTGCCAGAGCTCTAAAATATGAAATCCTCTAAACATCATCTTCTGAATCACTGGTCCATATTCAACATACTTTCAAATGAATATTCTTGATGTTGCCCTCTACTAAAAGTGCACAAATGGTATTCTCCGCCAAAGAAAAATGACAGAAAGAGCTCGAGATAAGAAAAAAATTAAGGCGACATCTCACGCACCAGTGATCTAAACTCAAAATAATTTCACATAAAAGCTCCAATTGGTGTCCTCTACCAGAATCGCTTAGACCACTCAGGTTGGATGACAGAGCCAAAGTAAAAGAGAATTTTTTTTAAATGATATCTCTTTAGTTATTAGCCAAAACATTACCCTATGTGCCAGGATTCTGGTGAGCGATCTAGGGTCATAGGGCCGTCTTGTTCAGTCGTGTCAGGATGTGTCTTCTTGAGTTGAACCAGTACTAAGAAGAGGATAATTTTTGCCTTTACACAATCCAGAGGCTCTTTTCTCTGTTGGATCCGCGCATGCCTCGTATAAGCCTACCAGCACATTAGAGAGTGCTTATCTTAAGGCTTCAATTGATATGAATTTCATATAACTACCTATATATACACTATGCATATTTAGCCTTATATGCATAATTTAACTATAACGCAAAGTCGATGGGGCGCCATCGCAAATCCCCACAGCTCAAGTTTTTGACACCCAGCAACACAAGTCCCACCACTGGGGCATGACCAAGGAGTCACAATGATAAATCCGTTTGATATGTTTTATAACGTACAATGTATTTGTGGGAAACACACACAAAGTTTTGTACAAAAATCTTTGAAATTTATTTTGTAATTGAAATTTAAGGATACTTGACCAAGATCACCAGGTTGACCATAGGGTGAAAAGTTTACTTGCATTCTGTTTTACTCAACATCCCTGTCAATTTGATATGCCACACTATCATTTTTGACCCCCTGAGCACTCCCCTGCTTCCCCATGTCACAACCCTGGGGCATCAGAACAAAAATCCCATTCAATATGTTTTACATCTTTTATTTGTAAGTCTTTAGAACACTTACAGTTTTGTACAAAAAACTTTTGAATTGACTTTGTTGTTGTAATTTAATGATTTTTGATCTTTTGACCCCTCCCCAGGGGGCGGGACCCGAAATCATTTTGCTGTTGCACGCCCAATTTTTGTGATGACTCACATACCAAATTTGTTTGGATTTCGTCCAGTGGTCTAGGAGGAAACTGCATTACCGATGGGCGGACGCATGGCCAGATGGACAGAAGCGATATTACAATAAGTACTTTGCTTTTTTTGTTTTTGTTTTCAAAAAGATGCCTCCTAAACTTTTTTTCATAATTATATCTTATATCTGCTCCTTGAACATTTTGTAGCACACAAAGAGTGCGTGCTGTAAAATGGTGCATGACACGCGACACTTCATCACAGGAAACATTAAGGATTTCAAGTTCATTATGGATTAACCCATGTATTCGGGGAAAACCCTTAACACCTAAATGGGTAATTTTACATACAGCAGAGACCCAGAAGAAATGCCGCATTATGCGGTCTTACATCTAAGATTACACTGTTTGTAAAGGTAAAATAAATATATTCAGACAAAAGAACAAAATCTTCTTTTTTTTAATATATAACCTGACACCCCTATGTACTATGGATTATTTGTTACACTTTGCCAAAAAGGAATAATCCATTGATATATAAGTCATATAAAGGATTAATAGTTCAGCGATGTACCTGTGAACTGATTTTATTACTTAGCCGGTATGTATGTTACTGAAATAATGTGCACTCAGGTGAGACCTTTAGAAATATATTAATATACATATTACAAGGGGCGTTCAAAAATAATGCAAGTTAAATTGTTTCTCAGTAACTGTTTGCATTAAATTTGTAATTGTTTTTTGTGGTCTGCCCTTCAAAATATTCTCCATCTACCTTAAAGTGGGTCAAATTGTCCGAGTCAACTCGTCCCCTAGGCCAACTCGTCCTCGGGTCAACTCGCCCGGGTCAACTCGTCCCGTTCCTATTTGCATGGGAGACGTTACATACATTGACACATAAACATGTAGACAAAATTTTGGGAATACAAATGGTACTCTGGTGAATGTACTATGTTCAGATAAGCCTACGCTTCCTTCTACAAACTGATACGCCCGAGCAAGGACAAAGACCCTGGCCCTAGCCATTCTTCATTATAAGAGAATGGTCATTATTTATCAGCAGGGGGTGGGGGTTGGTGGTGGTGTGGTACCCCATCTGATAAATTATGACCGTTCCCTTAATGAACATTTGGCCATGTCGTGTTAGCATAAGAATTTCTTTAGTTTTCAGCTGAGCCAATCTTGTATAAGGAAGCGCAGGCTAATCTGAACGTTTGCTAGTCCCGTGTGCGATAAGAAACGCATTTTATTAACAATTAAAAGGCTTTTAAATGTTTGCAAATATTATATAAGTAGGTTAAGACTACTCTTAAATTTTCGGCAAACAGTAATTCACCACCATTGTTAATTAATTAAAATTTTGGAGATCACATAACATGAGGGTCTGAATGGCGGGTCTGGTATTCACTATTCATTAAAACTTTAGCCCAATATTCATCTCATTAAAATTTTGGGTTATTCATTAAAATAAGACCAATTATTCATTAAAAGTAAGAAAGGTGGCAAAGAAATTTGATTATTCACTATCCATTATTTTTTTCTTCAATTCATTAAAAAAAAAGGATTATTCGTTCATTTTTAGGCCCTCATTATTCACTTTTCATTATTTTTTTTGCTCATTATTCACTATTCATTATTTTTATGCTCATTATTCATTATAAAAAAGGGCCATTATTCACTAATCATTAAACCCCATCCAGACCCTCATAACATTAACTGACCGAGATACCCATCCCCCCCCCCTCAAAAAAATAGGCAACAGCCAAAATTATCCCTGTTCTATACCTTGGACTTCATAAGAGACCTGTAAATTCTAAAATGAACACCAAAAATAGTCCAGTTTTGTGATGACCCCCCCAAAATGTATCCACAAAATCTGTATTATAATGATTCAATTTTATGACCCCTCCTCCCACCAAAAAATAATTATAAAATAAATAAATAAATAAATGTTGAAATTCAAAATTTTAAATCTCCCAAAATGGCAAAATGGGCCAAGCCTTCGTATATGAAAATATTAGAGTACCCGCCCCGCCCCCTGGGTATCCATTGTGCATTAAGTTTCAGATGCTTCTTCAAAATGCCATGGACTTGTGATAACGACTTATTTGTAAACCGGCCAACTGTGTCTCACGGTAAACCATGCATCTTTTTAGATCAATTCAAATCAAGGAGTTTTTGGATGTGACGTTTTGGGTGGTCATTGTTTTTAATTTGACGATTACCAGGACGAGCGGCATCCTGTTTAAGCTCTTTACTTTAGTCATTCACCTGTAAACCTTTGTAAAAGTAATTTGGTTCTCCCTATAAATACCCCACGTCTCTTATGAATATCCCACGACCTAATATTGGCCTATTTCAAGCACATTTTCAGCCTTTTCCCCGGCATATTGAAGCAGGCTTTTGAACAATGTATACTGTACCTAGGTCAGAGAAATTTCGCTATTCCCTGTGTAACTGCTGGTTCTCAGTCTACTAATGGTCAGTAAGGTAAATACAGGTAGCCAGAACCACCCCCGCCACACGCACGCACATTTCCAGATTTTGGTATGGGGTGGGGGTACTGGTTATCTGTTTTTCAATTACTGACTACCTGTAAACCGCGAACCAGCAATTATATGGCTATGATCATTTTTACGTTTATCGACACATAGTAGCTCATTTCATGGTTTGAGCACTTGGTGTGAAATAAAAATGAACTTGCAAAATTTTGAACGCCCCTCATATATCAGGAGAGGGGATAATGTCAAAATATACATGCATATGATGGATTTGGAATATTCTGAAAAGGTATTTTTTTCTCTAAAAAAATGAATTCTCCTCGTTGTAAGCTTTTACGGAACTGTATTTAGCATCAATAGTTAGAAAACACTTGTAACTAATCAACCCTATGGAAGACGAATCAAAAGAGACAGCTAGTTTGTCTTGAATATGATGGGCAATAAGTTGTAAAATTGGCCAAAGTGTACTGAGGAACCTTAAAACGCCAGCAAAATAACTGCATCTGAAAATGTCTATTTAACATGGGCATAGAGACAAACATTGTGGACCCAGATCAGACTGCTCCTACAGGAGCAGTCTGATCTGGGTCCACACTGTTTGTCTATGAGGCTTCAAATATTTTAGTGGACGAGAAAAACATACATTTTGGGATAATGCGTTTTAAAGGTTAATAAATGTGAGTTCAGTGTATATAAACGGTTAGGATTTTCATGAAATGCACGCATGTTTGCGAGGCCTAAAAGCTTATTAACTCTTTACCAAATTATAAATAAAACCTGATTTCCCTTCCTTAGCAGATGAAATAGCCGAACCACGCCCAGATATGAATATTGAAGTTGCCTCCTTTACAGTAAGCGAAAAGTCAAGTAATACTGATAAGTGATATGGTAATATTTATCACAGGCACTTGTGCATCTATATCGTAATGGCAGTGTGAGCTTTTGGTTTTGAGGCCATAGAAGTGACAAAAGGACAGACCTTCAAGCTCATGTGTCTTTATATATGAGCCAGTGCATGAGATTTCCAACAATGTGGTATGTGCGACCAGCAAAGCCTCAGATCAGCCTGCGCATACGCGCAGTCTAATCAGAGCCTTTGCTAGTCGCTTGAGCGTTCTATGATTGTTAAGCTACTGACTGAACACCATTTGGAGTTTCTAAGCTTAAAATGAGGCGACAGAGGCTCGTCGGAGTCTACACTTGTCAAAATGTCAAATTGTTGGAAATCTCATGCCACGGCTCATATTTTCTAGTAAACCATACAGTTCCCTTCTCTGTTCCGTACCAACAAACTGTAACGATAGGAAAGTGCGAGGATCCGGTCTTTGAAGATCAGCTTCTCCAGACAGCTCTCAAGTTACACGACCAACATGGTAGACTAATGTCACCGGGCATTGTTCAACAGATTGATAGTGACGTCAAGGCGTGTACAGGTCGGAATTTTATTAACTCTATATCCTTTTATGTCAGTTTGCCGTTTGTTGATAAACTATGTAAACAGTTGGGATCAAGATCAGGCCCGATAAACGTACGGTTTGATCTGGATTCAAATTGTCAGTCACTCTGAGTGAACTCCTGACAGATATGTTTGAGTCTTAAAAATCATTAAAAATCATTAAACGACAAAAAACGCATGCTCTATAATCTGTATTTTGTCATAAAGCATGTCAGTTATAATTGCATAAGATTGAAGCATAGTTATATTACAGTATTTACATTTTCAAAGCAAGCCTTCAATGAATCTTTAGATTTTTGCTACCGTTCATAGCCTCATGAATGACACGACTTTGGTCGACAGCTGCATTTTACACTCCAACAAAACCGTTAATACAATAACATATTAAACATAAAACTGTTTTCCCCTAAATTATGAATAATTTCTATATTTTAGATATGTAAAATAAAATGTAAATATAAGCAATAAATTCAATTTTGGGAATGTTCATATATTCATGAATACTTCGGGTCTCTTGCAAAGTTAACGTGAAGACCTTCGGGCTTCACTTACTTTGCAGGAGACCCGAAGTATTCATGATTCTATGAACATTCAAAAAAATGAATTCATTTCTTAAATTACAGCAAGCAGACATAATAGGCCAAGATTTGCGTACCTTAGGCACATGCGAACAGCAAAGTAGCATACGGGCCTGTTCACTTGTTTAGTCAAATACGGTTGATCCATATTTATTGTTATTACATGTATTTTGAAAAGTAAATGGGTATGGCCAGGACATGCTACAGTTATATACAACAGACCAACCGACCTAAGCTTGAGGATAGGACACAGACAGCCGCAACGCCAATGAAATAAAGTAACCATCTCTCTTGTCCTCAGCAAGATGCTTGCTAAACTATAATGGACACTAATATGCGCGCTATAAAACAAGGATCCAACACAAATCCCCACATTAAGGACGACACAATCATCATCTAGGCAACGGGGTGGGGGTATTATATTTTACTGACGAAATCTTTGTCCTCCTAAATACAATTGTTTTTAAAACAAAACACTACGTTTTATCATTAAAACGAGTTACGATATTGGTTTACCTCTTTACGCCCCAGTCAACAGTTTTTCAGTCATGTCGAGAGGGCCTTCCTGGAATGAACTAGTACTAAGCAGCGGATAACGTGTCTTGATCAAGAACACAACACAGTGACTCTGCCAGAGGTGAGGCTCAAACCAACAACAACAACAACAACAACAACAACAACAGCAGCAGCAGCAGCAGCAGCAGCAGCAGCAGCAGCAGCAGCAGCAGCAGCAGCAGCAGCAGCAGCAGCAGCAGCAGCAGCAACACAACAACAACAACAACTTACAATATAAAAACGAGCAAAAAACTTTTCGGTTGTATTTTGATTCGACGTTTTGCTTTAATCTAGGTTCAATGTTGGGTAGTGTGTGTCCCTCAGGAACCCCTCTGAGTCACGTGTTTTGTGGTCTGGCTGGACCAGGATGTCCCTCTGGTTACTATTGTGAAGTAGCACCGAATGATGCATATGCAGTTTGCTGTCGAAGACAAGGTAGGTTATACTGATAAATAGCCCTTAAAACGCCAATCACAGCAAAAGTCGTCTGCTTTTCTCGTCTGCCAAAAAGTTTAAGAAGCCTCTATGGCAAACAATGCGGACCCAGATCAGACTGCTCCTAAAGGAGCAGTCTGTTCTGGGTCCACACTGTTTGTTTCTATACTTAAATTTGCCAGTTACGTTGGGTAATTATCTGCAGCAGACGACTTCAGCAGACGACATTTTCAGATCCATTTTTTTTCTTGGCGCTTTAAGGGTTTGTTCCTGTAATCATTCATGAATATGTGTTTATGTTTTCGTTTGTAATGCAAGCCCCTGCTGGGAACCGGAGGTGCATGAACCGAAGGTGTATGCATGAGTTGTATAGGGGTATCTTTGTTGCAACGTACTGCGCATGCGTGGTGGCCATTTTGGATGACGTCATCGTATTTGTTTAAAAATCTATTTTATGATGAGATCATCGGTTTATTTTTAAAATGAGATCATTGGTTTATTTTGAGAATGATTTTATCATGTATTCAAACGCCAAAAGCCATCCAATCAAATCAGTTTCCTTGATGATGTGACCAATCAGAAAATACCTTTTGCTATATAAGTTTGCTTTTTGTAGTTTGAGATGTAAGTTGCATCTTGTGTGCTGAGTCTTAACTGTTCTGACACTCAAACAGTAAACGTGTTGAACTGTAGATGCAGATTCGGTCTTGGAAATGATCGTTATGTCGAGGTAAAAGAATAGAAAGGAGAGTTGAGAGTTGATCTCAGAGAATAGAAAAATGACAAACCGACAAAAACGTATCAGTTTAATGCTGGTGCGATGGAAGAATTAGGTCAATTATTATGAATACGTGGATCAAGCTTCGTCATTCAAGATGGCGACCTTTTGTTTACCTCCAAACTGGCACAAATACTATTTGCTGAGCTGTGGACTATACTCAAAGAAGATAAGCATATACCCAGGCATCCAATTTAAGTTACCTTGTACCCCAGCCAGGACGATTTTTCATGGGTGCCAAAATGTTCATTGGGACCCCCTAAATGCGAAGTGAAGTTGTTCTTAAAAAAGAATTTGGTATGGGCTATGTGAAAATGCATTGTTTCAATGACAACCCATAGCGGATTTAAGAGTGGGGGTATGCCTACAAAATAACTTGTATCTCAGCTGTTACTTATCCTAGACTACTTAACTTAAAACAAAATAAAAGCTTAGATATAGGCCTATTATGCCCTAATTTAATTTGCATATTTATAACTATTTATGAAAATATTAAAAATGGATTTCACGAATGGGGGTATACGTGCAAGGTCAATAATATCTCAGCTGCTTTTAACCATAGATTACTAAAAGTAGTACTAAATTAAAGCAAATCATGGGCCTTCATTCCAGGGTCAAATATGCAAGTTATCAGACAAGAATAAGGGAAACCATTAAATTATAAATAGGCTGATTTCATCCAAACATTGTCATTGTTGCATATTTTTATGCCCCCAAAGGAACTTTGGGAGGCATATAGTAATCGCACTGTCCGTCCGTCCGTCTGTCAGTCCGTCCGTGCGTCCCGCTTTCGTGTCCGGTCCATATCTCCTATATTCTTTGAGGTAGGAATTCCAAATTTTGTGTGTGGATATATCTTGGGATGGCGGAGTGTCGCGTACCATTTTCGGGTCACTGTGACCTTGACCTTGACCTCTGACCTAGTTTTTAGAATAATCGTGTCCGGAGCATATCTCTAATGTTATTTGCATCTTGGGATGATAAAGTGTCAAGTACCATAATTGGGTCACTGTGACCTTGAACTTGACCTCTTACCTAGTTTCTAGAAACTGCATTAAGTTTGGTGCATATCTCCTATATTCTTTGAGATAGGAATTCCAAATTTGGTGTGTAAATGCATCTTAAGATGACTGGGTGTCACATGCTATTTTTGGGTCACTGTGACCTTGACCTTAACCTCTGACCTAGTTTTAAGAATTATTGTGTCCGGAGCTTATCTCGTATATTCTATGAGTTAGGAATTCCAAATTTGGTGTGTTGATGCATCTTGGGATGACAAAGTGTCGCGTATCATTATTGGGTCACTGTGACCTTGAACTTGACCTCTGACCTAATCTCTAGAAACTGCATTGAGTCTGGTGCATATCTCCTATATTCTTTAAGATAGGAATTCCAAATTTGGCCTGTAAATGCATCTACGGACGACGGGGTGTCATATACCATTTTTGGGGTACTGTGACCTTGACCTCTGACCTAGTTTTAAGAATTATTGTGTCCCGAGCATATCTCATATATTCTTTGAGTTAGGAATTCCAAATTTGGTGTGTGGATGCATCTTGGGATAGCTGAGTGTCATGTATCTTTTTCGGGTTACTGTGACCTTGACCTCTGACCTAGTTTTTAGAATAACCATGTCCAAAGCATATCTCTTATATTATTTGAGGTAGGAATCTCAAATTTGGTTTGTGGATGCATCTTGGGATGACGAAGTGTCACGTACCATAATTAAGTCACTGTGACCTTGAACTTGACCTCTGACCTAGTTTCTAGAAACTTGTGCATATCTCCTATATTCTTTGAAATAGGAATTCCAAATTTGGTATGTAAATGCATCTTGGGATGCCTGAGTGTCACAAACCATTTTTGGGTCACTGTGACCTTGACCTCATGCCTAGTTTTCAAGAATTATTGTGTCCAGAGCATATCTCCTATATTATTTGATTAAGGAATCCCAAATTTGGGGTGGTGATTCCTCATGGGATGGCGGAGTGCTGCATACCATTTTGAGTCACTTTGACCTTGATATGACTTCTGGCCTCATTTCTAGGTTTTTCGTGCTATATTACAGCTAACTTTCCTCAAATGTGTCTTATGCTAGACCAATTCCTTTTGTGGCATTCGTCACGTGTTTGTGACATTTCTTGTTTGATATCATTAATGTTACAATTTGACAAGTCCATTCATTCAGTGGTCCTATATGAATATTATCTCATTGGCATATTCATAAAAATACATGCAAACTTAAGAAATGAGGGAAAAGTATGTAAAAACTATAAGCATAGGGAAAGTGTTGAAGTACAATCTATCCTGCATTCCTAGGGCCTTTTAAGTTCATGCTTAATTGTTCAGTTGGATCCTCTGAATGCGAAACAAAGTTCTCCTAAAAGAATTTTGGTATGGGCTATGTGAAATGCATGGTTTCCATGGAAATTCTTTATAGTAAGTAAGGGTGCAAAGATCAGGAGTCGATACAATCAAGTACCACACCCGACCCAGGATACCAATGGGAAAGTTACAAACTCACAGTTAGACACCACAAACGAGAGCCAAGAGGTCAGCCCTTTCCCAGCAGGTGACCACAAAGCACATATAAACAGACGCGCACAAAGACATAGCAAACATAAGACAGAACAAAAACATAAAAGATCCACAAAAGAAGTACCGCCTTGGAACGGTCAGTAAAATATTTTACTGGAGGGCTAAAACCGGTTTAACGGCGCGCCAACCTCACCCTTAATTCAGATGTGGATCAAGACACATAGGATTGTCGACTCATATTCATGAATATTATTTGCATATGCAACAAAGGGTGATAGGCCTATGTTTAAACTTTATTTTGTTTTAAGTTTAGTAGTCTAGGATAAGTAACAGCTGAGATATGAGTAATTTTGTAGGCATACCCCCATTCTCGAATCCGCTATGGGTTGCCATGGAAACCATACAATTTCGCATAGGCCATACCAACTTTTTTGACGACAGCTTCGTTTTGCATTCAGAAGGGTCCCAATGAAAAATTTGGCACACATGGAAAATTGTCCTGGGAGGCGGCGGCAAGGTTACCTAAATTTGATGTCGGGGTAATAATATACATATTCAATGCAAGCTCTTAGTCATTCTAAATGGCATTAAGCAAACGCATTTTGTTTTCCTACTGAAGAATACACAATAGATGTTTATATTCATTCTTCATTTATTTCCTTCACGTAACATTTACAGTGCTCTATACATATGTATAAAATGTTATTGATACATTGTTATGTTACATGTAACTATAATTTTTGTAAATCTTCTTATTGGGGAAATAAAGATAAAGTGTAGGAGCCAAAATATTTTTTCATATGTCAGAATTCTCCTACTGCTCAAACTCGTAAAGTTACCAAATATTATGAGGTAGCCGCTCAAAAAAGTAATATTATTGCCATTGAGATGATTTTATCAAACAAGGTAAAACCTGTCTTTAGCGGCCAGTCAAAAATAGAAAAAACACATATCTTAATGACAAATGGTAGCTTAATGAAGGAGCATTCTGCAATATTTTTGACCTGCATTAAGCGATAATCGGCCTTGAAAACCAAATTTTTGTCTTCTTTTTGATTGGCCACAAGACAGGTTCTACTGTAGGTACGAACTACAATATATTAAATGTACCAATCCTTGACAAAGTGGTAGTTATCGCGTAAAATATTCTTTGAACCTGCCGCATATACATAGCTACCAAGTGGAACTACATTTCTTGATTTTGGACTAAATTGGCCTTGACGCCATCAGAAAACCTGACTATGATTCATACACACACCAAAGGCGTTGATAAGTCTGCGCAGCTGCGAAGTCTGACCAGCGCCTTTTTACTCGCTATCTGACAGGTAAAGTATCCAAACTTGCAACGTGCAAAATAGTCTTGGTAGCTCAGAAAGCTGATTTGTGCCTTGCTAGGATGGAAAAACGGAAGACAAGGTTTCTCGCATCGCGGCCCAAAACTGGAAGCCTATATTTCCATACTTAGTTCATGCACGTGGGTAAGGCTCTGGTGAGAAAGCGCATATGCACAGGCTCGTATGAGCGATAAAGTACAACTATTATCTAAGCATGATCATGAGCTACTGTCCTGCCTGCCAAGAATGACAGTGACATCATCTTTTGTTTACAATTATTAAGTAAAACATAACCGTGTACACGCCACTTGAGCGAACGCGAATCAATAGATCACTTGTGTATGAATCTATCCTGCCTATAAGATTAATACACAAGTGATCTATCGATCCTAAGTCCCTGTAAACTTTGTAAACAAAGCATGGCGTCACTGCCACTCTTGGCTGGCAGGACAGTAGATCAAATACTCTGAGTCTTATGGTGAGATTAACGAGATTTTAGTACTTATCACACATGCGCAAACGCCTCCTTCAAACACCTATGTCGACCTAGTCAGTGGGGCTAGAGGTCTTAATTGAGGGTCTGGATGGAGGGGTCAGGTATTCACTATTCATTAAAAATTTAGCCTATTATTCATCTCATAAAAATTTTGGGTTATTCATTAAATTAGACCCATAGTTCGTTAAAATCTTATTATTCACTTATTCATTAAAACAATAGGATTATTCATTATTTTAAGGCACTCATTATTTACTCTTCATTATTTTTTTGGCTCATTATTCACTATTCAATATGAAAAAGGGCAATTATTCACTAATCATTATACCCCATCCAGACCCTCTTAATTTGATCTACATCCATAAATTGTGTATGCTACCGAGCTGCGAAGGCTCTGGTGAGTTTGGGGCTAAAGGTATTAATCTGAACTACATCCATACATTGTCTATGCTACCGAGCTGCGAAGGTTCTGGTGAGTTCGGAGCTGTAGGTCTTAATTTGAATTACATCCATACATTGTGTATGCTACTGAGCGGTGAAGGCTCTGGTGAGTTTGGGGATATAGGTCTTATTTTGAACTACATCCATATATCGTGTATGCTACCGAGCTGCGAAGGCTCTGGTGAGTTTGCGCAATGCGCAAACTCACCAGAGCCTTTGTTGCTCGGCAGTGCGATAAGTATCAAAATCTCGTTGTTGCTCGATAGTGCGATGCTCGATAGTGCGATAAGAATCAACATCTCATAAGCTGTCCCAATTGTATTTTCATCTGTTTTACAGCTAGCACGACCTTATGTGGCACGAAACAACCTCTTACGGACACGCATGGGACGAGACATTACTGTGGGCGTGGCGGCAGCGCGTGTCCATCAAACTACCACTGCATCATTTCACCAACCGATGCCTATGCCGTCTGTTGTCCGAACTAACATGATTTACTTGTGACGATTTGTTTCGATGTTAACCCTTTTATTGCAAATAGATCCTTCAGACCCTAATGGTTAAATCTTATTGTATTATTCTGTCATTCATTATAGTGTGTTGTAGTTTGATATTCCAGAGATGTCAGTTACGGAATATAATTTTTACAATAGCAAACAATACAGACTCTGATTACTCTGCGCCGTTCCATCTCGGTCTGACGTCCAATTTATAAGCTTTGCGCATAAATGAGTTTATAAAACTGAAGTGATTGGGACAAGCTTTTCAAACGTCCCAGAAATGTGCTTCAACTATTTGCAAACTGTGTAATTTCCAAAGCTTTCGTCTGCTTTTTCAAAAAAAAAAGTTATTTAAAAATCTTTCAGGAACACTATCTTGGTATCCTGATCAGGACCTACGTTCTGGCAGTCATGATTTGGGTCCTAACTCATTGCAAAAGTTATTAGCCGATGCGCCGTCAAATGAGATTTCCAACAATGTGGTCTGTGTGACCAGCAAAGGCTCAGACCAGCCTGTGCATACACGCTGTCTGATCAGAGCCTTTGCTAGTCACTTGAATATTCTCTGACTGTTAAGCTACTGACTGTAGAACAATTACAGTTTCTAATCATAAAAGGAGGCTGCACAGACTAGTCTGAGTCTACTCTTGTCAAATTGCCACTTTGTCGGAAATCACATATCACAGCAAAGATGATAAAAGTCGCCGCTTGCATGGTTAGAGTTGACAACAGTGTTTTTTTTCTGATTACGGAACATACTTTATTTTAGCAAACAGTGTAGACCCTGGTGATGAACAATAAGATGTGGCGCCTCAGAAGGAAGCAAATCCTTAGAACGCCAATCATAACAAAAGTAGCTTGCTTTTGTTGTTTGCTAAAATATTTTAGAAACCTCTTGACAAATAGTGTAGATCTACATCAGTCTGTTTCTGTAGGAGGAGTCTAATCTGGTTCCACACTGTTTTGCATATACACTTTTTGTGTCAATAATGTTAGCAAATATATGAACCAGAAGTCTTCAGCAGACAGCATTTTCAGATGTATCTTAGCAGACCATTCAATGGCGTAGCTCTCATAACGCAGTTATGTACGTGTGCAATGGTAATTGTACACATTCAATGTAAATCGCTTAATGTGGTAATATTGAATTTCCACACGATAAGGAACTTCTTTTAAAGAAAAGAACTCGCTCCCTCTGCGAGCAAATTCTTCCCATTAAGAAAGTTCCTATTTTGAAAAGGGATGCAATTGATGAGAATCACTGCTCGTTCTAGTAGTCTCCCTTCGGTGTGTGTATCTTTTCTTTATCGTTCTGGCTACGCCATTGCCATTTGAGTGTTAAATATTTTTCATGGAAAGCACAAGCAACAAATGCACAACTTAACCCTTATCCCATCATTATATTTTGTGCTACATTGTACAAAAATATTTGTCATGAAAATGTCATCTGCTTCTTACATCTGCCATATATATATTTGACAAGCCTGCGCATTCACAATGTCTCACCAGAGCATTCATCGTTCGCATACACATATTATGGACATTGATGATGATTCAGACAAAAACGTTAGACATATAACCTTGCTGCATACGTGAGCAAGCACGTTTATATAAGGGTTTTACACACCAAAACCCAAGTTGAACCACTTTATGAACTCAACTACTTTCTATAGGGGTCTGTAAGTATCCTCTTATGTATATGAGCAGCATTATTTCTGGGCTGAATGCCAATGGATTTATCGAGCAGTTCACTAGCCTTTTGCTTATTATTTTCCTGTAGATATATCCAACCTAAAATGTTCAGTCCTGTGACTTGATGACCAAGATTATTGTCTGTTTCAATCACGTCTTCAATCATTTTGATATCGACTTCAGTCTCTTTCACCATATATTTCTTCTTGTGATTAAGATATAGCATAAAGAGAAGTAAGATTTTGCCATCTATAACTGCCCAGTCAGACCAAAACAAACATGTTTCAGTGTTGGATTCAGTCCTTTCCATCTCATTTCCCAAGGCATCTGGAACAATCTGTCGCTCTGCAGGCAAAAAAGCGATGCAAGGAATACAATGTTTTGTGCGAAACTCTTCCTCTGTCATGTTTTGAACTAAATGTTTCACGTTATCATCACTCTCAGTCTGGCAGAATTTACAACCACATATAGAGACTGTCAGGGAGCCCATTAACATCGCCTTCAATGCTTCTAGTATTCGTAGAGAGGCATCTGGAAAGTTAAGCATGTACATAATTGTTGCCTGTTTCAGTTTGGCTGAAAAAGGATCTGATCCTTCACTTACTAGTTCACTCCAACGATTGCTTTGTATGACGTTTACAATAGCTCTTGTGTTGCCCTTATCATATTCTAGAGCCACAATATTGGACATTAAGCTAAGTTCTATATAAGGTAGAACTACTGATAAAGCAAACTCCTTTTGTTTCTTAGAATGATGCTTTAGAACCTTAATGTCCATTCTTCGAAGAGTTGTCACACACTGTAAATGAAAACTGACACTATCTTTTACTGCTTCATTATTGAGCTTGCTTAAGATTCTACTCTTGACAAGACTAATAAATTGTACTGCCTTTGTATATAGTGTTAGTTTGTTTGGGACAAAGTCGAATTCTGAGGGTAAGCTGGTTGGTATACTGTGTATTACATCAATCAAGCGTGGGCCTAGATTTCCACATTGAATATGAGGGATGTATTTAAATTCAGAAGCTATCAACTTTGTTAATGCGTTCCTCAATTTACTCTGAAGTTCGCCATGTACTCTTCCATGGAACATATTTTCTTCTGGGATGAAATAATTTGGACAAACACCATCTCTAACCCATTGCAGAATGCATTTTAAACAAACCTGCACACAATCGAGCAAATTGTCTGGTTTCCAAATGTCACTTGGTGTGTTCTCCACAACATAGAACATGCATGTTTTAAGATGGTACGACACAAGTGCTACATCCTTAACAAAACTTGATATGACATCATTATTGATCATTTTGAGAAGGATGTAGCACTTATACTGGGTCTCGTTTAGTAGAGACATAAGTAGTCTTTCTTGGAGTAAGAAAGACATTTTCCATTCTAAGTTCTTCTCAATACTGCCACCTCCCCCGACAGGAAGGAGGAAGAACCCCATAGTTTTCATTTTTTCAACAGCATAACGAGATGGCCAGTTATGATGTCTGACACGAGTCAACCATTTACGTGCTAGCAGAGGCCATGATTTACACCTATAAGAGTAGCAGATTTCAAAAGTTTTGCCCATCACTATATCAGTAGCCTTTGCAGATCCAGATAACTCATCTACCTGATGTTTTTCAGGCCGACGCTCCCTATAAACAACAATACGATTTTTATAATCAAGTGTTGTTAGTTCCGGGATAACATCTACGTTTTTTCTTGTCAGGGGCAAACCACTCTGAATCACTTGAAGCTTAACATAACCTGGCTTAGTTATTTCATCAGTAATCGCCAAAAGGTATGACCTGTCTTTAAGTTTACTTGGCTGAATATCGGAGATATTCTGTATAACTTCATAGCCCTCATGACAAAACACATAATTAACATAAGATTCCAGTTTTGTGATGTGCGTTTTGATGCGGGTTCCTTCAGAATGACTTCCAAATATATAGCATCCTATGTCTTGACCTGCAATGTGAACACACAGTGTGTCTAAAATTTCCATTGCGACTGCTGCGAAGATCTGAAATCTTCTTAATTCATCAGATGCACCTATGGCATCCATAGCCTTGCTCAAATAGTTGGACAACAGTCTGTCACAAGACAAGCTAGGCGGAATTTCTATTATATCTGAAAATACAGAAATAATTGTAATGTAAATGCTAACGGTACGGTCCTAGGAATATGTATACATCAATAAGATATATGCATATAGCGACGTGTTACTACCATAGTGTCAATATCAGTTAATAATTTTATAGATAGAGGATCTTACACGAGTGCGTATGTCTTAATAAATTAATTAAATGAGTTTGAAAAAGCGATAAAATGCTGGTCTTGGTGAGCATTTTATCGCCTTTTCTCAATGAATTTAATAAATTTAATAATACAAGAGCGCGCATTTTAGATTCTCTTTATCATATGACATTAGGATTACTTTGAAATTTTATTTCTGCCTTAAAAAAAGTAAAATTTTGTGATGTAAACAAAACATTTCTTTAGATGCCATTTCTTACATGTAACGTTACCCATAAATATGTAAACCACTGGGGGTTAATCGATTTTAATGTACGGCATTATTTTGCTCCCAGAGGCGTGGTCATATTATAGAGTATTTTTATTTATTTTTTGTTAAATGCAAGTGATATGCAGAATTCAGAAAGCTTATAATATTTTGCCATCGTTAAATGAAACATTACAATAGAATAGATGTTTGTTTTTATGTAACTTACAGGTATACACCAGGGGTTTAATATCATAAGCTTGACGTGCGTTTAAAACACAAACAAATAAAAATTGATAAATAAGAATATGTTCCTGTGCAAAAAATAAATAATTAAACATTATAAAAGGTGGGCTTTACCGTGAGTTATAATATTATAAGGTAGTGCCATTTAGATAGTTATTTCCAGTTATTTCGAACAAAATGTGTATTACCAGGAAATGTCACAATCACAAACCAACCCATGGCAACACAATAAAATTAAGAAAGGTGACAAAGATCAGGAATCGATACAATCAAGTGCCACACCTGACCAAGGATACCACGTGGGAAAGTGACAAAACACAATTAAACATACACACGGGAGTCAAGAGGTCAGCCCTTTCCCAGCAGGTGACCACAAGGCAGCAATGAACAGACGTGAAAGCATGCATGACAAACACAAGACATAAAAAACACAAATGATCCACAAAAGATGTACCGCCTTGGAACTGTCAGTAAAATTATTTACTGGAGGCTTAAATAAGTCAGATATCCATTTTAAGTTCTGTTAAATCAAGTTAATTCTCTCAATACTGAAGCTCCCATTTTGGACTTGGACGTGCTAATAATAAATGATGTAGTAAGATAAATCGTATATTTAACAATGAACAAGATAACTTTAATTTTGAAAAAGTAAAATTCCTATTTTATGGAAATAAATATTCCTCATTACTCTTCTTAATCTGTATATATTATGCAGCTTATTCATTTTGCAAAAGCATGTTCGAATATAAGTTTCTTCAACGACGAAAAGAAAGTTTTGATAGATAGATAGATAGATACTGTTACAATGCTATTGATATAATAGATTTTGTAAATGATTTCTAAATTCTATGGCAGACCATTAAGAGTTGATTGTTAAAAACAATGTTTGTTCAAAAATTCTAATTTCATCACAGTCTACATGGATGGTTGTAAGCCCAATCATAGTTTAGAGCAAATGTTTGCACAATGATTGGCAATGCCTAAGACAGAATAATGACAATGACCTCAAGTCAAAATTATTGGATTTATGATTGTATTTGACTATGCCCATGGTGACTCAATTAGATTTTTTTTTAGTTCTAAATTTCTATGGGCCAGTTTCTTTGTGTCACCAACATTTGTTAAATTGATTTGTTTGTGTTCCTGTGATGAGAATTGCATATGATAGAAAGCCTTAGTGTAAGCTCAGCAACTTTTGTTTCACTAAAAGCAGAATCTATATCATATATACTAGGCAAAAAAAGAAACAACGCATACAATGATTAAAAATATTGTGTGTTAAATGAGAGTGGCAAAATTCCATCATCTATCTTTGTTTTGTTATTTTTCTTCCGCACATTTTGTCCATTGATTTATTGAGGTGAGTCAATCGAAACCAGTGTACTGACCGATTTTCCATTTTCCTGTTTTTCACGTGCACACTCAGTCCATTCAGATTTACATGTGTACTAATTACTGAAATCTTTAGTCGAACATTCGAAACGTCTAAAAACATTTAAAAACTTTGGAATTTAAGATTACTCATTGCTAATTAACGGTGACAAAATTGGCACATGTGAAACGTGAACGTGCAATAGGAATGTTAAAAGCTAGCGTGACGCCATTGGTAGTAGCCAAATAATTTTGGTGCCATGTTAGGACGATTGGCCATCTTAAGAATCGTTTCCAATAAATTGGGACAGCGTCACACCGTCCGCGTCCAGGGCGTCGACGTGTGTCGACGCGACGTCAAGATCAAGACGTCCAGACGTCTCATTTGTGCAATCGATTTCATCTTGAGTCAGTCATAGCTAGGACATCCCAAGGAATTCATGATAAAAAAATCAGGGCTCAAACTGTGAGAAATCGTTTCAAGAGATTTGTTTAAGACCCCCACCTCCCAACATTTGACGGAACCTAACTTTAGTGCGGTATTTACGTCAAATTAAGGAACACGCGATAGTAATGAATTGAGAAACTGGCAAAAAGCATTATCTAGCACCATTTTACTCTAATTGTTCTAATTACTGCATGTTTTAAATGAAATACATAACTGGTACAGTTAGCACTTTTCATACATCTGGGCGTTTCTTTTTTGGCCTAGTATATGTTGCATGTGCCATATATTTAAGCAGCCAGCTACCTTGGCTGTGTTGTCTGTCATTATGTCAGTGATCTAGTCGCTGTTTATCCAGTGTCAATTGTTACTCAAAGTGTGTGTGTGTGTGTGTGTGTGTGTGTGTGTGTGTGTGTGTGTGTGTGTGTGTGTGTGTGTCCATTGTTTGCCATGTAGTCTTGGTGTTAAGGTCCTACATTTATTATGCATCTAGTGCTATTGGGCAAATATAGCATTACCTTGATAATATGCATGATTCTTATCATAATTATCTTATACATATTACTAGAAAACCTGTCTAAGGTTTTTTGAAAACATGTAGCAGAGCCATAATTACTCCTTTCAGTCATTTTGTATCTAGCTTAACTTTAATTTGACTATCAATGTCCTGCAAAGGAAATATTCAATCTTACTATAAAGTCTTTTGTGTCCCTTCTAGTTCGACAATCATCTCGCTAAAGAAAAAAAAAACGTTCTCTAGCTATCTTGTGTTATGTGTACTTTGGGCTAGTTTGTGATCTATGAGTGTGACATTTGCATGCTAACATGTGTTTTTAATTCCATTTTCTTTGAGTTCTATTTTATTCCAGATAGTAATGATATGACACATTACTTTAGTTTATGATCGTTTTTTCTTTGTAAGACAAAAAAGCAAGAATTTTTAGAAATAAAAGAAGGATGAAAGCAAAGGTCAGGAACCAATGCAATCAAGTACCACTCCTAACCCTATACACCATATGGGAAAAAGACAAAAAGACAAGAAAACATTACATCAAGAGAGCCAAGTTGTCGGCCATTTCCCACCAGGTGACAACAAATGACCACAAGGCTACAAGGAACAGACAAAACAGTATGAAAGACATAGAGGATCTTACATGAGTGCTCATGTTTTATTGATTTTATTAAACGAGTTGGGAAAAAGAGATAAAATGCGAGGCTTGCCGAGCATTTTATTTCTTTTTCGCAACGAGTTTAATAAATTCAATAAAACAAGAGCACGAATGTTAGATTCTATTTATCATATGACAATACTGTGAAATCTCATTTCTGGCGTAAAAACGTTATAATGTTGTCAATATGTACGCAACGTTGTTATGGACGTCATTACGTTTCCCGAAAATCGATAAACCACTAGTGGTTTACAGATTTTATTGCATGGCGTTATTTTACTCCCAGACGCGACGTCATATGATAAAAACATAAATAACACACAAAGAAACACCATCTAAGAACAATCAGTAAAATATTACTGAAAAATAGCTTTTCATTTAATTTGAAAAAAAAAAAGATTAATAACGTTTGAACGCCACTTCATGAGTGGATGTCAGTATTTTTGCTAAATCTATACTGTACTACGTTTGATTTTTATGCAACTGCCGTATTAATTCAGTACAAAAGGGTTTAGGGTTTTTAAATGACGCCCAATTTAAATATTTTATTTTTCACTTCACAAAATCTATTTGTTTGAATGTTGAATAGTGAACACAGCTTACCTTTTAACATTGTGAGCCACCATATTAAGCAGTATAATATGGAATGTTAGAAGGGTCACAGATCTTGAAATTATTTAATTTGTATCGGTTGAGAAGTGTAAATTGTCCATTCTATATAATATTTCTAGAAAAAGCTCCTGTGTAGTGCTTTGCTTGTTTGAGTTGATTATTTATATCCTAGTCAACAATATTCATTCATGTCATGACATGTTTTCCTGGATTGAACCAGTATTAAGCAGTGGATAAAGTGTCTCGCTCAAGGACACAGCATAGTGACTCTGCCAGCTTTAACCAGCATCTCTTTGATCCCCAGTCTAAGGTTGTACCAAACTTTGATCCACCCCCTTGTGTAGGGCATGTATACTTAATTACCACTGTTCATTGCATGTTGACCAGAAGATAACTTTGCATTGCATGGTGACAAAACCATATTCTAAATTATACAGTAAAACCTGTCTTAAGCGGCCAATCAAAAATAGACCAAACAATGGTCTTAAAGACAAATGGTAGCTTTATGAAGGTCAAAAGTATTGCAGAATGCTCCCATTGGAGCATTCTTCAAAACTTTGGACCTGCATTAAGCGATAATCGGTCTTGAAAACCAATGTTTGGTGTTCGTTTTGAGTGGCCGCTAAATACAGGTTTTTCTGTATATCAATTTGTTATTTCTGTGGACATTTATCTTTAGTTAGGAAAATTTATTGGTGAAGAAATATGTGCTAATGTTTCATATGATGCCAAATTATGTGTTTCTCGTGAGATGCATGTCATTTAACCCAATAATGGGGCCTATCCATTTCCGTTTATATGGATTTTTGGGTGGCAATATAAGTTTAAATTCAAATTTTAAAAGAAAATTCTGTAAGCTTAAAGTGGCTACCCTGATCAGACGCTACGTAACGTGTTTTTTGATCTGGGTCTCCGCTGTTGCCTATGTTTCATAAAAGTACACTAGAAATGCTTGGTGGTCAACCCAATCACAGTTGGCAACTTTGCCTTCCTCTTTAATTGTGCGTTTATCTTCCGGCCCACCAGGGTTTAACTGTTGGATAAATTTTGCTCCAGTATTTACTTGTACTGTTGAGTCTGTGTCTTTGTTTGATCTCCTTTTGTATCTTGATTTATATGTACTAGGGATTATTTATATTGACAAGTTAGGGATCTTTCATGCATATTAAACATCTATGTGCCTTGATTCATATCAGAACTAAGGTTGAGGTTGGTAAGGTGAATCTAGTTTATGCCCTCCAGTAATTTTCTTTCTGCGGTTCCAAGGTTTTTTTTGTGGATATTTTTAGTTATTTGTATTTGTCTTTGCCATACTGCCAAGTCTGCTTTTTGTCCATTCTAGTATTGCAATCCTCTTGATGGGGAAGAGACAGCTGGTTGCTTTGCTTAATTTGTCTTCCTGGTGTCTCGTGATGGTTGAGTGGCTCTTCCTTGCGGTGCCATTGGGTTGTCTGCGGTTTGTGATTGTGGTCTTTCCTGATCATACTCACTTACTATTTTTGTGGTCACCTTGTCCGAAAGGGTTGACCTGTTTTGTATGTGATATTTTCTAGTGCTTTTGTCACTTTCCCATACAGTGTCTTGGGTCAGGTGTGGTACTTGATTGTATCGATTACTGACTTTAACCTCCTTCCCTACTTTATAACGACCTTACTGTCACATATAAAATCAGTATGTATTATGATTTTGTTCGTTTTTTTCTTTTGCTTTACATCCCAAGTCAACAGCTATGGTCATGGTGGGACGGTCAGTTCATTTAACCATACTTTTTCCTAGGCAAGCATAAACAGGCAGTTAACCAGTACTTCATGCACATACTTTCGCTTGTAACTGACAGCAACCCTTCTTGAATGATTCAGCAGAAGGGAGGAGAATGACCATAGATATTATTTCATGATCATTCTCCATGAAAGTATGGAACCGGGCCGGGATCAAACTCGCGACCCCTCGATCTGCAGTAAGACTCGCATCTGTTGCCAGACATGTTACCGCCTGCGCTATGCGGCCCGGTATATATATATTTATAAATTATATATATATATAATGAAAAAAGAAATCTTTGATGTATGTTTATGATTTCGTGGATAATGATCTTTTTCATGTATTCAAGTTATTTATTGGGATTATATTGATCAGCTGTTTATTCCTTACAACAAATGAAGACTCTGATGCTTCTGGCATAAACGCATATCAGAAAGCAAGTGGGCACGACTAGGATATACCATAAGCAGAGGCAACAGACCAGCCCATGGCACCACGAGGAAGCGTCATGAACACTAACACATACAGACAGCATTAACACAATTAATGTAAAGGAACTAGCTCTGTTTCTCAGCCAGCTGATTGCAAAACTAGACAAGACACTAAGTACAGCATTATGAACAAAGACAAAAAACCCGCAAACAAAAGAAGAAAAAACAAAGTAAGAGAGAATGCAAAGCGATGTCACAATTGTGAAAACGTTTTCTTATTCTGACAGGCCCTATTTCACATGTATTAAAGTATATCTAAAGTTTGAACATTGTAAGAGAGTTTACTATTATAATATGGACATTTACAGGCTGATCAGTGCATTTGTTTGTACTTGTATATGTTATGAACTGCTTAATTCTTATGACAAGTATCTAAATAAATAGCAAAAGATACCTTACCATGCAAGATGTCAAGCTCCTTGTATTCGAGCAGTTGAGATACTGCCTTACGATGGCCAAAGAACCTTAAAGCATCAAATAAGCTGAAGTCAAATATATAAGTCTTTGAGCTGTCTTTTGTTGTGAAAATATCTGCTATAATTTGTTTTTCTTGTTGCAGCTGCATCACATCATCTGTTCCAGAATTCAGCACAAACTCCATAAATTCAGCTACGTAAGCAGCACTGTCCCATGCTTTATGAGCACACACAGCAACAATCTTTCCATTCATAATTTCTTTTATCACTCGTTTAGCCAACCGTTTATTACAGTCTTGATTTAATGTACATATTCTATTTTTGTTGTCTGCTTCCTGTCCATGACATCTGGTATGGTCTGTTAGATAACTGAAGTGAATCTCATCTATAGCTAGATAAGGATTATCTTGGATAAATAGATATGCAAGGTTTTCTCTTATTGAATCATGGGAAAAACTGTAGTTGCCATCCAGCTCTGCAATGTAAGTGTCCTTGAGACCGCGCAATGCCTTTGTTAAATCCACCTTCGTTGGATGTTTAGGTAAGCCAGCTGCATCAATTATTCGTTTAACGTTCCTTGGGTTATTTGTAATTTCCTCTAAAATACTTTCAGATAGTGCATTGTTGTAAAAAAGAACAAGGAGAAGTATATAGTACTTTATTCTGTCATTTTCTCTGAAATTGGTTATCTCTGAACATACGTACTGCATTGGGTCATCAAAGAATGAGACACCCTTATTTTGCAAGTATATATTGGTAGCAAACAATTCTACACAGTGCGGGAATCCATGAGGTAGTACCTTAGTTTCATTACTGATACACTTGGGTTTACTGGTGTTAACATTGTATTGCTGTGTGTACCTCTTCCACATTTCTGATTTTTCTTCCAGTGTCAGTGCAAACTTTTTATGTGTCAAGTCAACAACGGAAGTGCTTTGAAATGACGTGAAATGAACGAGTCTTGTCTTTACGTCCATAAATACATATTTTCGACTTGTGCAGACCACCAACAAATCTCCTTTACTTTGTCTTACTACCCCTTGCATCAAGTTAAAAATAGAAGTCCATTCGCTGACTTTCCTTTCGTCAACGCTCATTCGACCAAATATGTCGTCTATCAGTATAAATTGTTTTTTTCCTCTATACTTTCCACTACCACCATCTACCCAGTCCTTCCAGTCTCGTGCAAAATGTAGTTCCAGATGTTCATATCCTTTACTGCAATACTTAAGAGATAAGTGTGCTGCCATGGCAGTTTTACCATCTCCTGGAACACCAATAATAACTGCCCAGTGAAACGATTCGACTATTTCTTCTAACTCTTTAAATGCTGTCGTTTCAACAAATAGACTGTCCTTTTCCTTTGAGATGTTCAAAATTGTCTTCATTTGATCTAAACATAAGAAATATAATTTAATCAAAGGATTACAATTAGCAATTATGCAAAGGTCATTGAATTTTATGAATTATTATTCAAAAGCTATATTTTTATCTCTTACTTGGCTTTTAGAAGCAAGTCTGGTTGCCGGACATGTCTGGGACAGATTTTGTAGAGTTTCTAGCTTTAAATTGTGGCAATGCGTCGCTTCAGTGCCATAGTGTTCTAAGTGACATTTTGGTCAAAAATGAGTTATGCATACAGTTGGAAAGGGAATCAATGTTCTATCTACAGGTGAAGGTTTCATTTGCCTATCTCCGCCCAGGAAGCACGATATCAAATCGCTGTGCTTTTCTGTTCTATCTACAAAAAGACAATTTCGTTCAGTGCTATAGTGTTCTATGTGCTTTACATCCAATAACCAATTATGATTATGTCATATGACTGGGTGAGTTCAGTGTTATACTGTTCTATCTACCGAAAGGCACTTCCCTAGGAAAATTGCTATAATTGCAGTTACCTCCCTTAAATAAATTTAAATTTCCTAAACTGAAGCGGTCTGTTGGTGTTATGACAAACTAATCGCTATATCGGATACGTGAAATTCCAAATAATCCACTTAGTAAAAAATATTGATCCATGGACAGAATAATAAGATGTAGAAACAGATTACCTCCCTTAGACATACTTAAACTACTTTAATTGAAGTAATTTGTCGACATAATTACAAATCATTGGTTGAAACCGCTATTTGTAGGCCCAAATAATCAGTTCAGTCTAAAATATTATACAAATTGACCCCCATTGACAGCAAAATAAACTGTAGAAACAGAGTACCTCCCTTACATAATTTAATGGCATAATCTGTGCGGTTTGTTACTGTTATGCAAACATATTGCGAAATCTGCTTCTTTTAGGTACAAATAATCATTTCTATTCAGACTAGTATACGAATTGACTCCATAAGAGGAATAATAAGCTGTAGTAAAATATAGAACACTATAGCACTGAACACAGAAAGCGATTTTTAGGGCATAATGTTCTATCTGCAAACTGTAAAATGCCTGTAAATTTCACAATACTGTAAACATTTCCTAAAATCAAAGTTATTTACACTGTATGAATTCATTTTAACCCTCTGGTATGATTGAAACATTTGTGATAAATGAGGCATCAAAAATCAGGATGCTAAAATTTTCAATCTCATTTTTCTAAAAACTTGTGCAATGGTAGATAGAACACTATAATAGCACTATAGCGACGAATGGTTATATGTTTTTCTTTTCATGCTTGGTAACAATCGCTTATTGCTGTTGCAAGTAATGTGGATGGTAGATTACTTCTAGTATATTTGTTTTAATTTGAAGCAGTTGTTTGAACAATAAGTTATAGCACCAATATTGGAATTGTCTTAGTAGCAAAATGAATACACTAAAGCAAACTTATAAACGAACACTTTACAAACTCTTTTTTCTGACTAAGGCACCTATAATATTAATAAAAAATTTAACCTAATCGTGAGCATTTCAATGAACTAAAGTTTAAAAGTGTTCCGGAATAGTTTTCATTCATTTTACATTTTTTGCGGTTCAAAAATGTAAAAATCATCGTTTTTGGTGAAAGAATTCTGAAAATCGTCAGTAACACACGTTGAAATTATTACATGCGTTTTATTCTATCTGAACATGGTAGACAAAGCCCAACATAACTCGATCAGTCTATACTGTGGCGGTAAATCTTTAACGACTGTTCTACACTTCCGGTTACATTGTGAAATTTTAACAATTAATTTGACGGCATTTGTCAAAGATTTTTTTTTACTTTTCTAAAGAAGAACAGTGTCTTCTAGTAATAATAAATAATCGCTGAAAATGCCAATACCGTACAGCGGATAACAAAGCGTACTGAGCAGTACAAAGTTTGTACCTAAAGTGCATGCTTAAAACCAAATTTCTAAGATTAAGCTACTGACAGCGCCTATCTTCATGTTATTACGGAAAAGAAATGACGAGCCCGATTGTGTCATAACTTTTGATTCATATTCATCTTAAATCATGGCAGTCAGTAACATCTTCAATCAATCAAACATGCAAATGGGTAATGTTTCTGTGGAATACCTAATATTGTTGTGAAAAGTGGTATTTTTTAAATGAGGGTACCTTTACTCAGATGTCTTCTGTGCAAGACGAACGAGACATTTTGAAATAAAATTACTTGTGGAGTCTAGGCAAATGCTTGGTTTATTTATAGAATTAGAATTTTGCATAACAGCTAATTAATTTCTGAACTACCATAAAAATTGTAATATGTTCGTTTATAAGTTTGCTTCAGTGTATCTTGAACTTTTGAATAAGTGTGTATTTAAATGAGTGAATGTCACTATGTATCAATTGTTTTCAAAGTGTATATACATACTCTTAAAGTTGTCACGGGCTTTTCGTTTGTTTCCTTGTCCTGGTTTAGTATTACCAAATGATTCTCCAAGTGATACATTCTGTGGTTTATGAATTATAGTGGATGGAACAAATGGTGGCAGCGAAGCAGATCTTGTCATAAATCCTGTAATTGTATTATGCAGTATAAGTTCACGAGAGTGTTGTTATTATCAGCTTGTAAGCACAATGCGTATATATCTTGTGGGAATAAAACCCCTTGTATATTCTTTGCCTGTTTCGTGTGTGGAAACAACAACAACATCCCTAGCAAGAGTGGACTTACGTGCTTTAGCCTGGCAAGCCTTTAGATACGAGTGCTTAGCAAAAAACTTATTCTTCAACCAAAACATATGTTGTGGGTACTCAAAAGAACCGTCTGAATGAGACGGTTTTTTGAGCATCCAAAAACATATATGAAAATTATAGGTTAGAAAATATTTACATTTGTACGCTTAAATCTGTGACTATAGATATTAACTCTATTGAGCGAAATTATAGCTTACAATAAATGTAATTAGCCAATGACCTGCCAATATTATATATACTTAAGGAATAAAGAAACGCAACAAACACTTCGAGTCACTGTACGCATACAATATGATGCAAGTTTTTTTAGTGCAAAGTATATTTATCCATAGGAGCAGTATGTGCCCGTCAAATTACAGCAGGTTCAACGTAATTATCGATTACGTTATCATTTTGGTATGCGTGTAACCAGCCTAACCCCCCGTATAGTAAACTGCTGAAACAGGGTCAATAAAAGCAATATTTGAATCAACCATCGTTGTTTTTGTTTAAAAAAAGTCTTGGCATAGATTGCGGATCAAGGAAATGGTCAAATGGCGACGTTTCTGTAGGATTCTGAAACGGCTTAACGTCATTAACGTCAACTCTGAATACTGTGTGAAACGCGTAAACTTTCTTTTCTGCTTGAGATTTATTCATTTCACGGACTTTTTGTTCAATAATTATGACTTGAGATCTTCAGACGTCAAAATAAATTCTGACGTCAAAATTCGATATCCTGCGTTTTAAAGGTTTCCATGATGTTTATGTGTTTGTATAATGATAAAATGGTCCAGTGACAAAGTTAAGATTATTAACAAGTTTGGTGTTCACTCACGGCATGTAATCAGATGTTTTCTCTTGCATTATGCCGTGTTTCGTTTGGCTAACGTCAATATAAACACCTTACCAGCGTATTTCTTCGGTATCTGGAAAGTCAGTTTTTGCCAAGGAAGCATGTTATGATGTCTCTAGGTTTATCTTATCCCGTATGTTCACCAGCGACCCAAACCCGACGGCTCTAAGTGACGTTTACCGTTTATTCACTACTATTGTGTATCTTGCCATTCAAGTAGCGTGTTTTGGCGCAATATTTGACTGCATTACGAATATGATTGGACGTTTGTTTAATTTGTACATTGTTGATCTTTATTCTGACGTTAACGTCACATTTTACGTTTTCATGTTTTCATCTTGTAGCGTAAAATGTAGCGTTAAAATGATGTTTTGGTATTTCATCACATGCTTTTAATACTCAAAAAGAAATTTTCAAAAGAGATTTCACCAAACCGTCATTTTAACACGCAAAAATTGATTTTTATCTGGTGCGTTTCTATATTCCTTAAGTACATGTTAATTTATTTCACATTTGGAAATGAAATCTATAAGCTCTAAACTTTCATTCCAATCCTATAGATTATTATTGTACATATATATATTTGCAAGTCAATTTTGAATTAGAGAAATAAAATATGTTTAAACTAATGCTTTATTTCTCGAACAGTTTGAGACATATTGTTAAAACCAAAGTAAGTTTCGGTGCCTAAATGATTGAACTTTTGTTCAGGCGAACCAATTGGCCTAGTGCATGCGTTTGGACAAATATATTGTCAAGATGAAACGATGTTGCGCTAAAACTTTGGCTCAGAATATGGCAAATTCAAAACGAACTTTGTAATGATAAAACTGCAAATTAATTGATGCACATACATAAGCAAGTAATTCGCGGTATGAGCAATCAAGCTTACATCCCAACCAGATCATTGGTCTAAGAGCTAGCCAGACTCCTGATACATATAAGTCTTATAGACAATAATATTGTCGTTTTTATCACGTTAGGATGATAGATGGAGTTTGAATCTAGCCTATTTTATGGATGATACACAATCTAGTTATTGCAGCAGTCATGTTAAGATAATCATATTGGAGTGGTTCAGATGTAGAGTGCTTGAGCGAGATTGATGGGTTGCAGGCTCAAGCCTTACCCGCAGCCTTGAGTAAGACACATTGATCCCTGCTGAGTATTGGTTCAACTCAGAAGCAAATCAAACAAACAAGATATCATGAAGCATCAGTCACTTTCAATATCTCGCCATTAGGTTTTTGCATTGTGTTTTCTTTCTTTTTTTTAGAAAAAGTTGTATGCAAATGTTGTAATTATGATGGATCTTATATCATATAGAAATGCACTCAACAAAATGCATGTGTTCAGTCTAATGCATTTGCTGTAACCACATATTAATATTATAAACCACATGACGTCGCATCTGGGAGTGATATAACGCCATGAGATAAAATCGATAAACCACCAGTGGTTTACAGCTTTTGTAACGTTATGTTATGACGTACATTATAACGTTGCGTAAAAGACGATAACGTGTTGACGTGTTCATGCCTACAATGCAATTTTAAGTACTTTTGATGTCCTGTGATAATAGAACCTACAATTTATGCTCATTTCTAATTGAATTTATTAAACGAGTTGCGAAAAAGCGATAAAATGCTCTGCAAGGCTTACATTTTATCCCCTTTTTCTCAACTTGATAAATAAATTAAAAAAAAAAAATGAGCACTCATATAAGAACCTCTATTTATTACATGGGCAGAGTTATATGCAAGGTAAAGCTGTGTAATAATTACCGCTAAAAGTGTGTGCCCTACACCTCGATGATTCGTCGTTTTCGACAATAGTCTCTGGTATTTGAGTAATTTGGTCACTGCAAATCAAATAAATACAGTTCTTAAACAGCAGCATGATACAAAGATATTAAATTGAGGCATTTAGAAGGTAGACAAAGCATACACTAACGAAATCATTTAAATCAGTGGAATACGACATTTGCTCAGTGATAGTTTGCTTGACTTGAGATCCAGGAGTCGCTGGTTTTATGGTGTCCATGGTCAGGTGTGGTACTTAATTGTATCGATTCTTGTTATTTGCCTTCCTCTCTGCTTTTTTAGACATGCTGGAGGCACTGTGTTGTGTCAATAAGCAAGACACTTTATTCTCTACTTAGTACTGGCTCAATCCAGGTAATGTCTCAACATGACTGAAACATTGTTGACTTGGGTGTAAACACCAGCACAAACAAACCATCCCAATAGTTAAACGACACTCATTTAAAAAACGCATTGAAGTTATAATGTATCCCTTATTTTTCCTTCCAGCTATGAAAAGAAATAATAGTGAGTGAGTATGATCAGGAAATACCACAATCACAAACCGCAGACAACCCCATGGCACCGCGAGGAATAGCCGCTCAACCATCACGAGACACCAGGAAGACAAATTAAGCAAAGCAACCAGCCTACTCTTCCCCATCAAGATGATTGCAATACTAGAACGGACATAACATTGATTTTTATCAGATAGAGTTTTCAGAAGAAAATATATGCCCCCTCAACCACTTGATCATGGATTCAATACAAATAGCCCAGGTGCCCTTGAAAACTGGGTCGATATGCCAAAGCTAACCATTTATTAAGGTCATTTTTGTTAAATAAAATTTTGCATATTTTATTATGCTAACATAAATATTGTCAAAAGTTTTACTATTTAGAAAATGAAAGGTTAGTTAATTGTCATAAATGATACTAGATATACTGTTATAAACTTCTTAAAATCATTTACATGTAACATCAAACAAGAACTATTTTTAAAAGAAAACCAGCGTCAATTAAATGGAGGGGTGTTTCTAAATATGCAAATAACGAGGTATATTTTTCTGAAGCTCAACATTATCTGCTCGTAAAATTTATGGCCAGGTCTGACCACCATAGCATCAAAACTGTTACACCTCTAACTGGGATTATTAGATAGAGAATAGTAAACTGTGTTTCTGTGATATGAAAATTATGTCACGAAAGAATGGTGGTGACTCGGTAAACAACGAGTCCGCAGGACGAGTTGTTTACCAAGTCACCACCATTCCTGAGTGACATAATTTTCATATCACAGAAACACTGTTTTACTATTCTGTATATTATATACCTTCTACTGATGTTTCAATCAAAAAAAAAACGAAGAAAGAAAAAGTCTTTTAACGACCCCCCCCCCACCTGACTACCCCAACGATAAAATGGTGCGTAGTAATAATTACTTAGCCACGCCTACATCGGCATGTCAAGGCTCGCCACGCTCTACGACGAACAACATCAACCTGCATACACTCGCAAGTCCCGGGATTCTGACTTATCTTTTATTATTATAAGAAGCTAAAGAGATGTGACTGCCTTGCGATAATTTAATATATTATATTTGGGTTGTTTCCCTTACAACGTAATGTTGCAACGGAGCCAAGGGAAAGCACTCTAAAAGCCTGCAGAAATGAAATGTCGCGGGGAACTGAAACTGATAAACATTTTGCTCGTTTTTTTAGCTATTCGCTGGTCCGTTTCTTTGCTAGTGGATCAGCAATAGCTTGAGAAATTGATTGAAATGTGTTTGTCAAACATAATGAGGATGGACTTGTGACGAGAAAAGGATTATTTGAGTGGAAATAGAGAACTGGAACAGGTCTAGGAATGCAGAACAACTACGGCTCAGATGTAAATATTTGGCTGGTGTCTGATCTAGGTCTAATAATAACGTCGGATCAGCATTGTCAATTTTTATGTAGAATGCCGTACAATCTTCAAAATTCCCAAATTCTTCTAACCTAGACCAGGAGGCAGGAAGGCAGGGTGGTGAGTCTGATTTTATACTCCTAAATGTGTTGTGCATATGTGTATTGAAAATAAGTAGTTCCGACAAAAATATCTACATGGAGCAGTGATGATATTACTTTTTCATATCATCACTAGTGAAATATTTCACTCCTCAAAGATACTTAAATTATCTCACTGCAAAACAATAGGAAATTAATGCTAGGTATATAATAGATTAATTGCGCAATATCAACAGCAGTGCATACAACGCAATCACAGTACATTGGAGCCATGCAGACACAAACATTATCTGCCCTTGGTTTAACGAACCATTGGAATATCTGTGAAGATTCATCTATTTCAATTTACATTTATTTACAGAAACATATAAGCGCTAACCAAACTGATCCACCTTAGAAAAAATCGGAGCCTATATAACTGAGATAAATGATTGAAGACTACTGGCCTTAATGCAGTTTGGGTACAACTCAATAAAATCAAGGACAAAAAAAGCGTATGCATTTGAGAAAGGGGCTGAAAAGTGATATAAATATATACGTTTGGTCCGAATACTTGCATTTATTTTATCACAAGCAGTGAATTCAATGCATATCAAATGTGAGTAAAATTGGTATTTTTCTACAGTGAAAAAATAACGTATTTTTTCACTAGTGACTGATACGATTTATATTTTCACTGTAGAATAGAATAGAACTGTAGCAAAACAAGGCTTTCTTGGCGATTTTGTGACTTGGATTTTTTAACATAGGGTTTTAAGTGAAGTATATTTGTCAAAAATAACGCTACGCATCTTGTGACGTCAACATCAAACATAATGACGTCACGGTTTGACATGGCGTAGCGCCAGTTTGCACGTGACGCCTACCGTAAGGCACACTCAGTAGACTTTCTTTAAATGCTGATTTCTTGCGTTTCATACGTTAAAATGTGATTCTAAGCCATTTTCTAGGTGCAAACTAGGTTTACACCCAATGTTATACCCAATAAACACTCTGCAAAAGTCAAATCGAACGAGAAACGACCAAGTAAAAAGTAAGGTTGTGATTTCTGTATTTCCGTTGAGTATAAAATAAAAAGAAAATTTACTTTTTTATGGCAAATACAAAATAAATTTCATCTCGTGCGGTGAAAATATCAGCATTTTCACACTTGCTGCGCACTCGTGAAAAATACTGATTTTTTTCACCGCACTAGATGAAATATATTTGGTATTCACCCCTAAAAAGTAAATATCCTCTATGTCCTGTAACAATGTGATTGATTCATTGTTTACTCGTATATATATTCCATTAAAATAATGCGTCAGACCTAGCGACACAAATCTTGATAGTAAAAAAATCCTATTTTGAAATATTTCATGGAAACGTAAGTATCACAAATATGTTGGGCCAAAATAGGTCGGATTTTACTTACAAAGATACGAGATAACCAAAGATCTGGCACGAGAATATCAAAAATAGGTACAAAATGACAAGTTGGTCAAAAATGATACAAAATGTTAACAGTAAAAAACTGTTGGTCTACTAACGCGAATCACAAATCAAACGGTATTGACTGATGGGATCCTGTGAATATTGCATCAAAAGAAATTACAACAACCATTAATTTACTTTCAACAAAATTAATTTCTTATCTTAAATCATTTTTTCCATTGCAACTATTTTATTGTCATTATTTAGATAATGGTAGCTTTATTGTTTAACAGCATTGGCAAAACGTACAAGTTAAATTAATGCAATAATTAAGTGATTGTTTAGTAACGAATATATTTGTCAAACATCTTCAAATTCTATACTTAGTCCTACTTTTTGCAAACACATTTTTAACAAATGGCAAATTACTATTTTATTATTTGAAATGCCAATAAGTAGCTCAAAAGTCAGCTTATATGGCTTTGCTTAAAAATAAAATGCAATGTGTTATAGAATCTGTTTAACCTCATAGCCAGACATTCAGTGCAGTTATTTTACTTCAAGCAAAAATACAATTAAATCTTTTATACCATTCTGCCTGAGTAATATTTCCTTCTGTACTATGTTTGCCCTCAATTGTGTCCTTTTTGTCGAAGCTGTGTTGTTCTGAATCGATCATGTGCAGGTCACGCTCTATGCCTTCTACACTCTCACTGTCTTCTGTTCCGCTGAGGCTCAAGGTATCATCTGTTGCATGAAGGTCTCCGCTAAATTCAGCTTCGCAGAATTGCAAATGTTCTACCAGTTCAACAGAGCTTTGACTATCATCTAATGACAGTTGAAATCTTACATGTTGTTTCTGAACCTTTTCATTACCATCTATAATAAAGAGATTACAGTTAACCCTTTAAATGAATGAATAAACTACGAGTTTGGTGGGTGACTAATCGAACTGTTTGCCTTGTGATGCGCAGAGTCATATAAAAAGAAATTTGATAGAACTTCCCTTAAGTTAATGATGCGACTGTCAGAGTATTACTGTGTGTTACTTTAAATAAGAATTGTATGAAACTGCAGGGGGAGATATGCTCACATGTAATCTGTCCATTCCTTTGCATACCGTTTGTTTTATGCATCCGCTATCCATTTATCAAATAAAACGCATATGGAAGTTTTTCAGCATTTAACAAATTTTCTAAACAAATGAAAGAATAACACTAGTCCTAAATATCAAGCTAAATTAAGTGTAACCGTCACTCAGCTTCTTTCTTTTAACTTTAAATATTGCTCATGACTTCAGAGCTAAGGAAGAGGACATGTTTTAGCCATCCAGTGATTTTAGTTGACCGTTTCAAGGCGGTGCTTCTGTTGTGAATCGTTTTTTTTCCATTTATATGTCAAGTTTATCTTTGTTATGCTGTCTTGTCTGTTCCTTGCAGATTTGTGATTAACTGTTGTGGAAGGAATGACCTCTTGGCTCTCTTGTATGTTGTGATTTCATATGTTTTTGTCTCTTTCCCATATGGTGTTCTAGGTAAGGTATGACAGTTTATTGTATTGAATATTGAATTTTGCCTTCTCCTCTACTTTCAAACCTTCTTGAGAACTTGCAAGTTTATTTGTTATTCAAAGCAACTCAAAATACTGCACCATGTATTTTTGCAACCCCTCAAAATAGGAACTCGTTTTAGAAATAATTATATATTAAAAATCTTAAAAAAATATTTTAATTTCATGTACTATCATAATATTTTCTTACAAAAATATAGGGTTACTGTGCATATTGACATTCGGTAGGGCCAAATTTAACCCCACCCCATACGTAGAATTCTATATAAAAAGCTTATGAGGGACCATTGTGGTCATTTTGATGATGCCATTTTATTATCATGAAGTAATTTAACATTATAAATAGTGAGTATGATCCGGAAATACCACAATGGCAAACTGCAGTCAAACCCATTGCACTGCGAGGTAGAGACACACAACAATCACAATGCACCAGGAAGACAAACAAAGCAAAGCAACCAGCTCTCTCTTCCCCATCAAGATGATTGCAAAACTAGAATGGGCATAAATCAACGTACAACAAAACATAGAACAATTACAGACTCCCACAATGGGAGTAACAATCAACAGCGAATCAACAACAGCAGAACCACCGCTTTAGAACGGACAGTTGAAGTCTAAAAATGTTCAGCTCGCATGGAGGCCTTCTGACTATTGCAATTTATTATCATGGAGAAACACTCTGATCAAATTAACACACTATAATCAAACAAAGAAAAGGGCTCACGACTCACAGATAGTCTGAGCTAAAGAAAACCTCAGGGTGGCAAAGATCAGGAATCGATACAATCAAGTATCACACCTGACCCAGGAGACCACATGGGAAAGTGACAAACACACAATTGAATATCACAAAGAATAGCCAACCACCAAAAGTTACCAAAAAAGAAGGAAACACACTGAAAATAGGTGTCCACTCAGGAATCGACCTGGGGCCACTGGTTTCATAGCCGGGGTTCTCTGTATCCATAGCCTGACAGGCTAACCACTTGGCCATGAGGTCATGTCATACGCGGTTTTCAATAGCAGTACATGTTGAAGATACAATCCAAGTTTTGGCAACTCTTGGATTAGTAATCAGTGTTTAAACTTGGAAATTATATACATGTATATCATTTGATTTTGTCTAATCTATCAATCTGTCTTTGGAACTGAGACGAGCAGTTCTGACGAAATATCAGTTTCAGGCACATTCAACTACTTAATTTGTCTAGAGAATGTCAGAACATCGATCTGAAATAAGAGTATCTGAAAACCGTAATAATCCGAATTCATAAATGGTTTAAAGACTTGAGGAGGAAACTTTCCTAGGACAACCGGTGCAGGAATGGTGCCCATGGGAATAAGTCACATATATTTTTAAGTTTGGAAGTAGAAGAAGGTCAGATTAAACATATCTGTCTCTACATCTACTAAAAGCTGCACAGGCACGCTACAAAGCGATATGTCCAGAAATGTGTAGAAGCGATATGTGCATATTCCAACATTTCATGAACTGGACTAAATAAATAAGCAAACAAAAATAATAAGAAATAAAAGAAAATATAAATGGATAATGAAAATAAATAATAATAGATTAAATAAATTGTTCATTATTTATCTTACTTGTTCTTTGTGTCTGGATAGAGGTAAGTTCTGTTGGTAGTTCAGTAATGGTTTCAGACTCATCAACAGTACCTTGCATAGAACAGTCTTTCGTATCTCCCATTTTCATCTTTGTCCTGTAATGTGTAAACAGTAATCTTACCCTTTCTCTCGTTGATAAACCCCCATGCAGTGTTTTAAAAATCATATGTATAGGTGCACACAAATTTGGGCAGCATAATATTGTAAATATATATAAATTCACGAATAAAACATTTGTTTTGGTTCTTTTGAGTATGCACAACATAAACTTGTTTGAGAAAAATATGCTATTCCAAAAGCTAAAATGACCTGTTTCCAACTGTATATCATACAAACTTTACAAAAAAATATCATGTAATGTGCATGGTCAAAATCTATGCTACCGGCAGACAAACCATGGTATAACTATTAAATAATCGATTCTCAGAAGGTTTACTGCTGTTCATAACGTGATACGTTTAGAAAATGTATAGCTTTACCCAAACTAAAATAGCATTATTATTTTTATTTTAATGCGCTGATACGGTTAAACTAGAAACTACACTACAGCAGCTACTACTTTACACACAATCAGAGTGAAGTTATGTAGTTGGTCACGTTGGGCTGTTTTTTTCACTTGAGTGTACATAAGTAGGTATTCATTCCATATATACTCTTTATTAATTACTGTTTTCTTTGGAGCACTGTAAGTCATCTCTGATTTGTTCTGCTCCACCAAAACCGGTTCTGGGTTTATTTTTATCACCAAAAACGTCTTTACATCTTTAATGCTAATATTTTCTAAGCTTAGAGGTTTATATGTGGAGGTAGTGTCAAATCTCTAGTGTAACCACAACTTATTCAAAGCAGTTTTAAAACCATCCACACTTGTTTGGCATACAAATACTTCTGGTAAATTTCTCGATTGAGTTATACATATATTTTATTGGAAATAAGTCCACCCTCAATGACTTCATTACATGCTGTTTTTCCAGTATTCCATAATAATTATTGACCTTTGCAGAGTGTTTTTGTTAATAACAGAGTAAATATGCTGACCCACACTTGCAACGAAAAATATTTCAGGAATGTAACTTCAATTAATATTCGAGGTCTTGTCGAAATCACTGTACCAGTCAGGGGATTTTGCAGACATTCACCCAACCAGGTTATGAGTAAAAGGGAATGGTTGACCGATGAAGTTCTACTTTCATTTTTATAAATAAGTGTTTTAATTTTTGATAAAATTGCGTTACAATGGATGAAACAATATACATAGTATTAAAGGTTCTGTTTGATTTTGCGTTAGAAGTGTGGTTCTGTATAGTTGTTTGTCCATATATCATCTGAATGTCCATTTAATAAGGCATGTTAGTTTTGTACATCTGTTTACTACGGAAGCGTATATACGCCACCACTTGCTACTTTAATCTGACAGAAAAAGCTAAATATTTTATTTTCTGCCGTTGATATCAACCTTTTGGATATGTTTTACTTGAAAAAGCTTATAAAATATGACATAACTTCCATACTTATGTTGTGGGAATGAGGTGTATAGTCGTGGGAACGATATAATTTTTTTTACATATCCCCTCTGTCTGTGCTGTCTTACAAAACAGTATTTTATCGACATATGATGTAATTACTGGTGTTCCATTGTAGCGAATATCAAATAAAGGTAAGGGTCCAGGTGCTACATTATCAAAAACTGACCCAAAGAAATCTTTCATTAAATTGGCTTTCCATTTATTGTCCGCAAGTAACTGGCCATTTTTCTCTTTCAAGTCAGCAATTTTAGTCAGAGTTTTTGTGTGCTCACGAAAATATGATCAAAAACCTTTTGAATTCGATTTCATATCCTAAACACCTATTTTTTTCCAAATTTCTCTTAGCACTCATTTTATCACTCAAGCAGCTCTTTCTCATCTGTAGTTGTCAGCAGTCTTAGAATGAATATAAGTCATCCAAGCGTTGTGCTTATCCTTGGCACTCTTACAAACTCATGTTTTCTTTCTGTAAGTTTTATTGGTATTCTTATGTCAATAAAATTTTATCTTCCATTAATGGAGAGGAATTCTTTATGTTTCCAGTTTATCAAGCTCAAGTCTAAACAGATCATCTCATTGTTTCCTTTATGATAGTTGCTATTTACCAACTCAAAAACGCTAGATTCAGGTAAAAAAGGCATATATATCAGTATTGAAACATAATAACTGGCACCCACATTGCTACCATAACTAACATTCTGTACTATTTAAGATAAAATCTTGAATATTTGAAGTTTGTACATCTCTACACGTATATCTTGCTGAAAAGCCAAGTAATTGAGATAAAAATTGTCTCTATAGCACTCAATAATTTTGAATTTTGCATGGTTGACAGAATTATAAGTTGACAAATACTCCCAATCAATTGTTAGAAAGTTAAAATCACCTGGTTTTAATGTATAATCACACTTCAAGTTGACTGCTTCTGGAATAAGTGTTAACAGTTTGCTTTCATTAGCAGCTGTACTGTTTGGACTGTGATAAATCATGCATAGCAACAGTTTATCCTTGGACTCTTAAGTCATTATACACCAACATGATTCTTGAAACCAATAATTTATCTTACATTTAAACACATATAAGTCATACTAGTAGATACAAACGTAGATACTTCAGCTCAGCTTACGTCTGTGCTTGGGTAAAATTCAGCAAATACGATCAAATTGGGATTTTTATTGTCTATAACAACTTGTTATTCCTCCCACTGATTCAATACACCGTCTATATCCCCAAAATACATGTTACAGTAAGAAAGAAGGCAATGATCAGGAATCGATACAATCATGTACCACACCTTACCTGGAAACCCATAAGGGAAAGTGACAAAACAAAAGAAAGCATCACACACAAGAGAGCCAGGAAGTGAGCCCTTTCCCAGCAGATTACTACTAGGCTGCAAGGAACAGACAAGACAGTGTTACGATGTCGAATTATAGGAACATCAGAATCAGTGATGGTTGCATATACGCATAAATACGCAAAGGTTTAGATATGCACCTGGTTACCTATATGAACTGTGATATGGTACCTTTCTACTATTAGTCCAATATTAGTCTGAGATAGAGTTAACTGTTACTTTATTTAGTAACGCCAGCATGGTTTTCTTACCTTTCTCGCCGATATGATGCATTTCTTCCTATATAAAGGGTGGAATTGTCCATTTTTGTTAGGGGACATAAAAAGTTACTGTAACAAGGTACGTCGTAGAGACGCTGTTCATTATTCTAGACAGAATTATCTCTGAATGTGTCCCCTCCTACGTTTGAGGTAAAATGCTGTGAAGCCATTGAATCGAATCCTAAGGGCACATGATAGTTCGTCCCTTTAGGCCACTTAAAGTGTGGGATTGGCTCCAGGATTCACAATCCATGATTGTAGTTAGAGGTCAACTATATAACCAGTGAGTTGACAAGCCAACGGGCTGGAATCGCGAATCAATGGAAAAAAAACCTTGTAGAGTCAAGATCGCGATCAAATACAAGGGTTATAAAAAAAAAGAACCCCATGAAAGTATAACTAGCGTCCGAGGCTATTGTGACGTTGATATATAACTCATCTCGGAGCCTATTGACAAAAAGTCAACATTGTGTAGCCAAGAAGATGGAGTTTTCGCGAATCGCGTAAAGAATTTCTAGCGATAAGGCGAGCAATCTCCCTAAATGAGACGTTTGTTTATTTTGTTGAAATGACAACTGGAGAAACTAGGCACATTAAACAAATATATATAGACGGGCCATCGATGCACCATTGCCCCCGAATTTGTATATTTAAAACGGGATTTCCTTAGTGCATGTAATAACTCTACTTCTTATTGAATGGGAATTTATTTCGATCATCAACTGTACTTGTTATTCAGTAACATATATGGGAACTAGACCGTTAAACAAGGGAACCAATCGTCCTATCACGCTATGTACAGTAAAACTATTTATACAGTTGATGTACAATAAAAACGACCATCTTGCAAAGTGGTCTATTTTTTGTCAGATATTTGATGTCTTCTTTCGCTTATACAACCCCTTTGCCCCCCTAGACCCAAGACGCCCTTTACATATGTTATGTATTTGTATAGCGACATTTAATTGTCCAAAGGGCATCTTGGGTCTAGGGGGGCAAAGCATCTAAAAACAAACTGAAAGACGCCAGTTTCATCTTTTCAATGACAAACGTCACAATTTTAAGTATATTTCGTACGCATGCGCAGAGGAAAAAACGCAAAGTTTCGAAAATGAAGGGTACTTATATCCTTAATATTTTAGCACTTTTACTTTTTGAAAACCTGCAAAGGATTTACTAAAACTCTCGTCTAAACGGCACCCAGTCTAAAGACGTAAAATTAGGGGTGGGAGTATAAGGCGCAAATTTTAATGGTTTTGTAAATGATGAATCGCTTTGAAACCTATTTTGATGCTTTCTATGTAAATTTTACTACCGGAACAGACCAATTTTAAAAACATTAGGGCAATTTCAAAATTTAGGTTTTGCAATCATGTCAACTAGGGAAAATATACGCCTTATCGCTAGAACTCCTTACTACAAAATATATAATAACGCTGAACTAGAGATTAGAAGGGTCCAGTTTTTTTTCTAGATCTTAGATTTATATGTGAATTATATTCTTTACGTTTCTTATTTCTGACTAGTTGACGTATGTCTAAAGCAGGACACTCTAAGATTGATTCTTATAGAAACTATCTTAGAGTGGCAACTTGCCCTAGTATAGGATGGTCAACTAGCCAGAAATAATAGCGTAGGTGGTGTCGTTGTATCATTAATGTGTTGTCAATGTTTTTTAGTACATAAAGTACTGAAAAGTTATTACTAGTTGTCTGCATTATTTTTCTGTGGTAGCATCATCATCGCCTAAAGGAATTTTCCTATAAGATTTCCCCTCTCCCGTCCTGACCGGCTTTATGTCATAACAATGGTGTCAGAAGTGGGATTTTGAGGTTTTATCGGCAAATTTCTCTGCTTTAACTTTGCTATGGGCACACACTAGTAGGTTATTTCACAAGGAGATTGTGAGTGTCAACACACAGTACTGATTGCATGCGTTCCCCTGTGATGAAGTGCGACACATATAAATAAGTCATCACATAACACTCTGAGGGGACCCATACTTTCTTGTCATGTGGATTGCCAGTAGGGTATAAAACCCAAGAAAAAATTTATCAAAGTTAATTATTAGACTTGTCCACTTTTGTTTGACCCATATGATTGTGTTTTGGCTTATGCCTTGTGTTCCTATTAATTATGGATACTGATGTGGAAATTTTCATATCCTTTGAGGGTACTAATAATTTAAATCACCTTAGTGACGTCATAGTGTGTGACGCCACTCAACTGATTTTTATTATTAGTAGAAGTCCATAGAAAGATTATTTTTAGTCAATTATTATGCCTTGCTATGTCAAGTAACTGTTGACTTGACTGTAACGTGTTTACATTAATATCGTGTAGGTACGAATTACTTGACGTAAATACGGAAAAAATGAACAACGTTTTTTTTTAGTCAAGTACGTTTAGTGAAGGCCTATTTAAGTTTGATATATATATCCTAGGCACCTTTCCGAGGTGATCCCTTATACGTTGTATTTTACGTTACTTTATGTGACATCATTTAAATCCCTAGTAAAATTATTAGTTTACCAGTGAGAACGTTGGTTAGCCCATACCTATTTAAAAGGGACAAAAGCGAACCCTTATTTATTTTCAACAGTATAGTTGATTTATAGTTTTCCCAACAATAGGCTTAAATGGATAGACATTTGTCATTAGCACAGGAATTAAGCTTTAAAGAGCAAGAATTAAGGGATTATCTTAAGAAGCGCAGTCGGTAACGTGTCTGGCAACAGATGCGAGTCTGACTGCCGATCCAGGGGTCGCGAGTTCGATCCCGGCCCGGTCCCATACTTTCGTGGAGATTGATCATGAAATAATTTCTACGGTCATTCTCCTCCCTTCCGCTGAATCATTTAAGAAGGGTTGTTGTCAGTTACAAGCGAAAGTATGTGCACGAAGTACTGGTTAACTGCTTGTTCAAGCTTGCCCAGGAAAAAGTGTGGTTAGGTGAACTGACCATCCCGCAATGACCATAGCTGTTGACTTGGGACGTAAAGCAACAAAACAAACAAACAAAACAAATAAGAAGCAACAAGATTTAGAAAGGGAGGAAAGGGTTGCTCAAAGGGAATATGAAAGAGAGAAAAGGGAGGTCGAAAGACTAAGACTCGAAGCAGAGCAAAAAGAGAAAGATAGGGAGCAAAAAGATAAGGATTGGAAATTAGAAAAAATGAAGATTGAGGCCGCGCAGAAGGATATGGAACTAGAGTTAGCAAAAATAAAATTCCAGGCCGCTCAAAGGGAAAAAGATAAGGAAATAGAAATGGAAAATTTAAAAATTGAGGCCGAAGTGGAACTAAAAAAGATCGAGGCTGAGACCACTTCACATCTCTGGGGGCCCAAAGAGAAAAGTTCAAATCCTAGGAGTCCCAAGCTTCCATACTTTGACGAACATACAGATAAGATGGATAGCTACTTAAGGAGGTTTGAAAGTTATGCCATTTCAAATAAATGGGACCCGTCTATGTGTGCATCATACTTAAGTGCATTATTAAAAGGAAGCGCTTTGGAAGCCTACGTTAGACTTTCTAAAGATGACCAGTTGGACTATAGTCAGATAAAGGAGGCTCTGTTAACTAATTTTGACCTTACCGAACGTTCATTATGAAAGAAGTTTAGGGATTGTAGGCCCCAGAAAGCCGAAACTTCCAGACAGCTTAAAGGTAGGCTAGCGAGCTACCTAGATAGATGGTTAGGTTTGGCTAAGGTCGAAAAGACCTATGAGGCCATTTTTGATTTTTTGACCCAAGACCAGTTCCTCGACTGGTGCAGTCACGAACTTTATTTGTATTTCAAGCCTACGCTGTTTAAAGTCCTGGGTGAGTTAGCCCATGAGGCGGTTTGGTTCACGGATGCGAAAGGGTGTGTTCCCTTGTGTATTGCTAAGAGGCAGCATGAAAATAAAGTAGTAGGTCAAGTCCAGCCTAAGGTAGAGCCCAAGCAAGATCAAAGGCTGGTAGTTAAGTGTAAGATTTGTGGCAAGCCCCATACTACTTATAAATGTTGGAATAACCCCGATAACAAGAGGGTGGCATATAGGGCACAGTTTGATTCCCAGAATAAGGGAGATAATTCCAATTGGGGTCAAGATAAGAATCGTGGTCGGGTTGACCAACGTGACAATCATCATGATAATAATAATTACAGAACCGACCATCAGGTCAATTTGTGTAAAATTGGAAGTTCGGATGTAGGAAAAGGTCAGGCTAAATTTAGTTCTCCTCATTCTTCATCGGAAGTTTTACCCCGTAAGGATAGTAAGGGCTCTTGTCATTTCCCACGGTCAAGGTTGCCGACAGCGGTTGGTACGGTAAATATTAGGGTCTTGAGAGACACAGGTTGTACGGGGGTAGTTGTTAGAAGGAGTTTAGTTTCTGATGGTCAGACGTTAAATAAGCAGTCTGGTGTGACTCTTATTAACAATTATAAGCAGAGATGTCCTGTGGCCCGTATAAATACTAATTGTCCATTTTTAGAGGTAGTACGGATGCATTGTGCATTGATGATCCAGCACATGACTTAGTCATTGGTAATATTGAGGGGTCCAAATTTCCTGATATGACCCATTTTTCACCAGGGGTAGTTAAAAAGAGACAGTCTGAGAAAAGTAGAAAGGATAGGAAGGTCAAGGTCGCAGATAAGTTTATAAGGCAGAACAGGCAAGAATTACTAATGAAGCAAGCGTCAGGTGTTAAATTGAAAGAGATTAGAAGAAGGGTAGAGTCTGGTAGCGTGACCATGAGTTGCGGTTTCTCAACTGTCGAAATTAAGTACATTCGTAGGAATGGTTTAATTTATAGGCATTTTAAGAAGAATGCTATAGTTTCATTACAGTTAGTAGTTCCTTCTAGTTTGACGCATAGTGTTATGAATTTAGCCCATGAATCAAGAAAGGTGGTAAATCATGTAGGCAGAAAGGAAACTATAAGCAAGGTCTTAGATGAATTTTATTGGCCCGGTGTTTGTAGAGAGGGAGCTCAATTTTGTAAATCTTGTGCTACTTGTCAAAGGACAAATCAAAATATAAAGGTCGCAAGTACCCATTGTTGTAGCGTACCACAGAGAAACATATCCTCAAAGGAGGCAGTAGTTAGCCGTATAAGATGGACTGAAAGCAAGACAGAACGACGACGTTCGTATGGTAGTTGTAGACGTTGCCCAATACCATATTATTGGCGCAATATGACTGGAACTGAAAGCAGTAGTCAGTGTTAGTATTAAAGGTGTGCGACAGTGTAATGACCCAATTGTCTCGGATTGTTGACATATATTTTAACTATGATAGCATAGTAATAGTCACAGAGGTGTACTATAGGCGTGAGGAGTCATGGATAACGGTAGACTGTTGACGTGAGAAAGTCAGGTGGTGTCGTTGTATCATTAATGTGTTGTCAATGTTTTTTTTTAGTACATAAAGTACTAAAGTACTTAAAAGTTATTACTAGTTGTGTGCATTATTTTTCCCTGGTAGCATCATCATCGCCTAAAGGAATTTTCCAATAAGATTTCCCCTCTTCTGTTATGACCGGCTTTATGTCGTAACAGACAGCATAACAAAGACAAACATGAAGCATAAATAACAAAAAAAGGATCCACAAAAGAAGCACCTTATTATTTTGAGTCGCAACAGCTGTTTTAGTTTCTGTGTGGGCTTGTTAAAACTTCTCCCTGTGCATAGATATAGTATTGATATTTTTTCATATTCTGCTCCTTCAGGAATATTGGGTCCTGATGGTATGCAGAAAACCGCTTAATCCGGTGCTAGGGGGTGTGAGAATTGTTGCACTGTCCACTATTTCTCATGAACAGACTCAATTTAATAAAGTCTGCTGTTTTCTAATAATGTAGGTTCTCTCTATTTCTGAAGGATCCTTTTTCCAGATTATTTAGAGGTCGCAACAGCTGTCGTTATTTTTGTGGAGTTGGTAAAACTTTTCCCAGTGCATATGTATAGTAAAGATATTTTTCATATTCTGGTCCTTTGGGAATATTGGGTTCTGTCAGAAAGCAGAATACGGCTTAAGCCAGTAGCAGGGCATGAGAATTGTTGCACTTTCTATTAGTTCTATGAACAGACTCAATAAAACTGAGTCTGCTGTTTTCTAATGTTGTAGGTTCTCTATTTCTGAAGGATTCGGTTTTCCAGATTATTTAGAGGTCACAACAGCTGTCATTGTTGCTTTATGGATTTGGTAAAACTTCTCCCTGTGCATCGATATAGTGTTGATATTTTTCATATTCTGGTCCTTCAGAAATATTGGAATCTGACGGAAAGCAGAATCACCATTTAAGCCGGTGCTAGGGGGCGTGAGAATCGTTGCACTTACCATTGATTCTCTTGAACAAACTCAATAAAACTGAGTCTGCTATTTTCTAATATTGTAGGTTCTCTCTGAAGGATCCGTTTTTCCAGATTATTTGGAACGGTCAGTAAATGAACATACTGAGTTAAGAGCCCCCTTGTTCATTATTTCTTATAGATTACTATATGAACTATTACCACTTGTATTGTCTTCAAATTGTGCAGAACGACATAATGAAACGGGAGTCAAGTCATTGCTACAAACATCGCCACTGTCAGATGTGTTGTCACTATTTGCCAGGGATTTGTTTTTCATACAGGTGTAAAATATTTATAGAATCGTAGCAGGGGTACATAAATACGTAGCACACACAAACTTTTACATGTTTTTTTTGTCTCCTGTTGTGACAGTAATGTTCACTATGTATATTGTCTTATTAAGGTGGACACATGTATGAAATGTTTTAGATTGGATCTGAGGTGTTTAAATATTAGAGAAAAACCCCAAAACCAATGAACAGCGGGGTGGTGAAAGGATGGATTGATGGGAGGATAACGTGAAAACAGTTTGTATCATCACCAAATTTATGGGAGCATAACAGTTAGGGGATAACTGTATTCAAAATTTTCATTTGGGGAGGTATATAGTCGGATATATGGTCGGAAATTTAGTTTACGGCGACGCGTAAGCCGAGCCGTAAAACGTGATTTCCGAACGTATATCCGACAATATACCTCACCAAATGAAAAATTTGAATATGGTTATCCCCATTCTAATGCACTATTAACATTTTCCCTTCAAAAAGACAGTGAAAATGTACTTGTTTGCGCCTAAACGTCCAGCGACGCCAGCTGCATAAAACCGCTTGCCAGCTGCATATATTCACTTCTCAATCAATGAAAAGCGACGTTACGTAATGACGTCGGGTGTCCGACAGTATATCGCAGGATATACTGTCGCAAATTTATGACGTTATCCAATCAGACGTCGCCTTGCATTTGCAGGTGCATTAGAATGAATGGTATATGAACAACTTACATGGAAAATGTCTCAGTTGTAGACAAAATGGTCAGCATCGGTTTGTGTGGATCTAAACGCTGCAATGCAGAATTCTGACGTCCTAGTATATCTTGTTCAGATTCTAAACATGTTTGGTTAATTTGAACTGTTTGTTGGTTTATTGAATCGGTTGTCATTGTATCAGATTTTGTCATCACTTTGGACCCACCTACGCAATCCGTTCTTCCTTGTTGTATAAACATTGTTTCACTTTCGTTATCTCCCTGGTAAATATCTGTATCTACGTTTTGAGTGCTTGTACATTCTGGAAGCTTTTGTAACCCTTTTTCAAATTGGTATTCCTGCATAGCCAGTTGAAAGCATTTTCTGTGCCCTGGTTTAGATATACATTGTTTCAGATAATCTGTTTCTATTTTGGACAGAACCTCTAATGTATCCCAGCCGTCAGTTGTAAACGCCTTTATGTAATGTTCAAGTCCATGTGTTGTTAACCAGGCGTTAACTTCGTCATGTTCACTAGTATTCGTTTCTCCGATACATTTATCCAGTTGTGCCTCCATATTTCTCACAGATGTGTTGATGTTTTGATTTAACGTAAATTCATCAGTACAGTTATGACTATTAATCGCCAGCTGAAATTTCTTTCTGTGACCAGGTTTAGATATACAATCCTTGATGTCATTGTCTTCCATGTATGCTAAAACTTCTACGATGTCCCATCCGTTTTCCTCAAAACAAGTGGTATATTCACCAAGGCCGAATCGTTTTAAACACCCAGCGACGTGTTCTAAATTTGAGCAAAAGTTTCGTGACTCTCCAGGAACATCGTTTGCTTGAGTTGTAGAATCGTCTCTGTCTGACTGTTTGGATGTTATGTTTATCCTATTCGTCAACGCAAGATGAAAACGTTTTCTGTGGCCTGGTTTCAGTATACAGTTTTCTAAATCTTCTTCGGTAATGTGGAACAAAACGGCAAGCTTGTCCCAACCGTCCTCTTGGAACTTCTCTGCATAGTCTTCCAGTCCAAACCCTCTTAGCCAGTTTCGTACTTCTTCCATTTTTCAATTCAGCCACAAACTGAAAGTAAAAACAAAGATCCAGGCACGATAAATAGTTTTGAAAATCTAATTTTTCGTCTCCTAAAAATCAATACTTAACTCAGGCTGTAATAACTTTAACTTAGTTTAAGGAGGCATTGTTTTTGGACCCAGTTCGGAAACAGAGGATATCTTATAAGAAACTTGGCTGTACCTCGTAATATCAGCAGTAAATCTCAATATGGGCCACGTCACGCAAAAACTTGACATTGGCGTAGTGAACAACAAAGTCTCAAACCAGCCATTGCATCCGTGCAGTATTGAACAGTAAATGAGTTGTGCTGTTCAGACGTGCAATTCCCATAAATGTCACTTGCGAAAAAGTCAAATTTTCAAACTGTGACTTTTGCAATAATTTTCAAGACAATTAATGGACAAACAATATAGATATTATATATACATTCAAATCATTCATAAACATACTTTATGATGTTCAAACCAAAGACAAAAGGGGAGATAATTACGGCTTAACATAACTACTCTAAAATTGCATTGTTGAAGGGCTAGAAAGTAAGTTATTTTATCAATTCCATTACTGTGTTTTATCATAAAAGAATATTAAATAGACTTTTCTAACAATATCGGATTCGATCAGTGTACCTGCGGACTGTTTAAACCTGCAAAATGCGGTCCAAATAGAGGAATGGGAGTGCTTCATTTTTTTTTGTATAAAAGTATGTTCCCCACCTTGACCCAGCAAACTCTTTAAAATGTAAACGCCTTTAATTAAATGTACACAATATATGTTAGTAGGAAGCTTGCTCAAGGTGGGGAACATACTTTTATACGAAAATTATCGTAGCGTCCCCATTTGTTTATTTATGTCAGATCGAAATTATTAACTGCATTTGCACACTTAAATAGTGCGTATGCATAACTTAACAAACAGATCGACTCTGATATGGTTAGAAAAATCCATTTTACATTCTTTGATGGCAAAACATAGTTGTGGAATTAATATCAAAACTTACTCTTTAGCCCTTGAACTGATATTGTACCAAAATGCAATTTTTTTAGTACTTACATTAGGCCATATTTATCTCCCCTTTGCCCTCGGTGTGAACATAATAATTATTTAGATGTATGTCCAGTCATAGTCACGAAAATTATTGCTAAAATCACAGTTTGAAAATTTGACATTTTTACAAATGACTTTTAGGAAGATTTCAGCCCTTTACAGGACAACTATTTTCTTATTTCGTAACTTTCACACACATAAGAACAATTGGCACAAATACATCACATTGGCCAAATGTGAATTATAAGTATGGCCAATTTCAATAAGTTTTGGAGCCTAAAATTAGTGCTTAATTTTCTCATGTTGAATATCTGGGCCCGGAATTACAATGCCTCCTTAGAGTTAAGGAAGACTTAAGTTAAGTATTGGGTTTTTAGGATGCGAAATCTAACGTTTAAAACTGATTAAAATCAAAATAGTTTTCATTTTTCTGAAGATCACAATGATGTCTTTGACCACAAATACCACATCGATCCAGGCAATTTATTTAGCATTTAATATAGCATGTTGAAATATCAATACTTAGCTTAAGTCTTGCTTAACTTAAAGGAGGCATTGTAATTCCGGGCCCTGATGTATAATAGTTTAGTAAGTATTCGTCATATGTGTGAGAAATTGGTACCATTTATTCACATCTGAGAAAAGATCGCGAATGAATGGAGCGAAAACAACCAAACAGCAACAAATGAGACCACACGTAAGAACGGACTGCATATTGTAAAAAGGTCACTCTTTAAAATGGATTGCACATTTTGTTTCAGTCATTTTGTGAGGAGATCAGTCGCTTCAGTATGAAAATAAGTTTAAGTTCATACCAAAAGGTATTTTTGTGTTAACTCACAATTATTTTCGACAGTGTAGATTGTTTTTGGTTGAGCGCCACGATATCGTAACGATACTTTGCCTAAATTTTAGATATTAAAGAGTGCAAAGAATGACTCATGATTCGTCATCTCGTGAGACCCTGCACACCTGAAATTAGAGTCAGTTTAAATTCCAAACTCTGTTTTGAAAAGCATGTAGCTATAGTGTAGCGCTGTTTAGATGATGCATATCGTGGTATCTCATTTTGGTCTGAACTGTTTATTTTCGTCCCTTCTTAGGACTAGATATAATAAACTGGTATCCGGAGCATGAGGTGCACGTTTTGCTTTTTGGTTTGATTTGATTGATTACGTCCCAGTCAACATTTTATAGTTATGTCCGGACTGGTCTTACTGTGTTGAACCAGTAATAAGTAGATGATAAAGTGTCTTGCTCAAGTTGTTACAATGTCGGATCAAGGAAACATCAGGTTCAGTGATGGTTGCTTATACGCATAAATACGCAAAGGGATAGGTGTGCATGTAGTCACCTATATGAACTGAAATACAGTACCTTTTCTAATATTAGTCCAATATAAGGGCGGTTTGTCTGAGATGGAGTTCACTGTTTCTATACTTAGTAACGTGAGTATTTAGTGAAACAAGGTTTTCACGTCTTTCTCGCAAATCTTATGCATATTTTCCTATATAAGGGACTGAATTGTCCATTTGTGTTAGGCGACATAGAAAAGATACTGTAGAAGATATGTCGCCGAGACATTGTTTCTTTACACTAGACAGGTACGTGAATTTAACTATATTTGACTATGTTTAAATTGTACACGTTCCGGCCATGGCAATTTAGTGCTTTTGCATCCAATCGCTACATCTCTAGCAGATCTCATTAACTGAAAATAATAAGTCATCCTTTTTCAATTTTATTGTCTGTTGAGTCGGCCAGCATTCCGTGAACGGGTTCTATAGGGCGTTACAAATAACGTCCTGTTTTTTTTTCGGCAAAATAGCTAATGTTTTACACTTATGTATCAATCTACGCACTTGCGTAGTGCCTAAAAATCCTTTCGGACCGTTCTTGTGGCTAAAGTGGAGCTGTCAGGATAGACTTGGAGGCTTATTTTGGCCAAAAGTGGTCGCAGACTATATCCAGCCTTCACATAAAACCATAATTGCATGCTGGAGGATTTACTGGAGACCAATAGTGGAATAAACATTGTAGCCACTAGGTTTTATGTTGTTGTGACTTATATTGCTTGGTTTGGAAAGACGATTTGATTTTTGGAGAGAGTTGGCTTTCTGCAGCGACCTGTGTGCATACACTAAACACACTCACATAAATAAGGTAAAAGCTGACACATGTACGTGTCAAATTCGGGTACATAGACTGACATACATATGTAATTGTGGTTATAGCTGACACATGTACGTTTAAAGATTAGGTGTTTTCACCAAAACGCATGTAAAAATATTGTGCATTATTCACACATAAAACAGCAGAAAGAAAATACGCAATATTGATCTAAATATTATGTTTGACGATAGGTCATAGTTATGTGTTTACTACTGATAATGTGTGCAAGTACAAAATTAGCATGTAGACAGGATGGTGGCCAACGTGACGTTGAGAAGTTACGTTGACACCACGTTCTTCGACGTTTTCCTGGAATTTCAAAGAGAATAAGTATCAGTATTTGTAAACCTCAAAACTATCTAGATTGCATGACCTCAAAGGGAAAAGGGCCATGGATTCTTGATGTTTCGGCTACGTTAGGGTCGCAAACCAGGGTGACGTTATAATAGCGCACTGTATATTTTGGTAGTGCATGGGTTTGTTCGTTTCGGCATCGGAGGTATTGTTTAGTGCTGACATAGGCCAGTCACTAAAAGTACTTTTCCGTTTCACAAATTTTGAGGGAGGATATCCGATAAGCGGATCCATCCTAACCGCATGGGATCCATTAGCCATACACCCACGAGTGAGGGCTAATCGCGTGCTTATAGGGTTAGGATGTAGATTTAAAAATCGGACCACTAAAACCTTTTTTATTTTGTGAACATGTAAACGAACAACTCCACTAGACACAACAGAGAGATTCTGAGTAACCAATATTCTATTAGTAGATTATTTTTTACAGAATTGTCTCTCAGTGTCCCCTCCTACGTTAAGGGAAGTATGCCGTGAAGCCGTCCAATCTTAAATCTGAGGGTACAGAAGTAGCTTATCGCCTTAGACCACTGATAGTGTGGGATTCGTTTTTCGTCTTACCAACCGGGAAAAATACGGTCCCCAACGTCTTTTGGGTTCAACAATACAAAGAAAGTTGTGACAGCCTAAGAGCTAGGATCGCGCATAAATATTTAATGAAAATGAACTGACCTAAAAGGTCTAGATCGCGTGTATCCAGGGTAATCGGATAACCCAAGAAAATTAACTAACGTCAGAAGTACTTAGTGATTCAAATTCACCAAATAATCACAGATCAAACTGACCCAAGAGTCAAGTGGTTGAACCAAAAGTGATCAAAAATTTCGTGAAACGCGCAAATCGGGTATAATGTGAATAAGTATCTGCAGAACAGTACAATAGAAGAGCTCATTTTTTAAGATCTTAGATTTATATGTAAATTGTATATTCTTTACATTTCTTATTTCTGCCTAGTTGACGTACATCTAAAGCAGGACACTCTAAGATTGATTCTTGTAGAAACTATCTTAGAGTGGAAACTTGCCTTAGTATAGGATGATCAACTAGCCAGAAATAATAACGTAGGTGGTGTCTTTGTAACATTAATGTGATGTCGATGTTTTTTTAGTACATAAAGTACTGAAAAGTTGTCACTAGTTGCGTGCATTATTTTCCCTGGTAGCATTGTCAACGCATAACGGAATCTCCAATAAAATTTGGTCTCTTTCGTCCTGACCGGCTTTATATCGTAACGAAAGGACACAACGCAACGCCTACGGTGAGGCTCCAACCCGCAATCCCTCGACCTCGAGTTAAGCACTCTACCACTGAGTCACCGTGCTCTGAAACGTGCAAGTTGGCTTGAGGGTATAGTGAAGATTCATATCATATGATGAGTATGACTACAAGTCATACTGATGCTACAAGTAATGATGATTCTGCTGCTTGAGCTAAAGCCATGTATGACTAGAGGGCACATGTGCATTATGACAAGAAGTCATAATTATAATGCAGACAGTTCAGATACAGTCAAGAATGACTAGTGGGCGTATATCTGCATTATGACTTCGATGTCGATATTTACAAAATTTAATGCACTTCACAAGTAAAGACAAAATACAAATGATACAAAGTTATTCTATTGACGCAGGCCATGTGAAATGATATGATCAATAGAGGGTATATTTAAAGAAATCTACTCAGTATTTTACAATCAAAATGGGTTTAGAGACAACTCTTATTAGACCTCTTTGGTTACCATTCGCTGAAGGTTAAAAAATTAACAACAGCTGGCTAAAAATAAATATGCCTTGGGGCCATATTCAAACTCTGCTGTGCAAATAGACCGTTACAAACACTTGAGGTATTACAAAATATTGAAACCATGTACCCTGGTTGTTTCGCCCATAAAAGTTTGCATTTCCTGTTCCAAGCAAAACAATCGTGCATTATTCGTTTCCTGAATTTTGTTTTATCTTGACAATCCAGAAAATGTGCAAACGCAACATATAGAGAATACTAGCTGATTGTCTTTTGATATCAAAATACCATGCAATGTTTCGAGAACGCTTTTTGACATCACGAGGCTTGTCGAGCGATTCAACATGCCTTCTAAAAGCCGAGTCTGGTAAACTTGATATCAAATGATGCGAACCTAGTATTCTATTTATAAGTTTACAAGTTGATTCACTCTTCAAACTAGCGATTATGACGTCATTATCTTTGAATCACTTGGTTAAAATTTTCATTTTTTTCATTGGCTGTTATTTTCTCGAAATTTTTGGATGGAATTAAAGAGAAGGCCCCTAAGCAACAGAAAAAGTAGCAACTTTTCATAAATTCGAACACCTGTGGTGATACGTACCTTTCAGTGCATTCTTCCATAATTTCGGACTTTTCCTACGGCTGATTCGTCAGAGTAACATCTCCGAACAAATGTGACCCCAATTTTGCCCATCGTGGACTTGTTTATATTTAACAGCATTGGCTACATAACCAGCAGAGAAGATCCAGATTACCCAACTTCTGAAAAAGTCCATAATACGCCATCTTCTATAAGTATTCATGTATTATTGAATTCATTGAACGGGTTTGGCAAAAGAAAAACGCAAGGCTTGTCAAGCATTTACCAAGCATTTTATCGCTTTTTCCCAACATGTAAAATAAATTTAATAATTCAGGATATTATCGATCAAATGACAAACTTACTTTGAAATCGCATTATTGACGTGAAAACTTTAAGACTTTGTCATTATGTAAGCAACGTTGTCAAAAACGTCATCACACTGACAACGCTACTTAATATGTGAATTATGGTTTATCGATTTTATCATAATATGACGTTGCGTCTGGGAGTAAAATAGCGCCATGCAATAAAGTCGATAAACCACTAGTGGTTTACAGATTTTTGGGAAACGTTATGACGTCCATAACAACGTTGCGTTTTAAATGACAAAATTATTATTTTTTTACGCAGAAAAGAGATTTCAAAGTACCTTAATGCCATGTAATCAATAGAATCTATCATTCGAGCTCTAGAATTATTGAATTTATTAAACTTGTTGCGAAAAAGAGACAAAATGCTCGGCAAGCCTCGCATTTTATCTCTTTTCCCCAACGCGTTTAATAATTCAATAAAATATGAGCACTCCTGTAAGTAGTCTAGCTCCTAGACCTTGATGTTTTTGTCAATTTTACTTTACTTTACATACAGTATTATTTGATCTCATACAGATGGTCTCATCTCTACTCTTCTACATTGATATCTTCACCTAGTCACAAATATTGATATCATAGAGGAAAGAAGAGTAAAGATATTTTTAATTTAAAATAAAAATAGCATTTATTGAAAAGAATATGATATCAGGCTGGTGGCTAGTCTATCCTGTAAGATACTCTATGTATTACATGGCGTTCTCTCAGACGTAACGCCATGTTATAGTTTATTTTAACAGTTATCCTATTATAGATATGCGAATCAATGAGATTTTATTGTTAACAAACAATACTTGCCTCGAGGTTATAAAGCACTTCCATGCTAAACTCAACTGAGCCTGAAATTAATCATGCTCATTTATGCTAAAATGCCAACAATCGTTGGCATTTAAACATTAGCATGATACATACAACAGTTAAGAGTTATAAAGCAAGAAAATCTAAATATTTGGTATTTTAGTTTTTGAGAGCAAGTGAAAGTTTGTGCTATGAAAAGAGTTGTAGATTTCATGTTTTGTGACACCAAATGAGAGCAATCCGGAAAGTTTGAATACCGAAAGTGAAACTATTCTGAATTTTGACACAAACTTTATTGTATAACGTCCTATCACTTATCCAGGTATGTACTATAATATTAGTTTAGATTTTTATACACACATTTGAGCGGTTATTGTGTCATAAAACACAAGTATACGAGGGATGTTCCAAAAGTTCTGATCTTTACCTTATAAGTTTGTCCAGAGACATTTTTGAGAGGCATACTATGCATCATTCAAAATAATTAGCTTTTACATTTATAATAATGCTAGTATTTTCTCGCTGTACTGTTTCGCTTAATAATTACAGCACATTATTATGATTATATATGGCCCACTCCATACCACTGGCCTGTTTTCATGTTATAGAATCATAATAATATTTGAATCTGAATATTTCAAGCCCCGCATCTTTAAAAATTACAAAATAAAACTGCATTGTAATTTTTACTTTTTGTTACTTATAATGTCCATTCATATGTTAGAATGGAGCCAAGCTATGTCGATTCAATATTTAAAGCACAATGCGTAATTCTTATGACGTCATTGAAATTGACAACTACGTCATCTTGAATATATTGCAGATTTTTCATTTCTGAGAATATTCTATATTTGTCTATAAATTTGGACTAAAAACATGCTAACCTTATATCAGCAAAATATTTAAGACCAATATTTTTTTGATTACATGATAACATGATATCTTAATCTTGATTAGAATATTGTAAAAGTTTCAATTTCTACCCCCCCCCCCCCCCCCAAAAAAAAAAAAATGATTGATTTTAAAAAAGAATTTTCAAAATTGTTATTGGTTTCAGATGGATGTGTTGTGCTCAATTTAATCCCATATTGCATCATTTTACAATTGGACTATTTATTGGGTTTTATTTTTAGATTTGTATTCCTCCGAATATTGACCTAATTTGTGGCCTCGTTTTATTTTTCTTATGTGGGCTACTATCAGCCTCCGGCGATACTGACTATTCATAATTGCTTCAGACAATATTAAGTCAGTTCATCTAAGTTTGTCAATTTTGTTACCTTTAATACAGATTTTGTTACGGCAGTATCGGCTGGTCATAACTACAAGTGGTCCAAAATTTGATAAAAGCTGACAGTTGCATAGCCAAACATTAAAGGGCCTAGGAAACCCGGACCATGTAGAAAGCTCGCCATATGTACATGACATATTGGCTTATGGATGGACATTGAGCAGCCAAAAAACGAATTGCTGAAACTGCTCTTATCTAAATTGTGAGGTCTCTAATACGCACATTCTACATGTTAGGTCAGTGCATTGAGGGTATGGCTGTTTCGGGGTAGATTCCTGGTTGCTCCTTCAAGTTACATAAAACTTGTCAGAGCTGTGTATAGACAAAGAATATATTATTATTAGGTACAGTTTTCAGGCATGTTGCATTGCTTGTTACAGAGATATCACCGCATGATCAGAACTTTAGGATCATCCCTCGTATAGTATAACAAATGTATCTTGATGAACATGACAACTTGAACAACAAAAACGCAAATCAATACAAAGTCATTTGCTTTTGTCGTCTGCCGAAATGCTATAGTAGCTTTCTGACAAACAGTATTGCTCCTATCGGCGCAGTCTGATCTTGACCCATAATTTTGCCCAACATACTTACATTATTCAAATAATGTTAGCAAAACGATAAAACAGACAAATTGAGCTGACGACATTTTAGATGACATTAAGGGATATTATTCAGAATAGGAGTGGCCTATCCTCAAACCCCTCCCCTTCTTCAATTTAAGTTGTACATCAATTTGTATTGTTTTTGAGATACGAAGAAAAGTAACGTTTTAGACTTCTAAAAATCCAAATTGTTTTATCTATTCTGTTAATCACAAGGATATAGTTGACCAAAATGCACAGAGACTAGTCATTCACAGGTAAATGTACCTGTGTTTCTTTTCCCAGTCAGCATTTTTCAGTCATGTTTGGACAGGTATTCCTTGGATTAACTTTACTCAAAGAACCTAACATGTATTATACCAGATCTGTCAGTTATCTATAAATGCCCAGTATGGGTCCCTAATAGTCAGAGGAACCATTCTAATGTATACGTAATTTGGCTGAAGGCAGTCTCTTTTCAGTTTAATCCTTAAAGCAATTTATTATTACAAATATAGGTATTTTTGTCCCTATTTTAAGAAAGATAGGCATGTCATTTTATGTGAACCCTTTCGCATGAAATATAAAGCCTATTTTGTTTTGGCCTCTAGCTGAGCAACATTATTTGAAATTGTCTTCTGCTGCAAATTTTATCCTCTCTTTTAGGGCTTGGCTTCGCCTCGTCATTTAAGTTATAAGTCACGTTCCCAGTTACAGGTCCTCTGTAAGATGACCTATAACTAGGCCAATACTTGAGAAACTTTTGACGTTATTTGATATGATTTAAACCTTTGCATGCTGAGAAATTGTGTATAGTATATATCCGTCAACTGATTTTTATCTTCAAAAATAGCTTTTTTCAATTAATTATTTTAGGAATACGATCAGAGTGTCAAACAGTTTGGGACCAGATCAGGCCCGACGTTTTGTCGGGCCTGATCTGGTTCCAAACTGTTTGCAAAGATTTTCAGCCGACGAAACTGGCTGTAAAGAGATAATATCACAAAAATTATCGATTGTGTACACATACCCTACTTCAACAATGAGGATTTACTTTGAAATCTTATTTTTACCACGCATAAAATCAGGAAGTAAAAAGCGCATAAACCTGATAAAACATTTAATTTTCGTTAGATATCAATCCGTTTTACATTGTTTATGGTTATATCTCACTGTGCTATCAGCAGGGGTATCCCCCCACTCATTCCCAGGTATCCGACGTCGATTGTCAACAATTGTTTTAAGCAAATAAACGCTTTTCAAACAAGTAAACTTGAAATCTTTCAGCGCTTTCAGCGCTAAACTTAAGTGGGATGACCGTTGACGTCTACTGACTGAAAGTACAGAAGCCATTTGAAAGCTGTTTCAAGCGAAAACGATGATCAACTGTTAAATGACAGCAAGCGGAAATGGCGATGAGCATGGTACTTTTTAGTACTTTCTTACTTTCTAACTTGTTTAGGAAACAGGACTTTATAGACCCACCCGCCAGTTGGCGTTACCTCGTCCACAAGAGCACATTTATCATTAATTATTTAACATTATATGGTTGGCGCGCCGTAAAACGGTTTAAGCCCTCCAGTAAAACATTTTACCGACCGCTCCAAGGTGGTACATCTTTTGTGGATCTTTTATGTGTTTTTTCTGTCTTGCGTTTTTAATGCCTTTGTGCGCGTCTGTTTATATGTGCCTTGTGGTCACCTACTGGGAAAGGGCTGACCTCTTGGCTCTCGTTTGTAGTGTCTTACTATGAGTTTGTCACTTTCCCATTGGTATCTTGGGTCAGGTATGGTACTTGATTGTATCGATTCCATTTAGTCAGGCTACACAGGCTGGTCTAACAGTTTACTTTTTTTAGAAGAAGCGCGAAGCACAGATGCTTTGACACTGTTTCCACACGATGACAATCCTCAGGACAAAGCAGACTTCTACTAATTAACAGAGGTACAATCCAAGATCCATTGCGTAACCGAGAACGTATTGTTTATGACTGGCTTAACAGTGAGCAATGAGTTGTTAACCGCCAATATGGACTCCAGTGATGAAATAAAATTTTGTCTAACAGAACTAAGCGCATTACACTCAGCAATAAAATGAACCCTATCATCAGACCCAGCAGAGCAGACATAGATCTGTGGTAGCACCATTCTTGAACTTCACTCTGTCCATCTGTAGATAGTAGGTTCCCACGAGCAACCTGACCTGAGCAGCCTGGCCTTGGTAATAGCTCTTCTAACGTCCCTTGGAGAACTTGTCACGGTCTTCCAGCATGGATGGACTACGCCAGCTTAACAGCTAGCCAAACGATACTTTAGGGAAGTTTTCTGTTTTGCGCCAGAGCACCACGACTCGGCAAAAAAGGCGTCAACTCGAGCTAACAAGGATATGCTCTCGGGCAGTGACTGTATTTTCTACAGCATATCACGTTGCAACTTCTCAAGAGACAGTACATCAGACATAGAGCATGACAGAACTTCCAGACAGTAGATGCCACAAGGAATCACATATGTCTTCCACAGAAGCACTCAATCCAGAACCACCATAAACACAAGCACCCATCAAACTGTAAATGGTACGCCTTCCCAGTTGTACATTCTTCGTGATTTCAGGTCGATCATTGACCTTTCTATGAATGCCAAGATTCACAGTACTATGAGCCTTGGTAATAGCTTCATCACCAAACACGACATTGTAGCGTCTCAGGTCCTGGTCTGTCAGGACTAACTTAGCACGAGGGTTAATTCACATGGGCCTGGTAACTCAAGATTTGTGGGTCCGCTTGGTGCTGGACGGAATATTATAGGAAGGAAATGACAATAAAGTCTAGTTAAGGTTCATAAGTTTACCCGACATACTTTTAGTTTATGCATTAAAATTTAAAAGGGCGTAACTAATCTAATTTTATACATGTAATATTAAACGAAATGACAATGACATCACAATACCACAGTGTCCATAAGAACACATTTTTTATAGTTTTACAACCCTCAAAGTTTTACTTCTTGAAGTACCATGTCGGGCTATAAAGGGCTACAACACACATAATGTCAATATGATCAACAGCAATTATAGTGTGTTGTACCATAATGGTAATTAGGGGTTCAGCAAGGGTTATAATGGTAGAGGGTGCAACGTATTTGCTCTATCAGAGTTGCAACAACTAGGGTTGTAGCAACATTGAGGGTTACAACAACAGTCAGGTTGCAATTATATCAGATGCTTTACCCCATCTTGGATATTTAGGTGTCATGCAAAAGAGCTATAGCAACCTACATAAAAGTGCTTAAGGCTAGATTAATTGCATAATTAAAACACGGGTTGGCAACTTTGCTTTCCTCTTTAATTGCACGCCCGTAGGTCGGACTTCAGACTCTATGATGGTTCTGTCTTGGGGGTATCGCGTCTGCTTGGCTATCAATTTTCGCAGGAGTCCCTCAGGGATCTATCCTTGGGCCAATATTATTCTTAATTTTTATAAATGAAATTGTGAAATATATTCAAACCAACATCAGACTTTTTGCTGACGATACCATATTGTACAAGGTTGTCCACAATATCGATCTGGCTGCAACAGAATTAAACATCGATCTCGAAAGCATCAAGTTCTGGGCCAAGATATGGAAAGTTGACTTTAACCCACTTAAAAGCAAATCACTACTGATATACAAAAAAAATCAAAATATACAACACCCCCCTCTAATAATGTCTCAAAGCCAAATAGAAGAAGTTAACGAACATAAACACCTCGGCATAACATTTTGTAGAACATTAACTTGGACAAATCATATTTCAGAAATATCTAGAAAAGCTTGGAAAAGAATTGGGTCACTGAGGCGCTATAAATTTCTTTTAGATAGAGGCTCATTGTTCAAAATGTACACAACTTTTATTCGACCTCTTTTAGAATATGGGGGTGTAGTGTGGGATAGCTGTTCAAACGAAAATAAACGTCTCATTGAAAAAATCCAAGTTGAAGCTCTTAGAATCACAACAGGTGGCACAAAAGTATGCAGTCTCCAAAAGCTATATGACGATTTAAGTTGTGAAACCCTAGAACAACGCAGGCACAAGCATAAACTCTTCATTTTATACAAAATAATAAACAACTTAGCACCAAACTACCTTATGCAACTCTTACCACCAAGGGTGCAGCAGTTCTCAAGATATCCTCTACGCAACTCAGAAGATTTTGCCATTCCAGTCACGCGTACTGCTACTTACTACAACTCATTCTTACCAACAGCTTTAAGAGACTGGAATGTGCTAAGTTTAGATACTCGGAACGCTCCTACCCTCAACAGCTTCAAACACACATTAAGAAACAACCACATTCTTGTTCCTAAATACTTTGATACTTTGCATGTATCACGAATTGCGCAAATACTACACAACCGCATTAGGCTAGAATGTAGCTCGTTAAATTCTCATCTGTTTAAAAAGAATCTAATTGACAATCAGCTCTGTTCATGTGGCAGCATCGAAACAACTTCACACTTCTTTTTCTCATGTCCTAGATACACAGCACAAAGGCAACAATACTTATTAAATCTCCCACATGAGTTATCAGTATCCTTACTTCTCAGAGGAGATCCCAGTCAGCCATGCACGGTTAATAATATCATTTTGAAACATGCACAACTATATATACTAGCTACAAAACGTTTCCTGTAATACACTGACAAACCATGCTCACCAGCAGCTCTCCGCTCAGCTGACGCTATCCTAAAATAATTGCTACAAGTTTTACAAGTGCTAGCGACCCAGACTCTCTCTTTCTCTCACTCTCCCCTCTCTCTCTCTCTCTCTCTCTCTCAACTTTATTGTTTAAACTTATTCCTAGACATATACAAACATTTATAAAGTGACATATTATGCCATGTTGTATAAACTATGTAGCTGCATGTATTATCAGGAAATGAACTCTATAAGCTTTAAAGCTTCCGTTCAGATCCTTTCCATTGTTCTATGCAATTATTGTACCACTTGTATTATTTATAGAGATAAAATAAAGTTTAAACTATGATGGTTCCGTCTTAAAGACTTATCTATTGATGAGATGGTAGGGGCCAGATGCTTTGGCTGTTTGTCTGGCCCACCGGGGTTTACCTGTTGGATTTCTTTTGCTTCGGTATTCAGTTTAATTTACTGTTGATTCCTTATCCTTGCTTTATCTCCTTGTTATATCTTGATTTATAAGTTTTAGGAGATGATGCATTGATAAGTTAGGGGTCTTTCATGCAAGCCAAATATCTATGTGTCTTGATCCACATCTGAATTAAGGGTGAGGTTGGCGCCGTTAAACCGGTTTAAGCCCTCCAGTAAAATATTTTACTGACCGTTCCAAGGCGGTACTTCTTTTGTGGATCTTTTATGTTTTTGTTCTGTCTTGTGTTTGCTTTGTCTTTGTGTGCGTCTCTTTATATGTGATTTGTGGTCACCTGCTGGGAAAGGGCTGACCTTTTGGCTCTCGTTTGAGGTGTCTACTGTGAGTTTGTCACTTTCCCATTGGTATCCTGGGTCAGGTGTGGTACTTGATTGTATCGATTCCTGATCTTTGCACCCTTACTTACTTTGCAAAAACAATCCTATTATTCACTTCAAAGTAAGTAAGGGTGCAAAGATCAGGAACTGAACCGGTTTAACAGTGCACCAACCTCACCCTTAGTTCAGATGTGGATCAAGACACATAGACGTTTGGTTTGCATGAAAGACCCTTAACTTATCAACTAACTTAACAAACCACAAGCTGATTTAATTAATTTAGGGTTGCAAAATATTAGGGTTGTTTTACAGTACTACTTAGTAGGTGGGGGTTATGTAAATAATGCACTGATGTTGCTAACCCTTAAGACATTTACATAAAAGAAAATAATTCCTTGCCAAATAAATGTCTAGAAGACATAGCTAATGAGTCAAACTGGGTTGCAGAGTTACTAAGAAGTGTTAGGGTTACAAGGGTTGCAAATGCAATCACGGATGCAGGGTTGTGGCAAGTTAGCCAACGATTCGACTCTTCCGACTAGATCAGAATCCAGCCAGAGCTAGGTTGCAAAGCCGCTGCTTATATACCCTTGAAGCCTACGTCATACAGAGCGTGCTCAGTGCGTGCAGGGCGCGCGCTGGGGAGTTGTAGAAGATCATTGTTGTGCAACTTAGGGGGGGGGATAACGCTCAGGATCCCACTCTGTCTGACACCCTGTACAACCCGGATCAGGAATGACACATGGCGACCCCGTAGCCTGAGTAAACATGTTCAAGAGAGTGAGCCAAATGGTTCCATCTACACCTTCCAGGAATATTTTCCTCAAAACAATCCTTGTCACACGACATCAAAGGCCTACTATATTTTCTAAGGAAAATATATTTTTTGACACTTTTATCTGGCCATTTTATAGAACAATCCTTCATTTAAATTGTCCAAGGTCCTTAGGTATAGTCATAGATCTCAGAGAGAAGAGTATTCTGCTAATTATACAGCCACGCCTCCTGAAGAAAGGGGATTGAAGATGTGATGAATCAGCAACATCACTATTGGAATAAGACACGGAGAAGCGTGGTAAACCTGTGCAGAGTCGCTAATGCACTATCACCCAATTGCTCAGATGGCTTGTTTGTTTGTTTGATTTGATTCTTTACGTCCCATCAATAATCTTTCAGTTAAACAGGGACGAGTCTTACTGGGTTAAACCAGTACTAAGCCAGGATAAATGTGTCCTGCTGAAGGACCACAACGCAGCGACGCCGGTGAGGCTCGAACCCGCGGCCCCTCGGTCTCGAGTCAAGCACCACTGAGCCACTGCGCTTCCTCAGATGGCTTGCAATTCTCACGATTTAGACATTGAAAGATGTAATAACAATGTTGTCTAGCTTCAATAGTCTCACTGATGCATCTGCCTGATCGTTGACGGGGTCCTTCACACTGCATGCTGTAACCACAACTTTTAGAAACTGCTGTCACCACTCAACCCTCACTACAGACCCTGGCTATTCGACCGCACTTTTCGTTTGTCTGATGCACTATCCAATCTGGCCTCAACTTATGCTTGATACCCCTGCTGTGAGGGCTGAGACTGAAGTTCACATCACGGGAACTAGATTTGACCTCGCATTTACAAAACAAATTGGCGGCTACATTCACAGGAATTCAGGATGTGGCCCATTCTATCCGCTCTATTGTATCTCATTTGTTACTATTCTTTGGCAAGTTGCAGTATTATTGGATTGGTTTAAGAGAGAAAAATCTGTCAAAGTACAGAAATGGGAAGCAGTCTGGTAATTCTAATTTTCAAACTGATTGTATGCAGGCGCGGATCCAGAAAGTTTTGTCAGGGGGGGGGGTTCCAAATATTCAGATTTTTTTTCTGCTTTAGTCATCATATTTTACAGAGGGGAGAGGGGATCCGTACCAATATTCTAAGTGGGCCACCATCGGCCCGTCAGCGAAACGCCATGTCATTGGCGTTTTGCTGGTGGGCCGATGATGGCACTCGCTGATGGCGTGATTTTCCAGGGGGTCCAGACCCCCTGTCCTCCCGTCTAAATCCACGCTTTGTATGATTCCATAAAAAAAGAAAGGGTAAATTGAATTCAGTGTTGCCCAAAGTGCAATACCTTTGAACATTGTCACGAAGGCTTTACTTATCTTATATAGGCGCCATGGATTTGCAAAGGAAAGCATACCGTACTTTAAATCTCTAAATATGCAGGCTTCCACAGTCAATATCAGACAGCACAGTCAGGCCAGCTGATCAGGACACTTACTTGACCGCATATCTAAAAGCCATAGCAGCTACCTGTACCGTCAGATGACACACCTAGCTTATATTCAGCAGACTGGCTGGCCATTTCATCATTTTTATGGGCAGTGGTATTTACTGTGTCGCGGCTGTTTCTTGTTCTTGTTCTTGTCTTATCAAGTTGTACAGAGCGAAGATGTTGACGTTGTCGTTGAGTCTTATACTGTCGCTTGCTCTCGGATGTGAGTAACCTAACTTTTATATGGACCTAGCGTTGAGGTCAGAGAAATCATGTCTTCAGGGTGCTTGGGCGATTTATCCATCCCACTCATATACAAAGGATAGCTAGTTATTATTGTAAGTTTGCATGTAACAATGCTAACGACATTGAATAACAAAGCGCTGGTCAGACTTAAAGTGAAAATTTACACTTTTTTCAAATGCATTTATTATAGAGCTTACAGTATGGCAGGAATAATTCCTCATTTAATGTTTCATCTTCAATTAGCCTGTAATTGATAACGTTTGCTTGTCTATGGGGGTCTGGCTATTTTCAGGTCAATGAGCTCTACACAAGAAAACTGGAAGCACTACTAAATGCTTACACACAACCCAAGCAGAATAATAAATCCTTGCAATGGCAAAAATAACAATGTTTCAGGGTAATATTTTAGCAGTGTACACATGTGCATTGATGAGTATATTTTGATACCTGGCCGAATTTTAAAATTTAACCTTTGAAGCACTAACTATTACCACTATAGCAGATGACATATTTTGTAACAATTTCTTTCATTTTTGGTACAAAAAGACAGATTAAAATCAAATGAAACTTATTGAAAGATAAAATACTTTTATTTTGACAGTTGTAACATTCTAATTAACATTGATCTGACTTGACTGTTGATTGTAATTAAAACGGAATATCCATTATCCAATATCGAAAAAAGAAATTGACTAAAGGTGCTGCCTCAATCATTTAGCTGACCTTCATAAAATGGTAAACTCAGGTAAATGTGTGTCTTTTGCTGTAAGATGGGTGCTCCCAGATGTCTGCATAAAGCCAATACAACTTAGCAGATGAATAAATGGTCTGTGAAAATTAAATCAGTACATAATGCAATGATAATTTTTTTTTATTCAAGTAAACTGTTAAAAGTGAAGAACATACACTTTAAAATCAGGGTTTCTCGCAAGAAATAGTACTTTTCAATCAATCAGTCAAGATAACCTGTTTTAAGGTGCAGATCAGCCTGTACATTTTCATAAGCACCATTGTTATTCGCTGAACTACACGTGCTGTAGGACTACTTTCCATGTTCAAGAACCTGTAGCTCAGGGTACTACAGTAAGTAGTATTTGGGTGACGGTACTAAATACGTCGTTATTTTAAGTGTACACAAATTGAAGAGTGTTGAAAATCAGCTTCTGCTGTGAATTGTATGAAAACGATTACTGTGCATGCTTTAATTATGTTTCTGAGAAAATAGGGTTTGCAGCCAAAACGAGCTAAATTCACAAATTCGGTCTTTTTGTATCCCATTACCATTTTGTGTTTTTAAACAGTGTATTTTCAAACGCTTTAAGGTTTATTAGTTTAGTTTAGCTTTATGTCTTAATAATCAAGTAAAAGAAAAACAATGGAAATGGTCAATAGTCATTCCTTACGACGTTTATCAACAGCAAGTGCCCCCAAAATTGCCAAAAAATGCTGTCCCGTCGTCATAGTACGTAATTTTAAGAATGCATTATGCTCAAATGGTTGTTTTTATAAGCAGTTTTCAACTTTATTTTATGGACACACATATATACCTTTCATTTACTGTCCCTCATTTGATTGAAAAGTGAAAACAAATGTTGTGTTGTATTGATGATTAATGTCCCACAATCTCATGTGAATTACCTTACCAATTTAACCATCTCTCCAATTACAAACCATGCATGTTAAGCTCACACCAAACATCTCTATGTCAAGAGGATTAACATGTGCATGGACAAAAGACACGAATGTGGGGAAACATTTGTTTATTTTTCGCAGATGAAAAGATATCTGAGGTTGTCTAAAAAATCTGCAGTTTTGTGAATTACGTTACCCTATGTGTATTATTTGTATGAGAAAAGGTACAAATATTGCAATTAAGCCACTGTAAGAACTATAGCCTAACTATGTAACGAGCCATTAAAGCACTTTACAGGAAGTTTTTGCATAGAAAAAAGTGGAAACATAAATTGTAAATTACGTTACTGTAAATTACGTTTCTACAATTTTACTAAAATCCAAAAACGTCTTTAAATGCAAACACTAGTTGAAACAAAAGGGTTTTTTTTATCAAAGCAAATCTGTTCCAGTTAATAAAGATCAATTTAAACCATATTACAGTTGTGATTTTACTTTAGCAAGGATTAACCTATATGCTCTGGGTACATCAACTCCCCTGTTTATGTAACTTAAAAAGATATTCATTATATCAACACAACATAAGCAAAGTAATCTGTTTGAAAAACAAAATTGAATAGCGTAAATCTCTAAGGGATTATTCGTATGGTTTTTGAAATGAGCTGGATTAAACATAGATAACGTATTTCACAAGTAGGTAACGTAATTCACATTCTACAAAAACAGATTAGTCCAATCAAAGGGTCAAAGGCAACAAATCGGCGGTGATTATAAGTTTTTGACTTGTTCAATTGTTATTTTCTCTTTTTCAAACATTTTTATATAGTTGCTGCTACCACTGGATGTTTATTGGTGAGTATCTGTATACTTTGAAATTGGCACTCTCGCTTTTGCATCCTGGTTCATTCCAGTTGATCACAGTGACGTCAAATGTTCTCATGACTTACTTTGTTGATAACTTCTATGGTTTATATGATAAATAAAATAGTTAACTTGAATTTATAACCTCTTATCTTCAATTGAATTGAGCAAATTGGCTATGTGAATTACGTGTCGATGATCATTTTGCCATTTTTCTTAGATGGGCGTATCTTTGTGAATGATGCAAACTTTGCTTTTTTGAAATATATGCACATGAAAAGGCATTTATTGAAGTTAGATTATTTTTTCTGCATTGTCTTAGTTTGTAGTGAGCCATAAGAAGTTTTCATATAGATGGGATATTTAAAATCATTATTCTTTAAAGGAGACAGCAACCCTTATAATAAGTATGTTTATCAGAAAGAGCTCTATGAACCATGAATTTTGAAACAAGTATCATCAAAATCGATTGAAAAATGAGCAAGTTATGGACATTTAAAGAATTCAGTATGGCCGACATTTAGCCGCCATTTTGAATATTTGATTAGTTTTCAGAATGTTTTCAAATGCTTAATTTTTAGTTATCACTACTATCACATCATCTGTATTTCAGCAGATATGCAGCTTTATTCATAAGGAAAATGTTTCATTAAAGATTAATGCAAACAATCCATTGGTTTGTCTTTTATGTTGATTACGCATATTTAATTAGGCTGAGTGACGTCACTAAGCCTACAATATGGCCGCTTCAATTACAGTCCATTTGCAAATATTCAAACGCCAACAACTTCCACATTTTTCAACCGATTTAGATGAAACTGGTATCCAAATTCATGGTTTATTACGATCTTTCATTTAAAACGTAGTTATCATCAGGGTTGCCGTCCCCTTTAATTATATTTTAAAGTGTTATTCCAACAAGATTAATGAGACTAGATGCAACAGCTTACTTCCAATGAGCAAAGAATGATGTAAAAAGTGCTATGCAACATACTAGAACCTGATATTTTGCAGAAAAATATATGTTTCTACGCAGGAAATAAGACCAGAGTGAAAGGTATGTTACCGACCTATTGGCACAATGTTCTTTATACAAGAATACAATTTATTATTTCCAATACCAAAGAATATGTATTTTTTAACGTTCATCATCTACTGTTTCAAAACCAATAGCTTGTTCTGGTCAAATCTTCAAATTTGATGGGTACAATTAAAACAATAATCGTACTCATAGAATTACAGTTGAGTTCCATTGTCAATTCATGACAAACCAACTGAGACCATGCTGAGAAGCAAAACATGATATAAATTCTACATAATAGGCTTATTTGATCAAAAAGAGATCCAAGTAGACGTGCATACTATAAAAGCTCTTGAATATTTCAGTCTTGTAGAAATTTGGTAAGTATACTTCATTACAGTAACGTAGTTCACATTCCAATTCAATGGTGCTCTTTGTAAGGCTGAATGAATTGAAATTTTTGGATGTGCACTTTTTTTAGACCGACCTATACCATTAAGTAAACAAATAACATAAAAAAGAAAATCTAAACCAAAAAAATGTGGGACGAAAATTGGCTGCATTTGGTGAACTTAACTCGTTTTGGCTGTTTGATCACTTAATTAATTGCACCTAATATTTTCTATACTGATTACAATATTTGAAATTGCGGGAATGCGGTTAAAAGTGAGTTTTCGGCCAAAGTGTTTGTATTGAGGTATATAGGAAATGAATTGGTACAATCACCCAATTAACATGTCATGTCAACAAATAGGCATACAAAACGTCGCTCCTACTCTTGATCCAAACCTTATGACGCTCTGATATTGGAGATCTTAAAGATTGTTTTTGAAAAAGTTAATTTTGAAAAAAGTAGGCAGACGACAACGACAATAAAATCATGAAAAATACCCAGCGTGTAAAGGGTTAATGATATTGCGTCACGTGGTCTGGCTGGAAATCAGATGATAAAGCATTCACAACTCAAAAAAATAACATAAGAACATGTGCAATGGCGTAACCAGAACGCTTAAAAAGTTACGCACATCAAAGAGAGACAACTGTACCAAGTAGTGATTCTCTACAATGATGTCCCTTTTCAAATTGGAACTTCTCTTGAAGAAAAGAATTTGCTCCTAGAGGGAGCGAATTCTTTTCTTTAAGAGATGTTCCATGTCGTATGGGAAAATCACTTTTACCACATTAGGTAAGCTCCCTTTAGTGTTACTATTTATATCACGCACGTACGTATACTGCGTAATGGGAGCTACGCCAATGATGTGTGCTCATGTTGTTGAATAAGGTGTGTTGTTTTTATATCAGGGTCAGACTCAGTGAATGTTTGTCAGGAAGGGTCTCCCCTAGGTAGCTTTAACTGTGGCCGTGGGGGATCAAGATGTCCAGGAGGCTACTACTGTGAGATATCGCCAATAGATGCTTATGCGGTGTGTTGTCCAACTCCAGGTATATGCATGTAGGCAATACGTCGAATTTGGCTTAACCGATTTCATTCTTGTGGATTATCCCATACATAGAGGATCTTACATGAGTGCCCATGTGTTATTGAATTTATTAAACGAGTTGGGGGAAAAGTGATAAAATGCGAGGCTTGCCGAGCATTTTATTACTTTTTCGCAACGAGTTGAATAAATTCAATAATACAGGAGCACAAATGATAGATTCTATTTATCACATGACATAATTAATTAAAAATCGCATTTTTGGCGTGATACGTTAAGATATTGCCATCTTGACGCAACGTTATAATGTACGTCATTACGTTTCCCGTAAATCTGTAATCCACTAGTGGTTTATCGAATTTATTGCATAGCGTTATATCACTCCCAGAAGCGACGTTATGTGATCAATATTGATACAATAAGTATGGAATTGTTCATTTTGTATTTAAGAGGTTGCCAGCCAAAATTTCTATAAAATGATGTATTTTTGTCCCTGAAGATTCTTTTATCTTAGCAAATAGTGTAAACCCTGATGAAATATGCCTAGTTATGCGGCATTTCATCTGGGTATTGAATATTCACGGTTTGCAAAAGCACATGCTTACCATAAGTGGCCAGGTAATACCATCAATAGAGCCTAAGTATTCAATATTCACTGTTTGCAAAAGTACATGCTTACCATAAGTGACCAGGTAATACAATCAATATAGCCTTAGTATTCAATATTCACTGTTTGCAAAAGTACATGCTTACCATTAGTGACCAGGTAATACCATCAATATAGCCTAAGTATTCAATATTCACTGTTTGCAAAAGTACATGCTTACCATCAGTGACCAGGTAATATCATCAATATAGCCTAAGTATTCAATATTCACTGTTTGCAAAAGTACATGCTTACCATTAGTGACCAGGTAATACCATCAATATAGCCTAAGTATTCAATATTCACTGTTTGCAAAAGTACATGCTTACCATTAGTGACCAGGTATTACCATCAATATAGCCTAAGTATTCAATATTCACTGTTTGCAAAAGTACATGCTTACCATTAGTGACCAGGTAATACCATCAATATAGCCTAAGTATTCAATATTCACTGTTTGCAAAAGTACATGCTTACCATTAGTGACCAGGTAATACCATCAATATAGCCTAAGTATTCAATATTCACTGTTTGCAAAAGTACATGCTTACCATTAGTGACCAGGTAATACCATCAATATAGCCTAAGGAGCATACTATAAATAAAACAAACTTTCCCAAGCAACAAGACCACTCTTATAAATTGCCCTCTGAAAGGAACGTCTTATAGTAAATTTATTGAAACTAAGGTCGTATTCAAGTTTGCTTCCCCAGCTAGATGACCAATAGAAGCTTTACAGCACAAAACCAGGTATCAAGTTTGTAAAACTTTTTTCCTACTCAGCTCAGCTGAGCAAGAAATTTTTCCTGCTCATAAATGTTAAAATGCCATTAATGGTTGGTATTTTAACGTTTAAAAGCATGGCAAATACAACATCTGAGGGGCTTAATGCAAGAAACTTCATAATTTGCCAGTTGAAATTTCGTGATCAGTTGATTTGAGCATGAAAAAAGTTTTATAACCTCGGGGTCAGGACACAAGGCTCGTCTGAGTCTTGGCTCTGGCCTCGAGGTTATAAAACGTTTTTGATGCTCAACTCAGCTGTGCATGAAATTTCAAGTGCTAATTTAAGCTAAATTGCTAGAGAATAACGATTTCTCTTGTTGTCGTCAAACTCTTAGCGGGTGTGTTTATCCTGCTGATAAATGCTAAAATGCCAACATTTGTTGGCATTTTAACATTTATAAGCTGAATAAAGCATGAAAAGGTTGTATTCCCTTGGCGCCAGGCTTGTTGATGCGATCAGCCTTCTCTATTGCGAAAAACACGCGAATGTGACCAGCAAATGCAATATTACAGACCTTCCTACGAACTACCAAGAAATATTTGGCGACATTAACGCAATAAGCAAAGCAACCAGTCCCCGAGGTTATGAAACATTTTTCATGCTCAACTCAATTGAGAATGAAATTTATCATGTTCTTATAGGTTAAGATGCCAACAATATGTGGCATCTTTTTAAATATTTATTACCATGATGTGATAAATACATATCTGTGAGTTTGAAACCAAGAAAAATATTTATTTTTCAGCTTTTTAGTCTTAATTAGTAGTTATAAACCCATGCTCAGTCAAGTTGAGCATGAAACAAATGTTTTATTACCTCGGGACCAGCTCTCTCTCTCTTCCTCGGCCAAATGATAACACCCTAGAAACAACACAAAGCAATACATCACAAACCGGAACTTAACACACAATTGGAGAAATAACAATAAAGAAATAAGAACAACAGAGTCACCGCATTAGAACAGATTACAGCCACGGGCCACTTGGAGAGTACATATGAGCCGTGACATGATATTTCCAACAATGTGGTATGTGCAACCCGCAAAGCCTCAGATCAGCCTGCGCATACGCGCAGTCTGATCAGAGCCTTTGCTAGTCGCTGGAATATTCTATGAGTGTTAAGCTACTGACTGAACATAATTTGGAGTGACTAAGCTTAAAAGAGGCTGCACAGGCTCGTCTGAACCTACACTTGTCAAAATGCCACATTGTTGGAAATCACATGTCGCGGCTCAATTATGTTATGTAACGATCCTTATCAATTTCATATGGAATGCCACATTGGTGGCGAAATAATTTTCGCCAATTACGGCTTTGCCAAAATGCCTAAATGAAATTAATGGGTGTAGGATAGTGGTGTACGGGGAGTTAGAAATTATCTAAAAACGACACACATTGTTTATTTGTTTAGGATCTATCACTGGAAGCGTTTGCCCCTCAGGAACCCCGCTAAGTCACGTATTTTCTGGTCTTGGTGGAACCGGATGCCCCTCTGGTCACTATTGTGAAGTTGCACCGAATGATGCATATGCAGTGTGCTGTCCTATAGTCCGTACAGAAATTCAGTGAACAACGTTTTTCTTTTTTAAAATGTCTTTAATGATAAAATTTTGGACTAAAATTTTGCACATACATATACTAAAACACCGCCTAATATACAATTGCATATTTGAATATTTATGATAGAAAAATAAGTCTGGAATCTCTTGTAAAATAAAATAACTTAGTCGTTTTCGATTTAGAAAATTCCTTATTTTCCCTCAATGTATTTCATATGGGTAACACGTGGTTTATACAGTTCAATGAATACCATGTTTGCTTTCGTATATCAGGTTGTATTATATAGAAAATAGTCACCAGCAGGATAACTCTTGGTATGTCTACATACACACTGCGAATGCTTTGAAGAGACTGCGCAAATTACAATTATATCTGAGTTATCATATTTCCCGTGTTTTCTAGGCGTTCATGGATAGCAATTGGACCGCGACTGCAAAAACCTGTCTACGGTAATATGTAACAATAAAGGCGCAGACCAGCCTGCGCATCCGCGCAGTCTCATCAGCAACTTTCTTGTCTGCTTTTTTTAGATGTATCGTATCTACGCTTGCTACGAGAGAAATTTCAATTTCTAGCTAGTCTGTTTAGCCGAAGAGACTGGTTTAAAACTCGCTTTGTTGGAAACCCAGAAGACAGGTTTTCTCGCGTCGTGGCCTGTGTTGCTTGCTCGACAGCTCTAGGAAACATATTACAAGTGCAACAGATAATAATATTAAAAAAATAATGAGGAGGCTGCTCATCAGATATATTAACGGGAGTCACATTATTTGATTGCGCTCTGCATCGTCTAATACACAAGTCATTCGTAACTACGGCCCACAGAGCCAGGGAACGGCGGGGACTTTGATTTCCTGGCTGCGGGTCCCTAGTATGACCCTGTACTAACAGCGCAAATGCCCGGCTGGGGCGTCATTACAAATGGCTGGTGCGCACATTTTTTTCGCCTTTATGCACTAGTCATTTGTGACCACGCTCCATCCCAGAGGAATGTCGAGGACAGTGACTTTGTGTCTGCAGTTCCCCATAGTAACCACCACACTGTGGGGACAGCTAGCTGGCAAAACCATCACAGTTCTCCCCCGCAGTCTGTTGTTATACTGCACTGTCATGTTTGTCTAGGTCTATCAAACCCCTACAATTCCTCTGCATTGTGAAGGCAATGTAAAAGTAAAAATGCAACACATTTACCAGGCCATGGATATCCCCGTCCTTCTCAGGGGCTGGGGGGAAGCAGTGGTTACAAATGACTGGTGCATTATTTATAGCCTATAATGCACTTCGCATGAAAATTTAGTTCTCAGCCACCCCAAAAACTATATTGACCTCAAACACAAAATGAGCCAGTGCATGAGATTTCCAACAATAAGGTATGTGCGACCAGCAAAGCCTCCGATCAGCCTGCGCATACGCGCAGTCTGATCAGAGCCTTTGATAGTCGTTGAGTATTCTATGATTGTTAAGCTACTGACTGAACACCATTTGGAGTTTCTTAGCTCAAAAAGAGGCTGCAGATCCCGAATCGCTTGTTTCTCTTTCCGACCTCAGCATTATTTTTATTGGATGAGTCCTTTTTCACTTGAATCACACCTAACGGGTGAGCCCTGTGATTATTTTCTCTTCTCAATAATAATTGCCCAGAATAACGTTTTTGCATGCACATTTTGCATTGTCTGGTGTCAGCAAATCAGTATTTGGAATAAACAAATAGAAAGTTCAATTTATTCAATAAAACAATTTGGAAAATGTTTAAAATCTGATGATCAGATAAGAAGGGAACACAGAAAGTCAAGATTTTAAATTGAGGAACAGGGGAACACAGAGGTTCATTTTTTAGGAACAAGTGCACGGGTACCCACTAGGATTAAGGCCTCAAAATTTTCTCGTATGCCAAAATTCTTTGAGCCCTAACTATTGTCATAAATCGCATTTGATGCAACTATTTACGTAACTTCGTCTTATAAAACTGTATAATTATTCATCGATTGTAAATTAAAGGCAGTAATCCGTACAAAGGTGCATTTAGGGTAAATTAAAAAATGCAGATGCTCAAATGAGAACAAATTCCATCATATCACAGCCCATTTGACAATACATTTTGTAACGAAAAAAATATCACCAATTAGGCGGTGTATAGATGCATTAAATTTTGATGGTCATTGTGACATCAATCTGCACATAACGAAATAAACGCAAAAAAGCGTTGTTCACTGAATTCCTGTACGCACAGTAGACTAGGTATTGTAGGGTAAAGTCGGGTAAACTCGGACAGTCGGCTAAATACGGACAGCAACCTTATTACTTTCATATTCTAGTAATTGGAATCAAAATCAATTAACCAAGCAAACAGTGAAAATCCTGATTAGACGGCTCATAAGGAGCCGTCTCATCTGGATGTCCACTGTTTGCAAATTTATGTCAGAATTTACCTGATGTCCGAAGTTACCTGACTTTACCCTACCGTAATCATTTTGTTTGTTTCTTTGATTTGATTCTTTACGTCCCAGTCAACTATTTTTCAACCATGCCGGAACAGATCTTCCTGTGTTGAATCAGTACTAAGCAGAGAATAAAGTGTCTTGCTCAAGAACACAAAGCAGTGCCTCCGGTGAGGCTCGAACCCGCAACCCCTCGGGTTCTTTTCATTGGGGTCTATACCGTTTTGTAAAGGTAAAAAAGATCTTCAGACAAAAGAATACAATATGTTTTGAATATTATAACCTGACTCCCCTAGATATGTACAATGGACTATCCCAAGCTTATTATATCAAACCAAAAGCGAGAATGCATTAGTATACAAAGGGTTAGCCTAAAAGTCAATATTGTCTGCAATTTATTTTAAAGTCAATATTTAGATCTCTCATCTGCGAAATCATGGTTAAGACATTGGAGCAGTTCCAGAACAGTTCTAGAACATTTAGAACTGTATTAGAACTATTCCAAATCAGTTACACATATATCTGTTCTTGAATTCTTGTTCTACAACTGTTCTAGAAAAAATCCAACACATTTCCAGATCTTAAATTTTTAAAAATGTTCTTGAAATAGTCTAGAACATTTAAGAAAAAATCAAGAACCAGTAAGTTCTACGAATGTTCTAATATTAATCTAGTACTTTTTTAGAACTTTTCAAGGACAACATAAGTTGAAAGAAATTTTCTAGAAAGTGACTCAAATTAAGTTCTAGAGCATATTTCATACTTTTATAGAAATATAATTATTCTAATAATATTCTAGAGAATTTTCTGTACTTTTGAAGAAGAATTATGAAACAAAAGAAGAAGGCAAAGATCAGGAATAGATACAATCAAGTACTGACCCATGACACCACGTGGGAAAGTGACAGAAACACAAAAAAACATCACATAAAAGTGAGCCATGATGTTAGCCCTTTCCCAGCAGATGACCACAAGGCTGCAATGAACAGACAAGACAGCATGACAGACACGAAACATAAATAACAAAAAATGATCCACAACAGAAGCACCGCCTTGGAACGGTCAGTAAAAAATGTTTGCTGGAGGACTTAAACGAGTTTCATGGTACCAGCCTCACCCTTATTGCTGATTAGGATTAAGATAGATAGATGTTTGGTTGAAAGATCCATAACTTATCGATGTATCATCAACTAGTAAATACATTTCGAGATATAAAAAAGATAAAATACAAAGATAAGGACTCAACAGTATATACAACTGAATGTCAGAGTAATAGAAATCCAACGGTCAAATCCTGGTGGGCCCGACTACAGTCCCAAAGGTCAAGATTGGCCATTGCAGTACTACACACTGTGCAGAAAAATTTCCACGCCGTGGACGTAAACAAATACAGATACATACAGACTCCCATTGGATTATTGATTTTTTGAGGTTATAGGTCATGTTTACACTGTACAGTGTGAGGTACTGATTGAACTTTCACTTGAGGTCACTTATATTGGATTCCCACCAATAAATTAAAACAGATTTTCTCAGAAACCATGTGTCCTTAGGTCTTGGTAATGTATCATTAGGGATATGGTCCATACAATTACGATAATTGAGCCACGGCATGAGACTTCAAACAATGTGGTATGTGCGACTAGCAAAGGCTCAGACCAGCCTGCGCATACGCGCAGTCTGATCAGAGCCTTTGCTTGTCGTTTGAATGTTCTATGACTATTAAGCTACTGAATGAACATCATTTGGATTTTTTAAGCTTAAAAGGAAGCTGCACAGGCTAGTGTGAGTCTACACTTATTAAAATACCACATTGTTGGAAATCACATGTCACGGCCCATATATATTTAAATAATAAGCCTAGGTTAACTTTTTATTAAGTAGATTGTGTGACTCAGTGTCAGGTGAGCGCCTCAGGGCCTTGAGTCTAGAACCTGTCCAGAAATAGATGTGTTCCATATTACCATTAGAACAGCTCTAGAACTGTTCTGAAACCATTCTGAAATGTTCCAACTGGGTGCGATTTCACTGAAATGATTTAGAGTCAGCCAGAGGAGGGATCCCCAGGAAATTTAAATTAGCAAGGACTAGTAATAAAAAAGAACAACATTATTTGCAAAAAATGATACATTGTAATTTTCTTGCAAGTGTTACCTATGTCTTGGTGAATATAAACGGCTCAACATCAATTCATAGTAAACCGTGCTATCTTCTCGTTGTGGTGACATGCTACCCAGTTACACCACCCATTTTAAAACATTTGCTTTAATTTGATTGAGATAAAACGGTAGCTCTTACAACAATTAGCTTTTAAAAACCTTAGAAACTGTGTCTCATGTCTACTCACTGTCTCAGACCATATAATACTATCATGTTTGCCATCTAGAACTTTTCTACACAAATACTTTTTTTTACTAGAGCCTTTAAAATCCCTTCAATTATGTAGCCATGTTTTCCCCATCATTCATCTGGTCATGACATGTTTGTACTTGAAATATTCTAAAAAAAGTTGAATGTTTTTGAACATTTGTAGAACTTGCCGGTTCTATAAAAGTACTAGAACTTAATTTGAATAAATAATGTAAAACTAATTCTTAGTTTTGTTTTTAAGCTTTCAAGTTAGAATTAAAAATAGTCCAGCATGCAGATCGCTATCATGCCCAGATCGAAAAAAAAAATGAATTTTAATTGAGCCAGTGCATGAGATTTCCAACAATGTTGTATGTGCGACCAGCAAAGCCTCATATCAGCCTGCGCATACGCGCAGTCTGATCAGAGTCTATGCTAGTCGCTTGAGTATTCTATGATAGTTTAGCTACTGACTGAACACCATTTGGAGTTTCTAAGCTTAAAAGGAGGTTGCAAAGGCTCGTCCGAGTCTACACATGTCAAAATGCCACATTGTTGTAAATCTCATGCCACGGCTCAATTGATTTTAATCACTTTGCTTACCCAATGCCTTACCGACAGTTGGTACATTGTCCTGCAACACAAATTTTAAATGCCTACCAATGCAAATTAGTTCAACTATATAGAGATCACAAACCAATGATGAATTATATGGGCCTCGTCGCGAGAAAACCTGTCTTCGGGGTTTCCGACAAAGCGAGTTTCAAACCAGTCTCCTCAGCTACAGAGACTAGCTAGAAAATTGAAATTTCACCTGTAGCAAGTAACCATATGCTACTATCCAAAAAGCGAACAACAAAGGCGCTGATCAGACTGCGCGGATGCGCAGGCTGGTCTGCGCCTGTGTTGTTTGCAACCCACCGAAGACAGGTTTTCTCGCGTCGAGGCCCAATTATCATCTTTATTTGTCAACCTCTGTGAGACCACTAGTTAACATGTTATTTGTACTTTTACAGCTAGTACGACCATATGTGGTACGAAACAACCTCTGACAGATTCAAGTGGTGTGAGACATTACTGTGGGCGTGGTGGAAGTGCATGCCCTTCAACCCATCACTGTGTCGTTTCACCAACTGATGCGTACGCTGTTTGTTGTCCGAACTAACCCAGCTTGGTATATACCCCCTTAAACCACTTAAGACATGACTGGACTAAATAAAGGCAATAACATGTCATAACTCTTTGCATGCCGAGAATTCTTTCATGATTTTTGTAGTCCGATGATTTTTGTTTTCACAACATTTTTGTAAACATTCATTCAGGAACACCATCAGCGTTTCAAGAGATTTTGGATCCGGATTCCGCCCACGATTTTGTCAGTTATGATCTGGGTCCAAGCCGTTTGCAAATTTTAGTAGCAGACGACACTGCATCAGACAAAGAGTTAATGGTACTTGTGCCAGAGAAAATAACAAACCCAATGTATGATAGAAAAATATGATTTTGAAAACACCAGCAGACTAAAAAAGCGTGAAACATTACCCTGCATGCAAATAGTTTAAGACAGGCTACACAATAAAATGGCATTTCTCTTTTTCGAATTGATATGTACAATAAAGCTACATTTGTTTTAAACTTGCATTATGTAATTTTATATGGAGACAAATGCACCAGCTCATTTCAAATAAGTTTTTATTACCAAGTTCACCAGAAAGTAAGCGAGTATGACCAGGCAATGCCACAATCACAGACCACAGGCCAACTCGCAGCATCACAAACAGAACACTTACAGCCACACGACAGCATAGACATAGTTGAAGTTAAACAACCAGCTCTCTCTTCCTCGGCGAGATAACTGCACTAAATACTGCATTACAAAACAAGGATCAAACACAAAAATCCCACAGCTAACAGAAGCAGCGTTTAAACAATGAATCAACAATAACAGAACCACTGCCTTTGAACGGATATCAGTCGATTTAGCAACTTGGGGGAGGGAGGGGCTATAATTTATTTTACTGGCAAAACCATCGCCCTTGATTCTGTAGTTGTTAAACACAAACTCAGAACACAGTTAAACGAAGTAGCTAAAAAAATAATGCAAATAAGTAAAGTAACCAACCCACATTGCTATCAAGATGATTGCAATACTATAAATGACACAAAATACTACACTAAGCGACCACTCAAAAAGACAAAATATTGGTTTTCAAAACCGATTATCGCTTAATGCGGGTCAAAAGTAAATTGCAGAATGCTCCAATAGAGCATTCTGCAATACTATTCGACCTGCATTAAGCTACCATCTGTCTTTAAGATCTTTGTTTTGTCTTTTTTTGAGTGGCCGCTTAAGACAGGTTTTATTTTTTACTTTTTTCAATGTTGTCCTGTATCAAAAAAAACAGGAAAACAAATCATAAAGGAACAACAAAAATATCGACGCCTTTGAATGGACAGTAGCCACGGCAAGTGTTGTGTGTGTGTGTGTGTGGGGGGGGGGGGGGGGTAATTGACTTGCCAAATTATTTGCCCTAGATTCTGCTGTTGTTAAAACACAAAAACAATGTTAACCGCTCCTGAATGTTTTCTAACCTCTGCGATGTATCACCATCGGGAAACAATCAAATCCAATTCACATCTAATGTATCACCACCGGGAAACAACAAATCCAATTCAAACCCAATGTATCACCACCGGAAAACGATCAAATCCAATTCAAATCCAATGTATCACCACAGGGAAACAATCAAATCCAATTCAAATCCAATGTATCACCACCGGGAAACAACAAATCCAATTCAAACCCAATGTATCACCACCGGGAAACAATCAAATCCAATTCAAATCCAATGTATCACCACAGGGAAACAATCAAATCCAATTCAAATCCAACGTATCATCACAGGAAAACAATCAAATCCAATTCAAATCCAATTTAACATACATCACAGGGAAACAATCAAATCCAATTAACTTACTGTGGTGAAACAAAGAAAAGAGCCCTGAATAGACAGACAGTCAGAGCTAAAGATCAATTTGAACCACGGAAATCCCAGCTCAAGACAAGCATCAGGCACTGATCCACCGTTTAAAGTTTGAGATCAGTGTCGTCATTCAGTCTGAGGCCTGGTCCACCGTCGTGCAATTAAAGAGGAAACCATAGCTATAAATCGTGATTTGGTTTATAGCCAGGCATGCCGACTGTCGCGTTTTTACCATGCTATATCCCGCTGTCTTGGTGATGTTTTCGAACTTCCCAGGCAAAAGAAAACTTTCAAGCAAATATTTTAATATTAACCCATATAAGTTTTGCGTCCTTTTTGTGGGACATCGGCAAACAGTGCAGACCCTGATCAGATGCCACAGAACGTGGCGTCTGAGCAGGGTCTCCACTGTTTGCTTGTAGAATGTTTTATTAAAATTTGAATAAAAATGAAAAATACCACCAAACAACCCTTAAAACGGAAATGGACTGGTCATATTGTTAGGAATGGGAAAATCCATTCGGCTAAAATAGGTTAACTAAATCGCCATCAAATACTGGATCTGATACACCTTGTTGCAGAAGGGTTTTCAGGCTAACATTGTATTAATTTTTAATGACTAAATGTGAGTGTACGTCTTCGGAAGAATTTAGAAAAATGCTTTACGAAGTTTATGATACCGATAACCTTGTTTTAGTAACTTAGACGTCAAAACAATGTTTCTAAATTGTTCAACCAATACTCTTGCAAAACGAATAATCTATGATGTACACAAAACGCCATAAGAAGGAGACTGAGATACATCTCCATCCAGAAATGGGAAATTAACAATTTCAAAATTAAATTCAACTATTTTATCATAAATTTTAGATAAGCGCATGCCTATTTCTGTTTTGCGTTGATTCACTTCACGGGAAAATGATACACTGCACGGAAAATTGAGGTTTTTGGTAAAGCTCTTGCTCTTTCTTCGGTAAATTAATCCATAAGTCCATTACCACTTTCCATCCAACCTTTCTCCAAATCAAGTGATTCAATATTATTCTATTAGAGATCTCAAATTTCTAGACTAATGTTTGCGATAATCCGCACGGATGTTGATTATACGATATGTGACAGAGTGTGTTCAAACTGTCAATAGTTTTTTGTCAGTATGGTATCATTAGAAAGACCCTGTCACTAAAATACCAGTGAGCTCCACAAAACATGTTTTCATTAAGTTCATAAAAAAATGACACAAATTTTAATAAGAAATGTCGTCAGTGTTTGGTAAGTTTTTATAAAATTATATCACTGGCGTTGATCTATGACAATACAGTATACATTTGTAGCCACCCAATAACCTGTTAACCCTTTGTATTTGGATGAATTTTTCCAAACAGATAAATACAATCAGGACGGAATAGTCCATTATATATTTTAAGGGATTACGAATAGACATTTCCAAATAATTATGTATTTCAGTCCCTAAGATTATATTTAAATTATAGCAAACAGTGCAGGCAATGATGAAATGCCGCATGTATTTTATCTGAGTCTTCTTTTTTTTTACAATAAACATTGTTCAGAATACAAATATTTACATAAGCTCATATACAATATTATGTGAACATATAAATATGGAAATCATTCGAACAACTAGCATTAATTTTAAACTATTAGATAGAAGAGGGGTGGATTAGAGAGAAGCAGGCAGAGAGCCTGTATTTGAAATTAATTAACAGGCAGGATTGTAGAGTACTATAGATCATGCGAGCAATTGGATATATTTTATAGATGTGAACAAAGGTCTAGCTAGAGCCTGAGCTCTAGCAAAGCCTCTATTCTAAAGCAAGTTTGCCGCTCATGATAAATGGCTGGAAGAGTGTAAAAATAGAATAAAGAAACACATACAACAATAACAAAAAGCCAGCATAAAAAGCAACAGGGATAGCGAAAATCTCACTCTTCTGTCACATTTTGGAAGAAATAATTATACACGGGAGACCATTTCTTAAGTAATTTATTGATCTTGCTGTTAAGGAAGGAAATATATTTCTCACTTAACATTTTTTTCTTTAAGAGGCAAATGAAGCCTTGGATATGAATATTTCTGGAAATAAATTTATTTTGGTAAACATGAAGCTTTGCAAGAACATATATGTAATTTACTAATTCATTGTTACCAGTATATGAAAATGGTATTCCCCAGTCATCTAGAGATAATTCAATGTTGACATTGGTGTTGAGCTATGACAAAAACAAATGGTGATTTTTTTCTGGTTGTTCCTTACAGTAAGAACATACTCCACTATCAATTTTATTTTTTAACCAAAAAGGAATTTGTAATCAAAATATTATTATTTATCTTATATTGGAAATCTCGAAGTTTAACTTCATGCCATTTTTTGGTACTAAGAGAGTAAGATTTCCATTCATTTTCACCTATGTCACCTATTTCAGCTTGCCATTTGTTCTGTGGTACATGTATATAATCATTTACATTTACAAAAGTATCATGGAATACTCTACTACCTTTTTGGCCTTCATAAGCTTTTTAACAAAGACATTACATGTCAAATTTATTTTGTTTTCAAAGATAAAAACGAGGTTATCATTTTATTTGGGTTATCCATGACTGGGGTATTTGTTTAGAATATATCGCTTATCTAAAAAGTACCTTTGATATTGTACATTGTTTTTAATTGTTTAACCTTGTAAAGTTTTTATCTGGGTCTTCACCGGATACCAAATTACCCCTTTAGGGGTTTCCATTATACAAAGGGTTAAATAGGTACCTCTGAGTTATCAGTTTTTGAGGTATTGAGTTTCCATTGTATTTGAAAAGATAAAATTAACTTTTATAGGAACAATGCATTTTATTTGTATATTTTTACAGTGTTATTTCGTCGAATTCTTCAAAATCTGTACGTTCGAAATCTGTCATCGGCTCTTTAAACTCCTACAAAAACCGAAATGGTAATAAGACAATGGGGATTCAAAATGTTAAAATCCAGGGTTAAGACTCGGTAATTTATTGTTTGACAAATGGCACACACTAGGTTAATAGCGTTTTTCTCTGTGTCCATCGACCCATAAGCCACTTTCCAGCACATTAAGCTTGTGGCTTGTGATACCATATCCCTATATATACGTTCTCTTAACTCCAGTAATCCTGAATATTTGATGTACTACACTCCTCTCCAATGTTAAAGCTGTTAACCTGCAGTGTCCCCCAGTTTTTAGCATGTATTTTTAAACAGAGTGGATCCTGATCAGATGGCTTAATTCGTCATACAGTAAAACCTGTCTTAAGTGGCCACTTAAAACTAGACAAAATAGAGGACTTAAAGGCAGACGGTAGCTTAATGGAGGTCGAAAAAATTGCAGAATGCTCCCCTTGGAGCATTCTGCAATACTTTTGACCTGCATGAAGTGATAATCGGTATTGAGACCCAATTTTCGGTCTTTTTGAGTGGCCGCTTAAGACATGTTTTACTGTATAGTGTTTTCAAAAAATGATAAATCCGGGTTTAGCAAGACATTGGTTACAAACACTACGTCAAAGAAATATCCAATGTCGAACATCTTGACTAAAATGGCAGACTGGTGGGAGTGGTTGACCTTTGACAGCAATGTAGTATCGGATTAAATTAAAACCTTTCGTTGTCATCAACACAACATAGGGAATTTTTGTGCTAAATGAGAAAACACTCAATCAACACATGTAGGAGGAGTTCCGGTAATGAGACATAAAACCGACTTTAATATATTTGACCTTGACATTTGACCCCAAGGTCATATTAGCAATCTAAAACCTTTGTTGTCATCTACACACCAGAAGCAACCATTGTGCCGTATAACAACAATGAAAGAGGAGTTCCCTTTGCAAGCTATAAGATAGAGTTCAAGGATATTTGACATCGACCTTTGACTGCAAACTCCGAAATTTCCGTTGTCATCTACACACCACAGTCAATCAGTATGCCAACTATGGACACCCCAATCAAAATTGTAAGTTGAGTTTGCATTACAAGCCATATATATTTGACCCTGACGTTTGACTTTAAGGTCAAAATATCCATTCGAAACCTTTGTTGTCATTTACACACCAAGATCGACCATTGTGCCAAATTTATACACCGTCGATCGAATACTGTAACAGTTGTTCTAGATTAAGCACATGTATATCTGACCTTGGCGTTTGACTCCAAGGTCAACTTGGTGATATGAACCCTTTGTTTTAATCTACAAGCAACCGTTTAGCCAAATATGAACTCCCTCCATCAAAGATATATAAGGAGTTCGTGTTACAAGCCACAAAAAGATTTTAAGTATATTTGCAGTTGACTTTTTACTCAAAGGTCATACAGGCGAGATCCAAATCCTTTATTGTCATTTACATTTTATTGGCAATCATCATGTGACAAATATAAATTCCCTTCATTAAAATATTTAAGATGAATTGGTGTTATGACAGATTTATGTTCACTTTGACATATCCACGAATCAAATCCTCCATTGCCATCTACCAAATGTATACGTCGATTTGGTGGTATTTACGCGTATTGCCGGTCCTTCATAGACCGGAAGTGGTAGATATTAGTGTTAAATCATATATAGAAAAACATGCCATATGCCTTAAGGACTATAGAATTAGACCATTTTTAAGTATTAGGCATGCACATGGCGATTTATGTAAGCATTTAGGAATAGATTCGAGAACCGATCTGGATGATCGGTACTCGAATCTATTCCTAAATGCTTACATAAATCGCCATGCACATACTGAATACTTAAAATAATCTAATTCTACAGTTCTTTAGGCATATGGCATGTTTTTCTATATAGTATTAACACCAGCATCTACCACTTCCGGTCTATGAAGTACCGGCAATACGCGTAAATACCAGCATATCGACATATACATTTACCAGTGTGAACCATAGGCAAACATTGTGTTAAATGCATGTTCGAAGACCCTTCATCACAAAAAGTAAGAGGAGGTTGCGATTCAAGCCATTAAACTAAAATAAAGTATTTTTGGGCCTTTCATTGGACTCTAATTGGCGATCTGAAATCTTCGTTGTTTTCTACACACAATAACAATAAGCAATCATTAAGTTAAATATGAACACCTTCTATAACAACAAACGAATATATATAGTTCGTTTTTCTTGAGTCGTAAGACAGATTTTAAGTATGCTTGGCCTTGGGACATAATGGTAACCTGGAACCTTTGTTGTTATATACACATCACATTATAGGCAATCTTTGTGCCATATATTATGATAGTGGAGCGGGAAATGTCTGATTTTTAGATGAGCATGCACTTCCGGATACAAGCATGAGATTTTCAGGTTATGTTCTCCTTTTTCCATGAATCGTGATCTCATTTGATTCGGTTTTTGAGGACACTCAAAATGCATATTCTGTACTGGTGAAGGGCGTGTATTTAAAGTTTTCTGGCCTACCTACCTACCTACCTACACCCTGCACTAGCCTAGCCTAGCCTAGCATAGCATAGCTTTACCCTACCTTACCTACCTACATAGCTGCCTACCTACCTTAGCCTGGGGTTTCAACCTAAGACCTCCAGTTCCGGATGCCCTACAACTTGAGCTATCGTGACAAGTCAACAAGGGACCTTATTATGTGAAGTGCTATTTACAGTAGGGACTCCCGCCATGAAGAATGTTCCATCACCACAAGAGGAGTATGTGAATGTAAAGCCAGAATACTTCAAGCATACTTTTGAAAGAACCCACTGCACTGGTGATCAACCTTTGAAACCTGTCTCTTTCAGAACAAGAAAATTTCAGTACCTTGAATATGTCATTGTAACTTATAATCTCGATCATGTGTTATACATGTAGTAAGGTGGGCTGCGTACCATGCCTAAAAGCATTGAGCACTGCAATTATAGCCTGACACATCTGCTTTGCTGCCTCTAAATTGATCAGACGCAGGTAAAGCACCATCTGAGACTGAAGAGTCATGTGTAATTGTCTCTAGTGACACAAAAACATGGCTTGCACACAAAGTGGCATCAGTCTTTCCTGGTATATTTATCAAACTTTGCAGTGTTCATGTTTGCAATATCAGCGAGATATTACTGTTGACTTAAAAACAGGAAGAGTCCATGCTGGATAAGAGTAGAGTAGCAACTTTGCTTTCCTCTTTAATTGCACGCCGATGCGTCGGACTTCAGACTCTATGACGGTTCCGACTTAAGGATTTATCTATTGATGAGATGGTAGGGGCCTCATGCTTTGGCTGTTTGTCTGGAACACCGGAGTTTACCTGTTGGATTTATTTTACTCCGGTCTTCAGTTATATTTACTGTTGAGTCATTTACTTTGCTTTATCTCCTTTTTATATCTTGATTTATATGTTTTGGGAGATGATGCATTGATAAGTTAGGGGTCTTTCATGCAAACCAAATATCTAAGTGCCTTGATCCGCATCTGAATTAAGGGTTGGGTTGGCGCCGTGAAACCTGTTTAAGCCACCTTGTAAAATATTTTACTGACTGTTTCAAGGCGGTACTTCTTTTGTGGACTTTTTATGTTTTTTCTGTCTTGTGTTTGCTATTCCCTTGTGCGCGTATGTTTATTTGTGCCTTGTGGTCGCCTGCTTGGAAAGGGCTGACCTCTTGGCTCTCTTTTGTGGTGTATAATTTTGAGTTTGCCACTTTTCCTTTTGTATCCTGGGTTAGGTGTGGTACTTGATTGCATCAATCCTGATCTTTGCACCCTTACTTACTTTACGTAGTTGGTCACATTATGGTACTTTATTCACCTCATTGGACAAATATAGGTTTTTTTTCTTTCATGCTTCTAACTGTAAATCTGATTCATCACCCTATTCGTATTGAGCACGGACTATAGTGGACAAGCAAATAAGTAGCAAATCCATCCACAGCGTATGTTTTGGAGTCAAATATTGACTTATGAGTTTCTTATGATTTTGCTTTAACGTTATTTTCTATTCATATAGCAATCATTATAATATTACTTGAATCCTTATTATTATCATTTTTTTAAATTATTTCAATGATAGGCCTAAATGAATACACGTGTGTTTCCTTTTTCATGCCACAAAAATAGGGTAGGTAGATAGGCTCTAACATCAAATTATGACATAACATTAAAACATGATGACGGCCTATATTATTCTACTGGCTATTTAATAGTGCATATAGAGTCTTAGTGAACAAATTTTGATTTTGTATAAAAAAGGCCAAAATGAAGTAACTTCACTATTTTAAGCCAAAACCCTTTATATGTTAGTTAGTTCAGGAAATTATTTTATTGAGTAACGTTTAACACAGAAAACCGCTTCAAAGTTTTCAATATACCCGTTTTAGTTTTTGCCCCAACGGCCATTTTAATGTATATGATATGGTTGGTAGGGGAACAGGAACAACACTACTACACTGAACCGAAGTTCTAAGTAGCCACTTTTCAATTTCTTTTTTTCTGACTAAGCCCAAGTGATATTGAAATGAATTTTTGCCCAAGTATGTGTATTGTTATGAAATAAAGTTAAGCGGTGTTTTGGAAGAGTTTTCTATCACTTCACGATTTTGGGGTTCAAAAATGCAAAAATCAAATTTTGAAGAAAATAAGCGTTTTGAGTGCAGTTTTTATTAAATTCAAGTACAGGTGATTGCAAACCTGCCTAGTCGACTGGAAAAACATCAAACACTTGACCTTTTGCTTATGACAGATTTTTTATGAATTTTTAAAAATTGATAATTTTCCGAATTTTCCGAAATTTTCGGAAATCATCAGCTGCACATACTAAAATCATTGTATGTGTTTTATTTTACGTTAATATGTTTGACAAAACACCATGCAATTTGATGAGCCCATTTTCTAATGATATGTTTTACTAATTGGGTATCCACTTCCGCTTTTAACGTGAAACTTAAAAGGTCATTTGAATGGCATTTGTTAAAGATTTCTTTTAATTTTTAAGCAGAACGGTGACCCCAATTCATAATAAAGAACCCCTGAACATTGCACTACTGTGCCACAGATAATAACGCGTACAGAGCAACGCAAAGTGTGTATGCAAACTGCATGGTTAAGCTAAAGATCCTGGATTACGTTGTTGACCGTGGCTGTCTTCTTGTTACCGTAGAAGAGAAATGGAGTGTTCAATTGTCAAGAAAACCTTTGATTCTTTTCATCTTATATCACAGCTGTTATAAACATCTTCAAACTAATTAAAATATAAATGGATAACCTATCTGATGAATAGTTTTTATCACACTAAAAAGTGTGATTTTTTGAAATGATGGTACCTTTACTCGGACCTCGTCTGTGCAATGTCTACCAGACATTTTGAAATGACATAATTTTCAGAGTCTCAACAAAGCCTTGGACCTTCTTATAGAATTTAAATTTTGTGAGAGCGATTTTTACTTTCTGAACAGGAGCAAAAATTGTATGGTGGCTACTTATAACTTCGGTTCAGTGTATATTCCTTTAAGCCTTATCATTAATACAAAATACATCATACCAAAAAAATGCATTGTCCAGTATTACAACCATGTTTTATTTGGTAGTTCAAAAAGGAGAGAATTTTATTCAATTTATTTGCATTTTACCCAAATGACCCCCATCTGACCATTATCTCTTACCTACAATAATTATAATAGGTAAAACTAATATAATTCATAGTTTATCATAGGAATGTAGCTCAGACAAGCAAATTGACATCCAGTTGCATTTCTACCATTGTTTGATGGCAACACCACATTTTTAGTCAATGCTGCTTAATATTTCCCCATTTTGGCCCCATTAAACGTTATTCTCAAATAATGTTTGCTAATTTCAAGAAAACTTTTACCCTTTTATGACGTATTTCATCCAATAATACCATTTTAGATGTTATTTTATTTCTTTGTATGATGTAAAATCTTCATTTCATGATTTTACGTTTATTGTGGCGGCCATCTTCGATTTTAGCGCCGCCATCTTGAAAATTGACCAATTTGGATTGGCTAACGAGAAAAAATCCAATAACTCATGCTAATGAACATTACTACCAAGTTTCATGCTTGTATCCGGATGTGCATGATTATTGTCTCTTCCCACTCTACTATGAACATTCTCGATTTATGTATGAATAGGGCCATAAGAGATTCAAGAATATTTGACCATGAACTTGGACTCAAATGTCATATTGTTGATCTGAAACATTCGTTGTCATCTGCACACGATACGTTATCAGAGGGTCTGGATGGGGTATAATGATTAGTGAATAATGGTTCTTTTTCTAATGAATAGTGAATAATGAGCCGAAAAAAATAATGAATAATGAATATTAAATGAGGACATAAAAATTAATGAATAATCCTATTTTTTAATGAGCTGAAGAAAAAAATAATGAATAGTGAATAATCCGATTTCTTTGCCACCTTTCTTACTTTTAATGAATGATTGGTCTTATTTTAATGAATAACCCAAAATTTTAATGATATGAATAATGGGCTATATTATTAATGAATAGTGAATACCAGACCCCCCCATCCAGACCCTCTTATCGGTGTGCTAAATATGAACACCATCCATCAATAAATGTGTGTGATCTGTAATCATCAATAAATGGAAGAGGAATTCGTGTCAGGAGCCGTTAGACAGACTTGATTTGCTTTTGATTTGATTTTTACGTCCCATCAACAATCTGTCAGTTATATAGGAACGGTTCTTCCTGGGTCGAACCAGTACTAAGCTAGGATCAATGTGTCTTGCTCAAGGACACAACACAGTGGCGCCGGTGAGGCTCGAACCCGCGCCCCCTCGGTAGACAAACTTGAAGTATATAATCTTGACATTTGACTGAACCGATAAAAGCTACAAAAACTGTATTACGGTAGCACTGAATAATAGATACCTAGAATATGACAGCACACGCTGCGACCATCAGAATAACCAGCGCTACAGAAATGCCATTTTGGACAGCTAGGAGAAACCCCATCTACGTCACAATACCACGTGGCACCGTTCTGAAGCAGTGCTGGTTGCCCCTGGTCAAACATACTGAATGGGCATTTGTAGTAACTGGGCTCTCTGTCGACCTTGACAGGATCGGTGGCTGTTGCTGAAAGAACAAAACGATTGATGCCACACGATAAGCGTCTTTAACCCATATAAGCATAGCGCCTTTTTTGTGGGACATCGGCAAACAGTGCAAAACCAGATCAGACGCCGCAAAACGCGGCGTCTGATCAGGTTCTTTAATGTTTGCTTACAGACTGCTCTATTAAAATCTGGATAAAAATGAAAAGTACCTCCCAACAACCCTTAAAATAGAAATGGACTGGTCCAATTGATAAGAACGCGAAATTCCATTCGACTTAAATGGGTTAAAAGTACTATAGTAGTTAAAATGTATATTTATCATCTGACATAGATAATCGAAATGAGTATTTGATGCGCTTAATATGATGAGTCAGATAATGAGAACAAACGAATGTACACAGTTTGTTCAAAATCTACCCATTAACTGGCGCAAAGTAGGTGGTAAAATCAATTTAGACCAAAATCAACTCCATGAACCAGAAATAGTTAACGCACATACAAAGTCTCCTGAAAATTCACCTATTTAATATAAATAAGTTGTATTTAGGAAGAAGGTCGTAGTTCTATTGAAAGTTTCCAAAAATTAAAACGTAACGGCTGTTACATCTTGTTATAATTCTGTGTTGTAAACGGTCACTTCATGTGACTGTCATATCAAGCATAATATAAATGATATTCTCAATAATCACCGAGTACTTCATGCAAATACAAAGAAGATTCCATATGCATGATAAATGCTGGACAAGAGGTATTCACTCTGTTCAATGCTGTTATCAAACACGCTTTCCATGACAGTTTGGTATCTCCTGTTGTATTACAAATGAATAAAAGCAATGTACAACTAATATACTCAAACGCCATATTCTCAAGGGATCCTTACTCTCACGGTAAACCATTAAGTCACCATGCCATCTATCAGCAGTTTACAAATGCAAATATGTGAACTGGAGGCTACAAACCACTCGCAGGAAACTTCAAAAATATTAAGTTGTGAATGAAAAAAATATTTGTTATCACTTTTTTCAATGCAATTTCGTCTGCCTTCCCAGCCATGTCATATAACTTCATATTTCAATTAATCCCAGCAGCTTTTACAGCTCAAAGCGAGTTACATATTGATATTCATGAATTTGAAGAAAAAAATACATGACCAGGTCAGGAACTTCATGCAAGCCCAAAATAAACTAGTTACAGTGAGAATATGAAAACCCCATTCAATATGGCTGCTCAGTAAAGGTTGTGTTTATATTGAAAGCCAGATAGGAATTCTAGGCGATAACTGTCAATAGATTATATGTATTGAAGGACTAGATAATAAGCTATAAATGTTTATGATTGATTTGATTGCATCTTTAGTAAGCATTTAAATATTGATCAGTGAACTGTTAGAACTGTGCGAATATGGAGGACCAGGTTACAGCGACAGTGCAGTGAGGATCAGATTGGAAGCAAAATAGCTTGCTAGGATCATTTCTGTTTTCAGTAACTGTGGTGATTCTATTATTGATAGTTTATTGCTTGCTGTTGCTCCAACTATTAATGGGAAAATCTGTGTCTAGTCCAGATTTTGGGAAATAGTTTTTTGTGCTGTCATCTCGCTGAGAAAGAAAGAGTTTGTTGCGTTACTTTAACCACATGAGCTTGAAGTTCTGTCTTTATAGCCTCAAAACCAAAATCTCACAATGCCATTACGTACGTAATGACATTATGAGATTTTTGGTTTTAGTGTTTAGAAGTGATATAATATAATGATCAAACTTCAAGCTCCTGTGCTTTAGTTGTATTCTTTTCCTTATATATATATATATGTATATAAGGAAAAGAATACTTGCGAACGAAATAGATGCCATCCATTGCAAAAGGACCAATATACGACGTGTACTGCATCAGCCGTCGTCAATATCAGCGCTTCCTGAACATCCTTTTTTGGGATGTCTCAGTGGCGCAGTTGGTAGCGTGGGCGTCTGGTGTAGTGCTAGGCGGTGTTGCCGAGGTCGTGGGTTCGAATCTCGCTAGAGGCAAAATATTTACAGCATCTATCGGCTCAGTTGATTCACTATATCCATATATATATATATATATATATATATATATATATATACGGAGGGATATAGTACATATATATATATATATATAGGAATATAGTGAATCATATATATACGGAGGGATATAGTATATATACGCCATTATTGCATTATTGCCCTGAAGATAGGAAACCGGTTGGCAATAATAAAAATAGTAAAAAAATCATCCATGTGCTTATGTTGTTTAATTTTTTCTTATATATATATATATATATATATATATATATATATATATATATATATATATATATATATATATATATATATATACGGAGGGATATAGTGAATCAACTGAGCCGATAGATGCTGTAAATATTTTGCCGCTAGCGGAATTCGAACCCACGACCTCGGCAACACCGCCTAGCGAACCCACGACCTCGGCAACACCGCCTAGCACTACACCAGACACCGACGTTACCATCTGCGCCACTGAGACATCCCCAAAAAGGATGTTCAGAAAGCGCTGACATTGACGACGACTGATGCAGTACACGTCGTATATTGGTTCTTTTTCAATGGATGGCATCTATTTCGTTCGCAAGTGAAAGCCTGATGGATCCAAGGATACAAGTGAAATTAGATAAATATCAGAAGTGCGGAAATATAATTTCACAAACATCATTGTTTTCGAGCTACACAGGATCAGAAACTGATGCAGATTCAGACAGTAGATAAATACAAAGGGATAAGTGAATCAACTGAGCCGATAGATGCTGTAAATATCTTGCCTCTACCGCCTAGCACTACACCAGACATATATATATATATGTGTGTGTGTGTGTGTGTCTTTGTCCGTATTCTGATGTGAGTCAGCATGGCAACCATTATCGCCATCTGTATTAGGGTTTAAGAATTTAGGAGTCGCCAAGCTTAGTGAGAAAATGAACATGTACGTTAATATTCCCTTGATTTACCTGGGAATACCAAAGCCCACCAAAGTATGATGGATGGATGGATGGATGGATGGATGGATGGATGGATGGGTGAGCGGGTTGGTGGGTGTGTGAGTGTGTGGGTGGATGGATGGATGGGGGTGAGCGGGTTGGTGGGTGTGTGAGTGTGTGGGTGGATGGATGGATGGATGGATGGATGGATGGATGGATGGATGGCCGGCCGGCCGTATAGATAGATAGATAGATAGATAGATAGATAGATAGATAGATAGATAGATAGATGGATGGATGGGATGGGATGGGATGGGATAGATAGATAGATAGATAGATAGATAGATAGATAGATAGATAGATAGATAGATAGATAGATAGATAGATAGATAGATAGATAGATACCTCACCTAATATTGCAGAAGCAAACAGCGTGCTGAGGAGTAATGCTAGCATCGTTTCTAGTGGGCCTGAAAGGAGGAACTTATAAATACATACAGCGTAAATGTACTTACAGCAAGGAGTATATATCAAAGTGGAGTCAGATGATGGAAATAAACGAAATGATGAGCCCATAATAATATGACATACATCAAAGTGGTTGCTACAACGAGCTGGTTGTGGCTAATTTCCGCACTGGTGCTGGCGTAAAATGGCAGAAAAGGTAATTAAATCTATACCAGTTGACTTTATGATTTATTTATCAGCTTGCATTTATTTTATTTGTGATGACACGGGGCACAGACATTGCAGTTTATGGCTCTGCCAAGCAATTGGTGATTTAATTAATGGTTTGGACTGCAAATCCAACACAGTTCTAGAGTTTTGTTGTGATAGGTGCTTTTTTCTAGTGTAACTGCCTTCATTGAGGGGAATCCACATGTCTAAGCGCAGCTGTTATCATAGTCTCATGAAATAACATCGAAAAAACGATTACCACTTTTTTTCTTGGTAAACTAGCAAATGTTTTATTGAGTAGTTTTATTACAACGCACTAGGAGCGTTCTTGATGCATTAATACAACATACTTCCGGTTGCACAAATGTTTGGTGGTTGCTGGTGCAGATTCACATAAACGGTACACAAATCGCCATTTGAACCAGCACATGGTATTTCGGTACTGTGTCGAAGGCTCAGGAGAGCCTGTGCAATTGTGACTCCACAAAGCCTTCGCTGCCAGCACAATAGATCTTGATACATGTCACATTGTCCAGTGACTATGACTGCGCAAATGTGCAGACTCACCAGCGTATTCGCTGCTGGCGTGAATAAGACGCAAATCGCTATTATTGGCAGCAAATGAGATTTTTGTACATTGACGAAGGCTAAGGTAAGCCTGTACAAATGTGCAGAATCGCCAGAGCCTTCACTGCTCGCACAAAATGGCATTCAATCGCCATTTGAGCCACCAAATGAGATTTTTGGACTGTGTCGAAGGTTCCAACTAGACCAAGTAAATGTGCAGACTCGCCATAGCCTTCCTACTATTCTCACATAAATAGTATAAAAAGGCATTTGAGCCAGCACGTGAGGTTATGGTTCAGTGACTATGGCTCAAGCGAGATTAAAATGTGCAGACTCGCCAGAGCCATCGCTGTTCGCATGAATGACACCCAAAGATAGTAAGTGAGTATGATCAGGAAATATCACAATCATAAACTGCAGACAAACGGAAGATTCACAGAAAAATTATGAGATACCAGGAAGACAAACTAAGCAAAGCAACCAGCTCTCTCTTCCCCATCAAGATGATTGCAAAACTATATAGAATGGACATAGATTAACGCACAACAAAACATAGAGCAATTACAGAATCCCATAATGGGAGTAACAATCAACAACGAATCAACAACAACAGAAACACCCCCTTTGAACGGACAGCAGCCTAAGCCACTGGGGTGCTTAAAGGAAAGCGCAACAAATGAAAAAACGTGAACTGTATTTGTTCAAGATGTGTCACACAACATAAATTTGATGAGAATAGGAAAATGGAGACGATTGAATATGATATCTCGCCGTTTAAATATACCAACACAGCGATTTTTGTTTGCTTGAGAGCGCCGCCATAGTTTTTGGTTTGGTTCCCGTTTTTGTAAGCGCTTTACCTGGAGTGCGGGAGCCAGGATCCCGGACGTGACGTCATTTACGCTCATTCTGTGTGTATTGAGAAAGTGTGAGACGCATTGTTTATGTGAGTCGGATTATATTGGAGTGTACACTTTATTATTATTTTGTGAGTATCATTGGTTTATATATTGAATAAAGAACGACTGGAATGAAAGACCTAAAAACTGGAGCTTAAATTATTAAACTCTGTAATAAAGAAATGAAAAGGTTACCCATCTTGTGTAACTTTTTCATGCGCTTATTCCCCATTTTTTTTTTCTTGTCAAAAATAGATCAGCTGGTGAAATAAGTTGCGGGTCCATTGTGTTAACAAGATTGGACAGATAATGAAATTAATTTCTTATTCTAACGGTTAAACTGGCTTCGTTCAAATCACGTGTAAACACAGGTACTAGATAACACAGGGTCCGTGGCATAGATTGGGTATCATATCTCTACACATTCTCGCAAATTTTGGCCGTTTTGCCAAAATGGTTAGACGAGCTTTCGTCGTACAACTGAAATAAATATCGTTTGCATAAAAAGTGTTAATGTTAAGATGAGTAAATGTATGTTTATCTTGATGGATAAGCATTCGAGAATAGACTGGGACCAGTGCTTATGAGTGCTCTATTAAATATCCAGAGAAAACTTCTCAAAAATGGCCGATCTTTAGACGAGGTACCGTCCGTTTGAACTTAAAAAGTATCCGTTCTCATATATGTTTTTTTTCTCTGTGATTGAGGCCTAGACTATTTGTAAATGCTTTATTGGCTTATTCATTATGAGTTTAATATTTAAAAGGAGTAGATCTACCCTCGCAATGTCAGCAAAAATCATGTTGCAGTGGGGTCGGTTGGCGTGTACTTTTTTTGCAGATGTGTAAGGAAATTATAAAGTAGTCACTGGTTTCGTCTGTGAGGGTTCATAATAATTGTGAATTGCCTGTGGGTATTTACAATATTTGTGAATGCTTGGTTTGGGTAGGACGCAGGTGTTCAGCCAGGTGCGGTGTTGACATCTGTGATTGACATGTTTATGTTTTTATAGGGAATTCTGACACCAGTTTGTTATTGTTTTTCAAATGTCATATTTATTAGCCTGTCAATTTTGATGGGATGTTTTAACACTTTCAAAAGGTCATGATGACAGATGTTACTTAGTTTAGTAAAATTACATAAGCCCAATAAATAGATTGTGTCAATTCTGACATTGATTGGCAGGATTGCGCAATACATTTAATCATATGACCTTTGGGGAATTGTGCAACTGGTTTGACTATGAGTCACTTTTGTATCTTCTGATTGGTTGATATAAATGGAAGCTTACCTATGTAGAGGGCGCTATATAGTAAACTTGAAATATGATTGGTTAGTGATGATGTCATTAGGTGGCGCTGTGGTCAGCTTCTATCATGTGACTTCATGGTATATAAGATGAAACCCAGTGGCAGAGCTTCAGATTTCGGAACTTTGGGTTATAGATAGTTTCTTGAAGTATTTAGTTGGACTAAAGAAGATTTAATAAAATTATAAAATTGTGAAAGTTGTTACTGGAATTTTACAAGACTTAGAAATTCTAAAGAGACTTTTAAAACACAACGCGAACTTGAAGATTAGAATCAACTACTACCTTACAAAATGCGTTTATATTTCTTACAGTTCTGACTTTGTTTTTTAACAAACAATTGAATAGGAAGCGTGAATGCGTTAAATATTTCGATATAAAAGGCATTAATAAAAACCTCGAGTAAAAACGAAGCAAATCTGATGAAGGGATGTGGATTTAAAAGTGATTGATTTAACATTTTAACACTGTGATAGATAGATAAAAGGCCGTTAGACTGATATCGTAACTTTTACTTTGAATTCCAGTTCATCCAATTAGCTTCTCAAAATTATATCCAATTAGTCGATAACTATTTGACTACACATTATCACATGCTTGAGCTGTTTTTCTCGCTAATTAAATCAAAGTTTCCATACAAATGGACAGCTAATTTTGTTAAGACACAAGCGCTCCTTGCGCATGGTAAACCGACCAGAAAATCGATGTGAGTAAGTGACGTCACTGGTGTAAAAACATGGCGGCTACCTCAGGCGGATTCCAACGCGAATTTCGTAAATTTGAAATAGCGATAGTTGATTGAATATATACTTTTTAAGCAATTTCTTTGCTTACAAATTCTTTCCAAGATATAGTCCTTTAAATTATATCAGCGGTTACGGTGTATTGCGCTTTCCTTTAAATGCATTTTACTGTCACCAACTCTGCTGTTGTTGAAGCTAAAAAATGTTGAGCTCACATGGAGGCTTCTTAACTATTGCAATGTATCATCATGGAGAAACAATCTAATCAAAATAAAAGTTTTGGGGCCAATCTGAAAAATAGGCAGAAACAATATCAAAGTGTCAGAGGTCCTTGGATGTCCTTGGGTGTCATACAAACAGGGCTAGGTCTGGCGAGTCTCGCTTGAGCCTTCATCAGTGTACAAAAACCACAGAATCTATACCTATTGACTATATGATTTCTTTATAAGCTTGCATTTATTTATTTTTGATGACACTGGGTGCACAAACTGTCGGTAACATTGCAGTTTATGGTTCTGCCAAGCAATTGGTGATTTAATTCATTGTTTGACCGATGACACAGTTGTGGAGTTTGACAGTGACAGGTGCCTTTTCTATTGTGACTGCCTAACTTGAGGAAAGTCTGCATGTCTATGCACAGCTGAAGCTATGTTATCATATTCCCATGTAATTACATTCAAAAACGATTACTACTTTGTATTTTTCTGGCAGAGAAGGCTTTGGCGAATCTGTACAGTTGCACAGGCTGGCAAGAGTCTCCGTAACAGTACGGAAAGCTCAAATGGCGATTTGTGTGCCAATTATGTGAACAGCGAATGCTGTGATAAGTCTGCACCATCAACCATGACACATCTGTGCAACAAGCAGTGCGTTGTAACGTTCGCGGCCCTAAAGTCGTCACCTTGACGCATTTAAGCGAATGTCCCGGATAAGAGATACTCACTGACTAAGAATAGACTTGAGCAGATGGTAGTCGAACCATCCAGCTAGTAGATAAACTAAAGAAATTGGCTTGAAACAACCCGAAAATAACATTAAAAGACCGATTTTGTCAAGAGGGGTCTGCCTGACAACTTTAGGACCACCAAGACCTAAAGTCGTCAGTAACTAGGCCCTAAGGTCGTCGACGATGGTGGTGCTTTTGTGACCCTATTAGCGCAGTATAGGACTGAGTGGTGGCACTTATTTATTGAAATAGGTGTGTTTTTGACCCCAGATACGTCCTGGCTGTCTGAGCACCGATGATGGTGGTCCTATGGGCGTTCTAGGCATAAGTGGCAGTGTTGGTAGTCGTAGGCGTGTACTATATGTCTAAGTGGTGGTGTAGGTAATCTAAGGGACGCACTGGTGGTCTGAGAGTCCGTGTTGATGGTCCCAGGAACATACTGGAGGTCTCGTTGGTGGAGTTGGTGGTCATATTGACGTACTGAAGGTATGAGTGGACTGGCAATGTTCGCATTCCTAGACGTGTTGTTTAATTTAGTGACATTGTAGGTGACTGAAGGGGCGTATTGGAGGTCTAAGTACCTTATTGGTGGTCAAAGAAACGTATTGAATGTACGAATGGTGGTATTGGTGAGCTTACAGACGTATTAAAAAGCTGTGTGGCGATGCTACTAGTCGTTAGGGTATTTTGTTGCCCTGAGTAGCAAAGTTGGTTGTCCTCGATGTGTGTTTAAGCTTTAAATGGCGGTGGTGGTGGTATAGATGTATACTAGGTGACCATGATCCTATGAGCACACATGAGCGGTCGGCGTATGCTTAAACAGAATACCTGGGAGACAGTGTTGGTCGTCTTCATATATAAAATTGAATGTCTTTATTCAGGTATTTAAAATAGTCATGTAGGCGTTCTGAATGTGGTTGGCATACAAGAGCCACTTCATGAGTAACCATGGCTTTGTGATTTGCAACCTATACTGATTTAAACTGGCACGCTCAGATACTCAGACTTGAAATTTAGAAATTGGCAATTATGAGAATTTAATATACTATCTTCACAACGAAAACAAGAACTTACCAGACTGTGTGCAGGCTATTATAGTGGAAAATGAACCCCGGCACATCTACAGCAATGCCAGGACTCATCCAAGGTTAACCTCCGGCGCTTAAGCCCCGCTATGTCCCCGGTATGCATGGCCCCCTAAGAACGGGATACACGAAAGACTGGTGCATAAAACAAGTTAAAGTCGTTGTTTTAACACAGACGAAGTGAGTAAACAGGGAGAAAAATAACCCATTTTTATGAAGCCCAAAAGTCGGCAGGTCGGACATAAAGTCGTCATTTCACTTTTCAACCTATTATTTTTGTTAGAGGCTGTCTTATCGGTCAAAGGAATGTAATTTTTGCTAATTCGATATCTTCTGTACATGTAAAAATGCAAGTGTTTATGTAGAACAGATGTACAGCATAGCTATTTCGTTTCGCCGGATGGATATCAATATCACCTTTATCTCTCGACAGACTCCAAATTTTGCATGCAATTGGGTACCCCCATTTCAATGCCTACCACCCGGACACCTTTTATTCGGCGGCTGTACTTTATTTATCAATCCACAGGGCAGATAATTTCCTTTCAAATGATGCCCCCTCTAATAAGTTTCGATGATGTAGGCGAAAGAAAGCGATGCCAAAAGATAACTGACGACCTTAGGGCTATGACGACTTTAGGGCCGCGTACGTTATCAATGCGACGGTCACAAAATTTCTCCCAGTGCGTTGTAACAAAATTCCTTAATAAAACATTTGCTAGTTTATACAATGTGGTAATCGTTTTTTCGATGGTATTTCATGGGAATAAGATAACAGCTGCGCTTAGACATGCAGATTTCCCTCAATTCAGCCAGTTAAACTAGAAAAAAGCACCTGTCACGGCAAAACTCCAGAACTGTGTTGGATTTGCTGTCCAAACCATGAATTACATCACCAATTGCTTGGCAGAGCCATATACTGCAATGTTACCGATGATCTGTGCGCCCGGTGTTATCACAAATAAAATAAATGCAAAATTATAAATAAATCATAAAATCAACAGGTATAATTTTTACCGAGTCCGCCATTTTCCGCCAGCACCAGTGTGGAAATTAGCCACCACCAGTTCATTGTATAGCATCTACCGGTGTTTTAACATTGACCTATGGTGGCTTGTTTGTGCCATTTCGTTATTTCGTTCTTTCGTCTTTTCGCCTGGCGTTATGGCGCGGCGCCAAGACGAAATAACGCCAAGCGAAAAGACGAAATAACGAAAAAACGCCAAGCGAAATAACGAAAAGACGAAATAACGCCAGGCGAAAAGACGAAAAAACGAAATGCGCCACGCGAAATGACGAAAAATGAGCGCGAAAAGACGAAAAAACGCCATGCGAAATAACGCCATTTTAAACTCTTATTTTTCGTCTTTTCGCATGGCGTCTTTTCGTTATTTCGTCTTTTCGCCTGGCGTTATTTCGTCTTTTCGTTATTTCGCGTGGCGTTTTTTCGTTATTTCGTCTTTTCGCCTGGCGTTATTTCGTCTTTTCGCCCCGCCAGAACGCCAAGCGAAAAGACGAAAAAACGCCACGCGAAAAGACGAAATAACGAAAAGACGCCACGCGAAAAGACGAAATAACGAAAAAACGCCAAGCGAAAAGACGCCAGGCGAAAAGACGAAATAACGAAAAGACGCCAGGCGAAAAGACGAAATAACGAAAAGACGCCAGGCGAAAAGACGAAATAACGAAAAGACGCCAGGCGAAAAGACGAAACTTAGAGGGCAAAACACGATACCATCCCATTGTTGGTGCTGAACTGATTGGACGCCATAATATCTATGCAAATTATGAGGTTCATTCTAAATGCAAATTCATGTGCAGAATATGATACCAAGTCATTATTCCGAAAAGACGGGAACATGAAAATGATTACATGATAGTTTTATGAATATCGCAAAGTCAATCCGAGCAATCAGATGATCGTTTTATAAATAACAAGAAGGCATAGACAGATCTACGTGTACGCACAGCTCTCTCAGAGGCATATCTTCTCACAAACATAAAGTATGGAAGAAGATGAAAGGACCAAAGCTGTATAACTGGCTACATTTGACAGCTGGACATGCTATGAGTTTTGCTAACATTAGTTGGGCCTCGACGCGACAAAACCTGTCTTCAGAGTTTCCGACAAAGCGAGACTCAAACCCGAGTCTCCTCATCTACAAAGACTGCCTAGAAGATCAAAATTAAGCGTAGCAAGTTTAGAGAACGCGAATGAAAAAGGTGCTGATCAGTCTGCGCGGAGCACGCGCATGCTGGTATGCGCCTTTGTTGTTCGCAAACCACCGAAGGCAGGTTTTCTCGCGTCAAGGCCCAGTTGACTTACGTAAGTACATGTATTTGGACAAACAGTGTGGACCAAAACCATAATGCTCCTACATTGTAAATTAACAGTCTGATCTGGGTCCACTCCAAAAGCTACTGTTTATTTAAGCAAACAAAGACAAATCTATATTGAGGAGCATGGCTCAGTGGAGAGTGCGTAACTCGGGATCGTTTGCATGTACTCACACGACGAATTGTTTGTGAATATGTTTATCTCCCTGTCGATTTAGATGTGTGATTATGTGTGTGCGTGCGTGCCTGTCTGTCAGCAGTTCGAGGGGGAAAATGAAGAATGTCCAAATCACATGCAAATCAGCTCATGCACGAAACATATGCAAAGTTTTTTTTAAAAAAAAGGAATAAACTGTAAGAGGAGTTGAGCTCACAAAGCACACACTGGTGGACGTTCTGATAGACAGACATTCCGACACACGGGCAGTAAACTCCATTTTAATGCACCAGTCATTTGTATGTCACGCATCCTTGGGGCCGGGGATACCGGGTACATAGCGAGGCTTAAGTACCGGGATTTGACCTACGATATGTCCCCGCAGTACCGTGGATGTGCCGTGGTTTTAATATCCCGCTTAAATACATGTAGGCCACTACTGAAAGAACCTTTTAACAGCGCACCTAAACATCTATATGCCAATATAAACCGAAAGGGGTGCAACTTGGTGGGCTTTGAAAATTGAAAAGCTAAAGGTCCCGATATTCCCAGGCCCCGAGTGGGGATACAAATGACTGGTGCATAATAGTCTCATTTGACTAAAATGTCGGGAGCACCCCGGTTAGTCTAAGTAGTATTGTAGGAAGCTCCACGAGTTGCCGTCTTTTACAAACAATCAAGACCCAGATGAAATAGACTTCGAGCTAAAAAAAGGTCCTGCTCCCCCCCCTAGGGAATTTTGCAGACATATCCTATCTTGAAGACAATTTCAAGCCGCATCTTTTAAGAGATGTTTGCACTCTGTGCTCCGGGTCGTTAGTCTCTGACAGCCTGTTACATATGTTACTGTAACAAACTAAGGAAAAAATCAAAATGAAAGTTTGAGCTACAGAAAGAAGACATTTAACAATCAAATTATTCAAATTTCTTATGTAGTTTGCAAGCTGGATGCCTAAGCTACATAAAAGCAGCATTTTTAACAAAATTACAGCCTTCAATGGTGTTATATGCGTTACATAGATTAAATTTCCCTTTGAAAGTTGAAATTGTGACTAACATCATTCATTTTACAGACGATTTGTGCATTTTTACAAGTGTTTTAAATCTTAGTTTACTAAAATACTTATTTGACTAATAGAAAAAACAAAGTTTGCTTTTCTATCTCAAATACATTGTTTTATATGAGCTATTAAACAACCCTACCCCCAATTTTAAGTATCCAATTTTGGTATCTATTATTGAAGAAAAATATAGGAAAATATTTGACGCTCGTGGATATCTTACATTTTTGGCACTGTCTTGTTAATGCAATAAAGAATCATACATTTGCAAGTTTGACATCAGGATCAGAGCACTTATTAAAGTATGTAACGTATGTTACATGGCATAATGAATGAGCTAGGAAATTTTCTTGGAAGTAAGAGATGATATTTCAGAAAAATACCGTTTTTCACATGTTTTCCTATTAATCTCTAACCTTAGTCTTAGTAATTACAGTCATTGCTGATAACAAGCCCTTGGAATTGTGTTACCTATGTTATATATAACCTTTTTAATCACATATTTCCTAATGCCTATAATGTTAAAATATATAGACCTATAGATAGAAAATAAAAGTTCTCATTTAAATGGCACAATTTAATAAATATTCCTATTAAATAAAATTATTCAAAAACAATCTTTATTCAAGTCACCCTCACAATTTCTATCATTGTGTCTGCTTCTATTGCAAAATAATCACCCATTTCATCACAACCAGTAGAATCATGGCATTGTATTAAGACTGCAAACTGAGTACAACCCTGTTCCTCTCCACCCCTTTGGGAATTGTGCAGACATATCCTACCTTAAAGAACAATTCAAGCTGCATCAAATAAGAGATGTTTGCACTCTATTAACTAGGGGGTTAGCCTGTAATGGTATGATACGTATGTTACCATATCAATTTAAGAATAAATGAATTGACAGTCTGAGAAACAGAAAGAAGACATAAAACTATCTATTTATTTGAATTATTCATGTAGATTGCATGCTGAATACCTTTGAAACATAAGAAAAGATTTTTTTAACAAATATACAGCTTCCTATGGTGTTATATGTGTTACATTAATTAAGATTACTTTTTAAAATTGGTAATTGTGACAAACATCACTTATAAGCATTTCGTGTGACCCTCCTCTTTAGCCATCAAAAGACTTAATTTTCTTTGTTTGTGTGGCCAGTGCCAGCGTCAAACAAATTGGCTCAGCTATAATCCTTAGCATTCTTCAAAAGCAGAAACAGCATGTCAGTGTCATGGGATCAAACACCTGATTAAATATGGGTTTAATGCCATTTCACATATATGCATACAATGGAGTATGACTCTGGTATATATCTCTTCCTGTGAAGTGGCAAGCGCAATCTAACTGCAGCTGCCTCTGCATCCGTGCTAGTCAAATGATAACTTTGCTCTGATTTTGCGTAATCTATGTCACTACCGTGTACCTCTAAGAACACTTTAACATTTCTGACATTGGTCAAACAGAAATTTGATAGGCTGCTTTTTTGCATCATTTGCCATGGAACCTATTTAGTCTTTTGGTGCTTAAGTCCTCAGGTCTTAGATCAATAGTATTTTGCTGCGCCCAAAGAACTTTATAAGTTTTCTTTAGTTACAATGTTGTCTCTTGATGGTTTTGGCAGACCGTCTGAAACAATTTCTGTTACACCTTGAAAGTTATCTGGTATAAGAGAAAGAATATGAAGTTGGACATTGCCATCAATTATGTTTGAAGTTGGTTGTTTTTTGATGTCAGTACATTGAAGCATGTCTTAAAATAATGTAAAACCTATGATTTCTCAGTTTTTGCAGCCATATCATTAGCTGTTGCATTCAAAAGAAGGAAAGTGGACTATAGGTAGAATGGGATAACCAGATGTTCTATATTATGCTCTATGGAAGATTTATACAGAGTAAACAAGTTGATAAGGTGCCTCATTTCATGATCCATTGAAAACACTGAAATTGAAAACACTTGCCTCTGAATGTGTAATCAAAAGGGATGTCACGACAATGCCCTTGCTCATTTATTATGATGAGTTATATATGTTACATCCTTTAATAAGCGCTCTTATCTTAGAAACTTAGTGAATCATTGAATTGAAAGGGTCTAATTTGCGCTCTGTTCATCCTGCATTTCATGGCTTCACCTTCTGTGATACATCTAGTTCGTTTATCTGAAGGGAAAGAGATACCTCGGTTTCAGCACTTCAGAAGTACTAAGACTTCAAATAAGTTTTTGAATGCTTGGAGAAAGATGATAAGTGCAGAGACATTATTAGATGAAAATATGTGGGTTGCATGTATGGAAAGGCTACATTTATAAAAGTTAAACAGCTAAGATATGATTCTTTATCACAGAAATATCAAGGTACATCAGTCCAGGTACTCATTGCTCTTAATGGCATAGTTTTCCTCCTTGTAAATCTTATGTCTTTCTCCTACTTGCAGAGTATCACTTGAAACACATACTCAAAGAGCCAACTATTAGGAATTCATATCAGTTTCCGAATGTTCCAAGCCATAAATGGCAAAATTGGAAAGTTGATAATGGCTCATCAATTTTGAGTGGACTGGTGGTAATATTGAATAACAGTAAATGATTGAAATATTGTGTGATGATTCTACTAGTTGCAAAGAGGCGTGTGATAATATTGATTACCACAGAAGCAGACAACGACAAACGTTTAACATGAGTGTTAAATCGATGAGAAATACTTTGGACCATTTCATTTATTGTATTTTCTTGTAAAAATGTAAAACTATCTTTTCTATTTGTGGCTCTATATTTAGCATTATATGCACAGTATTAGGAAATGTGTCAAAAAGGTCAGTGATAACATCTGTAACAACAGTCCATGGGCTTGATGATCAGAAATGAATATAATTTCTAGTGTTTTGGCACCAAAGACTTATAAGTACACATTAAGTGTCCTGATCTTTAACTTAATGACATCTTGTAGATATATGAGCAAGACAAAGATAATGAAAAATATCCACACGCTGTAATCGCTTTCATGTGTTTTACTTAAACGGTAATAACAAAATTCGCTTCTCTGTAAAACTGGCAGTAGGGCTGTGTATTAGTTCCTATAAGACAATATATTTAAGATAGAAAAGCAAACTTGGTATTTCCTATTCATCAATTGAGTATATGTTTGTAAAATCTAATAGAACAGTTTGAAACCAAGTCATAGTAGTTGTTTAACTACATGACGATAGCCACGATTATAGCTTTTAAATTATAATTAAGTTCATGTAACGCACATAACACCACAGTTAGCCGTATTTATGTTTAACAGCTTCCATATGTAGTAAAGACATCCAGTATAAAGACTTTAAGAATGTCAATTTATTAGATAATTTTAATGTCTTCTTTTGGTAGCTCAAACATTCAAATTTCTTATTCTCAAATTGATATAGTAACATATGTAACAAGCTGTTACAGGCTAACGCCCCGACTTACAGAGTGCAAACATTTCTTATTAAATGCACCTTGAATGGTTACATAAGATGTAATTTGTCTGCAGAATTCCAAAGGGGATTAGGATGGAGCAGGCCCTTACTCAGCTTGATGTCAAAATACTGTTTGATGATTTTACTTGTCACGCTAACATATATAACGCTCTCTGATCTTTAGAACTTGATGACAACTAGCAGATCTATAAGTCTTTATCATAGGAGCCAGTTTAAAATCCCTAAACAATGTAAGATATCCAACAGCTGCGAGTTTTTTCATAATTTTAGCTCAAACTTTCAAACTACATTCCTTTATTTGATATAGTAACGCATGTAACACGCTGTTTCAGACTAACGCCCCAACATAGAGAGTGCAAACATCCCTTATTCGATGCAGCTTGAGTTGTACTATAAGAATGAATATGTCTGCAAAATTCCCTCGAGGAGATTAAAACATTTTTAGGCATATCTTACGTAAAGCCAATGAGCTTGCCTATTTATTACATCAGGTAACATATGTTACAGCCTCTGATATTAAAAATTTTGCAACAAACTTGCAGATTTATGAGTCTTTTCATATAAGCAAATAAATCCCAAACAATGAAACACATTCATCAACTGCAAATATTTTTTAACTATTTTTACTTTAGTTTTAATACCAAACATTTCACCTTAAAACTGGGTAGGGGTAGGGTTGTTTAATTGCTTATTTCAGAAAAAATATTTAAGCTAGGGAAACAAACTTTAATTTTTCTGTTAGCCAATTGCATAAGCTAGTCAGACATGGTTAAAAATACTTTGCAAAACACACAGAGAGATTGTAAATGTAAATGATGTTAGCCACACTTGCAAATTTTAATGGGTTATCTGATTTATGTAACGCATATGACACCTTAGGAAGCCGCAATTTTGTTCAAATGGCTGTCATACGTAGTTAAGATATTCAGTATGCAGGCTATATGAATGGTTTTTTAAAATAAATATTTTAATGTCTTTAATTTGTAGCCCAAACTTTCAATTTACTTTTTCTCAGTTTGATTAAGTAACGTATGTTACAGGCTCTTACAGACTAACGCCCCGGAGCACAGAGTGCAAACATCTCTTAAAAGACTCGGCTTTCAATTCTCTACAAGATAGGATATGTCTGCAAAATTCCCTAGGGGGGGAGCAAACCCATTCTCAGCCATCCGTCTAAAATGCCGCATCATTCGGCATTTCACTAGAGTCTCCATTGCTTGTAAAGAACGCCCTTCACAGTAGAAGTATGGATATAAACACATAAATTAACTCTTTGCCTGCTAGCGGTAAATTTTGTCATCAACTGACGATCTTTGCAAACTGTACGGACCCAAGCTGTTTGACACTCTGGCACTATCCCCCCCCCCAGAAAAAATCGATAAAAAGTAATGCTTGCAAATGGGGGGATCCAGAGGGGGGACAGGGGGTCCGGACCCCACCCCCTGAAACATTGCAAAAATATAGAATTTCCTAGCAATATTGATCTGGATCCCCTAAAATCACTAAGCTACCAAGCCAACATTCAATGGTGGGCCAATATCGGCACGCCAGCGAACCGCCATTTCAATGGCGTTTCGCTGGTGGGCCGATGATGGCCCACTAATAGTGACATTTTGATCCTCTCTCCATCCCATTAACTAAAAAAAAGGAAAAAGAGAAGAAGAAAAAACGTTGTCAGTGTTGGACCCCTTCTGAAAAAACTTTCTGGATCCGCGCATGTTGAAAATAATTTTCAAATGTCAAACACGCAAAGGGTTTTTAATAATCCTTTAATTGCCTCCTGTCAATAAGATAGAGACTAATAGTTTCTTCTCATCTTTAAAGCGCCAATCACAACAGATGTCGCCTGTTTGTCCTCTACTGAAATGTTAGATACCTCTTGGTTCAGTTGTGTATAGAAACAGATCAGACTTCTCTCGTAGCCCAGACTGCCCATACGAAAGCAGCCCGATCTAGGTCCACACATTTTACCTTTACATTTACATTACCAATAATGCAGCAAACGAGAAACCAACGATGCATTTTTGGCAATCGCGTAAAGGGTTAAATTTCGTTTTGGCGTCTTTTCGCCTGGCGTCTTTTCGTTATTTCGCATGGCGTTATTTCGTTATTTCGCATGGCGTTATTTCGTCTTTTCGCATGGCGTTTTTTCGTTATTTCGTCTTTTCGCATGGCGTTTTTTCGTCTTTTCGTCTTTTCGCTTGGCGTTCTGGCGGGGCGAAAAGACGAAATAACGCCAGGCGAAAAGACGAAATAACGAAAAAACGCCACGCGAAATAACGAAAAGACGAAATAACGCCAGGCGAAAAGACGAAATAACGAAAAGACGCCATGCGAAAAGACGAAAAATAAGAGTTTAAAATGGCGTTATTTCGCATGGACGTCGCGTCAGATGTTGGTGTTAATTTGTGTAACGTCAAAAGTTGTTTAACACGTCAAACAATGAGATTTTCACAGATAAGAGAGGCGATCTTCCTTGCGTTATATTTCTAAGCACACATGCCCAGTTGTAAAATGATCAGATGAAAAGTTTGTGTTGGTTTATATACTGAGCGAAACTTCCAAACCGCCACTCGACATTTTCTCATATATCTTAACATATATGATACAGACATGGCTAAAAATTACACTCAATATGGAAAAATCAATTAAACTGATTCTGTCAAAATTTCATTTTCATAAATTGAAAATAACATGCTCAATTGATAGACTGTATAAAGGCACCATCGTATTTCATTTTCACACAAACGCTAGAATTTGAACTCCTCGCTTAAAACCGAATATTCAAGGGACCTAAAGTGAAAAACACCATTTTTTTGGTGTTATCAATGGACATTATTGAACATTTTTGGGTTTCGCTTTTATTAAGAAGCAATTTTCAGGTAATCCACAATGTTCCTATTGAAGCCCATATGGCATAAAAACACAAGAATGCTTTATGGAGATGACATGTTTTTGTCCACATTATTACTGAAGCTTTCTGGTGCTGTAAATGGACATTATTGAACACTATCGTTTTTAGTTTGTAATAAAGTAGCAATTTTCATGCAATTCAGTGCTCCTATGGAGGCCCATATGGCCTAAAAGAACACAGAAATGTGTTAATGGTGATGAAATGTTTTTGTCTTCAAAATTATTGAAACATTCGTCACCCATTAACCGTTTACTGCACATCAATCTCGACACTTCCGACATTCCAATGCAGTATTTGTGCATCACCGCACCAAAGTATGGGGGACTATACAGGACATCTTATGACATACGTAAAACTCAGTTTTTGTCGATTTTTCTCGTCATACGAGTGCAAAAATGAAAAATGGCCGACATGTTGTGGTGTAAACGTTCGGCTCTATCAAAACATGTCAAACTTTATGATAAATTATAAATCAGTCTCAGCGAGGCCCAATTTTCGATTGAACCCACAGCCCGACCCCTCTAGTTTATACTCATACAACCCAAATGTTGACATTTTTGTGATAAAATAAAGTTGTCCAATAGTTGTCGATGAAAATACGAGTATACACATGGCGAAAACCATTTAGCATTTGTGTGCCACGTGCAAAACAGGTATAAGTACTCTATCGTTACGCATAAATAAACATCCTTATTGACTCAAACTGTGTTATGTTCAATCGACGCATACATGTGTCCAAATAAACTTTGGCAAATATCATTTCAAACAATTTAATAACAAATGAGTTATATTGAAAAAAATAGTTTTGTTAACTGGCGGTTTAGAAGTTTCGTTCAGTATATATATTTAAGTTTTTAAAGGTTTTATTAATACATGTTCCCGAGTAGAATTACGATAAGTAGGGTATACCCAGGTAAGCAAAATTATTTTCAGTAGTAAATGCGATTGGTCGGTCGGTGCTTATTAACTACATAAATCTATTCTCGTTGCAGTAGACTTCAATGGACAGACGGACGGACAGACAGGGTGATTATAGGTCTTAAGGATATCTTCGATGCACACACCTTTGCATGTTTTATATTAAAATTAGCCAATACGTAAGCGTTTGGTACTTATCGCCTTGTCCGGCAACTAGGACTTGCGACTCGGGAATGTCTATGTAATGGTACAGGCTCGTCAGAGTAAAGTATGAATGTAGATGATAAATAGCTGTAGAATTGAGACCTCTATCACCGCTTGATACATGTATGTCAGCATCCGCATTTTCACGAGGCTTTTGCGTATATGCGATAATGACCAAAATATCGCCAAGAGTTAGTGTTGGCCCAAACAAACATGTAGACACAAATGAATGAAAACAACAAAGAAATTAATTTATTTGAGATTCGGGCACGTCACGTTTGAGTTTCAGACACCCCCTTTTCATCGTATGGCTTCCAATGAGTTGACTATTACTAATACCTAGCAATATGATGTACAGTCACGGGACATGGAGTTGAAGAAGAAGAATAAGAAGAAGAAGTTGTTTGCCACTTTGCGACGTCGCCGCTTGAAACAAGACCTTTCTAGAATTTTGTAAAAATACCATGACAAACTTAATGGGTTAAATTTAATAAAATTTACATGGATGAAGAGCAAAAAGAGAGCAGCAATATACAATAAATGATTAAAATAATTACACTTTTGGTTCTCAGTAGAACGCATTTTAAAGTGAATGTAAATTTTAAAACATCACTATTCCCGTAGACGCTAACGTTAACGTCACCGAAAACTTTTTAATTTGTGTTTGCTTTTAAATTACAACCATACGAAAACAACAGAAACCGAGAAGCTACAATAAAAATGTTTATTGCGTAAATCAATTTGCTTTCATTTGGTACTTTTTTCAAAATTGTAGCTTCTATAGTATAGTTTTTGGACAATAATTTTTTGCAAAACATCTGGAAAAACATCGATTTAAGCGGCAACGTCACTAAGTGGAAAGTGGGTATGTCCTGTGGCTGTATATATACACAGGAGCTTGAAGTTTGGTCCTTACATTACATGTATATGCCTCATGACCAAAAGCTTAAATGTCATCATTACGTAATGACATTATGAGCTTTAGGTTTAGGGGCTGTAGGAGTGAATAAGGATCGAATTTCAAGCTCCTGTGATATATTTCCTGAATCTTCCTGAAAACAGGGGTACAGGTCACTGAATATACAGATTTCTCGAATTAATTCTGGCCAGTGACCTATTTTATATTACTTTATATAAGACAGTGTCCTACAAGACTATGCTAATGCATCAAAATATAAGTTTTAAGAAAATGCGCGATTAAGTTTTTGGCATTTACGCATATTATAACGCTAAAATGTTAACGTTTTTACGACGCGAATAGCAAAGTAAAAAAAAACGGCGTCTGTGACATTTTTGCTAGACAAAGCATTTTAGCGATATTTTATTCAATTTCTAACAATTTCTCTTGATTTAAAAACAGCATAAAATATATGAAAAACGCATTTACATATCTTATTTAGAGAGAAGTACCTTTGAAGAAACATCTTTTCATTTAGTATTGAATTAATGTCTCATATGTCTGAAGACGCCATTTGCGTGAGTGTGACATTTTTGCTAGACATAGCAAAATAACAAATTTTTGCTCTAAATATGGAAAAAATCAAGAATAAATCCAAATTTTAATTCTATTTTGAAAACGCATTTTTGTGATATACTTCAAATTTCAAAAACACGAGGCACTAAAAAGTAATACATCAACATAAATACACAGAACCCATGTTTTCAACGTTTTCTTTAAATCTCTACACGTTCCGTGTCTTTGCTTGGTTGGCTATTTCTGGTTAGTTTGCCGATTAACGCCGATTTCGCGCATGTCGTCGTGAGGATAAGCACAAAAAGTAGCTATTCGGGGAAAATTACAAGATTTCATGCATTATTAGTTAAAACTTTTGGATATAGAAACACTCCGCCAAAGGATTTCTGTTACATCTCTACATGCAAAAAATAGGCAATTTATACGGAACATGTTAGCGATAACTTTTTCTTTGTATCTTAATTTGTCTTTCGTTTTTCATCAATGTAAAATTTCGCATGGCGTTTTTTCGTCTTTTCGCGCTCGTTTTTCGTTATTTCGCGTGGCGCATTTCGTTTTTTCGTCTTTTCGCCTGGCGTTATTTCGTTTTTTCGTTATTTCGCTTGGCGTTCTTTCGTTATTTCGTCTTTTCGCTTGGCGTTATTTCGTCTTGGCGCCGCGCCATAACGCCAGGCGAAAAGACGAAAGAACGAAATAACGAAATGGCACAAACAAGCCACCATATTGACCAGTGTGGCTATGATCTTGATCTATGAGTGCCACATCTGCATGCCGTCATATCGAGGTTGGAATGTGTGTGAAATATTTATAGAATCATGAGTTGGGGAGAAGACATAGTAAATTATTGCCATCAGTACCAAATGAATGGTCCTTGCAGTGGTTCCCCCGCAAAGGGAAAATGCCAATGCTGTTCCAAATGACTCTTTTCGGTGGGTACTACCGGTATATCAACCAGATTGAGGACAATCATCACACAAAATGAGGTCGCAAATATTGAAGTGACTTTTACTGAACACATTGAAGTGATACCACCAAACATAATATTCCTCTCAAACATACATGTCTAGATAAACAATATTTTGAGCGTAAAAAATAGATATTTTCTTACCCATCAGTTTTAACATATGTTTTTGGTGCTCAAAAGAACCGTCTCAATGACTGTGTGTGTGTGTGTGTGTGTGTGTGTGTGTGTGTGTGTGTGTGTGTGTGTGTGTATGTGCGTGCGTGTGCGTGTGTGTGTGTGTGTGTGACCACACCACTTTACAGGGATTTGACGCATACGTACTTTTATACCTTTGAAAGAAGAAAATCTTACCTGATCTAAAGGTTCTTCAAGATTTACAACCTAACTACAATGATAAGATAGGGCATATGATAAGAGACGTGACCTTCATTGTTGGCGGTTTCGACCTTGTAGCTCTTTAAAAATGAATTTCATTTTTGGACATTCATCAGGTGCGGCTCCAGGATTTCTGAAAGGGGGCGGGGTCATTTGTATAAAGGTACGGGGAGGGGGGTCGCTTTGCTGATTTTATCTAATTTTTCTTAAATATCCCGTGAAAATGGAATAATTTGGTCTCATAGGATATTTAATAAAACGGGGGCGGGAAGGGGGGTCGAGCGAACCCCCTGAACACCCTCTGGATCCGCCACTGTTCGTGAAAGGGGATAAATGCGACGGGTTCAGTTCAAAGTGAGAGGCGTTAACCTTGAACTGAAGCCATGGCATTCATATTTTCATGAACCTCCGAAAAACGGAATTCACCTCTTATAATTACAATTTTATAATAAATATAGAATTTGAATATACCTAAGGATATATTAAAAATGATAGTTATTTTAATCGTTTTACATGTATATACGGTTTTGGTGGATTGTAAAACGGAGTAGAGGAAAGGCCAACTGATGCGATTCGCCGTCAATCACAATTACATTGCTTCTTCTGGCGAATTAATTCGCTGTTTGAAGCGTATTTCACTGCAAATTTGCTAAGAAGGGAAATCCCAATAGTTGACATTTGCCTTCGACCTCGACATTCCACCTAAACTGTTGAAATATTTATCCTACTTAATTTAAGTAGGAAAAATGTTTCCAACGTCCCTGGCGCAATCACCTGCAGGTTTAAACGTAGCTGGTTCTACTGTAACATTTTATGGAAGTCAATTCTATCAGTACTAGACTTGAAACTTGATTCATTAGTATCGACTTGTGAATCAATTGTTTTAAGATTTAAAGTACTTTAAATGCTGTGATAAAGTAAGTAAAATGTGCTATTTTAAACATGTTCCTATCTTAACTTAGTATATGTGTTATGCTTGCATGTATGTATACTTGTCTTAATTTGTAAGTCGGCGGGTAAATAGCTATTCATAGCTAATGTTATACTGTTTGTATTTCCGACTATATAAATAGATTTTGTATTGTATTGTATTATATTTATGATATCCATAAATATATTATGAATATCCATATATAAGGAATAAATACTAAAACGGTCCCCATAGTCGCACTCCGTGGCATCTTTCTTTTCTTTTCTTTTCGTCGATAGATTCCTCCTCTGTTAGGAGAACCGCCTCTCAGCGTTGTTTACTGGTGAATATGTATATGCCCTCTCCCCACTGTTAAAAGCTAATCTAACGACTGTTAAAAATAACTGGATCATGCATGTGCGCTGGGAACCATCACCATAGATTTATACAGTTTAAAATCACACGTAGAAATGTACAGGTTAAAAACACACCATCTTCTCCTTACATGGAAAGTTTATTCATGAATATGCTTAAGCTATTCAAGCAGGTTTAAAGAAAACCAGTCCATAAGATATATCAGCATAACTGTCAATCAGATAAAATGTTACTGCGGTCACAGTATATATAAGTATAACTATATGTGGCTATACATTAGCAAGCAAGGTATTTCTCTGCACATGCAAAGCATAACATAGTCCTCGTGCAAGCGAAAATATTTGCGTCTCCCCGCTGTCACTGTTTTCTTCTGACGTACAGGCCGTTGATGGATCCAGAATCAGTCCCAGCAGTTCCTCGTTGTCCTCACATACGACAAGATCACACAGCGCGCTGATAAACGACGCTCTGGTTGACTCCAATTCACTGCAGTGTAATATGAAGTGCTGCATGGTTTCATCTTCTTCCCTACACAGTGGCGGATCCAGGACCACTTATGCTGGGGGTGCTTGATAGATGGACACCGACAGTCAATATATTACTGACACTAATAGCGCAAATCAGTTTCCATATAGAACTGTGTCCCATAGAAGCAAGACTATATCAGCCTATATACCACTCCCCTGAGCATTTGGCTTTCAGAGATTTGTTTTCAATTTATTTTGTTTAAAAAAGCATATGTCCCCAGCGTGTGATCAATTTGAACCCCAGGTGCGTGGTTGGGTAAACATATAGAAAACACTTAACACTAAACTTTGCTTCATATTAAAAGAATAAGCTGTGGACAGAAGATTCTTAAAATAGTTTTTCTCCACATTGATTATGGACTGACGATCATTAGGTTTTAATAGCGTCCATAATCATAGTGGAGAAAAACTATTTTAAGAATCTTCTGTCCACAGATTATACTTTTAATATGAAGCAAAGATGCATGGTTGGCAGAATCTATGGGACTACAAGCTGTGGGTCTCATTGTTTAGGAGAAGATCTATTTAGCTAATGACTCTAAGGCTAGTATAGACAACAGGAGCATGGATGGCAGGATTTATGTAGGTGACCATAAGACATACATCTATAAGCTGTGGGTCTCGCCGTTTCAGAGAAAAAGATTTTTAAGTTTTTCCCAATATGCCAGTCAGCCCAAAAACCACATGCAACCTTTCCCCTTCCATACCAGAGGCGAGTTCAATAATGCGAGTGCTCGCCGAGCGCTCGTTGATTGGTACCTATCTTTATTCATTATGTGTAAAGCCGGACATCAGTACAACGAGCGCCCGAGAGCACTCGCATTATTGAACTTGCCTCTGATGATGCTTTATATGTAATTTGACTAAAATTAGTCCGCTGATATATTTCTTTGAAAACGTGAACGGAAGATGCCGTGACGAACGTTGGACCATTGGTACACTAAAACCTCACGTGAGTTTTCGTGGTCATGTGAGCTAACAATATTGTTACTCACTGGGTCCGCATTTGGATTATTTCCCAGTTGATTGGAGGGGAAGGTAGTGAAATAACTCCTAACTGCTCCCATCTAATAGATACAAAAGGGCCTGGAGTGGGGTTTTGCCAGTAACTAACAGCTGTCCTTCTTTCAATAAGAAGGAATGGGAATGACTGTAGAAAATAGTTCACAATAGAATGGTGCTTGACGGGAAGAGCGAACTCGTGACAGCCTGATCGCTAGTCAGACCCAGAGTTGACACACACACGCACGCACGCACGATATGGAAGACTGGCATCGCTGATACGATAGTGTCAAAATCTTGTGTGCTAGTTCATTTTTTAAAGCGACTTATCGCACGCAATGTTGCCCAGAGATTCTGAAACTTTGATGACCCGAATCAGAGTGCGCATCCATATTTGTCAGCAAAAAAAATAAGACTCCAGCAAGACTGCGAACAGGTCCTGGAAAGAGCACCACGGCAAATGTGTGCGGCGATTTTTAAAAAGAAAAATGTTGTTGGAGAAAACGCATCACTAATTTAAAACTATATCCTTTGAAAATTTCACTTTATGGGAGATTGTGGCAAGGAAACCTGATTCTGCTGCAGTGTCACGCACGCACGATATGCACAGACTTGCATTGCTGATACGATAAGTATCAAACTCTCGTGTGCTAGGTCATTTTTTTTTTTTTTTTAAAAAAACAACGTCTTATCCAATGCAATGTTGCCCAGCGAAGGCTCTCGCTTGGATGACCCAAATCAGAACACGCATCCGCGTATGTCAGCGCACCATGAAGACACCAGCAAGACTGCTAACAGGTCTTGGAAAGAGCTGTAAGGCAAATTTGTGCGGCATTTTTTAAAAAGAAAAATGCGGTTAGGGAAAAACGCTATTTCTACCGTCCGATTTTAAAACTAAATCCTTTGAAAATTTCATATAATGGGAGATAGCTGCGAGAAAACTTGATTTTGCTGCTTGCGAACAACAAAGGCACAGATCAGACTGCGATGATGGCAAAACCAGCGTATTTGTCTGTTGAAACTGTAACAGATAACCCTACCTCAGGCAAAACATCTATAACACAGCTAGTCTATGTAGCTGAGCAAACTGGATTGTCAAATACCTGGTCGCAACCCCCAGTATACATGTCAACATGCTTGTGTATCAACTCTGCATGCTAACTGATGTTACATGTCACAGTATCTGCAGACTTTTATATTAAATTCTTTAAAAATATCTATCATGTCTCGGACCGGGTCCGAGTTCATGTATACGTCATAATTTCAAGCAGTTTGAAACCTTATCAAAATTTCGGGCCTGATCTGAGTCCAGACAGTTTTGCTTATGTTTCCAGTGGTGGTTCATGATCAAAGAGATCGACAATTTCAAAGCAGATCTCGGGTATTTTAGCAAGTCACGCGCGTCGTGTCAGTGGCCATGACGCGTGAAAAAATACATTACATATGAAAAATTGTCAAACTCCAAATACATAACCGCCCTTGTGGCGGTTTGCAGGAATATCATTTTCAATAATGAACGCATAATTTGAGGAAAGCATTTCGCCAGTTATCAAGACTTGTTTTCAAATTTATACAAAATGTATCAGCTGTTTAGAATAGGTCACTGTTTAGAAATTCTCTTGATGACACTGACTTGAAGATAAGGCTATCCAAATTTAGAGGTAACTCACGGTTGCCTAGTTACGCAGTCGGTCAGCTGATTTGCTCTCCACTGATTGTATGATTAGGTGTGACAATTAACAGCAATTTAAATCTCTAGGGTGCTGACTTTAAAACCGGGCTTACAGAACACGCAAAAGGGTACCTACCGTACATTGAGAAGTAAAAAGATAGGTTAAGATATTTTTACCATGGACTCAGCTGGGGGTGCTGAAGCACCCAAAGCACCCCCCTAAATCCGCCACTGCTACATAATGGGCACAACTTGGAGACTTGAAATTGGTTAGTACAGTCAGCAGTTGTAAAAGCTCTTACTTGTTACACAAGTCTTGATTAGCTCCCCTGACCGGAAGTACTAATTTGCCTCACAACAGTGTCAACAAAAACCTAAGGATGAGATTTTTGCTGACCTTTTGTCAGTTTTAGGTTAACCAAGACTCCTGAGAACATCTTTATAACATGGCATCGAAAGATAACTACAAGGTGAAGTATACACTCAAAGAAAAAAAGACTGGTCTTCGCTGATACACGTTGTGATAACAGGTGCTCCAAACACAGTTGGGAAGCTTGTGGAGGGGTACCTTTAAATTTGATCTCTAAAGAGTCCACATACTGTCCCAGCCCCTCTCTTACAATTACACAGCTAATCAAGCCAATACCAATTGAAGAAGAACAGATAAACACTGAAAATTGAGGTGAGACACCTCAAAGTGTCAAGTGGTACATTTCTTTCTGAAGTAATTCCAAAGGGAAAATATTTAGGGTCCACCAGGATTCAAACCCAGAACTCCTGCGTGAGAGTTGACCACTCCAACCATGTCGCTTAAGAGTAACAACAAGGCTGTTAGGAATGGCACTGTCACTACACTCTTCCCCCTTTTATTTCCTGAGAGCCGGGCATCAACCACAACTGTGTATAGCCCGCTACCGCTCTCAGAGGCCGACTCAGGCGCTACTGAATTACTGCTGCCACCAGTGTAGTAATTCCAAAGGGAATTGATTTAGGGTCCGCCAGGATTTGAACCCAGAACTCCTGCGTGACAGTCGACCACTCCAACCATGTCGCTAAAGAGTTAACCCAACAGCGAGGCCGTTAGGAATGGCACTGTCACTACATTTCTTTCTCATGATACTGGTTCGATCAAATTTTGATCATTACACCAGGGACATGTGACAGGCTCCAAGAAGACAGTTAAGACTGACCACGTAGGCCTATTACTTGGACAGGTTTTGCAGTCTGTTCCATGTGCCAGGTATCTCAGGGTTGATATCTCCAGTGGTCTCACCTGCAATAACCATATTGACCGCGTAACTGCTAACGCAAATCGGACTCTTGGGTTAATCTGATGTAATATAAAAAACTAAGATGCCTAAGGTCCATGAAACGGCTTATGATTCCCTTGTAAGACCCCAGTTAGAATATGCTTCGGCTGTCTGGGATCAGCACACGAAGGTGCGAATATCCCAAATCAAACAAGTCCAGGGAAGAGCTGCGATCTTTGGAGCAAAGAAGGGCTGACGCCCGTTTTTGCTTGTTTTACAAGGTAATTCATGGCTTGGTTGCTGTAACCCTCCCCTACTTCATACATTATTCTAATAGAATATCTAGGTACTGCCACTCCATGACCTTCAGGCAGGTCTCAACTTCAACAGATTACTATAAGTTCTCATTCTTTCCTTTAGCAATTGTTCAATGGAATTCCCTTCCTGAGTCTGTTGCATGCTTGCAAAGCCTTGATGCTTTCAAGGCCCCTGTCTGCAAGCTGCAGCACGCACACCCATAGATCCTCAAAATGCTTGTTTTTAACTGATTTTAGCTGACTCTTGTCTATCATTACCTATCATCTGTTTTTATCCTTCACTTTTATGCTACTTAATCTCTGTACTATAATTCTTCCTTCTATACCCTCTTGTACTAACAGACGCTTGCCAACCTGCCTAGAATGTCCACGAGGGCGTATGGCAGTATAAAGAGAAAGAAAATAAAGACAGCAGGTTAAAATAGAAAAGTATGTGGGATTTGATAGGGTTAAAAGCAAAAACAATTGACCTGTCTTTAGACATCGATGCGTTGTACCATCACAACTGACTTTGATAATCTGGTGTTTATATAGTGTCCGATCATTATCAGAAATGAGTGTAAATTTAGAATTAAAAAAACAACCTTAAATCTGGCAGAGTCATTTAAAGTAGTGTCACAAACTCCTATGTGGTCTCTGCTGTGGGAGAGAGACTTTTCCAATGGGGAATAATCAATATACCCGAAATAGTCCTGTGGAAAAAAAAAACACTTCAGGGCATCACCTGCAATGATATTGGGAGCGGTGAGTTTTGATAGCCTTTGAAAAGTAGCTAGGGTTTATCATGACATTTGAAGGGATGACATAATTGCCCATCTTACCATCAATATATTTATTAAAATAAATGAACACTGTTTTTCTGGTATTATTTCTTGTTTAAATGCTAAGGCAAGCCTGAGCCTTCATCACTTGACAATAAATGTGATAGGTACCAAAATCTCATGTGCTGGCTCACATGTACGTTTACCATAGATGTTCTAAAATTTTGAACGCTACCTGCCAAAAAGACCTTAAGAACAATGCAGACCCAGATCAGATTGCTTCTGAATGTTCTAAAATTTTGAACGCTAGTTACCAAATAAAAAGACCTTAAAACAGTGCAGACCCAGATCAGACTGCTTCTGAAGAAGCAGTCTGATCAGGGTCTTCTCTGTTTGCTAATCTGACATTCTGACAAGCATTTTGTGAATTCCAACCCTGATGACCAACATGGGATTTCCAACAATGTGGTATGTGGCACCAGCAAAGCCTCAGCTCAGCCTGTGCATACGCACAGTCTGATCAGAGCCTTTGCTAGTTGCTTGAATATTCTTTGAGTGTTATGCTATTGACCCAACAGCATTTCGAGTTTCTAAGCTTAAAAGGAGGCTGCACAGACTCGTCTGAGTCTACACTTGTCAAAATGCCACATTGTTGGAAATCATGTGTCGTGGCTCATTTCTTTTGAGAACAGAAAGAGAAAAGTGTTTTGAAATTTTAGAACATTTACGGTATCCCTGTACAGTTGTGAATTTAGCGTTTATTTATTTTTCAGAAGCTGCATGAAGTACTTGCAGAGTTTGACGAAAAGAACAAAAATGTTCAAGAAAGTCTCCATAAACTGGAGGGAACAAAAAAGGAGAAAGATACTAGGACTGCATTAGAGTCACTTGATGTCCAGCTAAAAGGAGCACTAGAAAATGTAAAAGAGGTCAGTTTTCTAAGCTTTTAGTTAACCCTTTTCAGAGTCCAATGGAATTTTCCATTAAAATACATTTAATAAAGTCAGGATGATCCATTGTATATATTGAGGGGTTACAGGTTATAATTTCCAAAAAAATATTGTTTTTCTTCCTTTGAAGATCAAATTTGTCTTAAACAAATAGTGTAGACCCTGATGAAATGTTGCATTTATAATGCAGCATTTCATCTTGGTTTTCACTATTAGCCACTAAGTAACTTTGAAGGGGTTTCTAAAGGGTTTACACATTGATTGGGGTGATTTTCATTTTTCAGTATCGTACAGATCATTTCAGAGTAAATTCAAGAAAATTATCAGCATGGTACATGCTCAAAAGTTTTCAATACTACTCTCCCATTAAATGTTGGATATAAGGGCCCGAATTCACAAAATGCTTGTTAGAATTGCAAACAGGGAAGACCCTGATTAGACTGCTTCTTCAGAAGCATTCTAATCTGGGACTAAATTGTTTGTCTTGGCCTTTTCGGCACTAAATACAAGTAACTATTGTTCAAAATTTTAGATCATCTACCATACCTTAATACCGAAATTATTCAAGGCACATGCTCATAAGCAGACACTAAATTCTTTGATTGTGAATGTTATATGAATTTCTGGTTTTCAAATAAGTCCAATAGCGTTTTTTTTCATTGTCAATATGGATTCCTGATGCCTTTGGAAAACAGTGTGTATCTTGATCAGCTGGATTCATCAGAAGCCAGCTGATCTGGGTCAACACAGTTTTGAAAGAGGTAATAGGATTTTGAAATAAGTTGTGGACATAGCATTAGTGTGCTTATTGGGTCTTATAAGGTACTTTACATGTATTTTCAAGAATGCAGGTCAGTATTTGAAAGGATCCAAGCACAGCTGGTTAGTGTTAAATACATGTATTTGGACAATTAGCTCTATAGATCAGCCCTCAGAATATATAATTCTCATAGTCAATTTTACTATCAAAAACAATATGCTTGATCTAAATTCTATGTTGTTGCTATGAATACTTTCTCATTGACAAGTTAACAATCTGTCATTTAAGTCCAGAGCAGTGTGGCTATGCATTGAAAGGCCCTGGGTGGATCTTGTACTTTATAACACTATGTTTGGGGTCCCTTACGGAAAAGCTGTCTTTTTGCGAATATCTGGTGAATATGCTGTAAATATTCTGTGAACTGCACTGTTCACAGTAATTGTTCGCAATAGTATTCACTTCTTGTCGCGAATACCCAGCGTACAAAGTTAGTCTGACAAAAAAGTGATCGCTGAATGTATGCAGCTTGTTATATAATCGCTGCATATTTTCAGCGAAAACTTAAACTATTCCAAATACAAGGTATTATTCGCCCGCTATTGGCTATAAGAACTTATATTATTCTGGATACTGTTTGCTGTATATTTGTTACAGTGACTTTTACTTTTTATGTTTTTGTGGAGTATTCATCAAAAGAACTTCAACTAAAATATTCTCTCAGTCTGTACTCTAAAAGATCTAATTTTTTTACTTTGCAGTTGGAGAAGGAACTGCGAGAGGCTCAAGATGGCATCTATCTTAAACTTGGACGAACCTCAGACAAGAAAGATGAGGATAAAAAGTATGTATAGAAAGTGTGATTTAGAACCCAAAATTGGTTTGCCACTTAAATTCCTCTGATCCACTAATTAACTTTTTACCCTGCAAATCAAATATAGCCCCAAACTTTGAAAAAAAATTAGGGGGCATCCATCCATCATCCATCCTCCTGCACATACCTGCATAGATTTATATAAACAAAAGTTTTTGAGGCGTAAAATTGTAAATATTTTCTCACCTATCAGTTTTAGCATATGTTTTGGGTGCTCAAAAGAACCGTCCCATTGAGGAAATGTTCTTGAATTTTTTCAATCTTGTCTAAAAATAGAAAATGATGTCATGATCTAAAAATAGCCTATGGAGTAAAGGGTTCAAACAATCCATGAAGTATGTACTCTGTATGCACTAATAAGAAGACATGTGCTTGTAAGATTTTAAATTTAACAGGGGACAAAAATATTTCAATATTGTACTTGTCCTGCAGGACGAGTGACTTAAAATTTTCACTCATCCTGCAAACACAATGTCATGCACTTGTCCTTTAAAAGCATATGCAATAAAGAACATAAGGGAGTAATATGTAATACGACTTTGTCGAGTTATTCTTCCAAAAGCACTCGTCCATAAGTACGAGTGCTTTTGGAAGGATTACTCGTCCTTTCTACATTTCACTCGTAATTACCAGCCGACGAGTGGAATTTTTGTCCCCTGTTAATACTTTTTCCACAAATATAAATGTTCCTTTCTCCAGGAAACAACTGGAACCAGAAGAACAGGAGATAAAATATGAGTTAAAATCTCAGCTCTTGAAGAATGTCGAGATGCAGAATCAAAAACTCAAGACAGAATTCACGCTTCATGAGAAGATGACAGAGTCAAGATTGCTGAGTCAGCAGAATAGAAGATTACATGAAGATATTACAATGTCCAGAGCAAACTCACTAAAGCTGATCCGGCTGTTTGAACGCAAAGCTAAAGAAGGTTTGTTTGTCAGATGACTCTTAACCCTTAATGCATCTGCTTAAAAAAAAGGCAAATGCTGTCTGCTGTAAATTTTTGCTAACAATATTTGACTAATGAAAAGTGTGGATGCAGATCAGACTGCTCATATAGGAGCAGTCTGATCTGGGTCTACACCGTTTGTCGAAAAAGTATCTTAAACATTTCAGCAGATGACAAAAGCAGACAACTTTTGTTGTGATTAGCGCTTTAGATGTTAACACCCAAAATTGAAAACCAGGATGTGGCAGGTTTGATTTTCTTGTCTGGCAATTCTTTCGTAGACATTATCTCTATATACTCTGCCAGTATATTAAGTTTGGCATTTGTCAGTTACTGGCATTAGGATGTGCACTGAATTTACTGATTGACTTCACTGGTTTAAGCCTGCCCAGGTTAATGTGGTTCTCAATGTGGTTAGTTTAACTTGGTGTCCCTACATGACCATAGCTGTTGCATGGGCCCTCAATCAACAAAGCAAGCTGTCGTGAGATGCTATGCATTTGTTTCTACATTAAGCATCTCCTCCAAAAAGTAACTAACCATGTGAAATTAAAATTAAACATGTTCATAATCTGTTGCTAAGAGATGAAAACTTTCATTCAGTTTAGGTCTTGGTGCTCATATTGATATTTGAAAGGAAAACAGGTTACAATTTTCAAATTCAAATGTATTATATAGAAAAAAATTAGTGAGTATCAGGGTTTCAGCTCGACTGAAATTGACTTAGGACATTTTGTCCAAGCAGCCCCAATATTGTTCGGACATTTGGAAATTTTTTAGGACATTTTTTCAGACACTCATTTTACCACAATAAACGGAACTTGCCATCTGCCCTTCTCATATTGAAACCAGGGGTAGTTTTGATACCATTTCGGATGGTAGGTGCGGCCTGATTGATTGGCTGGCTTTTTATTTAATGAGGAGACTGGAGCTTGTTTATCGGTGGAAGTGGGTGGGGTACTGTTTTTTTGCTGCTATTTTCGGTAGCTGCACGACTCGTTAGTCACGGAAAGTGGCTGTTCAGGTAATGATGGAGCGAGCAAAGTGTTTGGGCATAAAAAAAATTGAGTTCCTGTTGGTTCTTGGTGGCAATTAAGTTTTTTAGTCATTTTATCGGCGAATGCCAATTCAAATATGCTGTCCGCTACAAGATGAAATCAAGGGAAGAAGTTTACAGGATGCAATAGACCAATCAGGTGTCGTGTAACAAAACACTATGACTGGTTTGCTTTAGTGAATAAGTTTTTAAGGGGAAAAAATAATGTGAACCAGTCTGCCGCTTACTGAAATTTGGCCAATCAGCGATCGTTTTATAAAACAAAAATATTATTGCTTCACTGTGCATTACCGTACAGTGTGCGCTTCCGATAATCGTCTCGGACAAACTGTCCAAACTGGACAGCAAACTCTCGGACATCTGGAACTATTTTCGGACCATGTCCGGTGGCAGACCCAAACTGAATCCCAGAGTATGATCAGGAAATGCCAAAGTCGCACACTGTAGACCAACCCATCGCACCATAAAGACTGTTTTGATTGTTGCAAACATTGCAAGCCTGATTAGATGCCAGATTCCTTTGGGCATTAAATGGATTGAAAACTGATTAATCTTAATAGTGTTCATTTTCTAATTTATGATTTTATTTAAGATTTCCGACGTTTGTTTGACAATTTGTGTCAAAGGAACAACCAGTCAGTTGGGACTGCCATAGTGGCTTTATTTACCCTTTTTGATTCTTTCATTTTGTTTGATATTATAAACGTTGGATGGTCCATTATACATATATTGAGGGGTCACAAGTTTTACCATAATTTCCCAATAATTTTTTCATATTAATTTTCTTTCTCTGAAGATTGTTTTTGTATTAGGAAACGGTGCAGATGCTGATGAAATACAGCGTTTAGCTGCATTTCATCTAGGCCTTCACTATTTTGTCAAAGTACTCATTTACTGGTATCTAGAAGGGGCTTAAGATAAGTAGTGCATTGTACATCTATAACTAGTGCCAGTTTGTTTACACAAGGTTGTGGAAACAGCAAAAGTTGTTACTTGCCCAGGGACAAGTAAATTGGCATAAAATACTTGTTCAAAGAAAGGTTTACTAGTCCCCAAGAACAGACCTTAACTTAGCACTTTTAAAATATGCTTAAACAATGAACATGTATAAACTCTGTTAAAACAGTATGAAATCAGATATTAACTCAACTGAAAACAGTGTAGATCCAGTTCAGATGGCTTCTGAAGAAGCCATCTGATCTAGATCCACACTGTATTCCACACAACATCTGAGTTCATCATAATTATCTCATATGAAATACCGGCGTCACTGTGTTGTGTCCCTGAGCAAGAACATTTATCCTAGCTTAGTACGGGTTCAACCCAGGAAGACCCGTCCCTTTAAAACTGAAAGATTGTTGATGGGACATAAAGAATCAAATTAAACAAATAAAACTAATATGAAATACATAATTTAATTACTATTTTTCTTTAAACTTGTCCCAGGACAAGTAAATAGAAACTTGTTTTAAACGCGTCCTTAAAGAAATGGGACCAGGTGGGACAAGTTGGGCATGGTATTTCCACAGTCCTGATCCCGAGGTTATAAAACTTTTTCCATGCTCAACTCAGCTTAGCACAAAATTTATCCTGCTCATAAATGTTCAAATGCCTACAATTGTTGGCATTTTAACATTTAATAGCATGATAAATACAACATCTGAGTGACTGAAAGCAAGAAACTTCTTCATTTGTCGGTATTTTAGTTTTTATGAGCAGTTGAAATTTCATGCTCAGTTGAGTTGAGCACGAAAAAAGTTTTATAACTTCAGGGCCTGGTTTATGTTTACTCTCTTTCCAACAGCTGATGCAAAGCTGAAAGAAATGAAACAAGAATTAGATAGATCACAAGATTTAGCTGATAAATACCGCAACTTGTATGAACTGGAAAGAAGGAAAAATCTCAAAGAAGGCGAGACTTTACCACCAATGCCGGATGAGGCACTTGATAATAAACACCCAACATCATACACCTTCCTTGGGCAGGGAGTGAGAGTCAATGATGTCATCAGGAAAAATGAGGTACTCGGTCATTCAGACTTACCATATTGTAGTGATTAAAACATGTTCTTTAACCCTCTCCGGTCTCAAAAGGGTTAACCCTTTTAATTTGAATGGACTGTCGAATCCTTATCAATTGGAAAAGTTCATTTCCAATTTTAAAATTCTTGGGTTGTATTTTTTCTTTTATTTTTTTCAAATACTTAATAGAATAACCTGTAAGAAAATAGTGCATAGTTACCCAGATTATACGCCACATGATGTGGCATCTTAACGGCATAGCCAGAACGCTGAAAAAACTACGCACATCAAAGGGAGACTACTGAAGCATGCAATGATTCTCTTCAATTGCGTCCCTTTTCAAATGGGACTTTCCTTCTCTTAAAGTAAAGAATTTGCTCCCAGAGGGAGAATTCTTTCCTTTATCAGCAGTTCCTTATAATATGGAAAATCACTTTTATCACATGAAGTGACCTCCCTTGAATGTTACTACTTTTATTACGCACGTGCGTAGCCTGAGTAATGGGTGCTACGCCAATGCATCCGATCTGGATCTGCATTGTTTGCTATATACACATATTATCCATATATAAGCTTCCCCATCCTTGGTTGATGAATTTTGTCATCTTGCTTGATGCAAAATAGTCTGGCTGTTCAGGGGTGTTCTGAAAGTTCTGATCTCTGTAACCAGCAACTTAACATGCCTGAAAATTGTACCAAATAACAATATATTATTTGTCGATATACCGCTCTAAATGTTTTTATGTCTAAACAACCATACCCTCAAGGCACCGACTTAACAAGCATTATGTGCAAATAAGAGAACCCGCAATTCAAACAAGAGCAGTTTGTTCCATTTGCTCTCATGGCTACTCAAAGTTCACTTATCAGCCAATATGCCCTGTAAATATGGCGAAATTTCTATAGGATCTGGAAATTATATATTAAGTCTAGGCCCTTGAGAGTTTTGCTATGCAACTGCCAGTTATAAGCAAGTAAAATCTGCCACTAGAAGCTTTTACCAGCTCATACTGCCTAACAAGGACTATATCAAAAATAAAATCTTTTCGGGGTAAATCTAGATAAGCTGACTTTTGTCTGAAGCAGTTATGATCAGTCTATATCGTCGGAGGCTAGTAGTAACCAGCATAAGAAAATTATAAAGAGTCCACAAAGCAGGTCAATATTGGGAGTTACGCCAAGTTTTCATGTGCAAATCGTTATAAAACCCAGGCGCATAGCCAGGTGGAGGCCAGGAAGCATGGGTTTCAACACCATATGGGCCTCAATGCAAGAAAATCTGTCTTTGTTGCTTGCAAACAACAAAGGCGCAGACCAGCCTGCGCATCCGCGCAGTCTGATCAGCGCCTTTATTTTTCGCTATCTGAAAAGTAAAGTAACTAGGTCAGATATTGCCTAAGTCTCGAAAAAGTTTTTAGTGGGCTTCTACAGTATAAAGCTTCTGGCTATGCCCCTTAAACCTGATTAATTGTCTAAATGTGATAACTATATCATAAAAGGATGACAATAGCTCCTTCTCAAATTATATGCATGCCACAGATGCCAAACTCAAACCGAGGCTGAATGAGTACAGATGTAAACAATGGCTGCTTGAGAAATACGTACTTGTATATATACTTGTATATGTATAATGCTTTGAAAACTATTAAAAATACCTTTTAATCTGTTAATCCTGAACTCATGTTAATTTATTATTATTCCCAGAACACATTAAGATCCTTTAGAGTGAAATAAAAAAGCAAAACTAGTTCAAGCTCTGATACCATAGTTACCAAAATAATTAGTTTCGGCACGACTAAGTGTGCATATAACTAATACAAGAAAACGAAAATTTACATTTATATCAAAATTTATTTCACCCATTTAAGCCTAGCATCCTTTTGTGGGACAAAGACAAACAGTGCAGACCCAGATCAGATGCCATATAATGTGGCGTCTTATCAGAGTCTCCACTGTTTGCTTCCTGAAAGTGCTATTAGACTTTTGATAAACATAAAGATGAAATACAAACCCTTAAAACGGAAATGGACTGGTCCAATTGTTGATAATGGGAATTTCCATTTGGCTTAAATGGGTTAACCCTTTACATCCTTTATATTTCAAGCACTACCACCCCCACCCACACACACTAAATTATATTTAATAAACTAGACGTATTTCAAATTTGGTCAATGTATATTTATAATATTGAGGAAGCCAGCTGATCTGCGTCTATACTGTTTTCAAATTCGGATATATCTGGGTTCAACATAAAAAGGATCAATTGCATGTAATTATTCTACAGACGAACATATACATGTTCGATGCTTTTGGGGGTATTTAAGCAAAATGTTTTCTGAATGAAGGGGTAACAAAATTTGAAAAGCAGTTTATTTTGGGAAAAAAGCAAAAGAACAATAAACTCTTTGAAATATGATCAAATTTGTACCAAGTTGGTAGCTCAGTAGGGTGTTGAAGATTAACCCCCCCCCCCTGTTATGCACCATTCTTCTGTCTAGATTGACTGTGTACTATTTACTAGTCATTCCATTCTGATTCACACAAGTCACAAAGTCAACAACACTTGGTGTGTTCAAACATTTTAGGACAGATGACTATGCTGAATGACCGCTGGTGCTTAAAAAAGCTAAAAGAGGGGGTCCATATCAAGTGACTGTGTGTTCGATTGACCCCATGAAGGGACATAGAGATCACACGGCTTTCTGGTATACAAGTTCTCCGATAACCAGGCAATGACACGATGGCAAATCAAAGAATGGTGTCACCTTGAACATTCCAGAATTGCAAGTTAACCCCAGAAAAATAGAGAAATGGAGCAAATCTCTAGGTTAAGAATTTACATTGAGCGTTTAAACAGGATTGTTTAAGGAAACCATCTGTTTGATACATGTACCCCAATTTAATTGATATTCACACCCATGGACAATGTATATTGTCATAAGGCTCTTTTAAAAGGACTGTCCACATGTGCAGTTTGGTTCAAAGTCTCAAAACCTCCATCTAAATGTATATGAAGTGATAAAAATAATAAAAAAAAGATGTCAACGTCATCCTTAGCAGCAAATCTCCCAAACAGGGAATGATTTAGGTGAAAAGTGAGGAATATTAGAGACTTTATGGTATGGCTGAAAGTGTTGGAGAAATATTATCTCTAGTATAAACATTTGGTTTCCATCATTTTCTGACTGCTTACAAACTTAGAAAGAATTTAATTTTGTGTTTTTAGACCATTGAACATGTATGTTTACATTGTATTTTCTACTTCAAGAAAATTCTGTGTCTTTTTTAACAGAAAGTTATTTTTACTTTGGCCTAAGAGCAAATCAAGAATTATGTCTGAACCACGAAAACTATTCCATTCATAAATTTGCCCTGTCACGAGAAAACCTGTCTATGGGGTTTGCGACCAGGTAAGGCTCAAACCAGCCTGTGCAGCTACTGGCTCGAACGTTGAAATTTTAGATATGACACTGGCGGGAGAATGAATAACAAAGGCAGCTGGCCAAACTGCACAGATCTGCTGGCTAGTCTGTTGGTCTGTGCTTTTTTTGGTCTCAAGCAACAAATTACGGGGTTCTCACTATAAAGTACAAATGATTTGAGGATGCAACAAATGTGTGTTTGGGCTGAGAAATAAAAGTGACTGACCTTTCAGGTCATAAAGACATGAAGTCAAGAAATACATTTGTTTTCCACCAGAAAAAAAGCTTATGAGATTTAATATAAAGGATTCAATAACTAAAATATGAATGAGAATGACACAAAATGGAACTAAATGAAGATATCTGTTGTGTAAGAGCTATGATATCTCTATGGACGCTAAATCAGCTGTTAGTAGCTTACTCACTTAGCCTCGTTCTGGATTATCTGATTAATATTCATAAGGAATATTAAGAAAGGAGTATATGGGTTTAAACTGAGCACAAAGTATTTATCTAAAATCAAAAACACTTTTAAAAAATCCTTATTTAAAATCAATCATTTATTTGATTAATAATATTTTTTTGCAATATTCCAATTAAGGTATTTTATGATTTAATTAAAATTCCTCTTAAATATTTTGCCAATATTAGGTTTGACATGTTTTGAGTCCAAATGGATAGACAAAAATAAAATATTCTCGGAAATGAAAATATTGCAATGTATTGAAAATGACGAAGTTGTCACTATAGGCTGTAACTATTCAATAAAACAATACAGCGGGGAGATGTTAGCATCAATTTCCAGATAAATGATGGTTCTTTCCATTGGTGCATTGTATGCCTCTCAAAAATATCTCTGGACAAAGTTACGAGGTAAATTTTGGAAACATCTCTTGTACATTTTATGGGCTGTTATTTTTGGATTTCAGTTTTTTTTTTTTTTACTCTTTGTGTTCAAATTACAGAAAAAGTTTCATAGAAGACTTTTAAAAGTATTAAAAACTGTTTACTTGATCAATATTATAGCTCTTACAACTTAGGACTACTGAACTTTACAAACAGTGATTTAGATAAAGGCTGAAACCCAGGGGAATTACAAACACTCATGAATCCTTTTACTCTGGATACTCCTAAACTGGTACTTTGGCTAACAGTGAAGACTGAGATGAAATGCCGCTGTTTGCTATCATAAAAACAATCTTTAGGGACATATATAAAGACATCATAACTTAGAAATTTTTACTTCTCAGTGAAGAAGCAGTCTGATCAGTGTCTTGCATGTTTGTTATTTTGACAAGCATTTTGTGAATTCCAGCCCTAATAACCAACAGTTTAGTTGAGAGCAGAAAGAGAAAAGTGCAGGACTTTAGTTAAGAGTGAGTAATAGAAAAATAATTTTCTTATTTCTCAACCAAAATATATGTTGTGGGTACTCAAAAGAACCGTCTCAATGAGACGGTTCTTTTGAGCACCCAAACATATGCTAAAAATTATGGGTAGGAAAATATTTGCAATTTTACGCTGAATTTATGTGTTTATCTAAATCTGTGAAAGTGGTCAAAATTTTAGAACATTTACCATAGTAATTAGTTTTTAATTGGACAGGTTCTTACTGATGAAAATAAAATACTTCGACAAGAAATCAAGCGACTGAAGGAAGATAACACCAGACTTATAAGACAGACCAAACAAGCAATGTCTGAGAGAGACCAAGTGCTAGTGAGTAGAATATTCTTTGCCTACTGGGTAATTTTGCATGCTTTTTGTCATCTGCTAGGAAGGGCAGTGGCTCAGTGGTAGAGTGCTTGACTCGAGACCGAGGGGCCGTGGGTTTGAGCCTCACCAGCGTCACTGTGTTGTGGTCCTTAAGCAAGACACATATATCCTAGCTTAGTACTGCTTCAACCCAGAAAGACCTGTTCCGGTTTAACTGAAATATTGTTGATGGGACATAAAGAATCAAATCAACAAACAAACACATTGTCACCTGCTGATTTTTTTCAAAATCAACTTTTTCGAAAAAAATAATTTTAGGAATACCTTCAGAGTATCAAACAGTTTGGAACCAGATCAGGCTCGACACATTGTCGGGCCTGATCTGGGTCCAAACTGTTTGCAAAAATTACCAGCAGACAGCTCTAGTAGAGTTAACTTTTACCCTACCAGTGGCATCTTTTATTGCCTGCTGGTTTACAACCTTTGCAAAAATTTTGAACGCAGATCAGGCCTGAATAAACTTTAGACAAGTTATAGGTCCTGATCTGGATCCAAGCTCTTTGACACTCTGATGGTAGTAGTCTTGAAATAAATTTTAGATTTTTTTTTCATAAAATAAATTCAATAATGCCTTCTTGAGCACTCATCTAAGATCTTCTTTATGTAAGTTTGAGGACAGTTTTTGTCAGAATTTTATATTATAAGCTTTTGGTACTTACTGCAAAGGAGAGGAGCAAAGGCATCCGGCCCCAAGGTCATAAACTTTTTTCATGCTCAACTCAACTAAACACGAAAATTAAATTGCTTATAAAAACTAAAATACCGACAAATAAAGAAGTTTCATGCTTTAAGTCCCTCAGATGTTGTATTTATCATGATAATAAATGTTAAAATGCCAACAACTATTGGCATCTTAACATTTATGAGCATGATAAATTTCATGCTCAGCTGAGTTAAGCATGGAAAAAAGTTTTATAACCTCGGGCCCAGGTATTTTCAGACTACTGGCATGCTTATAGAGGATCTTATATGGGTGCTAATTCATTGAACAAGTTGAGGAAAAGAGGTAAAATGTGAGGTTTTATCAAGCATTGAATCACTTTTTAACAAGTTTCAATAAATTCAATAATACATGAGCAGGAATGTTAGATTCTTACAAGAGCAGGAATATTAGATTCTATATATCATAAGACACTGAACTACTTTTAAATTACTTTTTTTTGCATAAATATGCTAAGATTTTGGCATCTGTATGTGTGACGTCTTTATGTACATCATTGCATAACATTACTTAATATGTAAACTACTAGTGTTTTATCCATTTTTGTTTCATGGTGTGATCATGTTTCTCACAGAAGTGACATCATATGATAAAACTCATTTGTTTATCAGCACAAAATTATGTCTCAAAACATGTTTTTGCCATGTAGAATTTAAGTTTTTGCAGCCTGGTGCATCAGTGTTACAAAAGTTTGTACACCTGTTGCTTGCTGAAAAGGCCTAGGCAAACAATACAGACCAAGATCAGACTGCTTCTGAACAGGGTTTCCCATGTTTGCTATTTTGACAAGCATTTTTGTGAATTCCAGGCCTGAAAACAAACATTTTGAGATCAGAAAGAGAATAGTGTTCGAAATTTTAAAACATTTACCATATGTATTTCTTTTTTCAGCATAGACTAGAAACAAGTGAATCCAATAGGAAAAATCTTCTCAAGAGGCTGGACAAAGAGAAAACACAGGTAGGTTTTAACCTTTTGAGTTCTGGTGGATTTTCCCATACATATTGAAACCATAAGTATGGGACTGCCAATTGTGTTCTTTGAGAGGTCACAGGTAGCATGTTCTATATTATGATGTATTTCTGTTCATGAGGGCTGTTTAAATACTAAGGAAACAGTGCAGACCCAGATGAAATGCAGCATTATGCTGCATTTCATCTGGGTCCTCACTGGTAACCAAAGTACCCATTTAGGGGTTTCCAGTAAACAAAGGGTTTAAAGGTTATATACATACAAAGTAAAGAAAAATGAATTCGATGACACTCAAAATAAATCTGACAATGTAATATTTTGAGCCTGAATGCCATGACATGATATTTTAGTCTGTGTATGGCTCAGTGACTGGGAAAGAATTTTTTTCTATGCGACAATGGCCCTTCATAATCCAAAATCAATGTGACATTTTGAAAACCAATGTGACATTTTCAAACTCTAATGTGACATATCCCAAAATTACTAGAATTTGCACATAATTATAGTTCAAGTGACTTTATTTAAGTCTATAGACTAGTTTTAAACAAACAAACAAACAATAAAAATTAAAAATTAAGACAACTATCAACTTGTCAAGTAGTCAATGTAGGACTAAGTTAACCAGTCATAGTTCTGTATCAGTATGTCCTCTTATCATTCCTAACATGATAATTAAAACACTTCTAATCAAACATGGTAAGAGGACATACTGATACAGAACTATGAGTCTGACTGGTTAACAGTCACAGTTACTGTATGTCCACTTATCATTGACATAATTATAACACTTAGAACTAAGCATATACACTTTGCAGCCCTCAGTAGCAAACACATTTTTTCACTTGGAATCAACACAAATTCGACAAAAAAGTACATCATTCTCGACATAGAGCCATGGCCAAATTTTCAACCAATTATCTTGTATTTTCCTAGTTTTCTTAGCCTTATGACCCGACTGCTCCGAAGACGATGGTGACAAATTCTCATCTGACGTAGATGGCAAACTTTGTTCAGACGACGACGACACTCGGTCTACAATTTGCGTGGAGTCAGATTCTGTGACATTCGTGACAGGTTGTTTATCGGACTCGGGGCCGGGCAATGTTTGAGATGAAACTGGGTTAAATGGCTTATCTTGAGTGGATGATTTAAATAAGTTACTGATTAGGCCCTGATTATCCGGTCTTTTCAATTTTTGTTTAGGTGGCATGGTCAAAACGAAAGTAAATAACTCTTGATCCGCGATCGTTACAGCGCAGACGATGTTTACTATTTGCAGCGTTCGCACAGACCAATGACGTCATTAAAACATGTGTAGTTACTCGGGCGCTTTATTGTAAATGAAAAGCGTGAATCACAGCGTCTGTATTTATTTATTCGTACTCACCTATTTCGTACTCACCTATTTCGTACCGAAAATGATCGTAAAAATCGGAAAGAGACCTGGGCGCATCCATTGCAAAAACGATTCAACATTTCCGTTTTTAATGGGACTATGGCGCATGGCGCATGCCTTTCCTGGTCACTGATGGCTAAACCAAAAAAAAATAATCAGTGCCCACTGCAAAGACTCAGATCAGCCTGGGATCTACCCAGTTGGAACCAATTCTTCCATGTGTGTATGAAGAAAACATGAGTCCTTTAAAGCTGTATAGTCTGTATCTTTTGATCTTCTAATTTTAAAAATAATTTTTTTATTTTTCAAGAACACAGTAAAAATGCTCAAATTCAGGTAAAATTTTTACCATAATCGTAAATCTTAACAAGTTATCACTATCAAAACAACTCGTTTATGTTAAAATTCAACGGTCTAGAATTATTGGAGGGACGCAAATAACTACCAACAGGAGAAATAAACACCTATTTGATAAGCTAATTCACTTTTCCATGCAGTTTCCAGCTGTACTGAACATTTTTAGTGTGAAAACACAGCTTAATTCTACTTTTACAAATGATTTAAAAAGAAAATAAAAATTTTCGAAAAATGTTCATAGTTACAGAGTATGCAGCTTTAATATAGCTTCTGGAAGTGCAGTGGCTCAGTGGTAGAGTGCTTGACTTGAGACCAAGGGGCCGGGGGTTTGAGCCTCACCGGCGTCACTGCATTGTGTCCTTGAGCAGAACATTAATCCTACCTAGCTTAGTACTGGTTCAACCCAGGAAGACCCGTCCCTTTATAATTGAAAGATTGTTGATGGGATGTAAAGAATCAAATCAAACAAACAAACAAAATATAGCTTCCTATTAGGCACAGAGGAACAAATCTGATCTGAGTGGCAAGATGTCCATGTTGATCTGTGCCTTCACATATAAGCCATTCAGCCTATGATTGAGAGGAAGACAAAAATCAAATGAATCATAACATTGTCATATTACATGATTTCACGTTGGGATATAAGGCCTTGCAATAAAATCAATAATCTACCAGTGGCTTACAGATTTAAGTTACCTTACATAATGATGTCCATTATAACATTCCATAAAATATGACAAAATATTGACGTTTTCATGCCCAAAATGAGAGTTTTAAGTATTGTTCATGTCCTTTGATGAATAGAATCTAACATTCATGCTCATGTATTATTCGTTCTGTTAAACTTGTTACCAAAAAAGATAAAATGCTCAGCAAGCCTCTTATTTTATCTCTTTTCTCAACGTGTTTAATAAATTCAAAAGAACATGAACACTCGTGTAAGATCCTCTATATACAATGTATTAAAGAGCATATTGGCAAGTAAACCATTTACAGGTGAACCTGAGCATTAATCCAGTTTCTACTTACATTCACTGGATAGGGAAGTAGACGAAGGCGGAGACCAAACATTTGGAATCTAGCCCCACCAGAGTGCTTTGCAACCATTCTACACATGTATGATAATTAGAGATTATCTCACTGCATTTTGATTATCGCACAAAGTATCAACTGGAGACCCCATTATCAGCCCAAGAGCTTTAACTTGAGGTCTGATAATGGTTGGGGGTTGATACTGAGGGTGATAACCAAAACCATGTGAGATAATCTGTTTATCAGATATTCCAATTCACTGTTTTAGCGCGTTTGACATACAAAAATGTACAGTCATAATTATTGCCACTTTGTGACATCACCGTTTAAAACAGTGCATTTCCGTTTTTTTGCAAAAAGTACCATGACAAAATTAATGGGCGCAATTTCACAAAATTTACAGGGATGATTGGCAAATAGAAAATAGCAATATACAATAAAATATTTAAAAAATTAAACTTTTGTTTCTCAAGAAGAAGGCATTTACAGTGAATGTTAATTTTAAAATATCACTATTCCCATTGACGCTAATGTTAACGCCACTGAAAAAATGCCATATTATTAATTTGTCCTTGTATTGAAATGGCTACCATACGAAAACAACACACCAGAAAGCTACAATATAATTATTTATTGTGTTAATCAATTTGCTTTCATTTGGTACGTATTTCATGACTGTAGCTTCTATAGTTTTGCGACAATATTTTTTGCAAAAAATCTGGAAATACATTGATTTAAATGGCGACGTCATAAGGTGGTGACTGAATATGTCCTGTGACTTTAAGTAAAACATAGGAGAGACATAAACTTTGCGTTACATTACGCCACTTGTTTACATCTGATGTCATCTTATGATCAACGTCTCGTGCCGGGCATGATAACCTCTCTCCGGTCAAACTGCTTGACATCTGTTTATAATCATGTTGGGCTGATAACCAGTTGGTGGGAAAGAGCTTGTAGATATGCAGACCTAGGCTTATCCCGGCAAAAAGCGTCCCAAATATGTGATGAGTGCTATTATCTCAATGACTAATACAATTTATGTTTTCATACTTTACAGCATACCCAGCTATCACGCAGTTTAACAAGGCAAGCCTCGGACTGGATATTACTGAAAAAACAGATAGCTCAGTTTGATGAGGAATATCGTTGGTCTCAGGTGAGATAAATTTTCTAATTTTTTTAATACAGTGTTCGACCTAATAAATGCATTTTCAAACTTCTAAAGACTCTCTTTTAAAACATTGTAGATCCAGATCAGCTGGCTTCATCAGAAGCCAGCTGATCAGGATCCACACTGTTTTCCATCCACACAACAAATCCATATCAATAATGTGATTGCATCCGGAAATCAGAAATTTATATAGTATTTACAAACAACCCCAAGGATTTTTTTTGTGTTCTCTGGGGCTGAAATTCAGCCCCATTGGAATGTAGGTGCCTTTTACCCAAATTTGAAAAAAAAATCCTAATCTTCAAGTTTTTCTTTTTTGAAGGTTGGGATTTCCATTCAGTCAACACACACAAGCTACATGTGACATTCTCCTTCAATTTAATAGCAATATTATGTGTAATAGCTAATTTGTTCTTTTATTGACCAAAAAATGACATAATTGTGTACTATAACAAATTTCCCAAATAAGGGGTTTCCCAATCTGAAAGGCCCTAGGGCCCCCTCCTAAAATTGCCAAAAAAAATCAAGTTTCCAGTGTGCGCTTATTGGAACATTAGCCCTTATTAGGCTAAATACAGTATGGGTGAAATAATTGATTATGATTGAATTCATGAAACTTTTTGCTTTTTTGCAGAGCCTCTAATTTTATCTCATTTCCTCAACTTTGTTCAATAAAATATGTAATTGACTGTAGTTCTTCACTTTTCATTATTTTGAGGATCATATGGAAGGTGATTTAGCCCTTAAAGCACCAATGGCAATTGCTATGGTTTGTTTATTTAAAGAGTGGATTTTTGTCTTTCATTGGAATTGCTGACATATATTAGGCTCTCAAAATTTCCCTGCAACAGCTTTCTTAAAGTATTTTATTCAGCATGTAACAGTGTATGGCTGATACTACATGGGCGCATTTTATCATGTATAGCAACAATTTTACTTCTCAATCTTATTCTGTTAGATTAGACTTTTAGGTGTAGCGACATCCCCTGATAGGCTATTTGGGGGGTGTAAAATGTAAATATAAGAATCAAACACATTGTTTTGTAATGTGATGAATTAAATATTACAAGTTTTGGCTATATTACATATTTTAAAGTATTTATGTGTAAGTCAGATTATAATCTATACTGCCTTTTATCATATGACGTCACATCTGGGAATAGAAATAATGCCATGCAATAAAATAGATAAACCACTAGTTGTTTACAGATTTAGGAGAAAAGTTATGACGTCCATAACAACGTTGCATACGCAGTTACAAAATTATAATGTTTTTACGGCAGAAATGAGATTTCAAAGTAATCTTTACGTCATATGATAGATAGAATCTAACATACATGGTCCTGTATTATTGATTTCATTAAACACGTTGCGAAAAAAAGATAAAATGCTCGGCAAGACCCGCATTTTATCTCTTTTATCACTGTTACTGCTAGCAGCTTAATCAAGCTTGGCATTTCACGTGAATCATCTAGTATGGACAGTTCCCATTGTTAAAATGTCAAGCTTTATTTTTGCTGAAATTCAAGATGTTTATCTCAAAATATGTCAACTGCTGTCATCCTGATTACTGTTTTAAGGGCTGACAACTGTTCTGATAAGTGAAAATTTATACAACATAAATAGATTGTAGTATTAATTTTGTACAGGTCACTTATGCCTTTCATCTGGCATCATCAGCAGCTAAACTTGAGCCTCATTATATGGTATAGGTCCAGATTATTGTAATTGTATGCGTAAACTTGCGATTATTTTCTTATTCTTGCGTTAAAACATTCTTTGTGGGTACTCAAAAGAACCATCTCATAGAGACAGTTCTTTTGAGTACCCGCAATATATGTTTTGGTTGAGAAATAACAAAACCATTTTTTGATTCTGTACCTTATCTGAAAACCTGAATTATGGTTACAACATTTTTTGCGGCAGTAACTTGAATGAAATCTCAAGTGTCATTGAATGTTTAAAATTTGCTTTTATCAAGAGAATTTACTCAGTGTTGATTTTTTTCTGTAATTTGATTCATTTGAGTTCTTGTAATTTGATGCATTAAGTCCTTGTAATTTTATTCATTTTTTAAATATAATGCTTTCTCTTCTGGTATATATGGTATGTTTTAATTTCAATTTTTGTTACTATAAATCTTGTTTATCAACATCTTCACATGACAGGCAATAGGTAACTGGCTGAAGAATGCCAAAAACAAGAACAAGCTTTTATTTCCTCCCTTGGCCCCTGGTATCTTACAAGAAATGGTAGTTAATGATCCATTGTTACAAGAAAGCCCACGCCCTAGTACACCTACTTCTGTGCAGACAAAGTAGGGACAATTTAACCAACTTGTATGTATCTCTGCACATGCATTGCCTTGTATATCTATATTTGCATGGGTGATATGGTTGCCATGTTTATCCTTGTTGCTGCACAACAAAATCAGAGATAGACACTTATATCTTAAACAAGCACTGATAGCTCTGGATACCGATAAACAGGTACTTTGTCAAACAGCGAAGATCCAGATGAAATGCGGCATAAGGCCGCATTTCATCAGGATCTGCACTGTTTGCTATGAGAAAAGCAATGTTCAGGGACAGAAATATATTAAAATTTAGAAATTTAAACCTATGACCTTAAAATACAAAATGAAAAAAATCATGCTTAAATATCAATATGTATGGGAAAATCCATCAGAATGAAAAGGGTAATTAAGCTAAAGAAATAATAAAAACTGTTTGCTGGCCATTTCCTACATACCGAGTTATATTACAAGGATAAACATGGTTTAGTGAGGCTGTATATTGCATGCACAATGTTCCAGAGAAGTAAGCTTGAATGCATTTAGTATATATCATTATTAATCGCAGGTAGTTCATAGATCAAACTAAATTTTAGTTTCACTTTTTGTTTTGTTATGTATAACTGTTTAGAATCAGGAGTATTGATGAAAATGGCTTTACAAGTTTTATCAAATGTTTTAAAGAGTTTTCTGTTCATCACAACTGTTTGTAACTCTACCTCATAATAGTGCTTTGTCTATGGCATGTGAGTTGGGTTGGCACTTGATAACACTATATTTTGTATTTACTTCAAGAAGAACACAATTTCATGAGTGGTTACTAGGAGATTTTAGGTAAAATGGAAAACAGAATGACCAAAGCATTATTTAAGAGTAGTGATAGGACTCATTCAAGGACATATAGTTGTGATGAGCATGGATTATCACATAAGATTGGGTTTAAGCTAGGCCGAAAAGTGTTTCACTTGAATGGTCTAAAACTTCTCAGGAGCTTTGTTGGTTATCACAGACTCAGATTGCTGTGCAGCACTTTTGTAATTACAATAGCAACACTATTAAAACTCAATGGGACTCCCCATGATCTTGATCTTTGCACTCTAGAGATTTATGGTATATTCAATGGTTGGACTAAAGACGAACTGCTGAACTCTTGATTGGAATATATAAATTCTTGGTCCAATTATACTCCTTTTGGGGTTCTGTGATTTCTTTTGTCACATGCTTAGCAGAGCTGGTGGCAATAAGCAATACATTTGTGGATGCATGCTGGCCTCTGTGTATGTTTCAGCTTTATAGTTTGTTAAGGTTTTGTAAACCATATTCAGCAACAACATAAGGCGAATTTTACCAGCAGCCCCCTTAAATGATAATAAACTGTTCAAATATAGACCAGCACATGAGATATCATTACTTATCGCATGCCTCTCGCACGCCCATACTGATGTATCCAGCAAAGCTAGTTGTCTATATTTTGGTTTAAGCGTTCATCAACATCAATACTTTGTGTGTATGTGAGCAGCTTAGGCTAGACTCACCTTAGCCTTTGCTCATAGGTGGATCCAGAGGGGTGAGGGGGCAGGTGGTCCAGACCCTCCCCTCTAGAAAATCACAAGTGGCAATACGTTACCTTAGAAATTCTGGTACGGATCACCCTCGAGAAAGGAGGTCCGTACGGCCCTCTGTGAAATATGTTGGTGACCAGATAAAAAGTTAGGACCCCCGCCCCCTGACGAAATTTTCTGGATCTGCGCATGCTGCTGATGCGATAAGTACCAAAATATGGTGGACTGGCTCATATAATTATAATGATAAGAATATGTGGTTTCCTTTAGTATAAATAGGTAAGTTATTTGACATTAGTTTTAACAATAGAAAGATCTTACAATTGTATTGTTTTTGTCCTCATAGTTATGGGTAAGTGTGCGTCTAAGATTAGTTCTGCCAACATTTGAGTGATGGTGTTTTCTACAGAGATAGTAGCCTAACAATTATGCTTGTTTAATCTAAGGTCTAGACAATCAAAAGAGTATAATCATATGGGCCATCACAAGAGGTTTTGGTACCTATCACACATGTGCAAATGCCTCTAATAAATGCCCATGCTCATTGCTGACATATCAAAAAAAAGCTAGATGTGTAAGTTATAGATAATGATTATAATTATAAAGGAATTAAGTTGGAATGAGCACAGCCAGTGAACACTTACTTTCTTTTTAATTGTAATATATGATCTATGATCTACTTATAGTTTTCTCCTCCTTTTTCATGACAGCGCATTTGAAAATGGTCACATTGGACCACTTCACGGATTTACTTAATGATTTACTTAATGGATATATACAAATATTGACAAAATATGTGATTAAGTTGGCCAAAAATTTAACTCTCTGTGCAAACTGATTGGTTGTGAAGCACAAGAAGCGGCAGAGTAAACTATAAATCTAAATATTTGTCTGTGCATTTATCTTAGTAACACCACAACTTTGTGTATGCAAGCAGCGAAGGCTCTGGCAAGTCTGCGCATGTGCGCATACTTGCCTGAGCCTTCACTGCTCACCAATGTGATAAGATCCAAAGCACTGCCCCGTAAAGAGATCTTTCATCGTCATTGAGATGAATCTTTTGGGTACCCACAACCTATTTATGACAATCATTTTCTTTTACTCCCTCTTAATATGAGGCAACATATTTTTGGTCCAAATATAAGAAAAACTCATTTTTTATAACTCACTCTAAATATGAGACATGTAAAAATATGTATTGTTATGTCTTAAATTTTACATAATGCATATTAGAGTAGTGTAGAATATTGGCTTTACTTGCTTGATATGTGTAATAATTAAATGAACATGTTTACAGCTTAAGAGAATGGTCTCAGCACAGACAGTACGATCTGCAAGGTATAAATGCTGCATTTGCTTTGCCATGCCATCATCTAGTTAAGCTGGAATAATTTCATTTAAGTTACTGTTTAATTTGATAACAAAGAATGTGTTTCAAATAATATGTAAATAATTACCTCTTTGCCTGCTAGGGGTTACTTTTGTCATCTGCTGATAATCTTTGCAAACAGATTGAACTCAGAATGCCAGTCCAGGCCCCGAAGTTATAAAACTTTTTTCATGCTCAACTCAGCTGAGCATGAACATTCAACTGTTTATAAAAACTGAAATACTGGCAAAAAAGAAGTTTCTTGCATTAAGTCTCTTAGATGTTGTATTTATTATGCTTATAAATGTTAAAATGCCAACATTTTAAGAGCAGGATAAATTTCGTGCTCAGCTGAATTGAGCATGAAAAAAGTTTTACAACCTCAGGGCCTGATCTGATCATTTGACACTCTGACAGTGTTCCTGAGAGAATATTTTGAAAAAAGTTAATTGTGAAAACAGTCAGCAGATGGCAACATAGCATGAAAAATTACCCAGAATGCAACGAGTTATGCAACATACTGAGAAAAGTTCCCTTTGATGTGATTCTTATCTGGTCTTAAATCCAAAAGGCAATTGTTTTTCTCTAAGATTAGCTAATTTGTCAAAGATGTGCTAATTTGTCAGTCATGGTTTGCTTTTTGATCAGTTCAGATGCTCAAATATTTTATATAGTTTTGTATTTTTTGCTTTTTTCATATTGTATCAGATAATTTAGTAAAATATGATAACCACATGAATGAGGACTTCTAAATATAATGAAGCCTGGTCTCATGGGGCTTGCAACTGCAGCATGACTTTTATGCCAATACAAAATTGACATTGAGTTTCATCATTAATCTTATTGTTGTTGCTCTAGACTACTTAAGTTATTATTAATTGCATGATTCGTTCTTTTGAAAATTAGATTAACTATAGGCAATTAATAGTGTAACCGAGACATATTAAGTGCATGCTTAGCGTATGGTAATGTTGTGTTAAGAAACAATTGAAAATTAATGAAGCCATGCTGAAACTTATGAAAAGGGAGTTATAAGTTAAGAATTATTTTCTAATGAAGCAGAAAAAACACCATAAAGGTTGATATGAGAAACAATTTTAACTGAAAAATCTGGTTTATATTTTCTTTTCTTATCCATTGGTCTAAGAGGAGATGGGCACGGCGCTTTTTTAAAAAAAACAATATCTTTGTTTTGGTAGAGAAAAAATAAAGAAAGTTATTTGATAAATATCCTTATCTGGTGGGATAACTTATCTCCACAGCTTCGTTGCTTTCTGTAAAAAAAGGGAATAATTTAGAGTGAGACAGGAGTAAAATAAGGTTTTCGGAGGGTAGCTCTGCCTGTATTTGACACATTTATAAATTATTTTATTGTTGATGAGTACTCTATGCTTTCTGCACCAGGTCTTCACTACTACATTGAATGTTGTTTCGCTATGAATCATCAGGTCATCATCAGAATAGTCATTGATAAGCTAGCTGGCTTTATGTGAAAATTTTGCTTCTGGGCAATATAGATGGTGTGTTTTATTTTTATCTAGATAAACCAACGCTTGAAGTCTGCCTAGGAAAGTGAGTCTGGTGTCATTTTGGTGAAGGGAGCTAGTACTTGTTATATGTCGAGTTGGCATAAATGTTTATTGTTTATGTGTATCTGTGAACAAGAGAACTGTACTTTTATCCTAACAAAGCCATTGCAAAATGGCATACGGAAAGCTTCCCAACAATTTACACTTACAGGAATGCTATTGTGTGATTTACTGGTATTTCAATTTGGAAGGTATTCCTTAAAATTGCATTTCTATATTTAATATAGAGATAAATCACAGAAATACCCCAATGTTATTCTATGCACAAGCTTAATTATTGATGTGTCATGTCATTCTTGCACTTTGAGATTTACATTTTACGTAATATTATAAGCTATAATTTGAAACAGGACTTGGCTGTTAAATTGTCCTAAAATATACCATATCTTTCATATTAAAGGAACCAACTAAAATTTCATGTCATCCTCTGGCTGATATAGCATGAGTAAAGTAATAACATTTTAACCATTTCTATACTAGAAACCTCTAAAAGGGTACTTTGCATAGGCCCAGATAAGGAAATTTTATGAGCGTAAAATTGAAATTAATTTCTTACCCATCAATTTTAACATGTGTTTTGGATGCTCAACATATGTTTTGGATGAGAATTAAAGAAAATAGATTTCCAATACACACTCTTATCTTGAGACGTGACTTAGGCAAACAGTTAAGACCCAGATGAACGCGGCATTTCACCAGGGCCTGCACTTTTTGCTGAGATAAATACCATCTTCAGGTACTGAAGTAAATAATTATTTGGAAATTTATAACTGTGACCCCTTAAAATATGTAATTTACAATCACATCCTTATTGTATTGATCTGTATGGGATAATCCATTGGAATACAAAGGGTTAAATAAAATAGAATTGACACATCGTCTCTAAACACGTACCGTTCAATAACGTAACATAGTCGTTGATAAACTCAAAAATCATTCCTTCATTGTTCTCAAAGCTCTTTGAGCAAATTGCTAACTCCAGATCTTTTTTTAACCAAGGAGCCAATTAGCCATTATGATATGAGCCAGTGCATAAGATTTCCAACAATGTGGTATATGTGCGACCAGCAAAGACTCAGATCAGCCTGCGCATACGCCCAGTCTGATCAGAGCCTTTGCTAGTTGCTTGAGTAAGCTACTTACTGAACACCATTTGGAGCTTCTGAGCTTAAAAGGAGGCTGCAGAGCCTCGTCAGAGTCTACACTTGTCAAAATGTCAAATTGTTGGAAATCTCATGCCACGCTTCATATATTATTGTACAATCGAAACATGATAAATCATATGTTGACAACAGGTTTACCTACGCATCAATGAAAATATCTTTCCAAATAAAATTAGCTCTAAGCAGATTGAAGACAAATATATACTGAGACAACATCCTCTTCACTGGCAAAGTTCTTGTCTTTGGCTGCCATCTATCATATCACGTTTTAAGAGTTATGCACCCGGAATATTGAGAAATTTAAAGCACATATTGCTGACACGTCTTCTACAATAGTAAATAGTTCTTGTATTGCCATAGATTGTGTCATGTTTTAAGAGCGAATTACTTTGCATTTTGAAACATTTAAAGCACATACTTACCCAGACAATATGTTTTACGTTATAGTTATACCATGGGTTGTCCGCCAGTACACGGAGATGATCCACAAGTTTTAGCGAGGGGCTTATCTTACGTACGGGCAGACAAACATGGTATAACTACTTTATACCATCTACATCAGTGTAGACCTTGCACATCACGAGCTACTGCATGCTAAAGTTGGTAAGGATGGTATAAACTGCATTATTTCTCAGCATTGGCTCTCATTGATTATATTATATTTTAAAGAGTGAAGTACTCTGTCAGCTTGACCAATATATATTACTAAGGAAAGGTACATATTCATTATCGCATTTTGCATGTATGCAAAATAAACGAATGTTGCTGTGATAAAATAATACCTTATTTTTGTTTTTTCCGTATCAGGACTGTATGGCCATGGATATGAATTCAGTGGCACTAAATATTGAGTATAAAGATTGATTAAATCGTAAGCAAATATGTTAACATTGTCCTGTAGAATCAGGGCGTATCTCTTTAATAACATTATATATCCAGAGCAGCTGACTTCTAAAAGATACGCTGATCATGGTGCACACCATTATTCATGTCGCATGTACATGCATTGTGATAACTAAAATTGTGGGACTGAACTGACTTGAAAATATGATGTTGTTGAGGCTTAATAATTCAACAAATACAACGGGACATTGGTAAAAGTAGTTTCCTGATCGTTTTGAATTTATTGTGTCTGTTTACATGTTCTATTCTGTATGTATTGTATGTTTATTATTTTGTATGTATGGCTGTTTTTATGATGCCTTTTAACATAACATTTTTGTGCTTTGCCTTTCGAGGCTTAAACTTACTTACACTTATGCTTTGATCTACTCAACATTAACTCAGAGGAGATTATTTTGATGAATGATTTGTGTTTTAAGATTTGCTTAAGAATGTTTACTATAATTTGCAGTGTAACTGATATACTTGCATGTTTCTGCATTTTTATAAAAGTTTATTGAAAGGTGAACACATCCATATTGGCTGTTATAATAAGCCTTGACGCACAGCCTGTTCAGCGCCTTTGTTATTTGCGTTTATGAAAGTACCATATCTAAGCTTGCTTCAAGCGAAATTTTAGTTTTCTAGCTGGTCTCTGTAGCTGAGGAGACTGCTTTTGAAACTCGCTTTGTCGGAAACGCCGATGACAGGTTTTGTCGCGACGAGGCCCATATGCAAAAGCAACACAATGACTTTTATGCTCAGGTCACACTGATATCAGCCTCAACATTTTCTCCATGTGGTCAGTTATTGCTGAGCACAAGAAGAAAAGCTTGGGGTCTTTATTACACATGGGGTCTGAATAACCTGGACCTTATTTCGGGCTGATCTTATTGTGCACTGTCATAGTTGTCTTTCTATTTTTGTCACACGACGTCTCATACCAATTGGCTCGTAATTATTACTCTGTAACGTCGATGCCTAACCACTTTTTAGCTTACGTAACGTCGATGCCTAATCACTTTTTAGCTGTAAACTAATTCAGTATTTAGACTAACAGTTCATTGTTTTCTTACTGAATCAAAAATGTAACTTTTTTCTCTGTAATTTATATTGAGGTTTTTCTGTTACTTATATTGGATTGAGTCATCGTTTTAGCTCTTCTATTCAAACTATAAAGTATAAAGTATATATAAGAACCTATCATGGGTATGAGCGGTGGATCAAAATAAGGTGTTGGTATACTTAGCGTTAATACAGCTTCTACACTAGTATACACGAACTGGTTTGTACAGAAAAGCAACCGTTAAATGACATGGCGAGCTTCCTTGGAAGAGATAATCATTGAGTTCTTGTGGTACCACGGGCATGCAATTTATACCACAATCACTATAATGAAGTCTCGTGGTATATAATGCTAGCCCTACAAGCATATCAATTGGAAATAAATCAGCACGTCGTGGTATTCTATGCTATGTGTATTTGGAAAGCGTACCGTCTTTGCATGTATGACATTCCAAGCTTCACTGGTGAAAATGAGACGGCTTTATGAAGTCATAACAATTGTCAGGCATAACATATTAGGCCACGCTCATATGCTTGCCTCCCACGATTGTAGTTAATGTCAAGAGGGACCGCTGTGAAAAAGTTTGTATCAAATGGAATAAGGGATTCAATGTTTACTCTCTCTCTCTCTCTCTCTCTCTCTCTCTCTCTGTCTGTCTGTCTGTCTGTCTCATTAGAAAATGGTTTGAATTTTACACTGTTCACATATATTTACTGCTACTGAATGCTATTCAGGAAATGACTCGTATAAGCTTTTAGCTTACTGTTAGATCCTGGTCCATTGATCATGTAAATTGTTAAATTTTTGTATGTATATAAAGAAATAAAATATTGTTTAAACCAATACAGTTTATAATGTTCTGTTTTAGGTTGGCACGATGAACCCTCAGTCAGCAGAAGAGAGAGCCAGAATGCATCCTGCTACCAAGAATGTGTATATGCCACGTAAAATGTTTCCTGTAGAACAGTATGCCGGCACAGTGCAAAACTGAGGGAGAAATCTCACTGGTTTCTTATGACTATTTATGAGCCAGCCAATCAGATTTTGATACTTATCACTTAGCCGACCAGCTAGGGCTCAAACGAGACTGTGAATCTAAGGGTCTTGGCTGCTCAAACACTCCAAATGGGCTGTTGTCCGGCAAAAGGTACAGTAAAACCTGTGAAAAACGGCTCCTCAAAATAGACAAAACAACGATATTAATGACAAATGCTAGCTTAATGCAGGTCGAAAGTATTGCAGAATGCTCCCATTGGAGCATTCTGCAATACTTTTGACCTGCATTAAACGATAATTAATCTTGAAAAACAGTTTGGTCTTATTAAGAGTGGCCGTTTTACACAGGTTTTACTGTACAGGTTAGCATGTGTGCCCTTCAAAGACTCAGATCAGCAAATGCATCTGCACAGTCTGATCAGAGTATTTAACAGGAGCTACTGTATAATGGAAGTCAATGGTAAAAAATGTATTCAGGCGGAAATTTAAGACTGATCAGGCTGTGCAGAAGGGCAGATGCGCAGACTGATTTGAATTTTTGCTCATACTGGACACCTGCACAAATACGGAAAAATATAAAGTTTCAAACTTGAAATCTAGCCAGTGAGGATTGCTGCACAGGCTGGTTTGGAGAATAATTTTCATTGTATGTGATAAGTATCATTTTAATATGCATTTAATCGTGTGTTTCATAGTGTTTCTTCCTATTTCTGAAGGTAGATTGAGATTTATAGTTTAAGTGAGCATGATAACACCAAAATTACCTTGACCCATTTCATTCTGGGTATTGGTAAACAGGTACTTTAGCAAACAACGAAGACCGAAATGAAATGACACATTACATAAGGGTCTGCACATATTACTAGAATAAAATAATCATCATGGACAGAAATAATAAAATTTTAGACATTTCGACCAGTGACCCCTTAAAATTTAAAACGGTCATTTCAATACTTATTCTATCAACATGCATGGAAAAATCCATCAGAAAGAAAAGGGTTAATCGATTGGATACGAGTGGCTGCTGTCAAAAATAAGAATTTGCTGCTAAGAAATAAGATTATGTTTCGCTAAAGGCAGGAGTGGGGAATATAAGGCAGAATAACCTTCAGTTTCATCACTTTCTTTATTGCACTCGAGCTGTGAACATCTACAGGAGCTTATCTCTAATTTGATTAGCTTCTGGCTTCTATCTGGATTATAGTTGACAGGTCTTATCAGCTCAGTGACCATGCTGTTTATCAGCCTAAGCAAGCCATTGGTCCAATTTAATCAGACAGTAGTTAAGCTCCACCTACTTATTGTCTCATATTGAAGCCACTCCCCTGCCGGGGGGGGGGGGGGGGGGTACAGGATTCCTGCCTTTAAGCACACTGTTTATGACACATCTAAGCAGTATGTAAAACATCAATGCGTAACCATGCCTCCAGGTAGATAATAAAGCGTAATAACATGTCTTTGCATTTCTCTTTCAAACATTCGTTAATGGTACTCAAAAGAACAATCTCAGAATGGCAGACAATGCCATTTGTTCTGGTCATAAATTCTAAAATAAAATGCCGACAATTGCTGGCATTTTAGAATTTATAACCAGAACAAATTTGATGTTCATTTGAATTAAGCATTATTTTTCTTATAAACTTTGGACCAGACCTGACAGACTGGACGAGTGGAGGAATGAACCTGAAACACTTGTTTATTTTTTAAGCCACTTGACACATAGACATTGTATTTATATACAAAGAGTATATAGGTATTTTATACAACGAATATTTTTTTATTATTGTTGCTCTTTTTATTATTGTTCAGGGTGCTTGACCATGACCTGTGATATAAATGAATCAAAGTGATACATGGGCCTATGTTTAATATTTGACTGTACTTGAATTTATTTGAATCTACACCATTTTCGAAACAGGAACTATTGGGGCTTAGCATAGTTGGGCTAAACTTGCATGGACAGCAATCATAGTTGGGTAGAAAGTAAGAAAGGTGTCAAAGGTCAGGAATCGATACAATCAAGTACCACACCTGATCCAGGATACCACATGGGAAAGTGACAAAAACACACTTAAACTTAACAAACGAGAGCCAAGAGTTCAGCCCTTTCCCAGCAGGTGAACACTTACAATCGATCTGACTTTTAGCTACTACTATACATAGTTGTTTGTGTGTGTGAAATCCGTGACACTCTGGCGAGCCCACATAAATGCACAATCTCATATTAGCTATGGGATAAGTTCCCAAGTAATGATGGTTAAATTCTCACCTTGATATTCACTGTGTTTGAAATCCTTTTACTGGGCCATCATTTAACAAGGCCAGAAGGCCAGTATTTAGTGCAATTTGAAAGCAAAAGCACAGACTCAACAGAGCCGTTGCTGCTCGCATACACAAAGAATGGGTGTAGTTGACGACCAAGACAATAATTTAGACTTTTGGTTCACCTGGATACGTCAGCAATGGCGTTTGAAAGAGGCTTTTTTGCATAAGCGATAAGTACCAAAATATCATGTGATGACCCAATAACTTAAGATATTGCCCATGAGGTTATAAAACTTTTTTGATACTCAACTCATCTGAGCATGAAATATCAATTGCTCATAAATGGTAAAATGGTGAGAAATAAAGATTTGCTTTGCTTTATAACTCTCAGATGTTGTATTTATTCTGTTAATAAATGTTATAATGCAAACAATTGTTGGCATTTTAACATTTATCAGCAGATTAATTTTTCGTGCTCAGTTGAGTTGAGCATGATTTTTTTAATAACCTCGAAGCCTGATATGTGTAAAGATAGGAGAATGTGTTAATCTTTGTCACATCTATTTTAAATAGTTTGTTGTTTTTATTGTGTTTTATATTATAGTAGAACTAGTTTTGTACTGACTGGCTTTAAATGTTGCAATTTATCATGTTTTTAAATGCAGTGTACAATCATTTTATTAGTGGACACTGGGCATCAAACGAGCCCAGTCTCTTAAAACACAGCCAGAGGCATAAAGTATATCCACAACAATCATGAAAATATTTTCTTTAAGACATCAGCACTTAACAGGGAATTAGTTTAAATTTGTTGATTTACTTTTTGCCTCTTTGGTGTAAAAATTGTCTCTCACACCTAAGCAAATATGATTTTTTTTTTATCGCAAACTATATGATCAACCCAGAAAACTGCAGCCGTATGAATGTGTGTTAAATTCTTATGGATCCTTGCTTATCCTTTCAAATTCCATTTTCTTTCGATCAACACTGGATTTCTTTTGATTTGTTTGTAAAAGCAGTATGAATGAAACAGCTGTACGGTTCATGCTTGGCAATAGTAACTCTCTTCCAGAATCCATCGAGTCAACTACTAGTTTGAAAAGTTAAGCCATGTCTTAGCAAATCTGTAAAAATGGCTTGCAATCACTACAAATGCAGTATCAACTACAAATGCAGTGTCATATATAAGAATATCTCGGATTTCTTACAAATAAGCATTTTCGTGCAAACTTTAGGAACATGTTTCTCATCTTTGCATCACCCCACGAATGCCCGCAAATGCTTACAAACTCTTCCTATTTTTTGCAATCATCGTGAATTAGTAGCGATTTACAACCATAATCTCAATTGCTAACATACATGCTTAGGTGTGACAGGAGTTGTAGGTGAATTGTGTAGCATCTCTGTGATAAATCTTAGTGCTTTTATTCTCAGTATTAACTTTTTTATATCCTGTCTTAAGCGGCCACTCAAAATGAAATTTCAATACCAATAATCGCTTAATCCAGGTCAAAAGTATTGCAGAATGCTCCAAGGGGAGCATTCTGCAATACTTTCGACCTTCATTAAGCAACTATTTTCCATTAAGACCTTTGTTTTGTCTATTTTTAAGTGGCCGCTTAAGACAGTTTTTACTGTATATCTCTGTATATTTTAGTTGATTTGAGATAAAATATTCAAATCATTATCCATCTTCCTCTGTGCATATATATAGCCAATATTTAGTCATTGCATGTTATAATTGACTTTGAATTCAGCATTGGTATATGGCATGTTATAGTTGACTTTGAATTCAACGTTGGTATATGGCATGTTATAGTTGACTTTGAACTCGATGTTGGTATATGGCATGTTTGAGTTGACTTTGAATTCAACATTGGTATATAACATATTAGAGTTGATTTTGAATTCAGCTTAGGTATATGGCATGTCATTCAAAATTGGTGTGCAGCAAGATTATCTTAGGAATATGGAGCATATTTCATACCTTTGCGGATAGGAAATGACGTCAAAACCAGGTCAAGTTTAAGAGAAAGGCCTTTAAAAAAACCTTAGCTGTAATGGTAACAAAGTCGTGATTTCAGTCGCGTTGGCAATGGTATGAAACACACACCATGCTTCTAGGAATACCATGCCACTAAGGGCTGACTATTTTAAAAAGTCAGCAACTGTAGTATGTCCAATGGTTCTCTCCAACCTGCAATCATGTAATCTTACTATTATGTTGACACTACTAGACGAAAGCCTTGTTTAGTGAATATTCTTGTTTTGTTTTGGTGCGTTGAAGTGCATGTTAATAAACATGGCCTTTAATGGTGCAAACATATTATTCAACAGTTGTTCTTTTATCTCTTTAAACCCTTCATGTATTAATGGTTTCTTCCATCTGGTATATATATATATCGGGGGAGGGGGGTCACGGGTGATAAGTACATATTAAGGAGTCACCTGTATACAAAGTATTAAATGTGACTGTCCTAACAATCACGAGGCATTGTGTATACTATTATATGGCATTGGCGTTTGTTCATTTTTGTCAATATTCATTATCCAAGCACTGGTCGCAGTAAAACTCTCACAGATAAACCCTTTGTATTCTGGAAACCCCTAAGTGTGTGCTTTAGCAAACAGTGAAGACCCATATGAAATGCAACATAATGCTGCATTTCATAAGGGTCTACACTGTTTGCTAAGATTAAATCGATTTTCAGAGGAAGACATTCAATTTTATTTGGAAATTATAACCTGTGACCCCGTTTTATACACAAATGTATTAATGTTAAAATGACAGCAATTGTGCAAGAACCCATCAGAAGTCAAAGGGTTAATCACATCACATAAAGATTTACTTGTAAGCTTGGGCAGACTGGACAGCCTTTGACGACTATCAAGCAAAGTTTCTGACAACCTATAAGGAAAACTGTGTTTACTGGTTATGGCCAGTTCTGACAGAAAATCTGGAGGATTTCACCTATGAATGCAATCACTAGAAACTTTTATTACCCCGGGTAGTGCAGTCATAACACTAAACGCTGTGTTCATAAAAGAAATAAGGCAAATAAATTCCATAGAATAAGGGAAAATTCGTTTCGCTCAAGTATCAGAATAAACAGACTTTAAGCATAACTGGAAGTAATGCTTGATCTCCATGTGAAGGATAACCCGACTCATACTCGATTTGACAAACAAACCATCATGGAACTGTCCGGGTGCCAAATGATGTGAATATTTGTATTATGTAAAAATGCACACTTTCGGAGGACTAGTGCAAATTATGAACAGACAAGATATTAACTATACTGAGGGAAAAAAGTTAAGCAATTATTTTAATGGAGTTTTCCATAGGCGATCTTTGAAGCATTAGATCTTTTTAATTGGCAGGTTCGCAAACATGTCAGTTGTTTGAAAATGACCTAATGGCTACCCAAAAGTGGTCAAAATAAACAAAATCCGATTTCTTCGTGAGGATTTGATCTGCTGAACATTTTAATTTCAAACGTTATTCAATTGAAAGGGAGGTAATTTGGAAAAATACGAGTTTCAACTAAAAACTGTACGAAATGAGTAAACATAACATTCAGTTTTAAACCGTTCTTCACTTTTCTGCTTTTGGATCTAAAGATTTGACAGAAAAATGAAACTTTAAGTCGAAAACTATTCGCACAATGGCTAGATAAGCTGTGTCAGCAAGGGGACATAAAATCAGATTTTACATTATGTGAAATGTCAATCTGTTAATGTCATCGTTCCCGTGAACGTTTGTCAACATATATACTTGACAGTATGAAATCAAAAGTCCTTTTTCTTCTAAATTGTGATTCCCCAAAGTATATTGCTAAACTTTTTTCCCTCAGTATATTTGCCTCCTGGGAAATTTTTCTCGACTTTTGTCTTCTGCTGATTTTTTTCTAAAAATATTTTTTTATTTCGAAAAGATTTTCAAGAATACCATCATAGTGTCTAACAGTTTGGATCCAGATCAGTACCGACGTTATGTCGGTTCTGATCTGGGTCCAAGCGTTTTGGAAAGATTATCAGCAGACGACACTTAGTAGGCAATGAATGAGTTAAACAGTGCTAGACATATACCAACAAGTGGTACATGAGGTTTACATTTTGGTTGCAAGAGTGATTTGTCAAACACAAAAGCTTTAAAGTCTGTTTTTGAGGTTTTTTGAATATCGGCAACCCTTACACCCGCCCTTGCACTCGATTTATTTGAGTTTGTTCATGAGGCTCGAATTCTCCTGTTGAGTTGGGGTAATATGCTAAGCTGCCACCCAGTTTGGTGTAAACTTAAACCAACATTTCCCCAGTTATCATAATGGATGTTGAAACATCTTAATCTGTTGTTGTTGTAGTTGTTCTCCCAATTAATACAATCTAACAGAACAAATAGCTTTTAAAACAGCTGTAAGGTTAAATCAAAATCAATGGCGGTTTTACCTCCCACCAAATATAGTATGAAGTTACATTTAAATTTTACATTTGAGCCAGTACATGAGATTTCCAACAATGTGGTATGTGCGACCAGCAAAGCCTCAGATCAGCCTGCGCATATGCGCAGTCTGATCAGAGCCTTTGCTAGTCGCTTGAGTATTCTATGACTTTTAAGCTACTGACTGAACACCATTTGGAGTTTCTAAGCTTAAAAGGAGGCTGCAGAGGCTCGTCCGAGTCTACACTTGTCAAAATGTCAAATTGTTGGAAATCTCATGCCGCGGCTCAATTTTAAAATACGTATACCAGAGCACCGGATAAGTAATACAGAAGTCTGAGATTAATTATTAGTAGCATTTTGTTATAACTGAAGCTAAGATTCTTGAGTTATCTGCACGCATTGACCTCCATACCTGCTAATCCATCATATACCACAAGAGCCGCGTCACGAGAAAAGCCGTCTTCTGGTTGTGTTTAGGTAACATCTAAGACAGTCTACTCACCTGTGATTGCCTAGACTGATATAACTAATATGTTCCGGTTATCAATGCAGCGAACAGCAATGATACTGATTAGACTGTACGCATGCGCAGATTAGTCCGTGATCTTTTTTGTTTGGATATGAAACAAATTGGCCAGCACGTGGGATCATGATATACCACATAGGCGAGCAGCTGGTCATATACACAAAGTGTGGAGATTAAGACTGATATCTAGACTCGCTGGATACGTCGCTTTATGTAAGCTTAGATGAAGTTTATCCCATGTGCTGACTGAAATGAGCCGTGACATATGATTTCCAACAATGTGGCATTTTGACAAGTGTAGACTCAGACCAGCCTATACAGCCTTCTATTAAGCTTAGAAACTCCAAATGCTGTTCAGCCAGTAGCTGAACTTTCATAGAATATTCAAGCGACTTGCAAAGGCTCTGATCAGACTGCGCGTATGCGCAGGCTGGTCTGAGCCATTGCTAGTCGCACATACCACATTGTTGGAAATCTCATGTCACGGCTCAAATATGTTTCCTATGTGGAGGTAACTACAGCAATGGACAGCTGAGGCATAGTCTAATCTGTACATCTGAGAAGGATCTCTGTTAGCCAACAAATGTATGGGCCTTGTCACCAGAAAAAAACTGTAATCGAGGTTTCTGACCAAGTAAGACTCAAACCGGTCTGCTTAGCTACAGAAACTATAGCTAGAGTATTGAAAATGTGTTTGAGGCAAGTGAAGTTATAATTCTTTCGCGAACGCGAATAACAAACACGCTGATCAGACTTTCTCGCGACGTGGACCATATATTATTTTGTCCGTAGTGCCAGTTTACCATAACAAATAATCATTTATCTAAGTGCACCATTCATATTGATCTCAATGCAGATAATCCAATCACTGCCGCAGCAGGACCATAATTGAAGACTGCAGACCACAAGGCCTAGGTAATGATAACACAGTGTACATACTGTGCATGTTTTTTTGTCGTCCGCACATTGTTTCAAAATCATTTTTTTTTCGAAAGATCTGTCACAGGGTGCAGGAAAATCCCATCTGCCCGAGGTGGGAATCGAACCTGGGGCGCAGGATCTAAAGGCAAACACTCTCCCACGTCGCTGTAAAAGCCGGCTCCTACCGCAAGGCAGTAGAAGTGTGTTATATACCTATATACCTACTACATATTTCCCTTCTTTAATTAGATTCGTCCCCGAATCTACTCGGAACCACGTTGTAATTCCGGGACATTTCCTACTGAGTGATGCCCGAAACACAAGCCGTGGACCCCACATACTGGCCACCAAATGTCACAGGGTGCAGAAAATTCCCAACCGCCCGAGGTGGGAATCGAACCCGGGCCGCAGGATCAAAAGGCAAACACTCTACCACGTCGCTGTAAAAGCCGGCTTCTACCGCAAGGCAGTAGAAGTGTATGATATACCTATCCCTACTACAAAAAGTCCCAACTGCCCGAGGTGGGAATCGAACCTGGGCCGCAGGATCTACCACGTCGCTGTAAAAGCCGGCTTCTACCGCAAGGCAGTAGAAGTGTATGATATACCTTTCCCTACTACATATTTCCCTGCTTTAATTCGTCCCCGAATCTAGTCGGAACCACGCTGTAATTCCGGGACATTTCCTGCTGAGTGATGCCCGAAACACAAGCCGTGGATCCCACATACTGGCCACCAAATGTCACAGGGTGCAGAAAAAATCCCAACTGCCCGAGGTGGGAATCGAACCTGGGCCGCAGGATCTACAGGCAAACACTCTACCACGTCGCTGTAAAAGCCCGCTTCTACCGCAAGGCAGTAGAAGTGTATGATATACCTATACTACTACATATCTTTCAAACCATTGGCTTCAGTTACATTTAAAGATACCACAGCCTGAATTAGGAGACACTGGAATCAAGTTGCTTGTAATGATGTACAAGCTAGATCACCAACAGCCTTGTGGACATACCTTCTGGCACCTATTTGACACCAGCCATAACCTGGACATGGGCTGGCCATTTAGGAAAAGCCTTCAATTACAACCTTTTCCCAACGACCATATCTGAGCACTCATGTAAGATCATCTATAATACATGCGCACTCATGTAATAGCTTCTATTTAATACATGGACACTGATGTAGGATCCTCTATATAATACTCCTAAGCTGTATTCAATGTATTCCAAATTTAATTCGGATTAACTTCGAACTATCACAGTTCGAATGACAGAAGTTTCTGTATTTGAAAATATTTTGTTTATGTTTCAGGCGCACTGTAATAAATAATTACAGCTTTACACCAAATTGGGTTGCAGTTGAACTAAACTTCCCCCAATTTTGAAGTACCTTTTCAACTGCCTTGAAAGATATGTTCTGTTTGGTTGTATTGATCCTGATAATAACTACACTAAAACAGGTAGAACTGTTTTAACGTTTATCACTGGAAGTATGTTGGCCTCAAACTATTTTAGCAGGAAAGTAAGTGTAAGTTAACATCAAAGAGGTGGCAGCTCAGCTCCCACCTCTTTTTGGTGTTAAATTACACTTATTTTTACAGCATGAAAGGGAACTAGGAAGGGAAGCTGTGCCAACCCTTGTTAAATAAAGACATTACTCATCTCTTCTTGTTTCCTACTCTTACAATCTTACTTTCGGGAGCACAGTGGCTCAGTGGTAGAGTGCTTGACTCGAGACCGAATGGCATCGGGTTCGAGCCTCGTTGGCGCCACTGCGTTGTGTCTTTGAGCAAGACACATTAATCCTAGTAGGGAGCGCAGTGGCTCAGTGGTAGAGTGCTTGACTCGAGCCCGAAGGGCCGCGGGTTCGAGCCTCATCGGCATCACTGCGTTGTGGTCCTTGAGCAAGACACATTTATCCTAGCTTAGTACTGGTTCAACCCAGGAAGACCCGTCCCTATAGAGCTGAAATATTGTTGATGGGACGTAAAGAATCAAATCAATCAAACAAAACATTAATCCTAGCTTGTACTGGTTCAACCCAGGAAGACCCGTCTCGACGTAACTGAAAGATTGTTGACTGGGGCGTTGAAGAATCAAATCAAACAATCTTACTTTCCGAAGGAAACGGTTTGCATGTTTATTCGAAGAATTTTTCCGACATGTATGAAAATCAGTTTTGTCTTGACGCGTGTTCACAAAAAGGTATATTTGCTTGGTTTTCCGATTTGTTTGTACATCAGTTCTTCTGATTCACCTTAGTTTACATTCTGTTTCCAAGCAACCAGCATTGTATCAGAGAGAAGTGCTAGGAACTTATATAATTGAATGGATTAGTGCATGCCAGGTGTATTTTTATGAGTTTACCTTTTTCTAAATGCCAGAACCAGAAGGTATATGAGCGGTACCGCGAGAAAACGGTAAGCATTTTCATCGCTCTGTTAACCCATGTATGTCTAGCTTCATATTAATGTGATATCTGCTATCAGTGTAGACCCTGATGAGATGCCGCAACATGCGGTATCTTATTAGGGTCTGCACTGTTCGCTCTTGTAAAAGCCATCATGGTTAAACACCCAGGGGAGTGGGGTACTCTCATTTTTTTCTTCATACATAGGCTCGGGCCCAGCATCTACAGTTCACTCCAAAAAATATCAGGCATTTCAAGCACCCCAAAAAATATTTGAAATATAAGCAATCCAAAGAAATATTTCCCATTCTGTACTTTGACCTTACGAAAAGACCCTAAAATGCATAGAAATTACCCCTAAATATAGTCCAATTTTGTGATGACCCCCCAAAGATATCCACAGAATCTTCATACCCCAAAAATATTCATTTTTCTAAAAAAAAATACCCAAAAATATTGAAATTCACCCCTCCCCCTGGGGTTAAACAACTGAAATATTTTTAAAGTCTAATGAATGAATATCCAATGATAAAAATGCAGAGCTAACGCGGAAGGGTGTGACGAGACTGTGCTAATGCTGATGCTCGCCTGAATCGTGAGCTCCATCCTCATTGGTCGAACACCGGGTAGGTGGCGATCCTGAACGCATTTATCTAAACAAAACTGCGTTTCCGATCGCCAAAAAACGACGTTCTCGATCACAAAAAAATACGCATTTTAGCGACCCATAACGTTACAAATATTTGCGTTCAACGATCATCGTTTTGACGATCGACAACGTTGTTTTTGGCGATCGAAAACGATTTTGAAATATAATTCAGTGTATTCGCTATGAGTGAGTCGGCTCAGATTAATTCATATCATCTCCGCAGACTAACTCTGATCGAGGTTTATCCAGTCATGAAAAACACGAAGAGGGGATACAATAAAATGAATAAATTAATAAAAATCACAATGTTAACGTCACATTCAACATTATTTCAGTCATGTGTGCGATCGCCGGGCATATTCCCCTTTACCACGCTATTTAGAATTCCATGGTTACTTTTGAAATCTGTGAAATTACGGCTAGAAATATGGAAATATAAACGTCTTCCGCGATTATCGATTATCGGGACACGCTATAGGGTTCTTTTTTGAAGAGGCATCTGCAACACAACGTGCATTGAAATGATGTCTGCTAAACTAACATTTAGCGTATGAAAGGCTTGGCTACTGCAGCAGCAGTTGGTATCGATTAACTCTCATAATCTAATGAGTTCCAAATAAGTTGAAAAATGAACTGCTAATTATGATCCCTATAATTAACTCATTATTGATTTAAAACCTTTCTTATGGAGCTCATTGGAATCGCATCGCAGATGCGATTCCAATGAGCACCAGAAGACAGTTTTTTGATAGAAAATAACTGAGTTAATGGTTTTGGTTCTCTTCACCTTGATCGATATGATATGTAGTGTGTATAGGGAGTTTTCAGGAATCAATATTGTATTGTATCTTAATAAGACTCATAGATTGGATGATAGTGACATAATTAGGAAGAAATGGCTGCTCTGGATCTATCTACGATAATTGTATCATCAATAGCGCATACATGTTAATTGTGGAGATAGGATTAGTCGGTGATAAATCATGGAGTTTTAATTGGAAGCTATTTTCTTGAAAGGTAAGACTTTTGATGTCCTTGTCGGTGACATTGTGTCAGCATCACTGACATTGTGAAAGCAGCTCTGTGAAACACATGTGATTCTGAGATAATGTTTGGAAAAAAACAACATAAAAATACATGAAATAGCGAAAACCTTCCTGACAGATATCCGTCTCCTCTTTTTATCAGAAATTAACCAAATGGAAATTTAGAGCGACTATTTGACTTTATCTCTGCTTTAATAGGGTCCTATACTTTTTTTTAATTCTTCTTATGATCAATCCATTTTTTTATTGCGAAGCCCTACTAGCCTAGCTTATTATAAATTCCACCCTCACACCCCACCCCACCCTATACCCCCATACAATCAAATTATCGCTCCCTGATGTTTTTTTTTATTTAGAATTAAACCTAAATCTACTTAATACTCCCACCGTGTCAATTTATTACTCAGGCATGGCAAAACTACCAGATCAGGCTGCTCCTAGAGGAGCTGTCAGAGACGCAAATTAAAATTTGTAACCGATTTATCCGATTCGCACCGCCTGTATTCGAACCGTAGCCCACAGTCTGTTACGGTAATCAACAGAATTGTTTACCTGGACATGCCCGTTTTGGTGGAATTAAAATAATGGTTATGTTTCAGCCGTTTAACGAATCCTGGTGGGAAACCAAAGTTATAGTTTAATGGTAGAAATTCTTTGACAAGCGAATGGTAATTGTGTAGTATGCTAAGACAGAAGTTAACTGCGGCAAATTCAATCAAATGTCCGTTTTGGTAACTTGCAGTCTGAAGCCATGATAGCAAAAGATCACCAAACACATTTTACCGAATTCTTCAACAATGGCCATTATGTTTGGCTACGCATGTGATTTTTTTTTAAATCGCTGGTTCGAGCCTCATCGGAGGCACTTTGTTTTATCATTGGGCAAGAAACTTTATGCGCTGCTTAGCACTGGTTCACCCAAGGAAACGTCCCGACTTGACTGCAAACGTAAAACATCAACTCAAACAAACACACAAACAAACAAACAATGAAAGTTCTGCCAAATCATTAGGCATAGAACTGTGTGGTATTTCAAGAATTATTTCCGGACGAGGTATTGAGAATTTGCTCATTTTCACTCAACAGCTCACTGAAATCGGCTCAATAGGAGCAAAGTCTCACAGCAATATAGCTAAGATGTTGGTCAAAATTTCTAACTGAAAGTCAAATTTTGCTAGATGTCAGATATTTTCTGTCATTATATTCTAAGTATGCTTAGTCATGTTAGTATAGAGTAAGGTAGCATGATACGAATGCATGACGGGTTAGGTATCCGCGTTCCGTGGCGATTCCTTCGTCGGGCCAACCTGTCCATACCCAGCACTATATATTATATAGGGTCGAGTAGGGTCAGGTAACGTCCAATCAGGACAAGGAATGGTACAGTAGCAAGCACGGCGGTAAAGTAACAGTGAATACCTTACAATCTGAGTACAGACATACTTGTTTTTCAGTTCTTTCGCGGAAAGGTTACCAAAATTGCCGTTTTGGCACTACCTTTGCCAAAAGTAAAAATTGTGTTTTATTAGTACTAGTCATCGTTTTGTTGATCCGTTGAAACATGTGGTTACAGCGGAACTTTATATGGATTTGTTGTTAACTCAAGCTGATAAGTGATCTGATAAGTGCCCGCCGTCGGGAAGCCATCTAATCAGAATCAATATTGTTACCCCAATGTTTGTAAATACATATGTAGATAAAATCCTGCATTTAATAAAATAAGTTCGGGGAGAAGTAGCCCCTTTTAAGTCAAAAACGAAAAGTTACTTTTTTGGTATTTGCTTGTATACTCTGTGTTAATTTCTCAGACAAAACTCAAATTTTGTTCCAAACATGCCACTTTCCGATTCCAGCCTATTTTGTCGGCCATTTTTGTTACAATAGCAACAGTAAAAGTCAAATTAATACACATGAGCAGTCTGATCAGAGTCTAAGATGGTGGCTCTATGGGTAGCTAAGTGTCCAGCGTCTCTTCAGGCAGACTGATTTGAATCTTCGCTGTACACGCTTACTTGTACATTATGCTGGATACCGACCGACTCAATATACCCATTTTAGCCTAACGTCCTTTTCGTGGGACATAGGCAAATAGTGCATACGCGGCGTCTGATCAGGGTCTCCGGTTTTTGCTTACAGAATGTGCTATCAAAATTTGTATAAAAATAAAAAATGCCTTCCAAAATCCCTTAAAACGGAAGTGGACTGGTCCAATTGATAGGAATGCGAAATTTTATTTAATGCTTAAATGGCAAGGGCGGATCCAGGAATTCTGGAACCGGGGTTCATATATATGACGATGTGTGGGGGTTCGTTTTGCTGATTTTATATCATTTTCCCTAAATATCCCATGGAAATGAAATAATTTGGTCTCACTGAGACCAAATTTCTTCGTTTTCATAGGATATTCAAAAAGGAGAGCGAATCCCTGAACCCCCTCTGGATCCGCCACTGAATGGGTTGAATAATCAGCACGCCCTGATACACGTAATGCTTCTATTTCTTTCAGGACAACGAGCAACTTGGATGTCTCTCGGAGTTCTTCAGAGACCATCAGTTATCCTCAAATCTGACTCTTGAACCATGTACCAGCCATGGATATCAGACTGGGTCAGCTCGGTGCTTCTTTCTCTCTTCATGATGTATTATATTTCCTCTACAGCATCCGCTACAAAAGGTAAGATACATATAAACAATAAAACAACAAGCACACATGGCCTGTCTAGAATCATAGACAAACCAATGACCATCAAGGAAAGACAGTAGAACACAAGCTTTGTTTGGTTGTTCACACCGTCCAACCCGATTCGTTTAGCACAGATGATGCGTTTAGCACAGATAAAAAATAGATAAAAAAGGTAACCAAATGTAGTTCTGTTCCTTTTGAGACGTGTAAGCTGCATTTGATGTATCCACGTTACCTGTGCTGACATTTCGATTTATAAGGACAAAATCTCGTATAATACAACATCCACAAAAATGCGAGGTTACAAATTCTCGTATCTGCAGCATTTTTGTAAATAATCTGATTGAAGGAAAGAAACAAGTTCTCATGACAAATTTATGCATGAATTCGCGAGAAAGTGTTCATAGACACCCTTTGAAACACTCAAAGTAATAAACCAAATGAAGCTTACCTGTTTTTTTGTCTTATCAAATTTCCGTTTATGAGGTTAGAACTTGTAATTTTGACTAATTAAGGTACGAGCTTTTGGAATATCCCAAAACAACAACTTTTCATTGGCTATTGCATACAAGGTTTTGTGACCTGGTGCGCTAGACCGTCTTTATTGGCGCCATGCTAAAAACAGGGTTTTGCAAGAAAGTGCACATACGAGGTTTTGTAAACGAACCAACGATGTAGTGAATCTACCATGTCTGATGTCTACTTACTGTTAATGTTCTATGGCTCTTCCTCGCGGTGCCACGGGTTGGTCTGCAGTGTGTGATTGTGCTATTTTCTGACCACACTCACTTACTTTTGGAGCAATGACGATGAAAATAAAGATTCTATTGCACTATTTGGAACGTGTTGCGTCTGTTTAACAAATATACATAGACCTAATCGTTATGAGATGTTTAATAGATTTAAACAATTGATTTTTGTTGAAAAAAGCAAGGACCATAAGCAAACAACTTTATAAACTGATGGTATGGAAATAAGATATGACTGTCCTAAACGTTACCATGTTTTGTATATGAACTGTGCTAAAGGTATCCTTTTCGGATTGTGAACTCGGTATCATATTTTTACTTTTTCATTTTAGGCCATATACTGAACATTCATGTTAGTACGAAAGCCTAGAAGGTCCACTTTTAAAAAAAGAAAATATTTTTTATCTCGTTATTACGAGAAAACTAACTCGTAATAACGAGATAACTAACTCGTTATAACGAGAAAGTTATGTCGTAATAACGAGAAAAAATATACATCTCGTAATAACGAGATAACTAACTCGTTATTACGAGTTAGTTTTCTCGTTATTACGAGATAATTATCTCATTATTACGAGATATATATTTTTTTCTCGTTATTACGACTTAACTTTCTCGTTATAACGAGTTAATCATCTCGTTATTACGAGTTAATTATCTAGTTATTACGAGTAAGTTATCTCGTTATAACGAGATATTTTTTTTCTTTTTTAAAAGTGGACCTTCTAGGCTTTCGTATGTTAGATCCTGTATCTAATTTAATAATTTTGTATTTGCAGTGTACATGGATCGCTACGGTGATTGCTTCAGAGACTCTTACATTAGTGTTGAAAACGAGGAATATTCCATTTTATCACATGGGGGCGAAGCGTTTGATACCTTAGTCTGCGAGATTTCATTTAAATCAGAAAAGAACGACAGACTGTGTCTCCATTTTAGAACATTTCAGATCAGTAAATGCACAGTGAAATTTCAAGTGTACTCGGAGCAGTCTGCTTCAGGAGTAGCTGCGGTAAGTTAAAACGATTCGACATTCAATGTGGGTATACACTGTTTAATAATTTGATGATGCCAGGCAACCATGTATACCATGGCAAGTACCAAATGACACAATATGTGTTCCAGAGCCCCTACCTTATAGAGTATTACTTTTTCACCTTCATATCATGCCAGGCACGAAAATCAAAACATTTATTACTTGCAAGTGGCAACCCACTGTATAGAGAATACTAGGTGAGTGTCTTTTGATATCAAGTTTACCAGGCAAGGCTTTGAGAACGCTTGTTGACATCGCGAGGCTTGCCGAGCGATTCAACATGCGTTCTTAGAGCCGAGTCTGGTAAACTTGATATCAAAAGACGCGAACCTGGTATTCTGTTTATCAGTTTACCCATTATTGAACACTTTTCAAACTGGCGAATATGATGTAATTTTTTATTTTTGTGTTGATTCAGCGTCAATAGCGACGTCATTCAAAAGTGCAACGTCATCATGACCTGATAAAGGTAACATGCCGTGACATAGGAAACGTTTATTAGGTTATGTTGAGACAATTCAGTTAATATTAGGGGTGACTGATAAAACTCATTATCAACTCCTTTGATTAATACAACAATACATTAGCACTCAAGTAAGATATTCTATTTCTAGGTGATATTTTACGATTATCACACTCTCATGTACTCATTATTTTCGAAGCTGCATGGTCAGCCTATATGTTGCTATGGCATGTATAGTTCTGGTGATTCTGCAATACATGCTTTCTGAATTTCAATCTTAACGGTCAAAATTTTGCAGAATGTAAAAAAAACAGATTTTTATGTAAAGTTCCAGCAGCATGCTCAATTTACATATGATTCTGTTCTGCGCATGCATGGAATTTGGTGCTATTATGCATATTGACTGTTTGGCTTATTAGTATTTTGTTTTCTCTCTATCGCTTTTCAATGGCTGGTTACAATTTGATATTGCATACCATGTGAAAATCAGACCTACCCCAAATCAACCGATTTTACACCTATCAGATATCCAAATTTCTGAAATTGATTTTTTAGAATGATCTCTTTTTATTCTGTTAGTTCTAGATTATGTGTGTGGTACATACAGTATTATTTCTATCACATCAAACGGTTGAAATAAAGTTTCTTTTAGAATATTTATTCAAATTTTAATTTTGGTATGTTGCAGTTCTTGTCAACCTTTCCAATCTATATAAAATTTGGCTATATGAATAAGGATAATATTCACAAGATTTGAAACCTGGAAAGATATATTTTCTGAACGACGAATATTAAGAGTCAGACTTTTGTTAGATAAATAATATAATTGAATTTATTATAAATAATTATGTTCAGTTTTACTGAATTGTCTTATATATCAACATTATAATGTCATTTGAGAATTAAAATCGTGATTCTTTTACCACTGAAAAAAACAGCACATAGACGTTTTCACATTGTCTTAGTCCTCAAGACCTTTGTTTAACTTGTTCAATGTGTGAAAGTTCTACAAATCGCTAAATGTTTTTATTCGATATTTCATTTATAATCTTAAAAATCATCCTTTTTTATTTTCCCCATTCCCAATTTTATTTAGTAGAGCAGTTTGAGCGTTTTTGTTGGAATATTACTGATTTTAAATGGGGTTATGACAACTGTTTGTTATTAATTTTTGGATACTATTTTGAAATGTGTTGATAAAAAGACCTTAATACAGGAGAAATAAACACAACCTATACTAATTAAAATACTATGCAAATCAAAAATAAGTTTTTTTTTATGTAAACCATTTATTAAAATGTACATATTGAATGACTAAGGGACTGAAAAATTAGGATACTATTTAAATAATGTGGAAAAACGGATCCTTCCATTATAGAAAAAAAATCCTACAAAATTTCAAAAGTTCAGACTCGTTTCACTGGCCTCTTCAAGAGACTTAACCCTTAAAGCGCCATCTATAATTTGCAGCAGGCGACAATTTCAAATTTTGGCGCTTGTCCAAAAATAATGAATAAGGCATGATATTTCATGAGAATCGTCATACCTTATTCATGTCGAAAACAAGGAAAGATGTTGCGAAATGTGTCGTCTACTGCAGTCGTGATTGGCGCTTTAAGGGTTAATGGAAAGTGCTACACCTCTCATGCCTTTTAGCATTGGCTTAACTGGTATTCTACTTTTTGCTGAAAACCAATATTCTGGAAGAACAAGAATATGGAAATACGACAACACTGTATCAATGTAGGGGGAGAAGTTTCACCTGATACAGGTACGAAGACAGCTGTTGTGAAATCTAAGCTATCTGAAACGACGAAACCCTACCAAAATAGTGAGAACAAACAGCCGATTTATTTTTACCCAGTTTATGGATGAAATGTCTGCACATTAACCTGAACCAATGTGCCCTCGAGATACAGAGGGACATTAAAATAGAAGAAATTCTATGTGTGACAAGAACATGTAATGTAGATGGAGAATATGAATTACTTAACATGAATCCCAGACTGTTTGAGTTTTTTTAATGGCTAAGAGAAAATAAGAGTATAAACATCTGTTGGTTTCGGTCTGAAAATAATTTGGAAACCAGGGGAAGATTAATTCACAAATGATACCTGCTGGACATCCACCTGTACAACTTTGTTCTAGACCAAGTGCTACGTATCAGGTGCTACTTACAAAATGTCTGTTTTAAGCTATTAAATTAGCTATAACTTCTGAAACTGAAAAGATCTTGGACCTATTTTGGATCAAGATACTAAATTGTGATAGTCATGGTATTTTTGGAATAATACTAGTGGAAAAAACTGTGGTTTGTGAGACCTAACTGGAATATCTTTTTTGAAATCACTTATGAATAAAAGCTTACTTTCATGCAGATTACGACACGTTTACCAGTATCCAAATTTTACGCAATTTAACATAATTAAAGAGAATGTATGTGGCCTATTATTCTGAAAAAAATATGGGTTGACATAAACTAGGGCATGGTGAACATTAGGACAGAATCCCCAATTGGCTTTAATTTTAGTGTTCAATCTGGGAATATATCAAATTTTGGTGAGTCAGAGAAGATATATTTAGATGTAATAATATACATTAATGGTAGTAAGGTATGCCCTGCGGAGTCTTTCATATTTCATTCATAGAATGTAGCAGTCATTAATGCTGATAATTTGATACCAATATTTAATAGGCCAATACTATAAGCACATAGAGGGTGTACATCAAGGTGCACCCCTGTGGCCTAACAGCCTTCGAGGAATAAAATAATTTAATTTTTGTAGTTTTTATGACTTAGATATTCAACAAACAAAATATGATCGAATCCAAGAGTGGGCAGATGTGGAACTCCCCCTTTAGGGAAGGTACTATTTATTTATCATTTGAATTTAGGAATATATTATTTATATATCATTTGAATTTAGGAATATACTATTTGTACACCATTTAAATTTCGGTATGTATTATCATATGAATTTAGGAATGAAATATTTATATATCATTTGGATTGGGAATATACTATCTATAATTTGAATTTAGGAAGGTACTATTTATATGTCATTTGAATTTATAAATGTATTTTTATGTATCAGTTGAAAGGTTTGTTTCTACTTATAAAGGGTAGCTATAACTGTTATACTGAAGACATTCCAAAGACAATCTGTAGTGATGGTCGATATCTAACTATACTACTCAATAAGAAGGAACTATCTCATGATGGCTACGATTTTTCACTGGAGTTGAGGGAAATGACACAAAGTAAGTATTTACGGCAAGTCGCAGTTCAGCTTAAAGTGATGGTCGAGAAATAACTAGCTTATGATTGCTAGGATTTCTCCATAGATTTGAGAGAACTGAGACAAAAAAGTATATATAAGCTGAAAGTGATGGTCGATTATACTACTCAATAAGAAAGAACCCTCTAATGATACCTGCGATTTCTTCATAGATGTGAGAGAAATAACACAAAATAAGTATATATGATAGCTCACAGTTCAGCTTAAAGTGATGGTCGATTATACTACTTGATAAGAAAGAACTCTCTCATCTCATGATGAGTACGATTTGACCATAGATTTGAGAGAAATGATATAAAATAAGTATATATGATAGCTCACAATTCAGTTTAAAATGTTGGTCGATTATACTACTTGATAACAAACAACTCTCTCATGATGGCTAAGATTTTTCTATAGATTTGAGAGAAATGATATAAAATAAGTAAATATGATAGCTCATAGTTCAGCTTTAAATGATGGTCGATTAAACTACATAATAACAAACAACTCTCTCATGATGGCTAAGATTTTTCTATAGATTTGAGAGAAATGATATAAACTAAGTATATATGAGAGATCACAGTTCAACTTAAAGTGATGGTCGATTATACTACTTGATAACAAACAACTTTCTCATGATGGGTACGATTTCTCCATAGATTTGAGAGAAATGACAAAAAGTAAGTTTATATGAAAGCTCACAGGTCAACTTAAAGTGATGGTCGATTATACTACTTGATAACAATAAACTCTGTCATGATCGCTAGAATTTCTCCATAGATTTGAGAGAAATCACACAACGTATGTATTATAACAAGTATATAATAATTCACAGTGCTAGAGAAGCAGCACGTGGAGATCGAAAGATCTTCATAAAACGACAAAGAATTATTACTTGAGTGCAAGGAAGCGACCCAGCGTTAGTATATGTTACAACGCAGTCGTATGGACGTTCCTATCCTTTTCAGTAGGACGAGCCCATTTTCAATTTTAGGGGTGTTGGTGGTATTTTTGTCATTTTTTTATAGAACATACTATCAGCAAACAGTAAAGATCCTGATCTGGGTTTGCACTGTTTGCCTATCTATATATGTCCCATAAACATGAGGCTAGGCTAATATTGGTTAACTATTGTTATGCTTCATAATAAAAGGGGGGAAAACAGAACCAACGATCATTGGCGGTTAGGTTGACATTTTATTTTAAGTCGACACATTTCGGTCTTACAAAGATCTGCTTCAGAATGATGAAAATGATATTTCTAGCTACTTAAGTACAAAAAAACGGTATACTTAATGCCATGTGACTTTAGTAACGTCATTTGACCTTATCGTTCTAAAAATACATTTTTGATCTTTTTTCTTGTTTTCAAGGCGATGCTTTTGGTGAAGGTTTAGATGCTTTTATACTATCAATAGGAGTGATAATAGCAATAATAGTGGGTGTGATTGTTATAGTTGTGTTAGCTGCTATCATCATCATCTGCTGCTGCTGCAACAACAGACATCAAGGGTTAATGTATAGACAGACACCTAAATCTGCCTCCGCTAGATCAAGACAGAGTCAAGGTCCTGCTGAACCTTCAGGTAATGAATTAGTGATTTTTGAGTTGACAGAACCAGTACTAAGCTAGAATAAATGTGTCTTGCTCAAGGACCACAACGCAATGACGCCGGTGAGGCTCAAGCCCGTGGCCTCTCGGTCTCGAGTCAAGCACTCTACGACTGAGCCACTGCGCTCACTATTTGATTCTTTACATCCCATCAACAATCTTTTCGTTGAACAGGGACGGGTCTTCCTGGATTGAACCACATCTAAGCTAGGAGAAATGTGTCTTCTTTAAGGACCACAACGCAGTGACGCCAGTGAGGCTGGAACCCGCGGCCCTCAGTCACGAGACAAGCACACGACCACTGAGCCACTGCGCTCCCAATGAATAAGTGAAATTCTGCATTTTTAAGCATTTAATCTAAATCTGACATTATCCCAGCTCGCACACATCGTCGGGCCACCAACGGTCCGCCAGCGATACGCCATTGAAATGGCGTATCGCTGGCGAGCCGTTTGTGGCCTGACGATGTGTGGTAGCTGAGATGAGTATAATAAAATAATTTGTGCAAACATGGTCCTACTAAACCATCAGACAAAACACTTACATTACAGAAATTCGGCGTTTTAAGCATTTAGTCTAAATCTGACATTATGAGCAATATAAAATAATTTGTGCAAACAAGGTCCTACTAAACCATCAGGCAAAACCTTTACTTTAGTGAAATTCAACATTTGTAAGAATTTAGTCTAAAACTGATGACATTATGAGCATTATAAAATAATTTGTGCAAACAGTCACCTATTACAACAGGATATCATGCATTTTTTCATTGTTTTCTGAATGATTTGAACCTCTATAGTTTAATGATAAAAACATTTTGTCCATATTCTTCGAAATGCGATCAAATAAAAAATTCACCATAATTTGAGTCAATTTATATTATTCGTGAAAACAAACTTCTATTTTTTTCATATAACCGAGTACTGCTACTTTAAATCAACTTTGTTTGTAGGATGTATACATTTTACATTATTAATAGTTACAGAGATGTGCATATGGACTTTTCCACTCTTATTTATGGGATAAGTTCAAATTTTGTTTTAAGAGTTGCCATGGTTGTTTGGTGCTATTTTTTCATTTTTATTCAAATTTTAATAGTACATTCTATAAGGAAACAGTAGATAGCTTGAGCTTGGTCTGCATTGTTTGCTATGTCCTCATAAAAAGACGCTAGGCTAAAGACATAATGTATGGGTACCTACCTGTTGAGGCACTTTAAGTGGGTAACCACATTTAATGTCTAATTGGAGACATTTAACACATATTTATTTATGGTTCAAATACCCTGTTTTGCTGGGCAATGACCTTACTTGGAGTTTCCATAATACAGAATACTTTATCAATTTCAGCCCCTCCATATCCTGTTGAGGGAGGTTTTAGTCCTGATGGGATGCCTTCATACACAGACCCTCCCCCACCCTACAGCTCAAGGCAGGAGGTTCCTATTCCTAATGCGCCACCAGAAGAAAAGGTAATGGCATTTTAATGAAGCAGATTCATAACAATAACGTGGCCCCGATGTTATAATATGTTCTTAAAAGGGTATCCTTTGGAAGTAAAGACTGCACCATGAAACTGAAACTAGAGTGTGCATATTTCCTGGGTCAGACTAGCTAGTTTCTGCCATTTAGGCTTCATCAGTGACCCTCTAATAGTTTCAAAGTTCCACAATGAAAACAATTGTTTGGCATTTTAACATTTATTAGTATGATAAATACAACAGCTAAGAGTTTGAAAGCAGGAAAGGTCTTTCTGAGATTGTCAAAATTCTAATTATTTATATCCCTCTGCAGGGCATGTTATTACAGGTATTCTAAATGTCATTCCTGACGCTAGAGTTCGCAATATTATTTCTAAAGGTCCTAAATATAGATTTCCCTCTAGTATTGATTTCTCTAAATGTCGTTGAGAGATCGCTGCTTCTTTAAATGACTTAAGTAATCGTTTGTGCAAACTGGAAAATGTTGAACCCGATGCCTTGAAGGAATGGAAGATTAACATTATTAAAATTATTGATACTCGTTTTTCATTTTACTCTCGAAATTCACATCTTTTACCCCCTAAACCTAAATCTTCTTTTTGTCATCTTTAACGAGGTATCCAGGATTATTATATGAACTATGTTTTGGTTCCAGCAGATAAAGCTGCTAACAATGTTGTAGTTGTTTGACGATTGTATCATATTAATTCTCTTAAGCGTGAGCTTGTTGATACTAATGCCTATAAACTGCAGCCTTCTTTGAGTGAGAGGGTAATTGTTGATGAGCATATATGTCATACAGCCCTACATTTTGGTGTCAAAGCTAAAGAAAATCAGGACAAAGTTCCTACTTAGTACTGGTTACCTAAACTCCATCAAAACCCTATAAAGCAAGATTTATTGCTAATTCTAGTTCTTGTACGACAACAGAACTTTCTAAATTGCTAACCTCATGTCTTACAGCTGTTAAAAACATGTTATCAAGTATTGTAAAGATCCGGTAAAAACTATTTTGGTCTATTAAAAATTCAGGTGAAATTTTAGATAAACTTAAAATTAGAGATTTCAATGCGACCAGTTTGTCTACTTATGATTTTTCTACTCTTTACATTTCTTTACCTAATAATTTAATTAAAGATTAACTTATTGATCTTATTGAAATAACCTTCCGGAGAGAAGGCTCTCCTTACCTTGCATGTAATGACAGAAATATCTATTTTTTACTTCAGAAAAATGGTCGTGTCAAAATGTATGTGATGCGCTGACCTTTTTGTTGGACAACATTTTTATTCGATTTGACACCAAGCTGTATAGACAAGTAGTTGGGATTCCTATGGGCACTAATTGTGCTCCTTTGGTTGCAGATTTATTCCTGTTTTGTTATGAGAGGGACTTTATGATGTCTCTTTCTGATGATAAGCAGGCTGATGTTATTGATGCGTTTAACACTACATCCAGATATTTGGACGATATTTTGAATATTAATAATGTTTATTTTGACAATATGGTTAGTCTAATATACCCTTCAGAGCTCCAACTGAATAAAGCCAATACCTCTGCTCCAAAGCCGCATTTTTAGACTTGCATTTGTCAATTTCTAATGATATTGTTTCTACCAAAATTTATGATAAATGTGACGACTTTGATTTTGAAATTGTCATTTTCGCATTTTTAGATGGTGATGTTTCTCGTTCTACATCCTATGGAGTCTATATCTCTCAACTTATTTGGTTTGCTAGAGCATCTAGCTATGTTGCTGACTTCAACATACGCAATAAATTGTTAACCCAGAAACTTCTTAAACAAGGCTATCGGTAGCATAAACTTTGCGAAACATTTTCAAAATTTTATAGAGGATACTATGATTTGATTTCTAAATTCAAAGCTGGACTTAAATATCTTATGCGCCAAGGACTTTAGGGACCTGATTTCTATGGTGACTTGGTGTATAAGTTGAAGATGATTGTTGACTCTGATAATTTTTCAGTGCAGTTCATTAAAATAATTTTCCATTATAAAAAGATTGGCTATAACATTAATGTAGTGCAACAGACTGCATGCTTGGTGGTCAACCCAATCACGGTTGGCAACTTTGCTTTCCTCTTTAAATGCACACCAGTGGGTGGGACTTCAGACTCTATGATGGTTCCGACTTAAAGACTTATCTATTGATGAGATGGTAGGGGCCTGATGCTTTGGCTGTTTGTCGGGCCCACCAGGGTTTACCCGTTGGATTTCTTTTGCTCCGGTATTCAGTTTTACTTACTGTTAAGTCCATATCTTTGCTTTATCTCCTTGTTATATCTTGATTTATATGTTTTAGAAAATGTTGCATTGATAAGTTAGGGGTCTTTCATGCAAACCAAATATCTTTGTGTCTTGATCCACATCTGAATTAAGGGTGAGGTTGGCGTGCCGTAAAACCGGTTTAAGCCCTCCAGTAAAATATTTTACTGACCGTTCCAAGGCGGTACTTCTTTTGTGGATCTTTTTATGTTTTTGTTCTGTCTTGTGTTTGCTATGTCTTTGTGCGTGTCTGTTTATATGTGCTTTGTGGTCACCTGCTGGGAAAGGGCTGACCTCTTGGCTCCCGTTTGTGGTGTTTAACTGTGAGTTTGTCACTTTCCCATTGGTATCCTGGGTCAGGTGTGGTTCTTGATTGTATCGATTTTTGATCTTTGCTCCCTTACTTACTTTGTTTTTCAGCATTTTAGTTTTTATGAGCGTTTACAATTTCATGCTCAGTTGAGTTGAGTACGAAAAAGCTTTATAACCTCAGGGCCAGGTCATGTAATGGTTACCTTGCTTACCTTTGTGCAAACGGAGGAACATAGGGCTAGATAAACAAAACTGTTGAGCATAAACTTGTAAATATATACCCACAAAATATTTTTTGGCTTAGAACATAAGAAAATTAATCTTTGATTAGTTTTGCTGATAACATACGTTATTGAAATCCATAGCTACCACATGCATGCAGTGGTTCAAATACGTAATCAATTCTTCTGCTTAATTGCAAGGAAAATTATTTTAGTCAGCTTAGTACATTCCTTACTTTTAAAGATGAAGCAAGTGGCAATTTGTTCCCAACTGATATCCGTAACAAATAGTTTGGACCCAGATCAGGCCCGACATTTTGTGGGGTCTGATAGGGATCCAAACTGTTTCATACTATGGTTTTGAAATACTTGATTTTAAACTACACCTCTGCAGACAACAAAAATCACTGCAAATTTACCCAGCATGCAAAGAGTAAGGTTGAAGAGGAAGGCTGGGACTTAACGCTTCGTGTTTCGGGCAGCCAAATTAAAACCAGCCTACTCAGCTACAGAGACTAGCTAGAAAATTAAAATTTCGCTTGTGGCAAGTTTCAATATGATACTTGCCAATAAGTAAGTAACAAAGGCGCTGATGAGGCTGCACGGGTGCGCAGTCTGGTCTGTTCCTTTGTTGTTCGCAAACCCCCGAAGACAGGTTTTCTAGCATCAAGGCCAATATAAAGCAGATCACATTGGCCCGCCGATAAATCACCATTCAAATGGCATTTTGCTGGTGGGCCAATAGTGGCATGAGACTTATGCTGGATGGGTGGTACATATATTTGGTTTTATTTCAGGTTTTTACATGACAGTAGCCTGAGGGAAAGAACAACAGAATATTCCTGTATCCGTACCAGGGTGGAATAATAATAAAAGAAAGAAACAATGTGGGACCAACGCCATGGCTATTGTCAGTTCACATCAAAAAGTTTGTCCGTAAAGGGATGCAATGTTCGTTTCTTTATGTCAACTGGTGACTATTGAGATAATATGGCCATTGATTTGAAATGCATTTTGTTCAGGAATGATTGGTCATTTCATTGGTGACTATCGTAGAAATGAAACTTCAAGTATTAAAGAAAGTTTAGAGATTTTTACAGATGAAGCTGGAACTAAGCTCAAATGAAATCACCACAACAAACGTGACCCCTAAAAAGTGGCGAAAATAAAGTTACAGAGGGAAAACATGAGGTATTGATAAAACATACTGTTGCTTACTAATATGCCAGTCTAAAATTCTTATTTCTCAAAGAAACATGTGTTAATGTGTCCATTGGAAGCGTCTCGAGAGACGCTTCCAATGATAACATTTAACAACATTTAAATGTATCTTTAGATAAATCAGAAAACGTTTTGTATTGTTTTACGAGGATTATCGAATCTACACGCAACATTTTCGGTATGGGAACGCAGATAGATGCTTCAGATCTCGTTGTTTTGTTTGTGTTATGCTTTACGTCCCAGTCCACATATTTTCAGTGATGTCGGGACTATTTCCTGGAATATACCAGCACTAAGCAACGGGTAAGGCAATCTGATCAAAAAACCCGATCTAGGCTTACTATGTCGCTAGCTGTGGCTAGATCGTGTTTTAATCAGATTGCGGGTAAGGTGTCTAGCTCAAGGACATAAGACAGTGACTCCTGTGAGTCTCGAACTAACAACCCTTTGATCCCCAAGCTATCCCTGTACCAACTGAGTTACTGCACTACGCAGATCTCATTGCAAATCATTTGAAACTCTATACTGTGTTAGCTCTTGTTGAAGTGTAGAACGTCATTCTGTGGTACTGTCATAAGATGGTAATTACGTTTGTACCTATATGAACATATAGGGTAAAGTCCGGTAACTTCAGACATCATGTAACTTCGGGCATCAGATAAATACGGTAAGCGACCTTGTTTGATTCATATAATAATTATTGGAATAAAAAAATAATCAACTAACATGACTAAGCAAACAGTGAAAATCCTGATGAGACGGCTTACAAGGAGCCGTCTCATCTGGATTTCCACAGTTTGCAAAATATGTGTTCGAATTACCTGATGTCACAAGTTTCATGACTTTACCCTACACTTGTTAGTTCTAATATGGTAAGGCCAAATTTTTTTTCATATATTGATTTACGGGCAAACTATTGAAATTAAATGGGTCGAGGGGACGAAATAAAAAAAAAGATGAAGAAAGCTTCAGTCGATCAAATAAAAGTGAATACTCATTAAGGATACACAGGTAAACTTATATATTTTCTTTAAAAGTATTGAGAGTCAAAGATGAAAATAAAAATAAAATTCAAAATGACACTTTTATTTTTCTGGAGTAGCTAAAATCTCAGTGTAGGCTCTCTCATAAATCAATTTATATCCAAAAATCTGGCCTAACAATGTTTTATTACAATGTTATGTATTTGATGATGTATCTCATAGTTTATATTATAATAATGCGCACAATCAATATAGTTTAAAAAATGAGACAGCTCATAAAATAGTTATACCATGTTTGTCCACCTGTACGTAAGATAATCCACTCGCTAAAGCTCGTGGATTATCTCCGCGTACAGGCGGACAACCCATGGTATTACTATTACATAAACACTCATGCGTAATATACGTCCGTGCTCACCATTTCCGATCGATAACTTGAGTATTTATTCACGGAATTTTTTCAAATTTTGCATACATATTGTTATTGGCGATGAGTGGTATGGGATTGTTAATGGGCAAAATCCGTTCATTTTTAACGGAGTTACTGCCCTTTTACGTATTGGAAAAATGGTTTCTGGCCTGTTATTCCTTTACTGTTCATGATATCTGAATGAAACTTCACAGATATGTTGCACATCAAAGGTTACATATTGTGACTAAGGACGGTCACTCTGACCTTCCCAGTTTGTGAGTTATCTGCCCTTGATAGGTCTGAAAAAAGGTTTTTGACCTATTGTTCCTTTACTATATGGAATATCGGAATATAACTTCACAGATATGTTTCACATCAAAGGTAACATATTGTGACTAAGAACTTCACTCTTACCTTTCCCGTTTGTGAGTTATCCGCCCTTGATTGAATTAAAAATGTTTTTTACCCGTAGTTCCTTTACTTTGTGGAATGTTTAAATGAAACTTTACAGATATGTTTCACATCAAAGGTTACATACTGTGACAAAGAACCATCACTCTTACCTTTCCAGTTCATGAGTTATCTGCCCTTGATTGATCTGAAAAATGGTTTTTGACCTGTAGCTCATTTACTATATGGAATATCTGAATGAAACTTTACAGATATGTTGGTCATCAAAGGTTACATATTGTGACTAAGGATCGTCACTCTTACCTTTCCAGATTGTGAGTTATCCACCCTTGATTGATCTGAGAATAGGTTTTTGGCCTGTAGTTTCTTTTACTATATGGAATATCTGAATGAAACTTCACAGATATGTTGAACATCAAAGGTTACATATTTTTAGTAAGGACCGTCACCCTTACCTTTCCAGTTCATGAGTTATCCGCCCTTGATTGATCTGAAAAATGGTTTTTGACCTGTAGTTCATTTACTATATGGAGTATCTGAGTGAAACTTCACAGATATGTTGACCATCAAAGGTCACATATTGTGGGTAAGGATCGTCACTCTTACCTTTCCAGATTGTGAGTTATCCACCCTTGATTGATCTGAGAATTGGTTTTTGACCTGTAGTTTCTTTTACTATATGGAATATCTGAATGAAACTTCACAGATATGTTGACCATCAAAGGTTACATATTGTGGGTAAGGATCGTCACTCTTACCTTTCCAGATTGTGAGTTATCCACCCTTGATTGATCTGAGAATAGGTTTTTGACCTGTAGTTCATTTCATCCGTCCGTGCTCACTGTTTCCGATCGATAACTTGAGTATTTATGCACAGAATTTTTTTCAAATTTTGCATACATATTGTTATTGTGGATGAGTGGTATGGGATTGTTAATGGGCAAAATCCGACCATTTTCGATGGAGTTACTGCCCTTTCTCCCTTTAAAAAATGGTTTCTGGCCTCACAGATATGTTGAACAGCAAAGGTTACATATTACAATGAAGGACCGTCACTCTTACCTTTCCAGTTCATGAGTTATCCGCCCTTGATTAATCTGGAAAATGTTTTTGACCTGTAGTTCCTTTACTATATGAAATATCTGAATGAAACTTCACAGATATGTTGACCATCAAAGGTTACATATTGTGACTAAGGACGTCATATCACTGTCTATTACAGTTCTGTTGCTATTTTGGCATTATATATCTCACAAAATAACTTTTTTGCCCCCAGCAGTGGCGGCGTATAATGCAGTGCTTGCGGTGCTTTTATTTTATTTTCTTTTTAAATCATTTGTAAAAGTAGAATTAAGTTATGTTTTCACAATAAATCTGTTCACTATAGCTGAAAACTGCACAGAAAAGTGAATTATCTTATAAAACAGGTGTGTTTTTCTCTTGTTGGTAATTATTTGCGTCCCTCCAATAATTATAGACAGTTAATTTTAACATAAATGCTGTTGTTTTGATACTGATAATTTGTTAAGATTTACCAAATTGGTCAAATGTTTACCTGAATTTTAGTTATTTTACTGTGCTCTTGAAAAATAGAAACATTAGTTTTAAAATTAAAAGATCAAAAGTTACAGACTATGCAGCTTTAACACTCTTACTGCATGCAAACAGTTCAGACGGTAGACTGTGCCATCTTTCCAGTGATATACGTGTCCATTTGACCCACCCTGTCAAGCTAAGGAAATCCGACTATACTATTTTAGATGTTAATTTATAGCCTGCTTTGTTTCATGTTATATTGTTGTGTTTTGTTACACTGTTCCTATAGTTTAAGCTAGTATTTGTATGATGCCTTATTTTATGATAATTTTAAAGAGTTTAATTTGTGCAATATTGAAAAATCTAGTCATTATGCATATTATTTATTTTTATTTGTTGATTTATACGTTTGTTTGGTGTTATTTTGAGTGCTAGGTGTTGGTTTGTTGCTTATCAATACGCTGTTGATTGGACATGTGATTACATTGTCAAAGCTATGATTCCGGTTTACTGTTTTGGCCCTGTGATAAATTAACAAATGTAAGTCATGTAAGACATCGTATCATATCCATAGGAGTTGGTGATGAGAAGTTGTATTCACACGCCTACCAATTAATCCAATGCTCAACATCTGGTTGAATACATGTATTAAAAACAATTCCTCAAGGAGGAGAATCAAAATTGGGGAGTGTCATGCAGCAGCCTATGCATTCCTACGTTTGCGGTATTAATTTGAGACGTGTATGTTCACAACTGATTGGTTTGACGACTATTCTGCTAGCTGGGTACATAGAGGCAACGACATATCCCCCCAAAGAATTGATCATCTCAAAACCCCGTGGAGACAACAAGGATAACTGTAATTTGTAAAATATTCATTCTCCTTTTCAAAAGTCAAAATTCATACTTTGTATTAAACAGCAGTTTTGACATTATAATATATACAACTAAAGTCTAATATTGAATAGCTGGGAACAGATTTACAGAAGTCTTTCTTCTGAATCCCTTTTCTGTATTTCGAAATGATCTGTATGTGAACTTATTGCATTATATGTACACATGTTGTTATACAAAAATGAAATAAAAGTTTAAACTAATTTCAGGCGCGTGTTTTGTCATATTTACTTTTCGCATAAAATAGGTCACATACCAGACTTTGACAGAACTAGTATATTGCGCGAAAAGTAAATATGACCTACTGAGAATATTTTCTGGCCACACATGTAGGAGTCCATAGGCTGTTGCATGCCATTCCTAGATTTTTTTTTATTTTCTTCGTAGAGCAGTTGTTTTTTCCGGGCGAAATTATTGATAAATACATAACTATAAATACGAATTCAAAGACAGTTTTCTTAGACTACGAAATTCTCAAATTAGTATTCTATAGTCCCCATATGTTTTCACTATTCAGTAAATCATTGTGTGACGTCATTAATTCTATATTTATTGGTGGGAGAGGTTAAATTGTTTAGTGTCACGAATAGCAAGAAAATGTAAAACACATAAACAAACAAAAAGAACGGACAGTAGGCCTACAGGTCCGGAACATGAATAAGCAGAGAAGATTACATAAGAAAGATTAGCCTTATCATTTACGGGTTTTGGTGAAAAGTGAAAAAAATTCATTCGATCCATATGTCCCATGTCATCAAATGGCTGAAGATACAAATCGAAGCAAATGTCCAATGTGATAACATCACCGTAATGCAAATAGATTTTCCCGTCACGCGCAAAAGCATGACTTGGGTTGGATTTCTGCATATTTAAAGGAAGCGATAGTATGTGATAATTTTGAGAAGTTAAGTTTTTCTTTCCCCACGGACAAGTATTGATTTTCATAAAAGGCTCTAGATGAGGCTTGTAGAGAGGGGGTACCAAATATCCCGTATTCCTTGAAGTAAACAGGCAAGTATCCCTAATAAACTGGCAAATATTCCCAAAATTAATTTTCCTAGATATTCAATATCCCTGAAAGTAAGGAAAATATTGGACACAATATCCCATATCCCTGGAAGTAAAATGAATAGGATCCTATATCCCTGGAAGTAAAATGGCAAATATCCTGTATCCTTAAAACACCTATACAAACCTCTTAGATGCAATTTAACAAGCATTGTTTGTCATAAAAGAGATACTTTTAAAGGATTTTCCCTCTTGGGAAGTCTTAGCAAATAAGCAAACAAATGCGACCCACTGCTGATTTTCTCTATAAAAAGTGGGTGTCTACTTGTCACGTATTTTTATGCATTATGTAAAACATGGAGTGTAGTGGAGCATGGAGTGGAATGCTATTTTGGAGTTGTGTCTTTTAGTTTTTCTAAGATCACTACCCAGTCACATAGAGTCAGCTTCTGATCTCTTAGAGAAGGGAATTTGAATTTCACTTATAAAAATAAACAAACAACAAACAAATAAATAAATACGCCAAACATAACTTTCAATGCCTGTTTACGCTATGGCTCCACGTCATTCCATGTTTAAACATAAGCCTCCTGTCGCTAAGGAATTGTTTTCAAAGCTGTTTTGGATGACACACAACCGATTGCGAGATATATAAAACGGTATGTTTAATGATGAAGACTCTTTGCAGGACCAACAAACAGAAGAATTGTATAAAATAAATACGTTGCTGTTAAAAATCACGTTAAAACTAAGCACTGGTATAGTCTGATTTGTAACTTATTGCATCAAAAGTCTGACAAGTCCATATCGATAAGATAAATTAGTAGGAGGCAGTTTAACTTTACCGTGAATTAAATATGTTCCAAACTCTTCAATTAAATATGTTCTAGACCGAAACTTAATGCCATTTGAAAATGTTTGAAAATTCGATGGCATTGCCTATCATGTTCATCTCATTTACTCAAACCGTTCTGCTTTAATACCTTCTATTAATCATACACTTCTACGAACTGCCTCTCATAACATGTATAAAACATGTTATAATTTTCTTGTTCAGATGTTGAGCATTGGATCGATTGGTAGGCGTGATTCAATCAGTTGATGACAAGAGAAAGTGATCATAACCTATCCAGAAAAGGAATTTTTTGAGTGTAAATGTGAAAACATTTTCTTGCCCATCAGTCTTAACATGTGTTTTGTGTGCTCAAAAGACTGGTTCTTTTGTGTACACACAACATAATTATATGTTTCGGTTTTTGGCTTAGAAAAAAAGAGAAATAAGAGAAACATAATATTCAAGTATGCACGCTTATCTGAAGGCATGTGGATATTATGCTCCCTGTAATACTAAATGATCAGTGGATAGTGTAAAAACTTCTTTCTCATTTTATTGTTTTTGTTTGATCTAATTCTTTACGTCCCAGTCAACAATTTTTCAGTTATGTCAGGACAGGTCTGCCTGGGTTGAACCAGTACTAAGCAAGGATAAATATGTCTTGCTCAAGGACACAACACAGTGACGCCGGTCGAATCCGCGAACCCTTGGTCTCGAGTCAAGCACTCTACCACTAAGTCACTGTGCTCCCTGTCATTTTATTGTCTTGGATATATTTTATATGGATGTTAGAATAAAATAAAACTTTTAAAATACATGTACATATATACAGTCCTGCCAGCCAAACATGACAGCGACGTCATATTTTGTTTACAATTGTTAAGTAAAGCATTAACTTGTACACACCACTTGAGCTAACGCGAATCGAAAGATCGCTTGTGTATTAATCCAATCCTGTGGATAGGATTAATACACAAGTGATCTATCGATTCTAAGTCCCTGATAACTATATAAACAAAACACGACGCCACTGTCACTCTTGGCTGGCAGGACAGTAGCTGTATAATTATAGAAATGTGCTTGAACATGAGATTTTGGCACTAGTCACATGGGCAAGCGACTAAGGCTAAAGTGAGCCTGGGCATATGGGCAGTCTCACCGGAGCCTTCCGTTCTTGAATACATAACGTATGGAAGTAGATGAATGCTGAGATTAAACATTAGGTTTCTTGCCCCACTTGGTAGCTGTGTATGTGTACGTGCATGTTAGAAGAGAAATTTTTATATGTATGAGATAAGTTCAATTATCTCGTGCTCTCGCTCATTTATGTCAAATATTTTCAAAGAATAAATCAGCATTTCTTATTTGGCTTCGTATTTATTACTTTTTCAGTTTCATTTTCTTTATAGAGGATCTTACATGAGTGCTAATGTTTTATTGAATTTATTCAACCATTGAGGAAAAGAGATTTAATGCGAGGCTTGCCGAGCATTTTATCGCTTTTTCGAAACGAGGTTAATAAATTCAGTTATACAGGAGCACCAATGTTAGATTCTATCACTTGACAATAAAATAACTTAAAAATCATTTTTTTGGTGTGAAAAAAATCAAGATTTTGCCACTTTGAGCACGCGTTAAAATGGACGTAATTAGGTAACGTTACTAAATCTATAAACCACTAGTGGTTTATCGAATTTATTACGTATATGTTATTATATGGCCGAGGTGTGCCTCTAGGTCATATTGGCACTGGGGTAGCCATATCGACCCGAGGGCCTATATGGCTATCCAGTGCCAATATGACATAGAGGCACACCTTGGCCATATCATAAACTTTTTATTACATCTGCGCAAATTCATTTAACTTTTCAATAACCTCTGTTGGCTTTTTAAACCAGTGAGACCAAAAGACTGGCGTGATGAAAATTGCAGGCATAGATAAATGACGCATAAGATAAACATTGTTTACATTGACATTGACGACTTTAATAGCCTGCAGGGATCAAATTTAAGATTTTTAACCACTTGCTAAATATAGCAAGTGATAATTTTTCTTACTTGCTAAAGGTGATGATCAACTTGCTAAGTCACTCCATATATCGCTAATTTGAATATTGAACCAATTCATTTAGCGCTTGTGCTGACAAGATTTTGTGCCAAAAAATTATTCCAAATAATATCTCCTTTCTGAAAGCACATTTTGGTTATCCTGAAAACAGTGTAGATCCAGATCAGCCAGCTTCTTCAGAAGCTGGCTGATCTGGATCAACACTGTTCTTTCAAGCAGTTTATGCTTTGTTGCATAATTATGTAAGCGACTTGTATTCACTTGCTAAAAATAGCAAGTGATAGTAATTCAAACTTGCTTTTTTGGAAAAACTACAAGCATTTAGCAAGTTAGCAAGTGTTAAATTTGATCCTTGGCTTGTCATCATTTTAAGGCAGGTATAGAGTGGTAGCCATTGCATCTATATATAGCATACACGCTTACGTCATGAGTTACGTAGCATTGGAAAATACCCGTGACATAAAGTGCATTTTTTAAACATGCCATTTTATTAAGTTTATTTTGTGCTTGGCGTTTATATATTGTTTCCTATTTCTAAATTATCTAAACGGCAACTGAAAAAAAAATACTGCAGTTTGTGCATTCTTGAGAGACCTGGCGATACCTCATCTACATCTCTCGCATTTCGCCCTTTGCATTATGGGTAGCTTGCGATATTTGGCTAGCCCCGTTCAATTCTCTCGCTCATGTAGTGACACTATTTATTGTTAAAAAAAGCAAAAAGTTAAATTGTTGACGGTTTAACATTTCTCTTTTAGTCAATTTTTTCTGGATGTAAAGCCCTGAGTCACGCAAGCAGTGATCGCATAATATATTTTTAATAAAAATGGAGGTTCAATTCCATTGTGCACCGAGCGAAGGGCGACAGGTTAGTACATGCTAGTGTGCTTTCTGTCTGCGACAATGGCAGTTTGTGTTGAAAAGTCTTGTTTGAGCATGCGCAGTAGCGTGAGTTGGATTCTCTACTTGAAATTAAATACATGATACCTATCGTTATACGCGTAACGGAACTAGAGCTTTATGAACGAGGGGAACCATATAATTGACGACAAGACATTGCATAAGACTTTTGTCAAGAAAACAATCAGAGACAGCCTTAAGATTAGCATTCATGCATATCTAGATTGTGGTATTCTTTTTTTATTTCATAGAAAATCAACTTGTCCTGAAATTTTCTATTTGAAGAGCTGACAGGAACTTAACGATCCCCGGTAATGATCGATCATCAGATAAGCTTGACACCCATGTACATTACCAACATCAGGGCTAGTCATTTTGTTTGCTCTACTAAAACTGTTCCATGTTCTAATGTCGGATTCTTTATCTTTCTGTCATTTCGCTATTTGATGGCCCCAATCGAGCGTAAAATCATCAGAAAACAGGGTCTCATAACGATTCTAGAATTTACTCAGCCATGTTGAAATGAGTCGAGTCGAAAAAGTGCACACTACCAATATGTCATCACTGTGAGGCAGTGCCAAAAATCCATATTGATGCCTCAATATGGATTTTTGGCATCACCATGTGACTGTCCCAATATGGAATCGGTCAAATGGAAAGTATTGTCGAGTGTTAACGGCAATTTTACTATGTAAATTCTAGAAGGTATGTAATAAATGGCGTTATATCACCCCAAGACGCGACGTCATGTGATTCACTATTTTTACCCTAAGAAACAACATAAAGACTAACTTGAACCTCATTACGCTATATCTATATGTATCTATTTACATGTATCTATATTTAACTCAAGAAACCTGACACTTTCTGTGTGCCAGTATTTTGTTATTAAATGAATATGATGCTCACTTGTCTTTTTGTGCGTGGAATTAAACTAAGGTAGACTAAGATGCACTGAAATTATTTGAATAGATGAACGAATTCCATGCCAATCAAAGCGTCACGTAGCCCCAAAAATCAAATTTTGCAAGATTAAAGGAATTGATCACGCAAAATTTCCCAGTGCTTTTTTCGTTGTTTCATTGACGTTTTGTGGGCATTAAAATAAAGTATAGGTGCATGGTTGAACCGAAAAACCTCTTTTCATTTTGTTAACATTCACAAAGCACTGCCGCTTTATCAACTGTTTTCACTTTGTATGAAGTGCTGAATGCATTTTACAATGTTCTGGTCCTTTTAAACTCTGTAGCTACTCTATGCGTCCATTTATCGACGTCAAAGGTTGCAATTATTACATGCTGATAGCGGGTATACTGCAAAGCCTGATTTTCATACGCGATTAAAGTAATGAGTAGACAATTTCACGGGGGTAATACCAATTTTGCTATTTTTGCTAGCGACCGGGACGGTACTGCGTAAAGCTGCTATCGACCGAGGAGTACGGCTTGCGACCGGTCGGTACGGCTGTCGGTATAGGGGGGTCACGAGTTGAACGCTTCTGGAGGGGTCATAGCGTATGTTTTATCGACTACACACGCTATAGAGTTTTTTCAAGAGGACATTTGCTATTTGTCTGATTAGTTATTTAGAGTTTGTGACTTAGAAAAACACCATAAATTACAGTTTCTCTCGAAAAATCCAGTTTTCATATATTATCATTGATCTAACGTATTAAGAATGATGCAAAAACAACGAAACGCCCTATATATGTTATTTGTCATTTGAGCTTCTTCAATCAAGTGCGAATGGCATATTTTTTGCACTATGGGAGATTTTATGGACCCTAGAAAAATGCCATGATACGGCTGTCAACTACCAGTGATACGGCTGTCGAGGATTTCATATTCTGAATGATACGGCTGTCGACGAGATATGAAAAATATCTATCATGCACTGGGCTTAAAATACACGATTTATTCTATGGCTATAACTGAAATTTGTTTTTTTTCAGGCAGTTTCCACTAGCAGCAATGAACAAAATTGTAGGTTTTATGCGGATTGGTATCTAAAAGGCGCAACATTCACAAATAATAGCTACATTCCATCTCTCCCATATATTTAAATCCACAAAGCAGGTCAGTGAACTAAACTCATAGGTTAAGATAGACTTTGAGCGTAAAATTGTAAACATTTTCTAATCCATCAGTTTTAACATACGCTTTGGTGCTCAAAAGAAGCGTCTCAATGAGACAGTTGTTTTGAGTACCAACAGCATATGAGCCGTGACATGTGATTTCCAACAATATGGCATTTTGACAAGTGCAGACTCAGACAATCCTGTGCAGCCTCATTTAAGCTTAGAAATTCGAAATGATGTTCGGACTGTAGCTTAACAGTAATAGAATACTCAGGCAACTAGCAAAGGCTCTGATCAGTCTGCGCATATGCACAGGCGGGGCTGAGCCTTTGCTGGTCGCACAAACCACATTGTTGGAAATCCCATGCCCCGGCTCAATTATCTTTTGGTTGAGAAATTAGAAAAAATATTTTGGTAACCCTCTATAAACTTAAAGCCTGGCCCAAAATTACAATGCCTCCTTATTGTTAAGGAAGACTTAAGTTAAGTACTGATATTTCAACATGCTATATATTAAATGCTAAATAAATTGACAGGATCGGTGCATTACTTGTGGTCAAAGATATCTTTGTGACCTACAGAAAAAATGAAACTATTTTGTTTTTACTCAGTTTGAAATGTTATTTTTGTCATCCTAAACAATCAATACTTGATAAAACTGCAAAATCTATGTTAAAGGAATAGGATTGCAAATAAGTGTAGAAACTATTGAAGAATGATGTTGGAAAAACATGGCACTTCAAGTTTAAATCCAAAAACGAAAGAGAAAAATATTAAGGCTAGGTGAGCCATTTCGAAAAATTAACGTTGGCGTAAAGCATTTTTGAGGGGGCGGGAAGAGCACAGAACTTCAAGCCTTTGTGGAGTGAGCACATTTCTCAACAAATTATCTCCTGCACAACACGCTTCTTTTAAAAAAGCGAGCATCCATTTACAAACTGTAAGGTTAAAATAATTGCATACGCGGATCCAGATTGTTGCTTCAAGGAAAGGGGACCAGGTGTTTCGCTGGCGGACGGAAGAATGCTGGTTGGACAGCTTTTTGAATTGTCGGGGGGGGGGGGGGGAGGGGGGATCAATACCTGTATTCCTAAGCAAACGGGGGGAGGGAGGGGATCAATACCTGTATTCCTAAGCAAACCTACATCCCTGTGATCTGCCAAACGCGCGCGCACATGTGTGTGTATTTGTCGGTGTATGTAGGGTGTCCGGAACCCCATTCCCCTCCTCTTGATCCGTATATATTGGACACATGTGATTTGTTTGTGCTACTATGTCAAATGCTAGGGATGTCTTCTATAAGAGTGAAATTCTCGGGGTTGCTGTACATTCATGCATGCTTCCAGAGGGGGAGGGGTGCGGACCCATTGGAAATCACAATACTATAGGGTTCCTTAGCAATACTGGTTCGGAGCCCACTAAAACTCGCAAAGCTACGAAGTCAGCATTTAATGTTGGGCCACAATCAGCTGGCCAGCGCAACGCCATTTCAATGGCAAAACCGCTGTAGGGCCGATAATAGCCCGCTCTCCAGACAAACGTTTCTGGATCCGCTCATGACATTTTAAGAGAAATTTCTTTTGCAGTATAACGGAACTTTTGATATACCCACCTACAAGTATCAGCTTTTACAAAAAAAATGGCCTACGCAAAAGTTATATAAATTATTATTGTCTTGAGCAATGGCAACAGTGGTTTATGACAGACAGACATACATTCATCAATGCAGACAGGCTAGCCAGGACCTCTTAGAACCTGAACTACACCGATGGTCCAAAACCCCAACCACTTTCTTTCTTTGTATTTGACCATTCGGAACGTTTTGACATTGGAACGAGTCGGGCAAAATGGTTTGTGATAGACAGAAACACAGACGGACAGGCAGGGGCATGGTTAAGTGATTTAACCAGCTAAGCTGCTCTCCTAGCTACCCCGGTGGTCTCAATTGTAAGACTCCTTCCGCTGTTTACTCTGGTATGGACTATAGGTATACCCGCTCACTGTCCGTCCGTTCATCTGTCTGTCTGCTGTAATCACCTGATATAACTAAAAAAACTATTTAAACTTGCTTCATGAAACTTGGTATGTGATTAAGTTGCAATATGCTAATTATAAACGTTATTTTTTCGCCGTTGCAAGAACATTGCGTTTACTATGGTAACAGAAATAGTCAAATTGTTGCGAAAACAAACTTATCCCAGATAAAAGCTAGCTTGATGAAACGTGGTATGTGAACAGGTGCTGGCTATGCACGTCATTTTTGACGTCACATAAAATTGATTGTGGTGTGGTTGCTATGGTAACAAAAATTGCCAAAATGGTGTATCGGTAGGTGGTGACTCACGCGTTGGTGACAACACATGCGCTTGTTGTTGTTTTTTTGTTGTTTATTAAACCAACTCGGGCCAGTAAAGTAAATCAGAGGTCTAGGCTGATTTCAAAAGAAAAGTAGATGTCAAAAAATCAAGATTAGCCTTTATTCACATTCATATTCATAGTGTTTTGACTAGAGGCGTCCCTATAAGCAGTCACAAATGTGGCAATACCACACGCGCCACACTTCCAGTTACATGCAAACGAGCCCAACTTCGATAGTATCCCAGCCACTGGGCGTAGACAACTATATCCTTGTAAATTAGGACTGATTAGATTGATTTGCGTTAAAATAATTTCTCATTCCAAGACCATTGTTCATGTACATGTTTGTTATCCTTCTTCTTATTATAAAGCTTGAATGATTTGACATCTTCCCGTGAATTGTGTTTATTGCTTAAATAATAGGCTAGGCTTGAGGATAAAGCACTAGTTGTGCACATCCCTGGACTTTCGGTGACTTACTTTGCTACTATGTTGGTCAATACTGGGAATACTGGCCAACATGAAACTAATCAAGGGTGCAAAATTACATTGAGAAAGAGCTAAAATGTAATACAAACATATAAAACTTATCAAAATGGTGTTCGAAGCTGTCTTAGTGAAGAAACTCTGTTCTGGCGTCACTGTGATGAAAATATTCCAATAGCGAATTAGGAATATCTCCATGGCACGAGAAAATGTTAGTTTCACAAGGTATTATTATAAAGTACTTATCTGGAGGGGGGGGCGAATTGACGTGTACACCAGAAAGCACGAGCGTACAACTCGGGCAGCGTGGGACAGGATGCTCTACCAGGACCCTTGCATCTGCTGGTTCAAATTGTAGCGATACCACCAAAAATCCTAAAATGACCCGAAAAGAAGAAGCCCAATTTTTACTTCCCCCCCCCCCCCACACACACACATACATGTACCTGCGTAGGCGCAATACACAAAGGATCGGTATTTGAAAAATGCTTCCTATCAGAGGTAATCACCCCCATCACCCTAAACACAAAATTTGCCCCCTTATCCACCCCCCAAAAATATATCAGACCCCCCTACGCCCTACACCCTACCCCCTCCCCCTCTGCGTGCTTTACCATAACATAGATTCGTCTGATCAATGGCGGGTCCAGGGGGATTCAGGGGGTTCGCTTTAAACTAAAATTATTTCATTTTCATGAAGAATTTTCAGAAAAACTATCAGGTAAAGTTAACAAATCCCCCCCCCCCTCTATGAAAATTTGAACCCCTATCAAGAAATTCAGGATCCGCACTTGCTGATCTGCCTAGCAGGCACACATCGCTGACTCAACATAGAATCAACATTGATTCAACCCCATACATTGAATCAATGTTGAGTCAAGGTCATGTGCCTGCTTGGTGATCACCAGTATATACTCAGAAAGTCAACAGGAAATGGTATAACCGCGAGAATATTACGGTTTATAGAGGCTTTGTAGCATACATCAGGCACAAACCAAGAAAAGGGTCATTCAGCGTCTCTATTGTCGCATGCTCAGCCCGGACAGGCAGGTTTAGATAAACAATTTTTGGGGAGTAAAATATTATTTACCTGTTAAAACATACGTTGGTGCTCTAAATAACTGTCTCATTGAGACGGTTCTTTTGAGTACCCACAACAAATATTTCGATCGAGAAATAAGAAAATTAATTTTATGTTATGCAGTCTTAACAAAATGTCTGAACACTGGTCACATTGGCAGAGGTTTCTGTTTTTTTGTTTGCTTTGATTCAACACTTTTTCAGTTATGTCCGGACGGGTCTTCTTTGGGTGAACCACTACTAATCAAGGATTAATGTGACTTGCTCAAGGACACAACACCAGTGAGGCTCGAACCTGCAGCCCTTCAGTCTCTAGACATGCACATTGCCACTGAGCCATTGCGCTCCCAGCAATTTCGGATGAGAATGTGCAAATGCACACACGTCTAAACATATGCTGTACTTATATGCAAAAATTGCCGTTTTCCGCTTTACATTTAACATGCAGAAGTAAGTGAGCATGGTCAGGAAATACCACAATCACACAATGCAGACTAACCCACAGCTACACGAGGAAGAGCCGCAGACTATTGTCACATGACATAGGGAAGACAATTAAACCAAAGCAACCATCTCTCTCTTCCTCGTCAATATAATTGCAAAACTAGAAAACACATGACTGATTATGCATATTAATAGTTCCTTACAAGCTGTAGTCCAATATGTTAATCCAAACGGCTCGTACCAATCACAGTGGCGGCTCAGATTGGTACAGTGTTGGACTGGGGATCGAATGGTGGATAGTTCGAGAGTCGTCAGAGACAGTGAGCTATTTCCTTGAGCCAGACACTATAACCGCTGTTTAGTGCTAGTTCAACCCAGGAAGACTGGAAATGGTCCAAGTATGACTAAAAACTGTTGACAGGGTCCTAAAACATGACCACAAACTAAATGACGTAGAAAGTTAGATTTTTCAGTGTTAAACTGTTATTTTCCAGCAACGAAATCTGTTTACATTCTCGTTGAATCGTCGACATCCGTATCCAGTAAACGGCGACAACCGTACCCAGCAAATTTACTGTTGGTCGACAGCAGTATCAAAAAAAATATAAAAATACCACAGAGGCATATAACAACATGCACATTCACAGATTAAAGGTAATCATGTAAGTTTATGATATATCTGCATCATATCGCCTTGATTTGCAAATTTTCTTGGGAATACTGATTTTATTTAGTTTTTGGTGAATATCCATTGAAGTACGCCCAGCGTTAAAACAGGCTAATAGCCAGGCCTGCAAATCATTTTAAACAATAGCAAGCTATCCAAGAAACGGTTTAAACACCAAAATGTGGCAACACACACTAAATTAGCACACTTACCGTCGAATTTGATGGTTTGTTTATCTGTCGACAGCCGTACCGACCGGTCGCAAGCCGTACTCCTCGGTCGATAGCAGCTTTACGCAGTACCGTCCCGGTCGCCAGCAAAAATAGCGAAATTGGTATTACCCCCGTGAATTTGCACTATAACAAAGAAGACAAAACGCACTAAATGGTGACATGCGTTGACAAAAAAAAACAAACGGTTATTATCCATATTTTACGTTGTTCCTTTATTAACGTTTAATTGGGTTTATTCTGCTTTTATCCTTTAACGCGACGCGAAACATAAGTTCTGATTGTTGGAAATGCATTCTTGAACAATGATTGCTGTACTCTTAGTTAGTTCAGTTTCTAGAAATTGCTTAAACAAAGGAAATAAACCACCAGAGTTTGGACAATATCTATAGCACAAGGCTCACATTTAATCTCTTTTCCTCAACTCGTTTTATAAAATAAAAAATGAGCACTCCCGTAAGATCCTCTATTGTGACAATGGGGTGTCATGTGTATAATATGTTTGTGAAATTTATATTATATGTACTATGTGTACTATGGAAATTACACACCTTACTATATGTAAATCTAGTATATAGGATAACATATATAAGTAATAAACCATCCTTGATGGTTGAGTGTGCTTTTTCACTGATGACGTTTGTTGGCCAGATAACTCACGCCAGAACATTTTGTACAAGCCTTGGGATAATGTCAACTGCCAGGTCAGAGTTGCCTTACCCACGTATTTCCAAGGCCAAGTTGCCGGTCAAGACTTCTCAGAGGGAAAAATTAAGTAGCTATATAGTGTCACATGTATAATACATTTGAGTAACGTATAAGATGTACTATATGTACTATGCAACTTCAAATCTTACTATATGTGATAGAAGCAAAGGTTGTATAAAAATTGATTTATCAGTCACCCCTAATATTAACTGTATTGGTTCAACATAACCTAATAAACGTTTCCTATCTCGCGGCATGTTACCTTTATCAGGTCATGATGACGTTGCACTTTTTGAATGACGTCGCTAATGACGCTGTTCAAATCAACACAAAAGAAATATGTCATAATTCCTAGTTTGTAGAGTCTTTGACTGATAAATAGAATACCTGGTTCACATCCTTTGATATCAAGTTTCCAGGCTCGGCTTTGAGAACGCATGTTGAATCGCTCGGCAAGCCTCGCAATGTCAACAAGCGTTCTCAAAGCCTTGCCTGGTAAACTTGATATCAAAAGACACTCACCTGGTATTCTCTATAAATCACCCTTGTAGGGAGAAACTGCTTTTCCACTGATGGAGATTGTTGGCTGGATGGCTCATGTTACAATATGTTTCAGGTACAACAGCCGTGTAGTTTAAAATCCATGTGTTTTTCATATAACAATATACAAGTGTGATTCCTATCCAGTTTGACTAAGTGTGAGGCCTATCCATTTTGATTGAAAACTAAAGTGTGATTCTTATCATACGGTGTGATTCCTATCATTGACGTTCTTTTCTGGTGTTGCTGCAAATTTCAACTTTACTGCATATAATAAATGCCTGTCTTCATTAATATACCAATTGTAATTTTATCAACATTGTACTGTTGCTGCAGAATAGTGTGTGCAGCCAAAGCGCTCAAACAAAACATTGCTTGACAACGTTTGATTCCAACCAACTCACATAGCAAAACATAGAGAGTCATACCACTCTGGTCTAAAGTACAGGGTCATAAGGAAGAACTTCTAAGTCCAGGTACTCTGCACTAGGTGTCACATGTGATATTGCCACATGTGTATCACGTGATTGTCCACCTTGTCTCAAGTAACTTTTTGACAAATCCTAGAAACCTCTGGTTGAAGTTGAGCTAATAATCTCGTCTATCTTGTAGTACAGATCAATTCCGCCCTGAAAAGCATGCAAAATGGAAAACAATGAAAAAAGCTATGCGTTTTAGCAGAGGGAATGTGTGTGTGTGTGTGGGGGGGGGGGGGGGGGTATAGAACTAACAGTGTTCTACAGAAGTCTAGCTTTCAAAATAAAGATGCCTAGGTAAAATGCATAACGTTTATTTTTTAGTCCTCTCTAATCTGGTGGCTCTTCCCATGCATGTTGAAAAAATAAGGATAGAATTACCTATTTTGTTTTTAAGGGGTAGTAGGTAGAAAATTTAAAACTATGATGCACAACTTGAAGTTTCTCTCAAGAAGCTTTGCACCATCTTTGCACCTTTACTTACTTTGTTTTTATCTTTGCAATTAGTGTTGGCCCTGATGAAATACCACATTATGCGGCATTTTTTCTGGGTCCTCACTGTTTGCCGAAGTACCCAGAAACGAAAAGGGTTCAGAATTGATAAGAACTGATCAAAGTGAATGTAAAAAGGTCAAGGTCCCACAAAACTGCCGCCTTTACTACTTTAGGGTCCGGCAAGCAACAGTGAAAGCCCTAACCAGATAACGTCACTGTGCTGCAGCATCTGATCTGCGGGGTGCTAGGTTGGTATTGGTTAACGCCCCGAATCGACATTAGAATCTGTCACACTACATCAGACCAAAACTACAGAAAGGATAATGTTATTATTCCTTATCCCATTTTTCATTTTTGAAGGGGTGAGGAGTTGTCGCCCGCTGATTTTTCTTAATTAACGTCAATACCATCAGAGTGTCAAACATTTAGGATACAGATCAGCCCTAGGCTGGTATCAGACCAGTAAATAGAGCAATATATAATAGTAAAACATATGCACACACATATACAAGCATACCCTACCTCAAACATACACTAACATCTGTATTTTTTCCACTGACTGTCTTTAGCATTTTATAGTCCCAGTCTGCAGGACCATTAAACTATTGTCTGCGCATGCTCCATATATTCTAGACCTGCCTGCTATGAAAAACGGGTATTGCGTTAATACGTGGAATGCACTACTCAAAACATTGCCTTTAAAATGTAGCTAGAAATAATCTGTCTGTGGAGACATAAAGTCACTTTTGAAAGCCAGACCATAACAGTGATTGGTATTACACAGTGGCGTAATTAATATAGGCCACTGGTATTACAGTATTTAACGATATAATGATAATATTTTTACATTAAAATATTTTTGAAAAAAAAGTTCAACACAATGTCATCGTCAGGTCATAGAAGCGTTTCAATAACACGTGATCATTCACATGACTTCGTGACGCATTTGGTAAATAAGTATGTCACACGTACCACAATGCTCAAATCAGGTAGGTCAGTATTCGACATTGATGCCGTCTATCGGAAGAAAATACAAATTAAACGAGTGGGACATAAAACGATAGCCGTGCAAATAGCATACGACGTTGATATGCTGGTTAACACGAATGCAAGACGCGTCAAAGTTTACTAACGCCCGTTTACATAGCAACAGCGTTAACTGACGTCATCTTCACTGCATATGTTTTGACAATAGACGACTGGGACGTCGTTAGTCGACGATCATTGGATAGTAGTATGGTATTTATTTATTATCAGATTACCTGAGTGCAAAATTCAGCCTGTAACGGCGTAGATTGAAGATTAATATATAATGCTACTCTTGACTTGCGAACGTATGATAAGATAAAATAAGAATAGAAATTTTATTTAAAGACCGCATGACAGTAAAACAGAGAAACATAAGCTCTAATGAGCTTCTGGCCGTCTATCCGTCTCGTTCGACCGCTGGAGAAATGATATGGCGTATCTGGAATCGCTTAGAACGCCACAGCATCGAAAGCTTACGCAGCTGTTACGCTGCACAATCGCCTCAGCGTAACAGCTGCTTAAGCTCTCGATGCTGTGGCGTTGCGTGGCGTTCTATGCAATTCCAGATACGCCGAACGTTCGCAAGTCGATTCGAAAATGTGTAAGAGAATATATATAGCAACAACAAAAACAGGCATAGAATCCTTGCTCGATAATACAAGAGGTGTTTCATGTTTATTTGAACAAATTTGAAAATGCTGTGACTCATTTATTTCTCGTTATATTGGGTAATAATTGATTTTCATGGGTTAGTCTGATCTCAATGAATACACAGTCATCAAGAAAATAGTTCTTAATCTTTATTTTCTGGTTTGAAACAGTCTCTAAAGATGAGTAGTCAAAATTTAAGCATTTAAAATGCTGTCTGAAACAAAATGTACTAAATCTTTCTCGAACAATTTCTCTAAAAGATATGTCGTTTTTCTCTTGGAACCTTTTATATAGTGTACATAGATAATTAAAGTATGTTCTGTTAGAAAATAAAGCATTCCAGTTGGATATTTACTTTTTGGAAGCGACTTTTACATCAAATTTTAGGGTTTACAGTTTCCATAGCAACACTAAATTGCATGCAAAAAACTGAAATGCAATATTTGGTGATCAGTTTTATCGGTAATAGATACTTAAAATATCTAAGAAATTAAGTCGGTTGTGAGTTTTGAGAATTTGCTTTTCAAACTTCTTCCAAGACACATTTTATACATGAGATAGGTTGGCGCCGTAAAACTGGTTTAAGCCCTCCAGTAAAATATATTACTGACCGTTCCAAGGCGGTACTTCTTTTGTGGATCTTTTATGTTTTTGTTCTGTCTTGTGTTTGCTATGTTTTGTGCGCGTCTGTTTATATGTGCTTTGTGGTCACCTGCTGGGAAAGGGCTGACCTCTTGGCTCTCGTTTGTGGTGTCTTCTGTGAGTTTGTCACTTTCCCCATTGGTATCCTGGGTCAGGTGTGGTACTTGATTGTATCGATTCCTGATCTTTGCACCATTACTTACTTATACTAATCTGGGCGCTTTTATGGAAGAACTATTTAAGCCCAGTTTCCAAGCAAAACCAGGCACACATAGGCTGTTTCTCATCCTAATAATAGACTGAGTGTGCCTCTAAACTTAAAAGAAATTTCACAGTTATACACATATTTTCTTAGAAGATATACCCGTTTTAGCTCTTAAAATCAGTAAAAAGGGGGGTGGGATGTATTTAGGGCCGCTGTGTTATGACTAAGCTATAAATTGCCATCTGATCTGTTCGGCAATACCAGGGACACGTCTGTTATGCATGAAAAAGCAAAATTTGTTCGTTTTAATTATATGCAAGCGCAAAAAGTGAAATTCAAATCTGTTCAAATAAACATGAAACATGTCTCGTAGTAGAGTACGTATTGGAGTTGGTCAGGTCATGGCTTTAATCACCCAATTGGATACTTACAGGTTTTTCTTTCTAACTACTTACTTCTAACTGTAAATCAGTTTCGTAACCATACTCTTATCGAGCACGAACTCCACATGCTTTAATATTTATCGCTGGAGAAAATATGGACTCAAATGATTTTAGTACGTAGGAAGGTGAGTGTAACTTAAAACCAAAAGAGATGGCAGCTCAGCTGCCATCTCTTTTGTTTTGAACTTACAGTTATTTTAATAGTGTGTAGCCCAACTAGATAGCTACACTAACGCTCGCGTATTTGTACTACAAATTCGCGTTCCGTGTGCATTTCCAATGCGTTATACGCGCGTTCGATTTAAATTGCGTTGAAAACGCGTATCAACACATTGCGAGAATCGTGAGTATTTATATGCGTTGGGACGTGTTAGTGCGTTAATCATTTTTTTTTTTTTAAATGATATTGAAATTTGTTGACTCTGCTGAAGCTAAATCTAGTCTAAAGTTGCCAAATTGCTATATCATCGCGCGTAAAACAATATTATTTTTACCGCAATGTATTATTTTGCTTTAAAATCCTTTAAATGTATTTTATCATTCCTATATAAATTGATTGACTATGTGGCAATGCGTTTCAATGCGGAATTGCGTTGATACGCGATGCTACACGTTGATTCGCGTTGATAAATCAGCTGATGAATCGATCGGTAGACAGGTAAATGCGTTACACTGCAGGTCAACGCGTTATCGGTAAGGAATATGGATTGGATATTTGGAACTCGCGTGAAAATACAGTGCGTATTACCTGCGTTTTCAGTAAATTTCAATGCGAATTTGACAAGTACAAATATGCGGGCGGTAGTGCATGCAGGCGGGTTTAAAGATGTAGGCACAATATCTCATGGGCTGGCTAATTTACAGTTATATCTGCGTCTACTCTGCAGGGTCGAGGTATGGTCAAACACAGTAAGACCCGAACGAGACGGCTACACAAGTTTCGACAATGACACGTGGAATCGGCCTACTCCGTAGGAGAGATTTAATTGCGTACAAGAATATGTCCTTCCGATACATTGGAGCCAGATCAACTAACTGCAACGCATGCAGCGATAAAAGTTCGGAGAGTCTCCCCTCCTACCGTCAGACCCAATCTACAATTACATGTTGTCAAACAAGGTCGACTAGACTTTTAAATGCAGAATCTGATCAGAGGCGATCTAACGATGAAAAGTGTTCTCCTGGTAACTATAACAATTTACCAACACACGAATCGGACATTGCAGCTGACCGACATAGAGAACTCCCACTGTCCGTTGGAACACTTACACTAGCAGACACAGACGTCGGGCATACTGAGATTGACAATATGGAAAGACTAGACAATCAGCAATCTACAAGTTATAACATGCTAATAGAGAAAGAAAGAACCCTTAGTTCTGTCGTTAAAAGAAGTCCTCAAAACAGACACACTTCTGTCGGAAAACGCCCGAGAGACTTTACCAGGCCTGAAAATGTTAAACATCTAACCAGAAAAGGTCGAGAAGCCGCCATAAAGCTCTCCTATATGACGCGTTCTGTTGTCAAGCGCATGCGCGAGGAAGCATTTAACAAAGGTGAGTTACAGTGGGCGATCGACGCAGGAGGCAATCGTATTCGACTTCCAGACGAGCTGTCATCGTCCAGTGAGGAGACGATCAAGTCGGCGAGTTCGAATGAATCGGTAGATTCGTCTCTCGAGAATTATGATCCAACAGACTACCGACCAACACCCTCGATGGCATTCGCGTCGTCAGTGGACGAAACGCCATCGCAGAAATTTGGATTTAATCAAGTAAATAAACCCAAGATGTATACATCTGTTGGGAAGAAACCACGTGATTTCACGAGAAAAAGAAACATGCGTCATTTGAAGATTTCTAACGAAGCCAAGACAGAGTTACAATGCGTTACCAGAGCAGCGTTAGCTAAACGAAGAAAACAGGAACTGGAAGGGCAATAAATGGAAGCTATATATGAGCCGTGACATTAGATTTCCAACAAAATGTGGCATTTTGACTAGTGTAGACTCAGATGAGCCTGTGCTGCCTCCTTTTAAGCTTAGAAACTTCAAAGGCTGTTTGGACAGTAGCTTAACAGTCATATACCATTCAAGCGACTAGCAAAGGCTCTGATCTGACTGTACGTATGCGCAGGCTGGTCTGAGCTTTTACTGGTCGCACATACCACGTTGTTGGAAATCTCATGTCATGGCTCATATAAGCTTTACTTCCGACCTTTATAGCGTATGATCAATGGAATAAGTTTTGAAATTTCAAAACCTCTATTGTACAGAATATATGGTTTGGCGTTTCTTTCAAATTGTTTCTATCCATGGATGGAACAATTTTAATGCATGTATGGAAACAATTTGAATGAAACGCCAAAACAGTTTAACTAAAATACGGATGCAAAAGGAAAAAATATGACATATCAGTGAAAATGGTTGATCTGGCCCCGAGGTTATAAATTTTTTTTCATGCTCAACTCGGCTGAGCACGAAATTTATCCTGCTCATAAATGTTAAAATGCCATCAATTGTTGGCATTTTAGCATTTGTTAGCAGGTTAATTACATCATATTAAGCTTAAAAACAAGAATTACCCATCTGTTCAGCATTTTAGTTTTTATGAGCAATTGGAATTTTATGCTCAGTTGAGTTAAGCATGAAACAAGTTTTATAACCTCGGTGCCTGGCCTCGAGGTTATAAAACTTGAGTTTATTCCCAAACTCAAAATAAAGCGCAATGATTGGCTGCTTGTGGAAACGTGTCCGCAAGCGGCCAATCATTGCGCTTTATTTTGAGTCTGAGACTGTACTCAAGTTTTATAACCGCAGGGCCTGGAATTTTGCTTTATATAAGTTTGCACTAAAATCTGACATTGCTAATGGTTTTATTTTCCTAACATTTTAAAACAATAAGTGTTACTTTACGCCAAATTTGGTGGAAGCTGAATTGCCACTGATGTAGGTGTAACCTTTCAACAGCTTAAAATCTATTTATTCGATGATATTGGTCCTGAGAATATCTACAACAATATATAGGAAAATCACTGAGGAAATGTTCGAAATATTATTTTAGAAGGAAAGTTAGTGTACGTTTCACCGAAAGGGGTGGCAGCTCACTGCCACCCGTTTTGGTGTTAACTTACACGTATTTTCCAGTCTAGTCTTGGTTTTCGATGCTCTTTTTCTAAAACAATCAATGCTGTAATACCCTTTGCTCCCATCTTTGGGCCAGCCAAAGTATATGAGTTAGGTCATTTATCATACTATACTGAAAACCAAAAATAAAGAAACTTTACATACATTGACCATAAGACTACAAAACAATAAGATATGCGATTCTAACGTCTTAATGACATACAGTATCTGATAAGTGTCAAGGAATTGAATAGTGATTTTGTTATGTCAAGTTAAGGCCAATAAATGGCATCGAAAAGGCATTTTCAAATTTTGACCCCCTCCTAAGTTCAAACTTATCAGTAAGCTTTACTTGTGAAACTGTTGTTGTTTTCTGTTTGTTTGATTTGATTCTTTACGTCCCATCAACAATCTTTCAGTTAAACAGTGACGGGTCTTCCTGGGTTGAACCAGTACTAAGCCTGGATAAATGTGTTTTGCTCAAGGAACACAACGCAGTGACGATGGTGAGGCTCGAACCCGCGGCCCCTCGGTCTCGAGTCAAGCACTCTACCACTGAGCCACTGCGCAACCTGAAACTGTTGTTGTGATATTCATTTTCGATGCTATCAAGACATGTCTCACATTGAGCCATAAAAGAAAAGGGGCATTTTTTACATTTAATTTACATGTACAGTAAAACCTGTGTAAAACGGCCACTCCAAAAAGACCAAAAATGTTTTTTTTTTCAAGACCAATTATCGCTTAATGCAGGTCAAACGTATTGCAGAATGCTCCAAGGGGAGCATTCTGCAATACTTTTGACCTTCATTAAGCCACCAGTTATCATTAAGACCTATGTTTTGTCTATTTTGAGTGGCCGTTTTACACAGGTTTTACTGTAATGTTTCTCTTTTGTTTAGTAAATGCGAATAACTTGGTGAGACTGCTCATCTTTTTGATAAGTTTAAATATTACACGAGCTGGAGTCATTCACCTATGTATTGCTGTTGTATATCTAATGTGTTTGTTCATCTACTTTGTTACAGATAATAATAATAATAATAATAATAATAATAATAATAATAATAATAATAATAATAATGATAAAAAGATCGCCAGCAATTTTACGAACAATAATTATTGTAAGAACATATTATAACTCTCTCTCTCTCTCTCTCTCCTGTCATGAAGACAAAAGACTGTCCCCCTGTCATCTGGCAAAAAAGAAACACAGTCTTTGTAATTGGGCTTCGATGCAAACAAACTGTCTTCGATGTTTGCGAGCAACAAAGGTAACACGGGTCGTTTTGTAACGTTTCCTCATAATTATATCAACATCTTTAACCCTTTTTGTTCTGAATAATGGTAAACAGACAATTGGCAAACAATGGAAAATTCCATACTTATTGTTGTGAATATCCATCAGAAAGAAAATGGTTAAGAAATGCATATTTTCCAAAGTCATTTTCCGACAGAAGATGCTTAGCTCTGCTTGCTGGATATAACACTCAGGCGGACAGGAATACGACATACTCGTAATGTCAATAAAATTGAGACCTTTAGCCCATCAAACTAAATAAACTGTGTGTGCCACATTTATTTTATAGTATCAAACTGGGCAAGTCCATAGGTTATTTAAAAAAGTCATGCTCTACTCAGCTGAACATGATATTTATTCTGCTAATAAATATTCTAAAATGCCAGCATTTAAGCATTTATCAGAATGAAAAATACAGCATCTGAGAGTTTCAAACCAAGATGTTTGCATTTTTAGTATTCAGTTGTTTTATGAGCTATTGTTATTCCATACTCAGCTGAGCATGAAAAAAAGTTTTATAACCTCGGTGCCTGTTGGCATTTAAACATTTGTGAGCAGGATAAAATTCGTGCTCAGTTGAGTTGAGTATGAAAAAAAATATAGCCTTTGGGCCTGGACACATAAAACAAAAAAACAAAAAGGCTTTAAAATGCATCTCAGTTTGGTCCTCGATCAACACACAGCCCAGTAAGCATATGTACATGTAATAGCTAGCACAGCAGCCTACGCGACATCTCATCTTTGTCATTTATACATTAAACTTTTCTTATGTTCAACTCAACTGAGCAAGGAATCGTGGTATCTTGCTCATAAATTTTATAATACCGACAGGTGTTGGCATTTTAACATTAATTAGCAAGATTAATACACTTATTTTCGAATTTCACAGAAGGAAAAGTCTTTAATTTTCAGCATTTTACTTTTATAATCAGTTGAAATTTCATGTTCAGTTGAATCTTGGTCCGAGGTTGAGTTGAGTATAAAAGAAACCCCACAAAATTTCAAAGTGTAAATGGGTTAACCCTTTGCATGCTGGGAAATTTCATGAACTTTCGTCTGCTAATTTTTCACGTAGCTATTTCATAAACATCTTTCAGGGTATCACGCGGTACGGACCCAGATCACGACCGACGTTTTGTCGGTCCTGATCTGGGTCCAAACTTTCTGAAAGGTTATCAACAGAAAGACTTCAAAATGGGTCCGAGAATAAACTTATGTTTATATGAAATATCGACAACAATACACCCCATAATAAAAGCGGAGTAAAAAATAGTACACACTAAAATGAAATGTGGAAATTTGATCTTAAGGAGATGGTTACGTTACTATTAGTGAATGTAAATAAACTTTCATGTTATTTTTTCATACACGTAAAACGGCCATCTTGTCTATAGACTGCCTCAATCTCATTTTTTAGCATTTCGAGTTTCCTCATTTACTGGTCAGAAAACAACATGGACATGCAATACAGTACGCAGTCTTATCCATCCTCCAATGTGTCTCATCCTATGTACTGTATTCTGCCTGAAGGGTTTCGTTAGTACAGTTTGTACAGTGGCCTATTTCGGCCATGATCTGTGTACCGCCCGATGAGTCTGGAAACATCCAATGTTTTAGTTTAGGGAGCATCTTTCCGTGCGGAAAGCGATGATTCGAATCAGACTGGACGCCCAGTCTGTGAGTCTTCGCAGGGCGCATGATGGTCATTATACTTTGGTATTGACGCGAGAAAACCTAACTTTTTGCATGCGAAAAACAAAGGCGCAGACTAGCCTGCGATTCCGCGCAATCAGATCAGCACCTTTGTATTTCGTATAATATTTAGCTTGCTTCATGCAAATTTTTATTTTTTGCTAGTTTCTGTAGCTGAGTAGGCTGGTTTAAACATGACCTTGTCGGTAGCCTCGAAGACAGATTTTCTCGCACGCAGGTGACTCATCTTTCAACATGTTCAATGCTTGCGTGTTGTCAGTTTGCAGACCCTGAAGGCAAGGTTCCTCTGGTGATTGCACGACGGTGGGTCAGGCATCAGACTAAATAACGACACTGACTTGAATCATTAATCGGTGGGTCGGTACTTGAGGGTTGTCTGAGGTTGGGCCCACCGTGGCGCAACTGTTTTTTTTTCTCACATATTTAGATCCGACAGTTTGTGTACTGAGAGTCATATTCAGTGAGCCGTATACACTGAAAGGCATTTGTAAGTTGACAGTGGGTCAAAGGATAATTAGAACACAGTCAGCAACAAAACAGTGGGCCGTCATCGGCCCGACATGTTTTACACAGCGGCCCGATATGGGTTGCCAATAGTGGCCCCCGGCGGATGTGCAACTCGGCAACTGGTCGGCCCGATATACTCTAAGAAACGACGGGCCGCTGATAATATATGTTGATGTAAATATAACTGCTACATAAGCCTCAGGTACATGTATACACATTAGCCATTATATCACGAATAATTGATCGGGAGAAATCGATGATGTCCCAACTATGCCTCCATAGTATGGAGTCTAGCATGCTGTATTTCTGTGCATATTTTAGAGAAACCCATGGATTTTCTGATAAACAACTGATAACACAAGCATAAGACGAACTAATGGATGACTGTAAGTACAGATTTAATAACACCATTAAGCTATAAAATGTAAATTTGGCTACACAGCGTAAGTCTTTTTGTAAAGACACGAATGTCACTAATTAGCCATGTACTGAGAGCTACATTGTAGGCTACATTGCTTTGAACAGTCATGAGAAAACCTATTTGAGCCGGACCAAGACAGAGGGGTCCAAATTTTACAACTTTTTTAGTTTAAAAGGGAGAGATGATCCAAATACCACTATAAGCGGACCATCATAGGCCCGCCAGCGAAACGCCATTTCGGCGTTTCGCTGGCGGGCTGATGGTAGCCCAACATAGAAAGCTGGCTTTGTAGCTTTGTGAATTTTCAGGAGATCTGGACCAATACTGCTGAGAAACCCTGTATTTTGTGATTTTTCAAGGGGGGGGGGTCTGGACCCCCTGTCCCCCACTAGATCCGCCTATGCACATGAATTTGGGTTCTTATCGCATGCGCGCATGTGCCATGCTGACGTATTTAGCGAGGCTAGAGGTACATGTATAAATTCCGGTCTGCGTCCCCAGCTGCATCCAAACTTGGTGTATCATGCGCGGATCCAGAGGGGGGGGGGGGCAGGGACCCCCTCCCCCCCCCCCCCCCGAACAATATAGGGTTTCTTAGCAATACTGGTCCGGATCATCCTGAAAAATCACAAAGCTACCAAGCCAGAATTCAATGTTTTGCCACCATTTAAATGGCGTTTTGCTTGCGGGCTGATGTTGGCCCGCTCTTAGTGGCATTTGGATCCTCTCTACCCTCATCAATTAAAAAGAAAGTAGTCAAAAATGAATGGACAACGTTTGAAAAAACGTTCTGGATCCGCGCATGGCAGTATGCGAGCAGTACAGTCTCTGCGCAAATGCACAGGCTCTAGTGGGCCTTGGCTACGCGCAGATGCGATCAGTACCAAATTCTAATGTACTGACCCATTTATAGATTTTTTTTTACAAAGGCGCAGACCAATCTGTGAAGCTGTGCCGTATGGCTAGTGATAAGATAGTGAATTGACCATACCATGTGATACATTCAAAATTTAAAGAGCCTATACACGTAGCTTGTCTGTGTAGCTGAGTAAGTTGATCGATCACAAACACAGAGATCTTGTTTTTTTTCGCCACAAGCTACGCGTATAGGCCTAGGCTCTTTAAATTTTGAATGTATCACGTGGTATGGTCAAATCACTATCTTATCACTGACCATATGGCACAGCTTCACAGAAATCATATAGCAAATCAATGTTGCTCTTAACGGTACACACATTATCTGAGAACCCAACAGAACCCCCTCCACCTGGGTCCCACCACCCCCAATCACGGACATACAAATGGCGTAATGAATCTGCTGAATGACTAACACATGTTTTAATATCTTTTTATGCTTTTTATAATTTGAATGACCACCTAGTCAGGATGATGAAAAAAAAGAATGAGACGTACTTGATCCTTCCTAAGACGATAATCAATATAACGCAGAAATTACCTAATAAGGAAATAGGCCATGAACTACTAAGGGATTTGCTCCCAACGGGGGGGACTTTGTAGACTATGTTTTCCTTAAAGCATAACATCTAACGAGCTTTTTGCAACATGTTGGCCATCTGGCAGCGGGGGCGTTTGGGTGCTACAGCGTGTTAAATACGTTACCCCTCATTTTTTTGAAAGACAAAAATATAAAATTAAGGCTGTTCAAGTGGTACTTGACCTATTCAAATTGGCTAAACAGTCATGTAAATTGTAAGAATAGTTAATTTCCTGCAGATACTGATAATTATTAGAGTAATTTAGGCCCATTATGGTGTCATTTACGTTACATTTTCAACTACACCTTATAAAATCATTGATATTTTGTTATATAGTTTCTTTTCTTAACTTTCTACATGAATATTTTAGATTAAAATACATGTATGTAAAAGACAATTAACTGGCCATTTCAAAACTGCAAACAGCTTGCTTCTATCACAAAAACTTCAGGAGTTATAAGCTGTTGAATATGACAACCCCTAAGAAAACGTTATGTACAGTTAGAACCTTTTCATTTAAAAACAAAGCATGTAATCCTATATGTAAGCTTTTAAACACCATATATGAGCATGATATTGATAAACAAGGGTGAAAGGGGGTATTAAACATTGTTTCTGGTGTAAAGTATCAGTTTTTTTGTTTGTTTGGCAATATGTAACGTATGTTACAAACTTTAAGGCTTTCTTTATATTGCTTAATTCCCAAAATGATACATCAAAGGGTATTTTATTTCATTCCAGAACTGAACTGATTTTTGTGTTAAAGACGTAAAGATACTAGTTTGTCTACAATATAATTTATCAGTTCTTATAAAGAGACTATGTCAAATTGTCAAAGCATTTTTTTGTGTGAAATAGTTTATTTTAAAACTTAAAAAAATGTCGATTTGGCCAAAGTTATAGGTTTTAAACCTCATTAACAAAGACGATTTTGCGTTCATATACCAGCTGAATAAGGATAAGGTCTCATATTCTGTCAAAATTGTTAGAGTAACATATATTACCATATAAAATATATCATAAGGTACTACATTTGTAAGTATGCCTAAAATGCTGTGAAAGACAGTACTAAATTGAGTCTGATATATTTATGCATGGTGGATTTAGATATTTGTATTACTTATCTGAAGAACAATAAGTTTAATCTAGTCACTTATTTAACAACAACCAAAATATTTTAGAGTACCCAGTTAACTGCTGCACAAATTATACAAACATAGTAACACAATACACGCTGGTATTGCTTGTATATTTTGGTTCATCTACAATAACATAAACATTTTTTTTACTAAATGTTGTATGGTAGGTTGTAGCATACAAAACATTTGTGCTATTATAACCCAGATAGTATCAAGTATTTGTAAGTTGGTAGAGCAAAAATGATATATGTTACATAGATACTATGCATTATAAGTGTATGTAATCATATACTGTTTGAAGAGACTGTCTCCAAATCAAATTTTATACTGACATTGTTGTATTTGCGTTTACATGTTGATGCATTACTTACTCTTGGCTTTTAAATAGACTTTAGTTTATCTTCAGCATAACTTTCATTGTTTAATGGATGAACCTGATAATTAGATCAACATGGTTCTACTGATCATTTGCTTAAGCAATGTAAATTTTATAAGTAAATGGTTTATTTAGTATAAATATCTGTGAAATGGGAAAAATAAGTGATAATGGTGGAGTTTACATGACAATAATCACAAAAGATATGATCATATCCAAGAAAAGAAGTCAATTGTTTCTTACGATACAAATTTAAATTTATAGGACTTTATTTGCCAGAATAAGGCCAGACTGAATTAGACATTCAAGTTGATGTAAAAAAAAAGATTTCACAATGTTCTTTTAGAATGTTGGATGGAAAAGTTAAATATTTAAAGTAAAAAGTGCAGTCATGAAATCTTACTTACATGTATTGGTAGTATTAGCAATTACTGCTAAAAAGCTGATGCTAATTTCCACCATACAGAATGTGACATGACCAAATCATAGCAAAGCGTTATATGTATATTAACAGTAAGAATGAATTGCAAACACACCAGGGTATGGATTCAAGACATATGCAAAAAAGTCAACTTTTCTGACAAAAAAAAGTATTGGGAGAACACTCTACTCAGTATAAACATTGTTATCGATGATAGACTTACATGCAATGTTAACATAGTATACAAATATTTGACTTTGGTGGGTAAGTATCTATGTATTTTTAATTACCATGGGTCTTTTAATTTAATCATCTCCAAAACAAATCCTATTTCTTTCACATTGAAAAGGATACCATAAAGTTCAGATATTGACAGCAGTGTAACTTTAAAGACTCTTTTGTCATGTATGTTACATGTGTGTATGATAGAGTATAGCAAATATTGAAGCCTTATATCAGATTTGTTTTGACAGTATTGGATTAGATGAAAAAATAATCGTTGATCTCATTTATTGTAATTTATAAAGCGTTCAAATGAAGATTTGACCAGCACGTTATCAGATATTAGCAAATATCTCGGATCCATTGATTGCTCATGCTGATACAGTCGACCTACCCATGTAAATTCTGGCCTGAGTCTGCATCTAATATATCCATACCTTGTGGATGCAGATAGCAAAGGCTCTGGTGAGTCTGCACATTTACAAGGCTTGCCTGAGCCCTAATTTCTTGACACTGCAATGAGTTCTTAGGTACCAAATTAAATGTGCTGGCTCATTTGATTTATTCTTTGTTACTAGTTATAATCTATTTAGCTTGATTTGAAATATATCTAAAAGATTAATAGGATGCAACTTTATAACAATGACCATGTTCCCATGTGGCATGCTTAGTACCAAATTTAATAATAATAATAAAAAATACACTGTTAAACTAAGTCTAATTGACAGAAATAGTTCAAATAAAAAATCCCAATGAACTGTTGAAGTCCTTTCATTTAGTCATGTCTATAATACAATATTAACAATGCTAGGGATCTTTTATAAGCATTAACTTATCTCTTTTAAATATAGGACTAAATTGAACATTTTGAACAAATGCTGCCCTGGCTACTGTAGCTGTTTAATTGCTTCACAAAATTGTAGAAACAGGTGAAACAGATGATAAGTGTAATAATCTCCTGAAATACTCTTGTTATGCATGATACCAAGATTATTTTTTTCTTTCTTTGCCAAACTAGACATGCTGATTACTACCATAGGTATTAGAACCATAGGGACAGGCATGTTGGGTACCACATTTGGGATAGAAATTGTTATGATTATAAAAAAACTTCAGTTTTCATTGAAAGGACCAGGGATAACACCTATATAAATTTGTCATTTCTCAATGTAAACCATGACCGAAATGACTTAAAATTTTACATGTTGCGAGCTAGCTTTCGTCCTTAATTGCTTTCATTATAATAGTTGTTGTAATCAATAGCTGATAAGCTACATATGTATTTGGTTGGCTCACACTTTTGGTAATAGATCTTACTAAGCTACTACATGTTTAAAATCCTGTTCCGTCTATACTAAACTGAAGCCAGTTTGGAAAAATGTCTTGTATATATTATTTCATGTATTAAATTAAGTCAACACATACAAGTGTCAGAGATAAATGCTATTATTTAAGCATTAAAGAAACATGAATTTGATTATTAAAATAAAAAGTTTCTATAAGCAATGTTTACATATTCGATAAAAAAAAATCTTAATTGAAATAACATTTTATATGCTTTGAGTTCAAGTTTCTTCCCTTACATCAAATTTGCTTTTGTCAGAGTTTAATTTCACTTAATTTTTAGGACAAAAAAGACACTTTTCATTATTTCTCTCATTATTGAGCCCTAAAGTGGCAGTAAATTATGCGCATTAGGAGTTTAAACTCCTATAATGCTATTTTTGCATAAAACTTATGTTTTCAAAAGAAAGTACCCTATGTAACAGTAATAGAAGGTACCTAAATGTGTTAAAGTTATACTGCGCGTCATTTACTTTCAATTACAAGATAATATTGATTTGTAAGAATAAGGAATAATTTTGATATTTACACTAAAGGAGTTCCTGTTATTTCAGGGTAACATAGTAAACTCTGCAAATGCAGGGTAATGTCTAAACCCATTAAGAGCTAACATGCATTATTTTGCGGCTTATATAATGTGGTTTTAGAAAATCATAGTGTTCAAAACTCTTCCTAGGAGGTTATTTGGAAGCACGTGGTCTAGTGATTGCACAGGGCTAAAAAGTAGTTTATTTTAAATAAAGTAACGTATATAACTGCATTATAGTATGCATATGTCGCTTTAACGCATACTGGCTATTTGCTGCATATAACTAAGTGTTTTAAGACAATCAGCATGTGGATAAATAAAAATTATGTACAGCTTAATATTTGAACAATAGGATTTGGAGATATTTTAGGGTAACGTAGTTAACATGGCTGTTACACGGTAACGCCCCCACTGCCAGATGGCCATTGGCCAACATGTGTCATTTTGCTTCTTATATAACATAGTTTTGGAAAACCATAGTGTTCAAAATTCCCCCTGTGGGGAGGGGGGTCTATAAGCAGCTCATGGTCTAAAATCAGGGTTTTCCAACCATAAGAGACTGCTCCCGCTCCCGCCAGTAGCGAATTCATTCCTTTAAGAGAAGTTCCTTTTTATGTAAAGGTACGTAATTGATGAGACTCACTGCTCGTGTCAGCAGTCTCCCTTCGATGTGCCTAACTATTAGGTTAAAGTCGGGTATATTCGGACAGACAGCCAAATTCGGACAGCCGCCTTAAATGGTTGTTTCATAGTTCAATTATTGGAATAAAAAATGAATTGACTAAGCAAACAGTGAAAATCCTGATGAGACGGCTCATAAGGTCTCATCTGGATTTCCGCTGTTTGCAAACGTATGTCCGAATTTACCTGATGTCCGAATTTACCCGGCTTTACCCTACACCTATGGCTTACGCTTCAAATGAAACAGGTTTACCGTACTGTACTAAAATAAACTATAGTTCAATTCGAAGTGGGCCATGAACGTTAGTGATAGCGCAGGAGATTTCCATAAGTTTCGTTTATGCCCAAAGGACTCTTTTAACGCTCATACTGAGATATGGTAATAAAACAAATCTACACTTGTGCCATTCAAGGTGGGGGGGGGTCTAGTCGTCATTTTATTTTATGAGAAGGGGGTGGAATTGCTAGTCGAGGGGATACTTTCCCAGTATTGTAAAATTCTGAAATTTTCGCGAGGGTTGTATTTTTGCGAAACTTTGCAGTGAAGATGGTTTGTCAATAGAAAAAATATGTGCAAGTTCGGGGCAGTAGTCTACACAGTAAGTACACTGAAAAAAAACATCCTGTACCCGTTCCTCCTAGCTCTCGCCTTATAAACATGAATAACAGCACTCGTGCGTAACCAGTAGTCGGAAAATGCGTGTATTTAGGTACATGCACACGTTTCGGTTTATATTGTTAGCGATACAGACAATACACATTCGAACAAGGTAAGAAAAGCAATTTTATATATTTTATTCCGTTTTATTCCATGAGTTTAACGGTTTCCTCCTTTGCATTTTGCTTTGTTAAAAAAAACGACTTGCTCATAATCAGAGCCGTTCTGTGCCGAAAACGAGCTTAAATGCCAGTTTGCATGTTTTTAGTGGAATTGCCAATCACATGTGTACATGATTACATGGTTGTAACTGTAACAGTTACTAAGATCTATGGAAAAATGAATTTTAATAGGTGGGCCCTTGCAATTACAGCTGTACCAACAACTCTCACATCACGATTTCCGACAACTGGTTACGCATGAATGCTGTTATTCATATGTATAAGGCGAGAGCTAGGAGGAACGGGTACAGGATGTTTATTTCAGTGTTTTGGCGTAGCATAGAATCCTTAAACCAAACGCTTTACTGAGCTCAGCTGACCATAGACATAACAAACTATAAACATCCCTTTTTTCTTCTCAGTCTCTTTAAAAATTCTCACGTTACTCATATCAAATACGTCTTTTGTCACTTAGTCGTATATCTTTTTTAAAGATATTTCTTGTTAAGTTTAGGTCATTGTTCAGGGATACAACGTTCCATTCCATACTCATTGCAGTGGAATTTGTATGTACGTTAATTATAAAAAACACTAAGTGTCTGAACAAAAAATCGTTACACGTGACACCTGCTCGAATTTTGAAATAATTTGACCATCTGTTCGCAGCAACCCTACATCACTACCATCACCATACATACGAGACTGTTAATCACTGTACATTTGAGCATTCGTATTACTTCTTTGTGTGATTTTCGTCACTTTTATTGTGAAAAGAAAAATTTAAGCTCGTTGTTTTTAAATAAATTGAAAATATCTTGATAAAATATAATTGTTTAGCAAGCAAACCTATCAATATAAGATGGTCAATTATATATATATATATATATATATATATATATATATATATATATATATATATATATATATATATATATATATATATATATATATATACAGTCCCATGTTCCCATATTATAATGAAGCTACTCTATGAAGGTAACTATTCGAAATATTCGTTCAAATCACCGCCTTTCCGAATTCAAATGCGATTTAAACTCAAACAGATTCAGTTGTAAAACATGCAATAATGAGTAGGCCACTTGGTGAAAACTTAAAAAAAATCATTTTATTTGTCTTTTTGAGTATTTGCCTTTTGCAAATTTTGAACTAGAAAACTTGATATCTCAAAAGCCGTTAAGACAGGAGCTTAAGACTTGGTCAGCTTATAGAGGATAATGAGTAGACTACTTGGTCAAAATTAAGGTTCATTTTCATTTTTTTGAGTTATTGCCCTTTTGCAAATTTCGACAGAAAACTTGATATCTCAAAAAACTGTTACAACTAGAAGCTCCAAAATTGGACAGCTGATAGAGGGTAATGAGTGGATTACCAGGTGAAAATTAAAAAAAAAAATCTTTTTTTTAGTTATCGTCTTTGCATTTTTTTGAGTTAATGTCCTTTGCAAATTTGGACATCGAAAACTTCCAATAAAGATATCTAGAAAACTATTACAGCTAGTAGCCTCAGATTTGGTCAGCTGAAGGAGTGTGGTGAATATATTACCTGGTGAACAGGATGATGGACAAGCTAATGGTTGGGGGCATATAGTTTCATAAATACAATTTTTAGTTTTATTCCTTAAAGTGGTTCATTACTCAACAGACCATGTGCAACCCAACTCCTTTGTTTACCTCCGATAGCAACACCTTCCGAGATCTGGACACGCGGTTTACCTGGGTGATAAAGGGGGCATTAGCCAATTCTGTTGTGTTTGCTATGGTTTCAAAACAAGGCGATTCATTAGCCGACTCACAGTAAAATATTATTATCTCCTTGTGCGATGTGTCTGTATCAAAAATATCGATCCAGCGGTAGCATGGTCATTTTGTAAACACACAACTTAAGGGCCACTTATGGCCCCTCCTGAGGAATGAGTAAACGAGATGCACTGGTTTCGTTTCCACTGATAGTAATATGCTCACGTAAGAGTCAACAGGAGAAAGTAATCCGCCATGACTATTAATCTGTACGATTAATTTGTATAAGTTATTTAATTTATAAAGAATAAGAAAATATCCCTATGGGCGTAAGTGCTGCCCGGTCAGCTTAGTGCAAATGAACCCGTAAGTACACTACCACCGGACACACCAGGGTATTCACAAATACACTAGGAAACTTTAATGGGTACACTGAAAAAAAATGTAAGTTACAGCAAAAGAGGTGGCAGATTAGCTGTAATCTCTTTTGGTGTTAACTTAAACTTACTTTCCTACTAAAATAACTTGATTTGGAGCGCAGTGGCTCAGTGGTAGAGTGCTTGGCTCGCGGGTTCAATCACTGCGTCGATTCCTTGAGCAAGAACATTAATCCTAGCTTAGTACTGTTTCAACCCAGGAAGACCCGTCCCTGTTTAACTGAAAGATTGTTGATGGGACGTAAAGAATCAAATCAAACAAAAACAAAACATCAGGGTATTCACAAATACACTAGGAAACTTTATGGGGTACACTGAAAAGAAACATGTAAGTTGGTGTAAACTTACACTTACTTTCCTACTAAAACAACTTGAGACCAATATTTCTGCAGTGATGAATGTTAAATATGAGTCAGTGCATGAGATTTCCAACAATGTGGTATGTGCGACCAACAAAGCCTCAGATCAGCCTGCGCATACGCGCAGTCTGATCAGAGCCTTTGCTTGTCGCTTGAATACTCTATGACTGTTAAGCTACTGACTGAACATCATTTGGAGTTTCTACGACTAAAAGGAGGCTGTACAGGCTCGTCTGAGTCTACTAAATCTCAAATTGCCACATTGTTGGAAATCACATGTCACGGCTCATATGTCTACCTGTTATTGTTTAAGTTATTCACCAGATCAATACAATCGAAATACGCGCAGTCTGATCAGAGCCTTTGCTTGTCGCTTGAATACTCTATGACTGTTAAGCTACTGACTGAACATCATTTGGAGTTTCTAAGCTTAAAAGGAGGCTGTACAGGCTCGTCTGAGTCTACACATGTCAAATTGCCACATTGTTGGAAATCACATGTCACGGCTCAGTTATGTCTACCTGTTATTGTTTAAGTTATTCACCAGGTCAATACAAACTAAAAAAAAGGGAGCGCAGTGGCTCAGTGGTAGAGTGCTTGACTCGAGACCGAAGGGCCGCGGGTTCGAGCCTCACCGGCGTCACTGCGTTGTGTCCTTGAGCAAGAACATTAATCCTAGCTTAGTACTGGTTCAACCTAGGAAGACCCGTCCCTTTATAACTGAAAGATTGTTGATGGGACGTTAAGAATCAAATCAAACAAAAAACAAACAAACAATCTAAAAAAATCATAGCTTTTTAAGCAGTTGAAAGATTACATCAAGACCAGTTGCAGTTCAGCATCCACCGAATTCGATGTAAAGTTCCACCTATTTCATCAGTGTAGCCAGTGATAAAACATAGCAATAGCTTTGTCAATCCATAATGTGCGTATTTCTTCAAAAAGTGTTTGTGTAGGTGCTCTCTAGACGCCTCCACTAACATGTGCGGATCTAGAGGGGGCAGGGGGTACGGACCCCCCTGGAAAATTACAAAAATATAGGGTTCCTTAGCAATACTGGTCCGGATCCCCTCAAAATCACAAAGCTACCAATCCAGCATTCAATGTTGGGCCATCATCGGCCCGTCAGCGAAACGCCATTAAAATGGCGTTTCGCTGGCGGGCTTTTGATGGCCCGCTAATAGTGGTCTTTGGATCCTCCCTCCCCTCATCGAACTAAAAAAAAGAAAAAAACGTTGTCAAGTTTGGACCCCCTCTGACAAAACTTTCTGGATACGCGCATGACTAAGCACCTAAATAAATGGATTCCTTAAGAAATACAGATTTTTCTTTGTATTCTTATTATTATTTTTTCACCCTATTTATCTAATTATTTTTTCATTATTATCATTTTCTTCAGTATTTGAATTTTACGAAGACAGCCGATATCACACGGAACATATTTCCGTAATGGCAGTCAATAGGAAAACTCTAATGCCCGGCGGTACCTTTTCTTTGGGTTATGATTTGTTTGATTAAGAAGGTGGAGAGAAAAATCTCCCGCCTATTGTTGTATACTTAAATCGATGTTTATATATTGTTAGTTCCATGTCTACTTAACCGACATATTTCGGACTAAGGTGTGTTAGTGAAGACGGAGCACTATGTCTCAGCCAGGTATTTAAACCTCTATCTTTCTCCTTAAAATTATGTCAAGTTACAAAATGTATGCCTCCTAGTTTGATACCCAGTCAGCATACGTTTTCGGACCATTATCGGTCCACCAGCGAAACGCCATCCGAATGGCGTTTCGCTGGTGGGCCGATAGTGGCCCGAAAACGTATCCTGGCCATTATCGGCCCACCAGCGAAGCGCCATCCGAATGGCGTTTCGCTTGCGGACCGATAGTGGCCCGAAAACGTATGCTTACTGGGTTAATATTAAAGGGGCATATTGCTTTCAGTTTGTCCTTCCCTACTCCTGTTCGTCCGTACGTCCGCACGACATGCGTACTGCATCATAAACTATAAGTTCTACCACCGCATACGAGGTACAGTCTTGAAACTTGGTAAATGGGTCGAGTATCAGGAATAATGAAACTATTACAAGAGTTATGGCCCTTGTTTAAAATAAATGGACAAGCATGTGGTTGGGGTACATTGTTACATGTATACAAGCACGATATGGGCATAGGTGAGCAGTCTGATTTGGGACGCTTTGCTTGCTTTTCGATAGCTTGGATGGGTTTGTACAGATCTGGGTCACGGAATTATTACGCGGACGTCAACACCGATGAAACGTCTAAACCCGCTGAAGCAACTTCTGGTGTCCCACGGGGCAGTTGTAGTCCTAGGACCGACGTTGTTTTATTTAATATTATACAATTATTGACTTCAATGAGTTGGACATAAGGATTTATCTACCTGAAAAAGTGATAATTCACCGAGGCCGCTAGGCCGAGGTGAATATCACTTTTAAGGGTAGATAAATCCTCATGTCTACCGAAATTGAAGTCAATAACTGTTTTGTTATATGACTTTTCAACTTAGAATGAAAATGTTCTACTTTCACTTTTGTTGCTTAAGTCAACCTTCAACCTAAGGACTTTCTTACAAGTTTTATCAACTGTTATTAAAATATTTTAATGTAGTATTTTGCAATTTGAAATGTATATTAATTCTCTAAATGTGGAATGTAAAATTTAATCATAAAACTTTTTTTACACTTTGTTCATTCAAACAAAGATAAATGAACAAACAAAACATAACAAAACAGTTGTTAAAATTCATGAAAGTCTTTAGTTTACCTGTTGGGATGTGAAACAGCAAATCATGTCAATTTCATGCAGCACATGCTAGTTTTATACTCATCATGCTATTTTTAGCTCTCTAGAGGGTGATATTGCAGAAGTGTCAAAAATATTAACTTCTGGAAACTAGTTTGAGCTGGATTTCATCCTTTGTTATATAACTGGAGAGAATCCTGTCTCCTGATTGGCCCAATTCGTTTTCATAAATCTCTATGTCTACCTGAAAACTGGTCTGAACTGGCTCAGAAGGTAATATAGGATGAAATCCAGCTCAAACTAGTTTCCAGAAGTTAATATTTTTGACACTTCTGCAATATCACCCTCTAGAGAGTTAAAAATAGCATGATGAGTATAAAACTAGCATGTGCTGCATGAAATTGACATGATTTGCTGTTTCACATCCCAACAGGTAAACTAAAGACTTTCATGAATTTTAACAACTGTTTTGTTATGTTTTGTTTGTTCATTTATCATTGTTTGAATAAACAAAATTTTAAAAGAAGTTTTTTGATTAAATTTTGCATTCCATATTCAGAGAATTAATCTTCATTTCAAATTGCAAAATACTACATTAAAATATTTTAATAACAGTTGATAAAACTTTTTAGAAAGTCCTTAGGATGAAGGTTGACTGCAACAACAAAAGTTAAAATAGAAAATTTTCATTCTAAGTTGAAAAGTCATATAACAAAACAGTTATTGACTTCAATCTCGGTAGACATAAGGATTTATCTACCCTTAAAAGTGATATTCACCTCGGCCTAGCGGCCTCAGTGAATTATCACTTTTTCGGGTAGATAAATCCTTATGTCTACCTCATTGAAGTCAATAATTGTATAATATCACCTTCTGAGCCAGTTTAGACCAGTTTTGGGGTAGATATAGAGATTTATGAAGATAAATTGGGCCAATCAGGAAACAGGATTCTCTCCAGTCATTTAACAAACATCAATGCCTTTGCTGATTAATAGACTCTTCGTGGATGATTCTGAAAGGATCATTGACACTTGCTATGGGTATATGCCTATGGTTTTCAGTAAAAATAAAAGTTTTTCAATCGGCCCTTTCTTCACCTTGAAGCTACCCTGACATGAGCACTTTATGGCTGTGAAATCCGTTTTCGATATTAAATGCTTCAAGGATGTAAAATTTTGGGTAGAAGAATCAGTTTTACATTAAGATATATAGAAATCCGAAAACATTTTTTAAAATATCATTCCCCCCCGTGTGCCAGCAAAAGCTTTTGCATGTATATGTGTTACCATATTTTACACATTGTATGGAAGTGGCTTGCTGGCACACGGGGGGGGGGGGAGGTGTTCAGCAGCCCAAAAACCCAGGGCCTAAGCCCATAAAATGCCCTTTCTACAAAATAAGAAATTAATGAAGGCATTGAAGTTCTCTAGATCCAACCTCCTAAATTGCTTTGTACTCTGTGCCAGTTTAATATAAAGTACTTAAGGATTAAAAGTAGAATTAGCAAGGTTTTATGCATTTTTTCATAAGAAAAAAATCTCACTATTATTAAATGACACATTATTTTGCAAACGTCCTGTACTTATATATTTGCATGCTAGGGAATTGTTTCATGTTTTTATTTTCGTCTGCTGACTTTCTTCGAAATAAGTTTTTTAAAAATAAACCACCCAGGACCACCATCAGAGTGTCAAACAGTTTGGATCCAGATCAAGACCGACATTCTGTTGGTCTTCATCTGGGTTCAAACTGTTTGCAAAAGGCTATTGGCAGACGACAAAATTATCCACTGGCATGCAAAGAGTTATAACAGGTAAATACTTTAGTGTTCAATATATTGTCTCATATAGGGATATACATGCATATGTATACCATAAATAATCGGACACTTAAAATACATTCAACATGCTCTAGTTAGAATCAGTTTTACTTTCCAATGCTAAATGGGACACTTTCATTCCTTCAAAAATATTTATTTCTTTTGTTGAGCTTTCATCTTTGCATTATTTACGGTACACGTAGTCAAAAATGTACAGGTAACTTCTAAATTATCTCCCCAAAATCATTTTATTACAAAACCTATTTTTGTTTTTAAAACAATTTCAATTATCGTGATTCTTTAATACTCTGCGTATGGTATGTTACATAGACACATCATGCCTACCAAATAAATCAAGAAAACGTGCAGAAATCACTTTTTGAAGCACTTTTTATTTTCATGAAATTTCAGACCCCCTCCCCTTTCTACCCGCCATAACTCTCAAATACGTAGGAATTTTGCAAATACTTTGCTAGCTGACTCTTGCCATTAGATTCACCTATTCCACTGATACTACATGCACCACACTAGAAGCCTAAAAGCAGCGTTCTGGGAATCAGAAAAATAGGCGTATAAGGCCCAAACCGTCAATGATCCTTTATCGTCAAATTAATTCACCTTAGGATCACCTTATATTACAAGAACTCAAAAAAGTAGATGGGTGGAGTAAAACCTGGCAAATGGAATTTAACTTTGATAAATGTGCAATCATGAACTTTGGATCTTCGAGAAACATGTCTAAATTTGATCATAAAATGAAAAGTTGTAAAACGTCATCTATTACTAAGGAGTTGAGCTTTCTAACAACATGAAGTATAACCTATATAATAGACACTGACACAGTATCACCTCAAAGGCATCATGTGTATTTGGATTTTTCGAAACAAACCCAAAGCATTGTCCTAAAGTACTCGGACTTTGGTGCGTCCAAAGCTTGACAGTAGTTCAACAAAGTGAAACCCTCGACAAGTCATGAAAAAGGTTAAAGTTGAGCTGTAGAACGGACATGCAGCCTAAATACATGTAACCACCTGCATCAGCTCGGAATGTACATGTACATGTTTAATGACCTTATTGTCTGGTGAAAGAATGGCATCCCCATTTTCGTTGTGAAGTATGTTTTAGCCTAGTCCATAATGTGTCTGACTGCAAAGGATATGCTGCCTTGAATTGAGAGGTTGCACAGGCCAAAGTTTTGTAAGATTATTCTCCCTTGATCCACCATATTGGAGACAATAACCAGGATTATGTACACAATTTTAATCATTTTTATCAGAGTATTACGCAGTGATAAAAAGAGTCTAAGATTTAGAACCACACCATGTTTAATTTTGAGGTTCTTAGAAATTGAATAATTAAGGTTTCATCTTAGTTTACCGAGGGATAGCTGGGAAAATATGCTCAAAGTACATTAAGATTGAGTAGAAAACATTGTTGGTGGTCTCCACCAAGAAAGACAACTCAAGGTGTGTGATGTCATCTGCAACCTCTCTATATGTGAACATTTGCGTTTAAATGAGACCTCGCAAGTATGATAAGTACTATAATAAGCTGCCTCTTTGATACAATAGTATGTATTTTATATCTGGTACTTTTTTTAGATTATCACTTGTTTTGTTATTGTGCGTTCAAAGCACAATTCTCTATTCTGTTTAATGGTTACTCTTGATTGTACTGTACATGTATATTTGAGTTTGGAATTAAAGAGTCACAAAAGTTTCAAATAAACGGTTTATGCTAAATGTAAACACACATTTACTCGTTATTGAATATCGAGCTGCGACACAGAAAAATCAAACTTGCTTTAAGAATCGCCGGTGGTCCTAAAGATAAGGCACTTACTGCAAGTTAAAGTGTGTTTGTTTGATTGTTTGATTCTTTCTTGTTTCTTTTGATATCATACGCAGTTAAAGTTTGTTTGTTTGTTTGTTTGATTTTTTACGTCCCATCAACAATCTTTCAGTTAAACAGGGACGGGTCTTCCTGGGTTGAACCAGTACTAAGTTAGGATATATGTGTCTTGCTCAAGGACCACAACGCAGTGACGCCGGTGAGGCTCGAACCCGCGGACCCTCGGACTTTACCACTGAGCCACTTCGCTCCCTAAAGTTGGTTTGTAAAATTGGCTTTTACCGAACTTTTCATGCAGTGTTGTTTGTACAGTGCACCTTACAGGCAATGCTTGTCTTCAATTATTCACGAGAAAGCCACAACTTGTCAGAAAATGGTTATGTTGCATATCAAACTGAAGGGAATAAAGAGTTAATCAACACGTAAATAATATGTACACGCACATCACTGAGCCAGTAAAAGGGGCCAGGGATCATATAATCATTTTCTGAAAGTGATCATCATGTAGTAACATAAATGTATCAATGAAGTGATTAAAGAGTAGATAATGCAAGTTAACTTCGCCAGTCTTTTTTCGTGAAAATCTCAGGCATTTTAAAAGGGTTACTATAGTACCCAGAATAGGCAGCGAGGTGACCTGGGAAAAAGCAAACGCGCCAGCATGTGCATCTACACAGTCCGATCAGTGCATTTTAGTCATTCGCTTGAAAGTAAAAAACAAGAAGCTTAACTTCCTGAATGCAGGTTTCAATATTCTAGCTAGTCACAATAGTTGAGCAAACTGGATTCAGCCGTCCCTGCTCACAAACCCCGAAGTCATGTTGTATATACAAATAGTACTAAGGTTGGTACCCTCTCTGCACATGGTGTGCATGATTATTAAAGGGGACAGCAACCCTAATTATAAGTATGTTTTACCAGAAAGAACTCTATAAACCATGAATTTTGATACAAGTATCATCAAAATCGGTTGAAAAATGGGCAAGTTATAGGCATTTAAAGAATTCAATATGGCCAACATTTAGCCGCCATTTTGAATATTTAATTAGTTTTCAGAATTTTTCCAACTGCTTAATTTTTAGTTATCACTACTATCACATCATCTGTGTTTCAGCAGATATGCAGCTTTATACATAAGGAAAATGTTTCATTAAAGATTAATGCAAATAATGCATTGGTTTGTCTTTTATTTTGATTACGCATATTTGATTAGGCTGAGTGACGTCACTAAGCCTACAATATGGCCGCTTCCATTCCAGTCCATTTGTAAATATTCAAGCGACCACAACTTCCACATTTTTCAACCGATTTAGATGAAACTGGTATCAAAATTCATGGTTCATTAAGATCTTTAATATAAAACATAGAAATCATCAGGGTTGCCGTCTCCTTTAACTATTATTCTTTAGTAGTGGTGTGCACCTCAAGTGCTCAACAATTCAGGTACCAAGATAAGAGTGCGAACTGAATTTTTGTTCTTATTTCTCAGCCAAAACTTTTGTTGTGGGCACTCAAAAGAACCGTCTCAATGAGACGGTTCTTTTGAGTACCCAAAACACATGTTTAAACAGATGGATTAGGAAATAATTGCATTGTTACGCTGAAATAGTTTGATTTACTGGCCCCATGCAGCTCAGCTCAGCTAAGAAAAGAATGTCATCCTGGGTACTAATCAATTACCATCTTTGTTTGATTGCTGGCCTGATCCTGTATTTTTTCCTATTTTTCAGGTGAATTCGACCCCGACGAAACACCGACACGTAAGTAATCATATTACATAGTACGTTTTCAAATTGTCTCAAAGATAGCAAAATACAAAAGTAAGAAACACCAAATTGGGCATACTAAGCAAACTCATTTAACGTCACGCATATATGGCAAACCCCTCCCCAAAAATGAGATTTCAAGATAATTTAATGTCAAATGATAAATATAATCTTCCATTCGTACTCCTGTATTATTGAATTTATTAAACTCGATGTGATAAAGCGATAAAATGCTCGGCAAGCCTCGTATTTTATCGGTTTGATAAATTTAATAAAACATGAGCTATCTTGTAAGATCCTCTAAATATAACCACAGGAGCTTGAAGTTCTGTCTATATCACCTCTGTAGCCTCAAAACCAAAAGCTCACAATGTCATTACGTAGTGACATTATGAAATTTTCGGTTTTGGGTTTAGATGTGATATAAGGATCGAACTTCAAGCTCCTGTGATATAACCAATGTCTATGAAGTTTAGAAGTGTATCACGGCCATAAAACAACATTTGAGCCGCGACATGAGATTTCCAACAATGTGGTATGTGCGACCAGCAAATGCTATGACCAGCATGCGCATACGCGCAGTCTGATCAGAGCCATTGCCAGCCGCTTGAATATTCTATGAGTGTTAAGCTACTAACTTAACATCGTTATGAGTTCCTAAGCTTAAACGGAGGCTGCAGAGGCTCGTCTGAGTCTACACTTGTCAAAATGCCACATTGTTGGAAATCACATGTCGCAGGCCAATTTATATACATTCTAAAGAGTCATTCAAAAGGTGAGTATGACCAGAAAATATCACAATCACACATTGCATACAAACCACGACACCTTGAGGAAGAGATACAGAACACTAACAGCTACACGACTGCAAGACAACAATTGAATTAAATGTAAAGCATCCAGACCCCGAGGTTATAAAAATGTTTCATGCTCAACTCAACTGAGCACGAAATTTCAACTGCTAATAAAAACTAAAATATCGGCAAATGAAGAATTTTAATGCTTTAAGTCTCTCAGATGTTGTATTTATCATAATAATAAATGTTAAAATGCCAACAGTTATTGGCATTTTAACATTTATGAGCGGGATAAATTTCGTGTTCAGCTGAGTGGAGCATGGAACAAGTTTGATAATCTCGAGGCCATCTCGAGGCCACTTCTCTCATCCTGATGACTTCGAAACTAGAAAGGACAACAAAACAAGGGCCAAATACAAAACTCCCACACACATTGATAGCAACAATAAACAATCTTAGTTTATTTCATGTCTAAAGCCTCAGCTCATAACAGTATAACAAATCACTTTCCTTTTTGAAACAGACTAAGGTACTGAAAAGTTTGGTGCACCGTTAAACCGATTTAAGCCCTCCGGTAAAATCTTTTACTGACCTTCCCAAGGCGGTGCTTCTTTTGTGGATCATTTATTATTTCTGTCTTGTTTTGTTATGCTTTCATGCACGTCTGTTTGTTGATGCCTTGTGGTCACCTGCTGCCTCTTGGCTCTCGTTTGTGATGTCTAATTGTGACGTTGTCACTTTCCCATTAGTATCCTGGGTCAGGTCTGGTGCTTGGTTGTATCGATTCCTGATCTTTGCCCTCTTTTTTACTTTTAAAACTATAATAAGAAACATACTTTCTAAAACGTTTAAAACGAAAATCCTGTAAAAATGATTTAGCCTGAACATTGATATCACAAGAAAGACCGACCGAAAAGAAATGAATGTTATCACATATTCTGTTCAAACATTAATGAGCCGTGACATGAGATTTCCAACAATGTGGTATGTGCAACCAGCAAAGCCTCAGATCAGCCTGCGCAATCGCGCAGTCTGATCAGAGTTTTTGCTAGTCGCTTGAATATCCTATGATTGTTAAGCTACTGACTGAACACAATTTGGAGTTTCTAAGCTAAAAGGGAGGCTGCACACACTTGTCAAAAGGCCACATTGTTGGAAATCTCATGTCACGTCTCATTTCAGAATGGACCGCCGGGTCTGGAGAAGAAATTGAAAAGAAAGGTGATAAACCACCGAAGGGAGGAAAAGGAAGAAAGGGACCAAAACCAAAGAAAAATAGAGAAAATCCCGATTTCGAAGATGTTGCAGGATATGAGGGCGCCGGCTTCGGAATGGACAGTAAGTACTGTAAATTCGGAAATTTTCGCGAGGACTTTATTTTCGCGAAACTTCGCATATGCGAAGTTTCGTGAAAATAAACCCTCGCGAAATGGCAAAAGCACTCTCTTGTTTATTGATATAGGTCAATCTCGCCTTAGTCGCAAATTTTTCACTTCTAATGCTATTCGCGAAAATAGATTTCTAGCGAAAATTTCCGAATCTACAGTATTGTAGTGATTATTATCTTTTTGAGGGTCAAGGCTGTAATCTGGACAGCAACACTGTTCCCTTGGTATTCCTTTTTGTGGAAGAAAAGAAGCCTAGACAGATGCGGACCACCCTGATGAGCACCCCGATGGGATGACTTTATTAACTGTTTTATCAGGAAATTGTTTTTTTTTTGCATTTTTTCTGTAATTTCTTTAAAATCGCTTCATACCAGTGTGTTCTTAGCTTTGCTATTTTGAACTGTTATAATAAATTCGTGGAACTAATTATTTGCATTGAGAAAGTAGCTCATTCGAGTACAGTACCTGTCTTAAGCGGTCACTCACAAATTAACTTAACAAACGTCTTAAAGACAAATGGTAGCTAAATGAAGGTCGAAAGTATTGCAGAATGCTCTCTTGGAGCATTCTGCAATACTTTTGACCTGCATTAAGCGGTTATCGGTCTTGAAAACAAATTTTGGTCTTCTTTTTGAGTGGCCGCTAAAGACAGGTTCTACTGTATATGCGGACGATGAAGACACAGCTCAGGCTTCACATGCACGCAAGTCTGGTCAGGCCCCGAGGTTATATAACATTTTTTATGTTCAACTCACATGCGCATTAACTTTCATTTATTTCTTAAAACTAAAATGCTGTAAAATATAGCATTTTCTTACTTAAAACTCTCATATGTTGTTGCTTATAAATGTAAAATGCCAACACTCGCCGTAGCCTTCATTGCACGTTAATGCGATAAATACATGTACCATGATACTATATGATTGCTCAATATACTTTGACTAAAGTATTTGTAATATATACCCGACAAAAAAAGAAACGCACCACTTAGAACTGCTCAACTCTCAGGAAGATCACAAGTGATAGACCAATTTAGTTTATATCAGTGAAAAGGTATGCCAGGTACTGCTGCGTCACACGTCTTTTGCAATCAGGCGTCGAAATTGTGTTAAAGAAAATTGGTCATGAACCAAGTGGGGGTCAAATGGTAAAGTCACAGGAAATAAGCGTTTTTATAATGCTCTCTTGCAGGTTAAGTTCAAGCAATTGGATTCATTTCAGTGGACCAAATTGTATTCCGACACATATTCTCTACAAATTTTACCTTTAAATTCATTATTCGCGATAATTAAACGCTCGGTAGCGCATATTTTGTGACTACCCTTTGGATAACGATTCCACACTGGAGATACACCTTACAAACATTTAAAGATTTCAACATTTTTTAATCAATTTAAATGAGCCTTACTGATGAAAATGGATTTGGGATGACAAAAAACCCAATAAACACATAGGTTGTCACACATAACGATAACATATCTTTTTCATACTTTGCTAATGTAAAACATACTCGGAATTTCATGTAGACAGTAACGTTGAATTAACACTTCCAAAACTCCTTAATCCTTCGTCCTGATGTGTTTTGTGCCTACACAGGAAAAGTACAGATATTCATCTACGTCACATTTAAGTTTTAGTAAGATTTGAACAGAAATGAATATTTCATGACAATTAACATTTTCGTATTAAAAGGAGATCTTAATGGGAAAATCGTAGTGGTGCGTTTCTTTTTTTGTCGGGTATAGTAGAGTTGTCGATCTCACGACATGCCACATTTATTTTTATTTCTTTAGAGGAGTACAAACCACCGGCCCCAGCTGTTCCACAAGGGGATCCACCACCGATGACTTTTACAGAGTAAGTTTATTACATGTTATATATTTGGTAGGCTGGACCAGGTCCAAACATTATAACTAGCCCAATAGCTGAGTCTTCATTCAAAATCATTTTCCACTTAGATAATTGCAACTTTTTAAGCAAATTGTTTTAGTTTAGTTATTTAGACCTAAATTAAAAGTCGACTCCTGACGGTCTCAGAGAATGAATATAAACGAAAAGCTAGGCAAAATCTAATATATTAAGAAAATCTAAGTGGTAGTGAGTATATTTAGAAAATCAAGGTGGAAGTGATGGGCTGCAACACTCCCCTTACTTCGAGGAAGTCATCATTTATGATATCAGAACGCTTTTTGAGGCCGTCAGACGTGAACCACCTTCTTACAACAAGAATGCCACAACATGTATAAAACATAGATGGACAATTTCCAGCGGCCTGGCGGGGAATCTAACCCTGACAATATCTGAACAAGACCAGTGCTCTAACCACTGAGCCAAAGGATCGGCTTCCTGATCTGTTACAGGCGTCAGAAGGTGAATGCAAACTGAAAGCTATGCAAAATCTCCTATGTGGTGATCATTACGTAGTAATAAAAATAGTAACACTCAAGGGAGCTCACCTTATGTGGTACAAGTGTTTTTACATACCTTTTGGAACTGTTCTTAAAGGAAAGAATTCGCTCCCTTTGGGAGCAAATTCTTTCCTTTAAGAGAAGTTCCCATTTTGAAAAAAGACGTAATTGTAGAAAATTATTGCTTGATAAGTAGTCTCCCCTTGATATGCGTAGCTTTGTCAGTGTTCTGGCAACGCCATTGATGATAATCATGCTGTGAGTGACCAAAAGTAGCAAGCAAAATGTAAATGCTTAAAAAGGGAATCATGATTGAAAATTGTTTACTGATTGGACTGCACGTATATTTGGTTGTACAACCTTAGAAAAAACATTGCACGGAAATGGATGTGCTAAACGTGATACCTATCAGGAAAAATAAATATCAGCTGTTTCCAACGTTTCAATAGTAATTTTTCAATGGTATTTTTAATGTTCTGAAATCACATTTACATACGTATGCAGTGACTGAAAGTTAGATTTTGGCGTTTTCTAATAAAGGCGATTCAGCATTCTTTCTTGGTGTTAAATTCATTTTGTTCTTCCAAAGTAAGGTTTCTATGTGTCTTGATCCACATCAGACTCATATTCGATTGTTTCTTGGTGATGATTTATTGCATTAATTAGGAAGCCTCCATGCGATCTAAGCAATGTTGTGTTTTAAAAACAACAGAATCTAGGGCGAAAACTTGGCGCCAGTTAAATGCATTTAAGCACCGCCCAACTACCGTAGCTAAGGCTGCTGTTCGTTCTAAAGTGGCGGTTCTGTTGTCGTTGATCTATTGTTTAATGTACTTCCCATTGTTTGTGGGGGTTCTGTGTTTGTCTTTGTTTTAGTATGCATTACTTTGTGTCCTGTTAGTTTTGAAACCATCTTGAAGAGGAAGAGAGAGCTGGTTGCTTTGCCTTTATTGTCTTACGGATGTATTGTTTCTGTAAATGTTCTGTGGCTCTTCCTCAAGGTGCCGTGGGTTGGTCTGCAGTGTGTGATAGTAGTATTTCCTGCTCACACCCACTTACTTTTATTAAGGATGAGGTTGGTACTTGTACCGTGTAACATTTTAAAATCCGCGCGTAATTTTTACTGACTGTTCCAAGGTGGTGCTTCTTTGTGGATCCTTTTTGTAATTTTTCATGTGTGTCTTTGGTATGCTGTCCTGTGTGTTCCATTCAGCCTTGTGATCATCTGCCAGGAAAGGGCGGACCTCTTGGCTCTCTTGTGTGTGATGTTTTTTAGCTCACCAGAGCCGAGGGCTCAGGGTGAGCTTATAGTATGGGACTTGAGCCGGCGTCCGTGCGTGCGTCCGTGCGTCCGTCCACACTTTCAAACATGAATATCTCTGAAACCAGCTGGCCATTGATAATCAAATTTCATCAGGAGCATCATTGAGGTGGGGGATTGACTGCATAAGGTTTTGGATAAGATCAGATCAGAACTCTGGTTTCCATGGCAACAGATAGCTCCCATAGGGTTATAATGGTAAAAATCTTGTGACCACTGTAGCTCCTTCATTTTTGATTTGTTCTTTCTTTATTCTTGCAGGTATCAAGGACAACCATTAAATCTCGAATGGGTTCGAAATTCGGCAGGATCCGTCTAGGGACTTACGAGTTAGCTGCCCTTGAGCGTCTTGAAAAAACCCCATAGACTTATAATGGGAGAAATGTTGTGACCACTCTAGTACCTTCATTTTTAGATGGATCCTCTTCATTCTTGCAGATAACAAGACCAACCATAAAAACTTGGATGGGTTTGAATTTCGGCAAGATTCCTTCACTTACTTCGGAGTTAGCTGCCCTTGAGCGTCAGAAAAATTAATGAATAATGTTGTGACCACTCTAGCTCCTTCATTTTTGATTGGATCTCATTTCTTGCAGGCAACAAGTAAACCCATAATATCTCGGATGGGTTCGAAATTCAGCAGGATCCCACCAGGGACTTATGAGTTACCTGCCCTTGAGCGTTTTGAAAAATCCCCATAGACTTATAATGGGAGAACTATTGTGACCACTCTAGTGCTTTCAATTTTGAATGGATCTTCTTCATTCTTGCATACAATAAGGACAACTATTAAAGCTTGGATGAGTTTGAATTTCGGCAAGATTCCATCTCTGACTTTGGAGTTAGCTGCCATTGAGCGTCAGAAAAATTTAAAGAATAATGTTGTGACCACTCTAGCTCCTTAGCTCCTTCATTTTTGATTGGATCTTCTTCATTCTTGCAGGGAACAAGTAAACTCATAATATCTCGGATGGGTTCAAAATTCAGCAAGATCCGACCAGGGGCTTTTGAGTTACCTGCCCTTGTGCGTTTGGAAAATCCCTATAGACTTATAATGGGAGAATTATTGCAACCACTCTAGTGCTTTCAATTTTGAATGGATCTTCTTCATTCTTGCATACAATAAGGACAACTATTAAAGCTTGGACGAGTTTGAATTTCGTCAAGATCCCATCACATATTTTCATTTTGGAGTTAGCTCCCATTGAGCATCTAAAAATTAATGAATAATGTTGTGACCACTCTAGCACTTTCATTTTAATTGGATCTTCTTCATTCTTGCAGGTAACAAGGACAACCATAAAAGCTTGGATGAGTTTAATTTAAAGTAGAACCAACTTTAGACTGTGGAGTTAACTTCCCTTGAGCATCATCGCGAGTTCGAGCCCAGCCCGGTCCCATACTTTTGTGGAGATTGATCATGAAATAATTTCTACGGTCATTCTCCTCCCTTTCGCTGAATCATTCCAGAAGGGTTGTTGTCAGTTACAAGCGAAAGTATGTGCACAAAGTACTTGTTAACTGCTTGTTCAAGCTTGCCCAGGAAAAAGTGTGGTTAGATGAACTGACGGCCCCGCCATGACCATATCTGTTGACTTGGGACGTAAAGCAACAAAACAAACGAACAAACAAAGCATCATAAAAAATCTGCATAGACTTACAATGGGAGATCTGTGGTGACCACTCTAGCACCTTCATTTTGAATGGATCTTCCTCATTTGTAAGTAACAAGGACTTCCCTAAAATAGTAAGTGAGTATGATCAGGAAATAACACAATCACAAACTGCAGACAACCCCTTGGCACCACGAGGAAGAGCCGCTCAACCATCACGAGACTCCAGGAAGACAAATTAAGCAAAGCAACCAGCTCTCTCTTCCCCATCAAGATGATTGCAATACTAGAACGGACATAAAGTAACATACAACAAAACATAGAACAAGTTTGAATGAGTTTGATTTTCCGCCACACCCATCCACCAGCTACAGAGTTAGCTGCCCTTGAGCATCTAAAATATAACTATATAATGTTGTGAACACTCTAGCACCTTCATTTTTCATTTGATTTTCTTCATCCCTGTAGGTTACCAGGACATACATAAAAGAATGGATGAGTTTGAATTTCGGTCAGATCCCATAACTGACTACGGAGTTAGCTGCCCTTGAGTATCTGAAAACTACACTTTCACCAGGTTTCCAATGCAACTTTTATTCAGATTTTTTAATACTTGCAGATAACTAGAACCGGCATAATATCTTATGCTTTTGAATTAATTCCTGGTCACTGTTTCAAGTTCAGAGTTATCTGCCTTTGAGCATCGTAAATTATGGTGTCTCCAAACATTATGCTGGCTCCATGGTGAGCGATCGTTGCCCATTGGGCTACTTGTTTGTGTTTTTATCACTCCCCCATATGGTGTTCCAGGTCAGGTGTGGTACTTGATTGTATCGATTCCATATCTTTGCCTTCTTCTTTACTGGTAAAGTTACGAGCCCTTTTCATTGTTTCATCCTAGTGTGTTAATTTGATTTGATTGTTTCTCTATGATGATACATTGCATTAGTTAAGGAGCCTCCGTGTGAGCTAAATATTTTTTGTGATTAAACAATAGCATCATGCTTGTCCATGGCTGGAACCATCGTAGCTCAATTTGAGGATTCCTTTAGCTCTGACAACCTGTGAGTCGTGAGCCATTTTCATTGTTTCATCATAGTGTGTTAATTTGATTAGATTGTTGCTATGATGCTACATTGCAATAGTTAGGAAGCCTCCATGCGAGCTTTACATTTTTGTGTGCTTCAACAACATCAGAATCTATAGCCCTACTATCCCTACTTGTTATGCCAACAATCCCTCCTTTTTCCATTTTTTATCCTTACACACTTGAAAGCCTGGGTAAGTACCAAGCCATTTGACATTGTTACCATATCAATTATTGAACTGATATTTTCAGTATGGCGAACCTTGATAAAGATGACTGTCGAGATGCCATCTTACAGCATGTTAACGAGAACTGTTGTTTTGGCAAAAAACCTGCTGAGGAAATGGATATTACCAAAATTGAGGGTATCACTGCCTTACATGTAAGTACAATATACACATTTACTTATTATTAATTGGCCGCGACGCCAGAAAACCTGTCTTCGGTGTTCCCGACAAAGTGAGACTCAAACCAGTTAGGCCACTGGCTGGATATGGTTTACCCCCCCCCCCCCTGGGGGAATTTTGTAGACCATATTTTCTTGAAGCCTAATGTCTTGCAAGCATTTTGCAACATGTTAGCCCTCTGACAATGGCAGCGTTAAGCTGTAACAGCCTGTTACATACGTTACCCTACAACATATTTGATAAGTAAAATTCTTTTTAAGACTTCAGAAAAGTGCAAAGGATTAGGTAAGATTTCCAAATTGGTTATATTTTTTAAGTAAGCTATTACTGGGCCATAGATATTGACATTTAAAAACAAATATGGTCACCCTCAATGTAGTGTATGTTACATATTTTCAGTGTACCCCCTTTAAAATGATAAATGAATCTAATATAGCTTGTCTTGAAATTTATTAAAACCAGTTTATGTTCATTAATTTGGTATTATATTAAAGCTTTTTATTTACCTTTTCAAAACTGCAAGCCTTTTGTTTCTATCTTATATACTTTTTGAGTTATTAGATGTTGAACATGGTAGCCCCATATCACACAAAAATGTAATTCTCTAAGCCTTTCGCTGGCTATAGTCCCCCTGCCCTCAAGGGGGAATTTCGTACACTATGATTTCCAGATACTACATTATATAAGCCACAAAATGATATATGTTAGCCCTCTGAGAGTGGCAGCGTAAACGTGTAACATCATGTTACATACGTTACCCCGCAAAATAACTTTAAATTTTCCTGATAATGCCTCCAACATGACATATTCCCAATTTTATTTTAAGTCTGGTACCGGTTTTAGAACTATTATAACACAGTTACATAATTTTAGCATTTATTTTATAAATGTCTTGAGTTTTTGCTGTTGTATATGTTACTTAGTGTTTCATATGTTATTACCAAGTATCAGTATGGCAGTAATTGACTATATATGTATTACATCCGTTAGTTAATATAGCAAATCCATCAGGCTGCTATTTAAATCAATTGAAGTACTTAATTATGGTGTCTTATGCTATTTTATAGCCCAGGTTACATACGTTACTCTCAGAATACCATTAAACATTCAAGATACGGTCTCCAACACGACCTGCATGTACTTCTTTGCATGCTGGCACAGGTCTATGTACTTCGTTTTACTCTGGCTCATTTGCTGAGGAAGTAACTCAAACATTAACTACCATAAACACTCTTTTCTTTTATAGAGACATCAAATATAGTTAACATAATACTCATGGAAAGTTTGTAACATACAGTGCAATATGCGCGTAACAACTTAAAAGATCAAAGAAAATCAATCAGGATGTTTCTTGCCAAGCTAGCAACTCTTCATATATTATCCAAGGGTTTAAAGAATTGTCCAACACAGCTTATTAATACTCTATCAGATTTATCTTGCAAGGATTTTGCAATATGCTAGCACTCTGGTGATGGCACCATTACCTTGTAACAGCCAATTACATATATTACCCATCAACATCTGTGACAATTTTAGTAAATGACATGACTTCTGAAAAGTGCAAACCATAAGGTAAGATTTCCAAACTGGCATTATAATCCATGTAAGCTATTTTACATCTCAGATATGGACCTTTGAAAACAAATATGCACCCCAAAGTGTTACGTATGTTACATTTTTTTCATTATTCCTAAATAAATGATTTATGAAACTAATATAGTTTGATATTTTTTTTTAAATATGAACGTGCTTACTAATTCATTTTGTATTAAAGAATGTTTATGTACCTTTTGGAATCTGCAAATATTATGTTTCTATCTTTTATAAAGTATGAGTTGTTGAGTTTTGAACACGGTAACCCCATATCACACAAAATGTATAATATAATTCTGTTGCTCTTTGTTAGGATACAATCAAGTTTCTTTCAGCTAGAGGTACTCCATTTCCTTCCCATTTATTTTCCACACATTGTGTCCATAGCTGAAAAGCCTTACTTGTTTTCATGGGAAAGACTTGATAGTAAAAAGTTCAATCTTTGTATGTACATCTTGAGGACAGAAAAGCAGGATGCTCACATTTATACCATTTGAAATAGTCAGTATATTTGTGTGGCACTTTTTGAGGAAAATGTAGTACTGCAGCATACACATTTACATAAATAACACATGTTATAGCTTCATGTCACTGATGAGTGCCTAGAGCAATTCTTAGTTTGCTTTTCTATCCTGCTTAGAATGTAGTGAACTAGTGTCACAATCTGTTAAACAGTGTATGACTGTAGATCTCTTCCCTCATATTATGGCAAATGCTGTTGACATTCAAAATGAGCACCTTTATTTGCATGCACCAGTGTTGAACAAAACATCCAGGTTATCCTCTGCGAGAATATTTGTAAGACTTTATAGACTGCTGCTTATACATTGTATATATGTATTAGTGTCCAAACCAACAGGTCCTACCTTTCGTGCCTGGTTGAATAGTGCCTGGTTCCATCAGATTCTTGAAGGTGACAGGAAAAGCTATTATGCTCTGTAGTATGGCATTACCATCAAAGTTATGTGCAGCACTACATGGCCAATCTAATGTTTGTTCAATGTGTGATTGCAATCCATGCAGAAGTTTAGACGTGTTAGTTTTGTGGAAATTCTATCAGGTAAACCTGGTACGGGTCCCCGAAGGAACTGCAGTGTCAACTCAAGGTCAACATTATGACCAATATAAGGGTCATGCTGACCAAAGACGCTCCTTTAAGCTCTCATCTGGCTGATTACAGTTTGTAAATTGGACAATCTCTTCTTGACCTCTCAAGCCTCAAAGCTTTATTACCTTGTAGCATTTAATGGGGTTGTGGAAGACAGATTTTCAACTAAATGAAGTCTGCAACAGCCTTCCTGGCAATGTCATCAGTCTCAATAAGATCCTTAGTTATGCCAGGCTTAGCAGGAACACAAAAAGACAAAAAGTACGGGTTCATTGTCTTCAAAACTAGAACTAAAAAGATTGGTGAAGCCAGAAACTGCCTCTAGTACTCCTTCTACTTTGCATCGGAGCAGATTGAATATTTCATTTCAGTCCATTGAAGAGATGTTTCAATATATTGAGCTCTGATGTGATGAGTAATACACCATTCTATCTGTAGAACGAAGTGTAGTTCTAGCTGCTGAAGGATATAATACCTCTTTATTGTTTGTCTGATAGTTATGTCAAAAGCATTTCTCAAGCAAAGAACCAATGATTGTGACACACTAAACCCATTTTGTTGAAGTTCTTTGCAACTGTGATGTGTATCAGACAAATTATGAGTGTAATCAGTAACACTGGTACATACTGTGCGTAGTTGTTGTGATTGTGTGCAATGAAGTTTGGGTACAAGGCATACAGATAGAGCAGACATGCAATTCAAAGTTGTTTTCCTTGTAGCCCTAGTCAGTGTCAACACCATCTGAATTTTATCCATATACCTTGCCCAGAACTGAGCTGTTTCACAGTGACTGTCTTTCAGAACTTCCGATTTGAATGCATGGTATCTACTGTTTATGTCAGCAAACAGCGAAGGTTGACAGATCAAATTATCATATTAGTTTAAGTCACCATAAATTAATAAGTAATTCAATTTGTTTCAGCCTTATTAATGTGCTAAATTTTCTGACAGACTTTAAACATGTAAAGTCAACAACTGCTATACAGATATTCAGAATAACTTATGTATCATTTGGTAACACATATAACAGTTAAACTACAAGGCATATATTAAATTAATACCTAAAATAGGAAACCTAGTTGAAAGAAGTACACAAACCTGTGCCAGCATGCAAATAAGTATAAACAGGGCTTGTTAGAGACATTAACTTGAATGTTTAATGCTATTTTGAGGGTAACATACGTAACATGGGCCTGAAAAAAAGTGTAAGCGACCATTATAAAGAACTTTAAATCATTTGAGTAGCAGCCTTATCAATTAACTATATTCTGTGACAGAGGTAATACATGTATTGTCAATAAATACCATACTGATACTGGGAAATGACGCAGGAAACACTAAGTAACGCATACAACAGTAATAACTGAAGACATTTATAAAATTGATACTAAAAATATGTAACTGTGCTATAAGAAGTTCATAAACCTGTGTCAGCATGCAAATATGTGCAAACTTGTCATGGTTGAGACATTATCAGGGACATTTAATGCTATTTCGGGGGGTAGCGTATATAACGTGATGTTACACGTTAACGCTGTTACTCTCAGAGAGCTAACATCTTTTATTTTGTGTCTTATATAATGTAGTTTCAGAAAATCATAGTGTACAAAATTCCCCGAGGGGGAGGGGGGTCTATAGCCAGCTCAAGGCCTAAGTCTATTCAGCTACAGAGACTAGCTAGAAAACTAAAATTTCACCTGTTGCAAGTTTACATATGATTCTTTTCAAAAGCGAATAACAAAGGCGCTGATCAGACTGCGCGGATGCGCAGGCTGGTCTGCGCATTTGTTGTTTACAAACCTCAGAAGACAGGGTTTCTCGCGTCGAGGCCCATTTATCAGTGGGTTTGCACTTGCAATTTCATATTTTGTAAAATATTAACAGGTATTTGGCAAACAGTGTAGAATAAGATCAGACGCTGCAGAATGTGGCGTTTGATTAGGTTCAGCACTTTTTGTTTACAGAATATTCTTCTAAACAAACCTTAAATTCGAAATCGGATTCATCCAACTTATCCAACTTATAAAATTGGCATAAATGGGTTTAAATTATATAAAAAAGTATAATAATCGTGGCAGTGAGTGTTGATGGTAACTAAGAAAGAAAGGTTTATTTCCCTTTTTGGTGATATGCAGATTTCATTTTATCATTACTATTTTCGTTAATGATATCAAAATTATCTTTCATTGATAATAATTGGAGTAATAAAGCTCCATTTTAATCTTTAATGTGCATATTACATAAATACCATTAGTTTACCTCAAACATATGAAATATAAGTGCATCGAAGCAACCGACATATGTAATTTATAGTTAGTTTGGTTATAATTCAAACATTGAAGTATGTCTCATCCCTTATACTCACTTAAGTGATATATAAGTTGTATTATAGGATCCTCTGGTTTGCATAGCTTCAGTTTGTATCACAAAGTGAAAGCACTCTTTAAAAAGAGAGCAATAGGAGAGATGACTCTAGAAAATCATGTATGAAGTGGTAGACGTGATTAAAAGATAAATTAGCCATGACTGTCAAAACCAACAAATGCCAGTGTGCCAAGGGACGACTCAGATCAGCCTTGGAATGGGCCCAGTCTGATCAGAATCCTCCCAGTGCACTCAGCGGTAGTCTGGCTCCAGTCCTTAAAACAATTTTTCATCAATGTGTCATATCATATACTTGTAGCCAGTCTTACTCTGATGGCTCTGTTTTAAAACAGAGCCATCAGAGTAAGACTGGCTACAAGTATATGATGACACATTGATGAAAAATTGTTTTAAGGACTGGAGCCAGTCTAACTCAGTGGGTAAGTAAAGACCAAGGCTTTCTTCATGCAGACAGCAAAGGTGGTGATCAGACTGAGCTTACACCCAGTCTTCTCGTGACACACACTATATTGGTTTTTTTCTCTTTTCATGATGTAGCTCAAATGAAACTCATAAACTTCGCAAAACATTTTCTAAATTTTATAGACGATACTATGATTTGATTTCTAAATTCCAAGTTGAACTTAAATCTCTCTTGCGCCAAGGACTTTCGGAACCTGATTTCTATGGAGACTTGGTGTATAAATTGAAGAAGATTGTTGGCTCTAATAATTTTTCAGCGCAGTTCATTAAAATAATTTCCCATTATAAAAAGATTGGCTATAACATTAATGTATTGCAACAGACTGAATGCTTTATAGTCAACCCAATAACGGTTGGCAACTTTGTTTTTCTCTTTAATTGCACGCCAGTGGGTCGGACTTTAGACTCTATGATGGATCCGACTTAAAGACTTATCTATTGATGAGGTGGTAGGGGCCTGATGCTGTGGCTGTTTGTCAGGCCCACCGCGGTTTACCTGTTGGATTTCATTTGCTCCGGTATTCAGTTTAATTTACTGTTGAGTCCTTATCCTTGCTTTATCTCCTTGTTATATCTTGATTTATATGTTTTAGGAGATGATGCATTGATAAGTTAGGGGTCTTTCATGCAAACCAAATATCTATGTCTCTTGATCCACATCTGAATTAAAGGTGAGATTGGCGCCGTTAAACCTGTTTAAGCACTCCAGTAAAATATTTTACTGACCGTTCCAAGGCGGTACTTCTTTTGTGGATCTTTTATGTTTTTTGTTCTGTCTTGTGTTTGCTATGCCTTTGTGCGCGTCTGTTTATATGTGCTTTGTGGTCACCTGCTGGGAAAGGGCTGACCTCTTGGCTCTCGTTTGTGGTGTCTACTGTGCGTTTGTCACTTTCCCATTTGTATCCTGGGTCAGGTGTGGTACTTGATTGTATCGATTCCCGATCTTTGCACCCCTACTTACTTTAACCTTTTCCCTCATGAATATATACTAATGACATAAAGTTAAGCACATTTGATTGTGTTGCTAATTTTTATCAGAATATCATTTTTTACAAAACGATCTATAGCTCATTATAAAGTACTGATATTCTACTGTCCAAAAGTCGGTCATATAGAACTCTACAAATCTTGATGACGTCATAGGAACGTGAGAACTGTACCTACTAAACACTTCCGAAAAACAAAATGTTGATTTTCTCCAAAATTGGGGAATGATTTTGCTGACTGTCTGTCAAAGTTTGCAGATAATCAACCATGCTAAATCACACTAGCATAGCTGTATTGCTCTGACAATTTCGAATGGTTTTAAATAATGACGAATTTTTGCCCTTTGAGACTAGGCTGCATTTAGGATAATGGCTAGGAATCCTGTTTCCTGGATCTAACCATCTGTAAATGCCACAACGATTCTTCTCACACCACCAAGCGATATTTTGCAGCAAATTGGGATGGCTTAAACAGTCAAATAACAAAATTATTGCATGAATTGCATTTCACTAACACATTTCACGACCAAAATGTGTGCATGTTTGCTTTCAAAATGCTCCTTACCAGGTCGTCTGACATGTCAAACTTTGCTGTAACAACTTAGAGGGAACATTGGTCTTAAAATTCTGAACAACTTAGCCCTTTTCTATCCGTTGTTTGTACACGGCATCGATGTTTTGCAATTTGCATACTGAGAGTTGACCCAGAAACCCGTGAATATGTTTCCCAATACCAAAATTTCGGTTTTCGACTCAAAATAAGTAAGGTAGACTATTGAAAAAACAAACATTTTTTGTCAGGCCATTAGAATTTATTATTTTTGGTCATTGGAAGTACAATATGCTTAACTTTATGTCAATGGTATACATGTAAGGCTCCAACCGCTATAAATAATTATATACTGAGGGAAAAAAGTTTAGCAATATACTTTGAGGATTCACAGTTTAGAAGAAATATGACTTTTAATTTCATAGTGTCAAATATATATGTTGACAAACGTTCACGAGTACGATGACATAAACAGGTTGACATTTCACATAATGTAAAGTCTGATTTCATGCACCCTTGCTAAAACAGCTTATCTGGCGATAGTGCGAATAGTTTTCGACTGAAAGCTGCATTTTTATGTCCAATGTTTAGATCAAAAAGCAAGAAGGTGAAAAACGGTTTAAAACTGAACGTTTAGTTCACCCTTTTCGTACAGTTTTTAGTTTAAAATCGTATTTCTCCAAATTACCTCCCTTTCAATTGAATAAAGTTTGAAATTAAAATGCTCAGCAGATCAAATACTCACTATGAAGTCGGATTTTGTTTCTTTTGACCACTTGCATGTAGCCATTAGGTCATTTTCAAACAACTGACATGTTTGCGAACCCGCCAATTTAAAAGATCTAATGCTTCAAAGATCACCTATGGGAAACCCCATTATAAATAATTGCTAAACTTTTTTCCCTCAGTATATAAATAAACTTTCATGATAGAAATTACCTATCAGGTCCACTCGTGTCGGATCATATATATCATATTTCCATGAGGAAATAGAATATACTCTGATCAGGCAGCTCTCATAAGAGATGCCTGATCTGGGTCTGCTCTGTTTGCAAAAGCATTTAAAAGCGCCTCTTTGAGGTAAAGGATTAATCTTATTTTACAGTACAGACTGGAATCCTTCACAGAGGCCAGATCTACCAAGAAGAAGAAGAAGCCCTATAAGGGTGGCTACGTGGATGGACCCGAGAATGGACCACCTCCTCCGCCTTGGTCGATACCCTGTAATCCAAAAGCGTTGTTTAAAGATGATAAATTTAAGCTTGAAGTTCCGCATACAGCTAAAGTTAAGGTAGTTACTTTGATATGTACACATTGGAAAAACATGAGTAGCACCTTGGCGAATAGGAGGGTAAACTTCAGACCAAATATTTTATGAAAATTTGTCAATTAATCCAAATTGTTGCACTCTCTATTCGTTCTCATTAACAGACTCAATAAAACTGAGTCTGCTGTTTTCATATATTGTATGTTCTCTCTATTTATGAAGGATCTGTTTTTCCAGATCATTTCATGTTATCCAAGGTTGCTTCTATGTGGAAATGACGATGGCTCAGTATAACTTCATGTCATAATAAAAGTTATAATTTCCAATGTTTAATAACTTTTTTCAACATAAAATCTTCTTTGATTTATTTAAAAATCTTGGATAAAATGGAATTTTACATAAAGCTTGAGACAATAAGTTAAGGATGGTTCCTTGTCTATACTGAGGATGACATGTTATAATTTCTAAAGAATATTGTATTTGTTTCTCTGAAACTAGTTTCGAGAGGTTGATATTCTTGACACTGTTCTTATATCACCCTCTAGAGACCAAAATGGCATCGACTGGAAATTAGCATGGGCTGTGTGAAAAGGACATGATTTGCTGTTACAGCCCAGACAGATAAATTAAAGACTTAAATTTTTTTTTAACAACAGTTTTGTTTTGTTTGTTCATTTTTATCGCACCTGAGCCAAAGGTGCATTATACCACCTTTACCAACTTTAGCATGAAATATCACTTGATGTGCAAGGTCTACACTGATGTAGGTGGTATAAGATAGTTATACCATGTTTGTCCACCTGTAGGTAAGATAATCCACTCGCTAAAGCTCGTGGATTATCTCCACATACAGGCGGACAACCCATGGTATAACTATTACTTATTTGTTTGAATAAACAAAACGTAAAACAGTGTTATATGGTTTACATTCTGCATTCAGAGAATTTATTCATTTCAAATGCAAAATACTACATTCACATTTGAAAAGTCGTATAACAAAACAGTTATTAACTTCAATTTTCGGTAGACATAAGGATTTATCTACCCTTAAAAGTGATATTCATCTCGACCGTGCTGACTTGGTGAATATCACCTTTTTGGGTAGATAAATCCTCATGGCCTCCTAATTGAAGTCAATAATTGTTAATATGAAAAATTGATTTTGACCTTAGTGAATTTCGATATGGGCCAGCATAATCCATCACACTTAAAAGAAACCAGAACACAGACAAACAAATACACCCCCTCCCCTCACACATACAAGTGTTTTCTACGAAGGCATGTTGGCTTATAAAATGACTTATGGTTATGGCTCCCTATTTAATTGCACGACCTCAGTCTCAATGACAACACTGACCTTAAATGTTCATTGGTGGGTTGGTAAATGTCCATTGGTGGGTTGGTATAGGATGTTTGTCTTCCGCTGGGTCCATAATGGCTCAACTGTAGGTTTCTATTAGCTGTGACAAACATCTTAGTCAAGAGAACGTTTCTTTGTTTCATCATAGTATGTTTATTTGATTTGATTGTTTCTCTGTGATTATGTATTACATAAGTTATAAAGCCCCCCTGCGAGTTAAAAAACAGCAGAATCTATGGCGAAGATTTGGTCAGAAAAGAATATATTTTGCTCCACCACCCCTGGTTGCCTTTGCTGCTGTTCATTCAAAAAGCGGCGAATCTATTATTGTTTATTCTTTTTGATGTTGCTCCCATTGTGTAGGATATCTATTGGTCCTTGTATTTTGCTGTGGTTTTTGTTACCCTTTCTAGATTAGCAATCATCTTGCTAAGGAAGAGATAGCTGGTTGCTTTACTTTCTGTGTTGTGGCTGTCTGTGTTCTGTGCATCTTCCACGCGCTGCCATGAGTCTGTCTGAGGTCAGTGAGTGCTATTTCCGAGTTAAACTCACTTACTCACTAACTTCTTTATACATTTTACAGAAATGCAAGGATTGTAAAGGTCGTGGGTGGGAGACGTGTGATGAGTGTGATGGGTGGGGTAGAGTAGAATGTGATAACTGTGGAGGATGTGGGAGACGATCTGTGATGAATGCGGAGGGAGAACACGAGGACCAAGACTGTCCATGGTGTCAAGGTGGAATGAAACGGTAGGTCTAAACAAACATGCAGCATGGGCGGATCCAGAGGGGGTGCAGGGGGTCCGGACTCCCCTATTGGAAAATTACAAGTTGTTTAATATATGTTTCCTTAGAAATACTTGTAAGGACCCCTCTTGAGAGGCAATTGGACCCCTCGGGTCCAACTTCTTCTTAAGGAAGGTCCGTAAGGCCCTCTGTGAAATACGTTAATGGCCGAGAAAATATTTTAAGGACCCCCCTCTCGCTGACGAAATTTTCTGGATCCACGTAGGTGCAGTGTTGGTGCACTTTCTTGAATCGTGATAACTCATATACTAAGTAGATTTGGAATACAATATGATAAGATCAGAGGGCGTGTTGCAAATTTTAGCTGCATCATGACCAATGCAATAAAGCTGCATGTTCGACTGGTGAAGATTAAAGATCAACAATATCTTCAGGCTAAGACTGAATACTTATCAGCCTTGACGGATGCCTAGCTTTTTGTTGGACAAGCCACTTTGTTTAGCTATGTTTATTTTATATATTATAAGAAGATATTCTGAGCGCTTTAATGATGTATTTTCATTCAAAAACAAACCGTATAATTGTTAGATATGAAATCATAAAAATAGTATTTTATTGTTATATATTACTGTGTAAACTCAAACTACTGGTAGCTTAAAGAAATGTCACTGCTTTTTGAGCTACCACAGTTTTGCATCTGACAGTATAGAGCCAACGGTGAAGTAAGACCACCACAGTGTCGAACCTACTTTGGTACAAGACCATGACCAATCAAGCTTACCAACTAAGCTATGTGTCAACGCTGTGTTTCAGACTTTTGTGGGCAATTTTGACTAAACTGCACAGCCTGAAGCTAAGGTTGAAGGCTATAATAATCTTTTTATGAACATATGTATTGTGTATGTTTATTTTACACCTAGGGCTATTTAACTTTGTTCATCCTGATGGACTTCCCCAGGAATGTTCATATAATAAGTATAGAATGACCCATTTTGTATTTTAAGGGTCATAGTTTGCTTTTTCTTAATTATGATTTATTTTTACCATGAAGATTTGTTTTACCTTGAAAATCAGTGCAGACCCCGATGAAATGCCACATGATGTGGCATTTCATCTTGGTCTTCACTGTTTGCCAAAAGTACCTGTTTGCAGTTATCCAGCACGAAATGTGTTACTAGAAAAAACACACAACATTATAATTTTGTCAGTTGTACTCATATCATTTGTTCAAATAATTTTAGATGTCTAGACTGTGGTGGGGATGGAAGAGTAACCTGTGATGATTGTGAAGGCTATAGAAAACTGAAATGTTTCATACAGCTTAAAGTGAAATTGTAAGTACAAAAATATATGGGGCTTTACGCTAGAAAACCTGACTTTGTTGCATGCGAACATCAAAGATGCAGACCAGCCTGCGCACCGGCGCAGTCTGATCAGCAGCTTTGTTATTCACTGTTAGGAAAGTGTACTTGATAAACATGCTTCATGCACATTTTCAAAATTCAAGCTAGTCTCTGTATCTGAGCAGATTGGTTTGAGTCTTACTTGGTCGAACCTCAAACAAGCTTTATCGCGTTAATTACATATGCATATCACTTGTGAAAAAGAATAAATATTATCAGGAAATGCTACAATTATAACAGATCACACATGGCCCCATTGCACACACATGGCTTTTGCAATTGGAGAATACCAATAGCTTCCAGTATCTTCCAGGACCAGAGTCTGAAATACCCTAGCAGTCATACTAACAATGATTATTTCCCTGAATCTATATTGACTTCAGAAGACCAGAACACTAAGGCCAATACTAATGACCCCATAAAAGGACTAGAGATGAAAAGCATCCAACAACAAAACAGTCTACAGTAATCTAGAAAAAACTACGGCAAATGTCATTGTAGGGATCAGGGTGAGCTTGGATGTACTTTCCAGATCCATGCCATTTATTTGAAAGACACTTCGTTGAATCTGAGTTAGTCGAAAGGACATTGGTCTAAAAACGGTTGAAATTGATCTAAAATTTGTCTACAACTGGTCGAATTTATCAAACATTTATCATGCATATCATGAGCTGTTTGCTTCAAAGCACTATCATCCGACGTTGTTATAACGTGGCCAATACATTTCCTATTGGCACATATCCAGTAACATTTGCTGTTTTCTTACCAAGTCTGTCTTTACAATAGAAATGTGCGAGATAATTTTCTAGCACCAAGGCTACGTAGGAATAAAATGTTTTTTTCATCCATGTTTACTAGCAATGAATTATCACTAAACTAACATGATATAACAAACAACGTTGGAGATGAACACATTGTATTTCCTAAAATATTTAATCACTCAGCAATACTTACCTGTATTCAAGTTAGTTTACTCTATAGAACATTTGTAGTTCTTACCATAGAAAACAATATCCAATCAAGCATGCCACAAAAACAGCATAGCCAGTGGAAGGTACACGTTGATTGTTGATACAACATTATAGCCAAAGGTATCTGTCTCCTTGATAAAATAGCCATTTTTGTTAATATATTTCATACAAGTAAGAGCTTTTGAGAGCAGCATCCCCTTAGTTGTCTTTTCTTAAGAACATATGTTGGTGGTCTACAAAAATAGCATATTTTTTTAAATGAGATATTTTTGTGAACCCCAAATGTATAAATAATCTGAAGGATATGCACATGATTGCAAGTTAACGCTCAAACATGTTCATGATGTTGCTTAGCAGCATTTTTCGTATACATTACAATCAAGTACAGTAATAGAGACTGTTTTAACAGGACTTCAGTAAAGATTTTGTATCGAAAAACTAATTTTCTTATTTCTATAACAGAACATATGTTGTGGGTACTCAGAAGAACCGTCTCATTGAGACTCAATGAGACGGTTCTTTTGAACACCCAATACATATGTTAAAACTGATGGGTAAGAAAATATTTACAATTTTACGCTCAAAAGTTTGTTTATATAAACCTGTGGACCAATAAACATGTTAATTCCCATTTCAGTATCAACCATGATGATGACTTTATTTTAGAGACTTCCGATCTTCCTGATCACCTAGTAACAACTGTTGGTGGAAATGTGCTGTTTGAACAGGAATTACCAATGGTAAATTATACAGTTATTTCATGCCTGTTTGTACTATAGTCAAAACTTTTATGTTTTGTTATACATTACTTTATGTCCATTCTAGTATTGCAATCATCTTGATGGGGAAGAGAGAGCTGATTGCTTTGCTTAATTATGTCTCCCCTCTTCAGGGTCGGGAGACATATTGTTTTTCCCCAGGCGTCCGTCCGTCTGTCTGTCTGTCTGTCCGTCTGTCCGTCACAAATCGTGTCCACTCTATAATTTGAAAACCGCTTAAGCTCTATTCACGAAACTTTATACAAATATCAATCAGCATGAGATGATGTGCAGAGTGCAAGAATGGTAACTCTGTCTTTTATACTTTTTGAGTTATTGCCCTTTTAACTTTGTGCATCACAAAATTGTGTCCGCTCTATTACTTGAAAACCACTTAAGCTATGTTCACGAAACTTTATACAAATATCAATCAGCATAAGATGACGTGCAGAGTGCAAGAATGGTAACTCTGCCTTTTATACTTTTTGAGTTATTGCCCTTTGAACTTTGTGCATCACAAATCGTGTCCGCTCTATAATTTGAAAACCGCTTAAGCTCTATTCACGAAACTTTATACAAATATCAATCAGCATGAGATGATGTGCAGAGTGCAAGAATGGTAACTCTGTCTTTTATACTTTTTGAGTTATTGCCCTTTTAACTTTGTGCATCACAAAAATTGTGTCCGCTCTATAACTTTAAAACAGCTTAATCTATATTCACGAAACTTTGTACAAATATCAATCAGCATGAGATGATGTGCAGAGTGCAAGAATGGTAACTCTGCCTTTTATACTTTTTGAGTTATTTTCCTTGGAACTTTGTCCATCACAAAAACCGTGTCCGCTCTATAAATTGAATACCGCTTAAAAACAGCTTAATCTATATTCACGAAACATTATACAAGTATCAACCAACTTGAGTCGACGTGCAGAGTGCATGAATAGTAACTCTGTCATTTATACTCTTTGAGTTATTTCCCTTAGAACTTTGTCCATCACAAAAACAATTATCTATGACTATTTTATACCAATTTATGATTGTGCAATAGGTAACTACATTGACATATCTTTACTAGATACTAGATTACTGATTGTCTGCATGAAATGACTAGAATTTCTGTTAGAAATTGTATTTAATGTTTCTGTTTGAAATTGTATTTAATGACTCATGCTTTTGACTCAAAAGGGGGGAGACATTGTTTTTTTGTAGAAAACAATTCTAGTTTGTCTTCCTGGTGTCTCGTGATGGTTGAGTGGCTCTTCCTTGCGGTGCAACGGGGTTGTCTGCAGTTTGTGATTGTGGTATTTCCTAATCATACTCACTATTTTTTTACCCCGAGGTGCCATGGACGACCTAATGCACTATTGCACGAGGCGGAAGGTCGAGCGCAATAGTGCATCAGGTCGTCCACAGTACGAAGGGGTAATAGTTGGACTATACTACAAACAGGCATGAAATAACTGTTTTATTACCCAACCCATTTGATAAAATACTCAGCAGCGTTTCTTGCATGGAGTTGCTGCAGACGATGCGGTTTTGTTGCAAAACAGAAAATTTCACCATATCTGCTCAATTTTGGTCTCAAAATGTTCGGCTCGTTCTAACTAAGAAAACGTGTACCCACACTTTATGTTTCTGATCATAAACAAGTGAGTTATTGGAGTTTAAAGTTGCCAAACCATGCCTCATTTTCACCATTGTTGCATAACGTCTCCTTTCATAAACGAACCGTACGCGCATCGTCGTCACGCATGATAATAAGCGCCTGTGTGTTTTTAACAGGGCAGCGGGAAACCAGGCCCATGATATAGTGCCAGTCTATAGTTATATTTATTGACCGGTGGAATAGTTCAGTGACTCATGACATAGTATACAGTTATTTCATGCCTGTTTGTAGTATAGTCAAAACTATTACCCCGAGGTGCCGTGGACGACCTGATGCACTATTGCACGAGGCGGAAGGCCAAGTGCAATAGTGCATCAGGTGGTCCACAGTACCGAGGGGTAATGGTTTGACTATACTACAAACAGGAATGAAATAACTGTTTTATTACCCAACCCATTTGATGAAATACTTAGCAGCGTTGCTTGAATGGAGTTGCTGTAGACGATGTGATTTTGTTGCAAAATGGAAAATTTCACCAAATCTGCTAAATGTTGGTCTCAAAATGTTCCGCTTGTTCTAACTAAGAAAACGAGTACCCTGACCATAAACAACGGAGTTATTGGAGTTTAAAGTTGCCAAACCATGCCTCATTTTCACCATTGTTGCATAACGTCTTACATAAATGAACCGTACGCGCACCGTCGTCGCGCATGATAATAAGCGCCTGTGAATTTTAACAGGGCAGCGGGGAACCAGGCCCATGATATAGTGCCAGTCTATAGTTATATTTATTGACCAGTGGAATCGTTCAGTGACTCATGACATAGTATACAGTTATTTCATGCCTGTTTGTAGTATAGTCAAAGCTATTACCCCGAGGTGCCCTGGACGACCTGATGCACTATTGCACGAGGCGGAAGGCCGAGTGCAATAGTGCATCAAGTCGTCCACAGTACCGAGGAGTAATAGATTGACTATACTACAAACAGGCATGAAATAACTGTTTTATTACCCAACCCATTTGATGAAATACTTAGCAGCGTTGCTTGAATGGAGTTGCTGTAGACGATGCGATTTTGTTGCAAAACGGAAAATTTCACCAAATCTGCTAAATTTTGGTCTCAAAATGTTCGGCTTGTTCTAACTAAGAAAACGAGTACCCACACTTTATGTTTATGACCATAAACAACGGAGTTATTGGAGTTTAAAGTTGCCAAACCATGCCTCATTTTCACCATTGTTGCATAACGTCTCCTTTCATAAACGAACCGTACGCGCATCGTCGTCGCCCATGATTTTAAGCGCCCGTGCGTTTTTAACAGGGAAGCGGGAAACCAGGCCCATGGTATGGTGCCAGTATATAGTCATATTTATTGACCGGTGGAATAGTTCAGTGACTCATGACATAGCAAAAAATAGACAATTACTCCGTATATAGACGGTAGGGTAATAACAAAAAATAGACAATTACTCATTATATAGACGGTTGGGTAATAAATCTATGAACCCTTAAAGTGCCAAGCACAACTGCAGCTGAGGACTAATTTTGCCACATTTTCCCCAATTTTCGACAAAAATAAGGTATGATATTACATGAGAATCGTCTGCCAGCAGATGATTCTCATGAAATATCATGCCTTATTGGTTATTTTGAAAAAAAAAAAAACAGCAAAATTTGAAATTGTCGTCTGCTGCAAATTATAGGTGGCGCTTTAAGGGTTAACCCTTATTAAACCAATGGAATTTTTCATAAAGCCACAAACACATGATTCAGGTTGGTCCATTGTAAAAATTGAAGGGTCACAGCTTGTAATTTCTAAAAAAAGTTGTATAGTAAAACCTGTCTTAAGTAGCCACTCAAAAAAGACACAACAAAGGTCTTAAAGACAAGATGAGTTGGTGCCTCATGTTGTCTGTGGGCCCACCGTGGCTAAACTTGATGTTAACTTTAGCTCTGACTGTGAGTCAAGAGCTTATTATTTTGTTTCATCATAGTATGTAAACATGTAAATTTCTGTATGATCTCTGTATGCTATCCGTATGGTTTTGCCAGTGTAACCGACTATTTAAAGGATTTATGAGAAACTGCATAATGACCATGTGCATTGTAAACACGTACACTGCATATCATAGCCTATTTTGATTTCTGAAAAATCATACTTAAAATCAGAGACAAATAACTTGTGTGATGCCCAGTGTTTAGTGTGTTGGGCCTGTTGGCATTTGGCTTATTTTTGGGAGATATTGTGATAAAATGTCACAAACATGGAATTGGTGTTTTTCTATAAATTAACATATCATGGACTGGTCCATATGTATGAACCCTTTAAAACTAAAATAGAGATAACCATGTGAACTTTGCATTTCATCAGGTGTGGCCTGTCACATCATATCCAGTACAAGAAATTAACCACAACTCCAATAGAATGGTGACTGAACACAGAGGGAAATGGCCTAATGAGTTAATGCACATGCAAGTAAGTACCTCAACATTTATTGACTTAACACAGGAGGTAATGACCTAATGACTAAAAGCACAAACAAGTAAGAAGCTAGCTAATTCTTAACTGAATACAGAGGTAAATGGCCTAAAGAGTTAATGCACAAACAAGTAAGTACCTCAACATTTATTGACTTAACACAGGGGGTAATGACCTAATGACTAAATGCACAAACAAGTAAGAAGCTAGCTAATTCTTAATTGAATACAGAGGTAAATGGCCTAAAGAGTTAATGCACAAACAAGTAAGTACCTTGCTATTTATTGACTGAATATGGGGGGGGGGGGGGGAAATGGCCTAACGAGTTAATGCATAACAGATAAGTACCTCAACATTTATTGACTTAACACAGGGGGTAATGACCTAATGACTAAATGCACAAACAAGTAAGAAGCTAGCTAATTATTAACTGAACACAGAGGGAAATGGCCTAAAGAGTTAATGCACAAACAAGTAAGTACCTTGCTATTTATTAACTGAATACGGCAGATAAGTACCTCAACATTTATTGACTGAACACAAAGGGAAATGGCCTAATGAGTAAATGCATAAACAAGTACTTACCTCAACATTTATTGACGGAACACAAGGGGAAATGGCCTAATTAGTTAATGCACGAAAAGTAAGTACCTCAACATTTATTGACTGAACACAGGGGACAATGACCTAATGAAATAATACACAAACAAGTAAGCGCCTTGAAATTTGTTGACTGTTGATTGTACACATGGATAAATGGCCTAATGAATTAATGCACAAACTAGTAGGTACCCTCCTTTTTATTGACTGGTGACTGAATACAGAGAGAAATGGTCTAATGCATTATTGCACTAACAACTAAGTAAACTTCTATTCATTGACTGAACACAAGGAGATATGGCCTAATGAGGTAAATCACAAACAAGTAAGTACCTCAACATTTATTGACTGGTGACTGAACACAGGGGGAAATGGTCTAAAGAGTTAATGCACAAACAAGTAAGTACCTCAACATTTATTGACTTAACACAGGGGGTAATGACCTAATGACTAAATGCACAAACAAGTAAGAAGCTAGCTAATTATTAACTGAACACAGGGGGAAATGGTCTAAAGAGTTAATGCACAAACAAGTAAGTACCTTGCTATTTATTGACTGAATACGGGGGGGGAATGGCCTAATGAGTTAATGCATCAACAAGTAAGTACTTTGCTATTTATTGACAGGGGGGAAATGGCCTTATGAATTAATACATAAACAAGTAAGTACAAGTACTTTGCTATTTATTGACTGGTAACTGAACACATGGATGGAGTGCAGTGGCTCAGTGGTAGAGTGCTTGACTCGAGACCGAGGGGTCGCGGGTTCAAGCCTCACCGGCGTCACTGCGTTGTGGTCCTTGAGCTAGACACATTTATCCTAGCTAAGTACTGGTTCAACCCAGGAAGACCCGTCCCTGTCTAACTGAAAGATTGTTGATGGGACGTAAAGAATCAAATCAAACAAAATACTGAACACATGGGGAAATTACCTAAAGAATAAAAGCACAAACAAGTAGGTACCTCATAATGAATTGACTGAGAAATCTTTAGTTTGTTTGATACAAAGAAGTATGATTGTTCATTGTGTATTTAGAGTCAACTAGGTCAGAAATTTTAGTTTCATGGTCTACACTTGATTTGTACAGACATTGATATAATGTTAGTGTCCTAAAAGAAGGAGATTCACAATTTGGTATTAGATATTGTGTACCATGTACAATTGTGGCGATTGATATTGGTCTCAATTTTTATGCTCTATCATTGTAACACATATCAGATATCTTGAGATTAATGTCAATGTTTAGAAATTTGGCTGAATTGGTTCGAGTGTCTTTCAAATAAAGGGTGATTTTCCAAACCTTTGGATCAAACAAATTCATACATGGTGTACACTTATGAGAATCAACATTAACGACCACTAGCTCTTTTATAAACTATTTTATAAATATCTACTATTTTCTTACATAGCCATGGACTAAGTAGCCATGAACTATGTCATAGACTTATAAATCATATTTTTCACATTAAATCAGTCTACTTATAATCATCTGTAGACTGAACTTATTCATGTAACGTATCATATTTAGCCTTGTATCAAAGGTAAAACTTACTGTCTGAGTGACGTTGGAGTCAAAGTAATCATGAGCAGATCCAGTAGTGGACAGGATGGTCCCCTGGTGAAAAATTACAAGTGGCTATAGGCTTTCTTAAGAATACTGGTACGGACCCCAATGAGAAGCAATTGTACCTATTGGTTCTCAGGGGAGGTTCATGCTTTGAAATACGTTGATGAGTAAAACGTCAGACAGACAGACAGACAGACAGACAGACAGACAAAACGTCTATTCTCTTATGTCATGTATATGTCAGGACCCCTGATGACATTGTCTTGAACCGCGCATGGTAATGAACTTAGAAAGTTAAGTTAAAGGCAATTCCATTATAAACCTAATGAGAAAGTGCCATTACAATAATGCATAAATGGACCTTATATTCAAACAAAGCTAAAGATAACCAAACATTTTGAGTGTAAAAGTGTGATGAATAGGGAATGTATTCATCAAATATAAACAATGAATGAAACTTTTGATATCCTAATTGATTAGAATATTATGATAAAATGAAATCAGAGCAGCACTAACAGAACATATTTTCTTATTTTGCTAAGCACTACCAGGCCTTTAGTTAAGAGTACGTACCAAAAAGAATTTCTTATTTCTAAACCAAAACATATGTTGTTTGTACTCAAAAGAACCGTCTCAATGAGACGGTTCTTTTGAGCACCAAAAACATATGTTATAACTGATGGGTAAGGAAATATGAACAATTTGACGCTCAAAAATATTGTTTATCTAAACCTTTGACTACTCAAAGTACCATTATAATTGCTTATATTTTAGAGACAAGTGCTTCGTGGTGTTCCCGTGACAGAGGTACACTACAAGTGGGATGATACAAACACCAGATTCTGGGTGTATGGCCTTGAGAGAAGGGTGTATGCGCCAGACTACCCCCAGCAGTGCTGTTGGGGCTGTAACATTCTCTAAATCAGCCAATTCATGTGTAAAGGGTACTTATCGCATATTTGTAAAGATCATTATATTTTGGACCTACATGGACAGTGATCATGTCAATTTACCTTTAATCTACCTATCCTATATGCGGTAAGTACCAGAACTTTATAAGCTGGCTTATATTAAGCTACAAAACCTTTCTTTGGGGTTTTCCACATTGTGAGTTTCAAACCAGTCTACGTATACTCTGCTACAGAGACCAGCTAGAAAATTAAAATTTTGCTTGTAGCAAGTTTATATATAATACATGATACTTTCCAACAAGCAGATCTTTTTTACCTTTACAAACAATATAGACCCTGATGAAATGCAGCAATGCTGCATTTCATCTGGGTCTTCACTTTTTGCAAAATTTCCCCTTTAGGGGTTTCCAGAATACAAAGGGCTAATATTATTGTACACTTTGCTTTCATCTTAGCAAATTGTGCAAATCCTGATGAGAAGCCACATATCTCATTAGGATCCATGTGGTTTTGAATACAAGCACATGTGATTTTGGTACTTATTACTTCAGCCATGAACAGCTAAGGCTCAAGTGAGACTGCACATTTGCACATTCAATCATTGGGGTAGCTTACATTACGCAGTTTTACGCACACCCTTAAGGGAAGTCATCTAATGAGGAAAAATAATTTTCCAGGCTATAAGGAACTGCTCTCTGGGAGCAAACTCCTTCCTTAAAGAGAAATTCCTATTATGAAAACGGACGCAATTGAATGGATACGCCATTGTCCTTCCAGACCTTTTGCTGTTTGCATACACAAAACATGGCAGATGATGAAAACTCAGACTAAAACGTTAGACCTATAGTTTCATTCTGTAGCTGAGCATGCTTTGTTAAACATATATTTTATGGATTTACCATAAGTACCGAAATCTCTGGCCAAAATGCCATTTGAAATATGACAAAATCTTGGGTCCGTTCTTGAAAGTCTATTCAGGTTCATTTTAGATATTAGAATGAATTTATATGTATCCTAATTATTATATGGGCCCCGACGCAAGAAAACCTGTCTTCGGGGGGGGGGGGGGGGGGGGGGGGGGGGTGGGGTTGCGACCACACAGGTGCAGACCAGCCTGCGCAGCCGCACAGACTGATCAGCGCCTTTGTTATTCGCTTATCAAGAAGTATTATATCTAGATTTGCTACGAGCGAAATTTCAATTTTCTAGCTAGTCTCTGTAGCTGAGGAGACTGGTTTGAAACTTGCTTTTTCCGAAACCCCGAAGACAGGTTTTCTCGCGATCAGGCCCAATGTTCCAACTGACAATCACTGGTTGCATTAATCGACTAATATTTTATAGTGAATGCAGCATTACTATTTCATTAATGTATTAAGTTACTGCAAAGGAGGTAGAATATGTATATTATAAATCTGAAAATGAATATTTGGACAGTACTCACATACTCATTTTTATTCTAAATCAAACCAATTTGAACATTACCAGGTTGAGTGTTATATTTTAACTCTCATATTTTGTTGTTTTATGACATTTATATTGAGAAACATTGTATTTCTTATTGAACAATATCTTTTTTGGCACTTTTGATATTATACAGATAAATAAACTTTCCATCCTGTTTTGTACATTCTGTGATATGAATTTTAATTTGTCCATAATGCATTGCTCGCCATCACATGATAATGATTGTGGCCATTATTATCAAATAGGCCAATCTTCATCAACCTCTAGAATAAGATGATTTTGTTTTTGTTTGTTGATTTGATTCTTTACGCGCCATCAACAATCTTTCAGTTAAACAGGGACGGGTCTTCCTGGGTTGAACCAGTACTAAGCTAGGATAAATGTGTCTTGCTCAAGGACCACAACACAGTGACGCCGGTGAGGCTCGAACCCGCGGCCTCTCGGTCTAGAGTAAAGCACTATACCACTGAGCCACTGCGCTCCCTAGAATAAGATGTGGCCAGACAATACTGCTATGTCTCGCCAGGACATCAGCACATGCAACGTTTGGGACAGCTAATATAAAACGATCCAATATACCTTGTTGAAAAGCTTTGGGGCGTGACTGTAATTGGTATACAGGTCAATATTTCGAGGTCACAACGGTTCTTTACATGAGAAAGCAACACAATGATATGAGCATGAGCCACGACTGGAGATTTCCAACAATGTGGTATGTGCGACCAGCAAAGGCTCAGACCAGCCTGCGCTTACGCCCAGTCTGATCAGAGCCTTTGCTAGTCGCTCTAATATTCTATGAGTGTTAAGCTACTGACCCAATATCATTTTTAGTTTCTAAGCTTAAAGGAGACTGCCTATGCTCGTCTGAGTCTACACTTGTCAAAATACCGCATTGTTGGAAATCTCATGTCACGGCTCATATGTGTGTCCAGAGAAGTCTCCAATAGCCTGAGCATTCACGCACCTCTCAATAGGGAGCTAAATACTTTTGATTTCCTCATAGTAAAGACCCTGATCAGACTGGGCAGATGCCCAGGCTGATCTGGGTCTTTGCTGGGTGCAGGCACCATTGTGTTAGTTTTGTCACGTACCTTCTCCACTGCTCAATTGCTACTACTAGTATCATCATGGCGATCAGCGGGCACATATACGATCTGGCAAGAGATAAATAGAGGATCTTACATGAGTGCCAATGCTTTATTGAATTTATTACATGAGTTGGGGAAAAAAGATAAAATGCGAGGCCTGCCGAGCATTTTATCTCTTTTTCGCAACGAGTTACATAAATTCACTATTACAAGAGCAGGAATATTAGATTCTATTTATCATATGACATTAAGATTACTTTGAAATCTCATTTCTGCCGTAAAAACGTTGTAATTTTGTTATTATGTACGCAACGTTGTTATGGATGTCATAACGTTTCCCGAAAATCGATAAACCACTAGTGGTTTATCGATTTTATTGCATGGTGTTATTTCTCAGAAGCGACGTCATATGATAAATCGCTGTTCTGAGCTTCCCACACACAAAGTATCGAAGAAGGTTTAGATTCATATCCAGTCCCACTTGATAGATGAGCAGGATGTCTAAATAGATGACACAGATTACCAATTGCCCTAAGGCTGGACTCTTAACTATTTGCATGCTGGGTACTTTTTCATGCTTTTATTGTCATCTTCTGTTTGTTTTCAAAATTTAAATTGCACTTTTTCTAACAAAATTTTCATGATCATTATCAGAGAGTCAAACATTTTGTCGGTCCCGATCTGGGTCCAAACTGTTTACAAAGGTTATCGCCAGACACAAAAGTCGCCGCTAGCAAGGAATTAGTAAGTGAATATGATCAGGAAATATCACAATCACAAACTGCAGACAAAACCAATCGCACCGCGAGGAAGAGCCACACAACAATCACGAGACACCAGGAAAACAAAATTAGCAGAGCATCTAGCTCTCTGTGAAATACAGTGAGGTTGCCTTAATAAACCACTAACGCATATTCTCACTGGTCAATGTAAAAGCACCGGTGGTTGCTACAACGAACTGGTGGTGGCTTATTTCAGCACTGGTGGTGGCGTAAAATGGCAGAAAAGGTAAACAAAATCTATACCTGTTGACTTTATAAATTATTTATAAGCTTGCATTTATTTTATTTGTGATGACACCAGGCGCACAGACCGTCGGTAAGATTACAGTTTATGGCGCTGCCAAGCAATTTGTGATTTAATTCATGGTTTGAACGGCAAATCCAACACAGTTCTGGAGTTTTGCCGTGACAGGTGCTTTTTACTAGTGTAACTACCTAAATTTAGGTAAATCTGCATGTCTAAGTGATAACATCCAAAAAACGATTACCACTTTGTATCTTTTTTCTTGGTAAACTAGCTAACGTTTTATTAAGGAATTTTATTACAACGCACTGGGAGCATTTTTTGACGCATTGATACAACGCACTGATGGTTACACAGATGTGCCATGGTTGCTGGTGCGGGTGCAGGACAACTCGGCCCAAAACCAACTCGGCCCATGCCAACTTGGCCCACATAAAACTCGGCCCATGCCAACTCGGCCCAAGATGCAAAACTCGGCCCATGCCAACTCGGCCCAATTTAAGTTTTATAAATAGACAACTCGTCTCACATTTTAGAGGGATTGAAGTATGTAACTGCAAGATTCGCCCCTTCACATTAGCCTAAGAATCAAGTATCCTTACCGGTTTGCGCATAATGAATTTTATCATGGTTAACAGCGCAGACCCAAACTTGCCATATCTCGTAAGAGGCCACGCTGTTATAGTCAATAAACCGCACGTTCAAATGAGCATACACGTAAATTCGCAACCTAACTGATCTGAGCACACTAGGCCTTATTCCTTTTTATCCCTCAAAAGACCGTCTCTGTACTAGCGAGCAGTGTGGACCTTCAATGTGGCATTTCTTCTGGGTTTTCACTGTTTGTCAAATAACATATTTAAATGTGAAAAAATGGCGGGAGGCCAGAAGCATATTTCCATAGTTTCATACTCAGTGATTCTATTTGGGATTTTTGGAAGCTACCTTTTCCTTCACATTTGTGAAAATATATCATAAAAATTGGGATAATAAATACCAAAATACATGAAATTGGGAAAATAAAGGCCATTTTTGATTGGGAATGACTCCCATATAAGGCGGTAAAAATGGTCAAATAAAATCACTGATACTCTATGTTTGATAGCAGTGTCGGCTCTGACGAGACTGCGCGTATGCGCAGGCTTGTCTGATCATTCTCTGCTCGTCGATGGGACTGATAAGTACCAACATTTGAGACATTATGACCACTTTGACGTAAACGAGTTTCAAAGATAAGTGACGAAAAAGAGCTTGCTAGTCTCTGGTCGGCAAATGAAACAAATTAAAAAACAAAATGAAGAATTTAATGGAATTTTTGAATGCCTCTGTAAGAACAGAAATGCCGTCATCCGACAAAGTTACGCCGCATGATCAAATGCACTGGTTAAAAACACTGATTTTCACACATTTACGATTCATTAAGGCTGTTGCAATTACACCAATAATATTAAGATGATTAAAGGTGTGCATCTATTGACACCTCGTCCAAACATGCTGATCTCCTTAATTAATCAGTTTACAATTTTCAATGGATGGACGGACAGCCGGGCGGACCCAGGCGCGCATCCAGGATTTTTTGTCATGGGGGTTGGGGGTGTCCAGGCACGAATGGCCAGAATACAGGATCTACTCATGGGACCAATACATACATACATACATACATACATACATACATACATACATACATACATACATACATACATACATACATACATACATACATACATACATACATACATACATACATACATACATACATACATACATACATACATACATACATACATACATGCATACGCATGTACAGACAGGCACATGAATGTTCATGCACAGGCAGATGGATGGACAAACATGTACATGTATAGACGGCCAACTTAAAGACAGGTCATTTAAAACATGCGTGATCATGTACAGAGATGATGTCAGAAACATACATGTGTGTGCATGTCGAGGCATACATGCGCGTGTCATTATCCTTAATTTCCCATGAAAATGAATGATTTGGTCCCATCAAGACCAACTTATTTCATTTTCATAGGATATCTAAAAACGGGGGCATGGAGGGGGATCGAGCGAACCCCATGAACCCAGACTGGATCCGCCACTGCTTATACATTTATGCTAATGCACAGACATTCTGGTTGCATCATACATGAGCATGCAACTCGTATGTACTTCAAAAAATATATGGGCCGAGTTGTCTTATGAATTTGGGCCGAGTTGTCTTATAAAGGTGTTAGTACACAATTACAGTCTTCCGGTTTGGTAGCCCACGAAAATAGTACCTTTAGAAATTTAGCACTTGCCGTTTCTGGGCCCTTTATGGCGTAAATGGGTGCTTTATTCGACTTCAAATGTACATGTGATTCAACATTGGTCTATGTTTGTCAGGCTGATGCAGAAAAATGCATCTTTGTGTGGACTATTTTGTCACAGACTCCCCGGCGCACTCCCCAGGTAACGTCTGACGGGGGTCGGATTTCAGCCCGGATTTTTTGACTGTTTCCCAAAGAACGGAGAATGCTGAGAAAACGAGATTATCAAGGTAGGTTGTCTTTTCACTTTTTTGATAGGTGAATGACAGATCTTGCCACTCACAGACAGAAAAAAGTCCAAGCAATGTCCTGGAAAAATTTGCAGATGCTCGAACTCTGCCTTTTTACATGGAGTTGAATGGGACCGATTAATTGTGCACCGAACCCTATAAGAGAGAAGGTGAAAAAAACGAAAATCTTTGTAAAACAGTCATTTTTCAATGAATTCAGATGAAATTTCGCACACAGATCAGGAATCAAAATAGAAATAATTTGAAATTATTTTTGGAAGAAATTTAAATTTAAATTTTAAAATTTTATTGAATTTTAGTTTAAAATTTAAATTTTTCTTAAAATCATTTTTAAAGCCTGGTTCTCTCGAGGAAAGACTCAAATTGCATTATATACCAGAAAATGCAATTAAATGGCCATACACAAACAGTTTTGACCAGGATTTGACTAATCAATCCGAGCAGGCTGACCGTGATACTCCGTTTTTGCAGACTGGCTAGCACTGCTGTGCAAGTTGATTTTTGTGATTGTATTCCCTTTTCTACTGAAATGTGCTATGAGTGCTTACTCACTTTAACTGTACCAGTATGGTGACTTAGCATATGGGTATTTATTAAAACACTCTTAGGATACTTACACTCATTAGAACCGCCTCATAGAGATAGCACTTAAAGGCATAATGATGAGGATCTGCAGGGACTGGTCAGGACCATTCCCCCAAGCAGGTTCCCTGGCCTCATTGCTTAGACCATTAAAATTCAATTGTATTTGGCTGTTCAACTCACCGGGTCGAGGCTGTACTAATTTGAACACAAACTTAAAACTTTTACAGCTAAACAAATCAACTGCAGCCCCCCCCCCCCCCGGCTTCACCCGAGATCAAATTTTGTTCTTATTTCGACCACGCAAGCAGTAGTATTGTTTGGTACTCATTAGAGTCGCCTCACACTCAAAATTGTTTTTGAAGCTACTCATTAGAACCGCCTCACATAGATAATGATATAACACAGTTAATAAAGCTCATTTAGTTACCTAACCCCCAATGAAGCACTATCACACAGATACTCGTATTATGTGCTTAAGCGGGTTGTGATATTTCTCGTTCGACGAGGCCGTTCTAATGAGTAATCTTTACTTACAGTCTTTTCAGAAATTTCAAATTTGGGATATAGTTTCATCAAAAAAAGAGGATGAGCAATTTCCATTATGATATGGGCATTAAATCTAGACCTAGGTCTCAAATCTTTCCTAATCTAGCCATTTTGGTAGCATGTAAATTACGGAATATTTCACATTCAGAACTAGCAGTGTAGATCATGATTAGAATGAAATGATGTGTTTCGTCCAGCATCAGGCACTCATCAGTGAAGCTGCTCTACTTCAGACACAAAGGAGGTGGTATAAATTGCTGTTTTCAGCATGCTTGGGTGCAACGTAGCATGGTTTTGGGGGCAAATTTGAATGTGATTCAAAACTGTTCGCGATTTTGCTTAAAATCACTTTAAAATTTGATTTTTTAGCTTCAGTTTTTAAATTTTGTAACTAAAGTTTATGTGAGATTATCCTTTAATGACTCTTACAGATGCCTAAACTTTCTTTTTTGCTTTTGGGTTATTGAGATTCATTGAAATAATTGAAACTATGAACTTTTTCAGCAGACTAGTTTGAATAATTGAACTTTTGCTTGTGTCAGCTTGTGAGGGGGGTCACATATGAAATCCTAGATTTGTATCGCTTTTTGGTGACTGAGTTAGTCTTTTTGGACGATTATTTGCTTAACTATATGAGCTTGATATGTCACAGAGACAAAATTTAAAAATTCGAAAATTTGCAGATTCTTGAAGGTGTTAGTACACAATTACAGTCTTCCGGTTTGGTAGCCCACGAAAATAGTACCTTTAGAAATTTAGCACTTGCCGTTTCTGGGCCCTTTATGGCGTAAATGGGTGCTTTATTCGACTTCAAATGTACATGTGATTCAACATTGGTCTATGTTTGTCAGGCTGATGCAGAAAAATGCATCTTTGTGTGGACTATTTTGTCACAGACTCCCCGGCGCACTCCCCAGGTAACGTCTGACGGGGGTCGGATTTCAGCCCGGATTTTTTGACTGTTTCCCAAAGAACGGAGAATGCTGAGAAAACGAGATTATCAAGGTAGGTTGTCTTTTCACTTTTTTGATAGGTGAATGACAGATCTTGCCACTCACAGACAGAAAAAAGTCCAAGCAATGTCCTGGAAAAATTTGCAGATGCTCGAACTCTGCCTTTTTACATGGAGTTGAATGGGACCGATTAATTGTGCACCGAACCCATAAACTTGGGCCGAGTTGTCTTATGAATTTGGGCCGAGTTGTCTTATAAACTTGGGCCGAGTTGGCATGGGCCGATTTTTATGTGGGCCGAGTTGGCATGGGTCGAGTTGGTTTTGGGCCGAGTTGTCCGTAATTCGCTGGTGCAGCCTCACCACAGCATTCACTATTCTTATAAACGGTACATAAATCGTTATTTGAGACAGCACATGATATTTCAGTACCAGGACGAAGACTCAGATGAGCCTGTGCAAATATACAGACTCGCTAGAGCCTTCTCTACATAGAAAAAATAAAGAGTAGTAATCGTTTTTGGATGTTATTTCATGGGACTATGATAACAAAGCTGCAGCTATGCTTAGACATGCAGAAATTCTGAAGTTAGGCAGTCACAATAGAAAAAAGCACCTGTCACTGTCAAACTCCACAACTGTGTCGGATGTGTCGGTCAAACCATGAATTAAACGCCAATTGCATGGCAGAGCCATAAACTGCAATGTTACTGACGGTTTGTGCGCATTGGGTCATCAAAAGTAAAATAAATGCAAGCTTATAAAGAAATCATACAGTCAATAGGCATAGAGTTTGTGGTGAAGGGTCAAGCGTGACTCTGCAAATGTGTTGCCTCACCAGAGACGCTCCAGAGCTGGCCCTGTTCGCACTTTGAGAGTGTTTCCGCCTATTTTTCAGATTGGCCCCAAAACTGTTAATTTAATGAGATTGTTTTGTCCATTATGATACATTACAATAGTTAAGAAGCCACCATGCAAGCTTAAATTTTTTGTGCTTCAACAACAGCAGAATCTAGGGCGAAGATTTGGTACCAGTTAAATGCAATTTTAGCACCCCTGAGATATAGGCTGCTGTCTGTTCTAAGGCGGTGATTCTGTTGTTGTTGATTCGTTGTTGATTGTTACTCCCATTACAGGATTCTGTAATTGTTCTATTTTTGTTACTTTATGTCCATTCTTGTTTTGCAATCATCTTGATGGGGAAGAGAGAGAGCTGGCTGCTTTGCTTAGTTTGTCTTCCTGGTGTCCCGTGATTGTTGTGTGGCTATTCCTCTCAGTGCCATGGGTTTGTCTGCAGTTTGTGATACTCACTTACTATGTTTGGGTGTCATCCATGCGAACAGTGATGGCTTTGGCGTGTCTGCCCATTTGCTTGGTCTTTTCTGAGCCTTCGTCACAGTTCAAAATTCTCATGTGGTGACTCAAATGGCGATTGAATGCCATTTGTGCGAGCATCGAAGGATCTGGCGAGTCTGCACATTTGCACAGGCTTACCTTAGCCTTCGTCACTGTACAAAATCTCTTGTGCTGCCTTAAATGGCGATTTGTGTGCTATTCACGCCAGCAATGAGTACTCTGGTGAGTCTGTACATTTGCGCAGGCATAGTCATTGGTCAATGCGATTAGTATCAAGATCTATTGTCCTTGCAGCGTAGGCTCTGGGGAGTCTGCACCTTTGCACAGGCTCGCTTGAGCCTTCGTAGCAGTACCAAAATATCATGTGCTGGTTCAGATGGCGATTTGTGCACCGTTTATGTGAACAGCGAATGCTGTGGTGAGTCTGCACCAGCAACCACGGCACATCTGTGCAACCATCAGTGCGTTGTATCAATGCGTCAAAAAATGCTCCCAGTGCGTTGTAATAAAAATCCTCAATAAAACATTTGCTAGTTTATCAAAAAAAAAAATTACAAAGTGGTAATCGTTTTTTGGATGTTATTTCATGAAAATATGATAACAGCTGCGCTTAGACATGCAGATTTACCTAAATTTAGGCAGTTACACTAGTAAAAAGCACCTGTCACGGCAAAACTCCAGAACTGTGTTGGATTTGCCGTTCAAACCATGAATTAAATCACCAATTGCTTGGCAGCGCCATAATCTGTAATCTTACCGACGGTCTGTGCGCCTGGTGTCATCACAAATAAAATAAATGCAAGCTTATAAATAAATCATAAAGTCAACAGGTATAGATTTTGTTTACCTTTTCCGCCATTTTACGCCACCACCAGTGCTGAAATAAGCCACCACCAGTTCGTTGTAGCAACCACCGGTGCTTTTACATTGACCAGTGTGATATTATGGTGATTTAATCGGACAGAACAGTTGTTAGATTCTCTGAATTGGTGGGTTTAGGAAGACTATCAATGTCTCTGTATCTGTTCCTTGAAAAAATTCTGTGGGGAAATATTGCATTGTTTTCCCCTACATCAGTATAGTTCCTGTAGAGAAACATTTTCTCCCTTACAGATTCACAATATAGTGGTCTGTTTTTAAGACGATCATGCGCTTCCGGGTACAAGCATGAGACTTTCAGATTATGTTCTTCAAACCTTTCATGTAAATATTTTCTCGTTAGCCATCGCAAATTTTTCCATTTTCAAGATGGCTTACGGAAATTTCAAGATGGCTGCCATTTTCATATGTTAAGAAGAGCAGAAAGTGACAAAAAGAAGGCACATGCAGATATAAGCATGACACTTGGTAAAAATGTTCATGAGCATGAGTAATTTGAATATTTATCATTAGCCAATCGAAATTGGCCTATTTTTAAGATGGCGGTACTCAGATCCAAGATGGCTGCCGCAAAAAGAACCCCCCCCCCCCTCAGATCAGGAAATGAAGATTTTACATGACACAAAGTAATTAAAGACATCCAAAATGGTATAATTTGATGAAATACACCATAAAATAATATTGCTTTCCTTGACTCAGCCCTATCTGATAATTAAAGAATTAGTTTTAAGGGGACGGAAATGGTTGGGGTAAGTAAAACTGACTAAAATGCAATGTTGTCGTCAAACAATGGTAAAAATGGAAAAAGATGTCGTTTGCTTGTTTGCACTTCAATCACATGATAAGCTATAAGGCGAATCATCAACAAAACTCTGACACCAAAACAAATAGCTATTATAATAGCTGATTTCATATGCCTTCCGTACATTTTTTCGGATTTCCATCAGAATTCAAGTCACATGTACTTATATCACATGACTTTCTCAGCCAATCGAAATTTGTTCCATTACCACGAGACCGAGCAGCCATGTGCTTGAGGCCAGCATCAAAACACCAAAAGAACTTCTGTTTTGTAAGCAAACAGGCTCGTATATATTGCATACGAAGTGAGGATTAGTTGTAAGGGGTCACTTAGAGACGCATCGCCTATGTTTATTGTTACCTCGAAAACCAATTTTGTGTTTTTCAAACAGCACCCGTAGTTGTTTACAGGCTGATGACGTCAGTACTTAGTACGTCACAGCACCGGTGTTACTGACTGAGTCCGTGAGTCGGTGTTTATGTAAACATTTCACCTTTTGAAGAATGACTCAAAATACCGTCAAAATTGATACTAGTGACTGTTCTACCAATTATTTAACATTAAAAAACGTAGTTTTATGTGTTTAATTAGCCAAAAAATATTGTAAGTCTAATTATTGCGCCATACCGTTCTCATAACATTATTTTTTTCTGAAAAATAGAAAGGTAGTAGGTATGTAAAATCTTTTATAAATTCAATGGGAATGGCTACAATCATTTCAAATTTTCAACACTTTACCTTGCAGAGTTACTAGTTGAAATACAACAGCGAAATTTGATTAAATGTACGCTACCTTTCGGACTAGATGAGTTTCATTTAAAATGTTTGACGTGCGCCGCTCACGCGGACATACCGTTAAGTAAAGGTTCATAAATTTGTTATCTAAACTGTGATTCAACAAATATTTTTACATGATATTTCCTATATGCATATAAACACATAAGGTGACTTGTACACAGTCTTGTGTTACAACAAAAGTCCACACGATTTACTGGGACAACCCTCGTATCTATCTATCTATCTATCTATCTATCTATCTATCTATCTATCTATCTATCTATCTATCTATCTATCTATCTATCTATCTATCTATCTATCTATCTATCTATCTATCTATCTATACTTAAGGACTTTGAAAACGCATCAACCTGATTAAATCCTTTATTGTTCAAACACTGAAAATGACAGCGAGATACTCCCATTGCATATCATAGTCTGACCAGTTTTCAGTGTGCCATAGAAAATTCATGATTGTAACGGTAGCCGTTTAAGATAGGGGTGGTCGATTTCGAAGGCCAACAATTTAGCTGCAAGTTAACCCACTTTAGTTGTGATTCCTTACTCCACGGATATGTGTCCTAGGCATCTTTGACAATTGAAAGATCATCAGTGAACGATTTGAAATGTATTGACAGTACGGTATGTTAATATTAATACCCATTTAAAGATGCCGACATACTCCACTCACTCTGATTACTATAGTCTAGCAAAAACATTCAACACCCTAAGCGTTTCAAAGTTTCATTTGTTTTCTTTTGAATTTGTCCACGGGTGTAAACTACATCCGTGATTTGTTGGAAGAGACTAAAGGCATATACAAATGACAGAGTATGCACAAATTATGTATCACGTTTCTGTTGTATTGTGCAAGTTACGTGAACGAAGACGTTCTTGATCACTTGACATTATATTTCCGGACATGATTTACATCCAAAAAAATCCCCATATGATTGTCGGTGTAAGTATTCGATGGCAGAAATGAAAGTATACAAAAACATGATAAAGGTAACTTGAAGAGGAGTTGTTAATTTGACATTTATTTTTCCAAATATGGAAGTTATCAATTACTAATGATTCGAAATTGGTCTATAAACTGCGTTACTGGTTTTGGTACCATTGACGCCACATTCTTTACCAATATACATGTATAACCTAAAAACTTCAACTGATCTTGCAGAATAGCACTGTATGCTTTATGCACCAATGTGATGTCATCGGCAACGTCGCGATCCATGATGCAGCCAAATTAACGACTGATTCATACCAGTTTTGGATTGCACCTTAAAACCTGCGAATAACTTTTTAATCGCACATACGAGTTTATGAGAAAAAATGAAAAATTATGGTGATGCGTTTTCAATATACTGCCTGACGCCCTCAGAGGCATTGTCGGCAGACTCCGAGTTGCAGGATGAAAGCATACAAGTAACCATATCTAAATTACCTTAGGGTTCTTTAACTTGCACATGGGTGTCTTTCCCCGCACAGGAGACATCTAGTTAACGTCCCGATCCGAAGGACGGCGCATCCAACCTTGCAATGACACTAAGGAAATACTTTTCTGAGACCGAAACTTTTCCTTGCCGCGAGCGGCGATCGAACCTCGGACCTCTAGCACCAGAAGCAAGTGCGCTAACCACTGAGCTACCACGCGTAGCTACCGTATGATGTACTTACGTCTAAAAATAGTAAACCTGCACATCTTTCATAAGTTTAACCAGTGCAGTCTGATAATTATGTTGGAAATTAAAGGATTAATAGTCTGGTTTCCTCCCCATACATCTACCTATCTAATTTAAACGATAACAGGGTACCAGTTTAGGTCATAGTTTCCAATAGATAGGTTTACAATTTGACGGGTCAGATTTATTACCCACCTTTAAATTATAACGTTTGTTTAAGTATATTGTCATAGACAATCCCAATAGATAATATACAATCATTGACTATTGAGGCATTGGACATGATGTGATGTCGACCTGAGAGTACCAATAAAATCCATGCGCAGATGCAGAACGTTTTGTCAGAGGGGGCCAACTTTGACAACGTTTTTTTTTTTTTTCAGAGGGAATAGAGGATCCAAACAAATACCACTATAAGCGGGCCAGCGAATGGCGTTTCGCTGGCTTTCCAATAATGGCCCAAACTTGAATGCTGGCTTGGTAGCTTTGGGATTTTTCAGGGGACCGGACCAGTATTGCTATGAAACCCTATATTTTTGTAATTTTTCAGGCAGGTCTGGACCCCTCTGGATCCGACCATGAAATCCCTCTTTAGATACGGATGCGCAATTATCAAGACGGGCTGGAGTTATACACACACTTTCTGTATGCGAGCATTTGCGCAGTGTCGTCCGAGCCAACGCTGCTCACCTATGTGATACATGTAGGGGCGTACTACGTGTACGCAAATACGCAGGCGCGTACAGCTTGACGCTGCAAGTATAGAGTTTTCAGTTTCAGTCTTAAGCGGCCACTCAGAAATAAACACACCTTTGACATGCATTAAGCGATAATCGGTCTTGAAAACCAATTTTGGTCTTCTTTTTGAGTGGCAGCTTAAAACAGGTTTTTAAGTATTTAATTTGATTTTTGAAGAAAACTGCAACTAACTGTGTTTAGTTGCTTGCCTTGAGGACTCATTTAAGCCCTTTGAAATGCCCTAAAACATTTTCTACAACAGGACTTCACCCCTACCGCATACAAGGAGGGGAGTACCCCTAGACCCCTTCAAGAGTGCGTACTCTAAAAATGCCCTAGGAACGCACCGGACATGTAAATACCTCCTCATGTGCTGGTTCTACATATACTGACGTCAACTAAAAATGCCTCACTCATTATCACTGATTTGTTAATAGTGGCGATGATACATGTATACAAAAATGAAGAGCCACGTACTTACTGCTTCTTTATTTAGGGGTTGGGCGATGTTAGAAAAATGTCTTTAATTTGATATGCAGGTGACGCATTATTCCGATGACGTCATACAGGCTCAACGTACACATGACGGCAATATGCATCAGTCGCTTATGATTTCAATTTGAATTTGCACCCAGGTTGTGCCGTTAATGTTTTGCTAAACAATGAACAAATTTTGGATCATCTTTTCAAAACAGTTGTGCTTGCGAGTAATAACTTTATGAAATTATGACGTCATATTAAAGACAAAATGTAAGGTCCGTTTACGAGACTTGCCAACATTCTTATTTTGCTTCAAGTAATGGAAAAATGACAAGGGTATACATTAGGTAATGTACACAGAATATGCCTACATAAAATTACGTCATTTAAGATGAGCTGTAACGCCCAATGGCCAATCGTTGGTCTACGTTAACGTCATCAAAAATGGCCATCTGGAACACGTGTCAGATTGCGTTCCCTCAGCAATCGTCGCTGGTTAAAGACTAAAGACTTTTGCAAATGATTCGTAACAATATTTTCACCAACTTTGCAAAGCAATGACGTTTAAGTTTTACTGAAATGCATTGCGAAAAGGTGGATGGGGTAAGTTGTTTCGTTCAGCAGACGCATACAAACATTGTCTGAATATTATTCACGCATTTTTGGTAAAATAGAGACTTTTTTACAATGGTAAACGACGTTTTTCTTGTCAAATGTGGTTAAAATCATGTGTCACACGAAACTGGTGACCCCTCTCTCAAGCAAAAGTCGCTTTCTCAGCCTCAAATATTCTTTCACTAATTTTGTTTTCATAAGATACGCTCGACTGATAAGATATGTTATTATATAACCTATAAATAGACATCTTTTGGTTGGCCCAGATGCCTACCCACTCAGGTCCATAATGGGCTGCTGGTTTTTCCCATTCAATATTAGCTACTAAAAATAGACTTCATAGCAACTTTCCATAACAGGTGTGCTTTCAGCATGAAACTAGCATGATTTGCAGTAAACAGTGAGTGACAGCAGCATGAAATTCACAAGATTTGGTGTTTCATCATATACATGACATTCAGACTTTGCTGTTGAATGATATAGTAATTAGCGGAACTCTTAACCACGGCCACCAATCTCTGCCTCCTTCTCCAAAAAGAGCAGAACGTAAAGGGAGGCGAAGGCCCTTCCGGGAAGCAGGCAGTGGGCATAAACAATGGAACACGGTAAGTTGTGTTGACACATTTTCAATCATAAGTAAATTTTCAGCGCAAAACTCGAAAATCTAAGAATGCTTTGCTTCGGGCAATTGTTCAAGCTATCCGTAGAGCATGCTGTTTGCACATTTGAACTTAGTTTGTAGGCGTGAGAGCTTTTCTCCCGTTGCACAGTTGTCCAAGATACGGTGGTTCCCGCATGGTTTTGCCTTCTTACCAAACGTATAGTAGCGTTTGGACCCTTATTCATACTACCGAGGCCCCTCCACACCCATGTTGTCCCAAATGCAATTTTTCGAGATATTTCAATGATAATTGAGTGATTTAGAGCCAAATTTCTTTAGGAGCAGGAGGCGAAGGGCAGGAGAAGGAGGCTGGGAGAGGAGAAGCAGGCGGCGATGATATCAAAATTTGCATTGATTTGCTTATTTTTAATAATATACTTATCCAATCTATATCAAACTTGCATGTATGAATATTTCAAACCATTTAAATAAATCGAAATTACTTCGCTTTAAATGCCACCACCAACGTAATGTGTGGTTCACTTTTTTTCTCATTGGAATCATGTAATGCTCACAGATTAGTGATACTTGTGTATTTCTTCCTAAGTTCTTGGGAAAAGGATTATCAATAATCTCCGACTGGGTCGAACCTCTGTTTTATACCCACCCCCTCTCAAGCTTTGATTAAGAGCAACAATTACTGATGGTGCGAAAGACTTAGACGCAGAAAAAAGAGGAATTCAAACCAAACCTAACCATCATATAACTGATATAACAACTCGTGTATAAGCATGATAAGAGCAGTCTCAAAAGATGTTAACTTAATTATTGCAAATCTGATAATGTCCGTACACGCATTATAAAGGAAACAAAAGCGTTTCGCTTATTCTCCCATTGTGTTGTTTGTTTAACCCAGAACGCCATGAGCTTGCTAGAGGTATATACATGTATAATATACAATACAATACAATACAAATTTATTAGCATATCAGCAAAAAACAATGCCTTTGGCTATATACAATTATAAGAGAGGTATATATAGCAATGTTTGTGATCAGAATAATTCAGTTAACAATAGCGTTTAATCATTCGTATCATACATGCAAGTTTGATATAGATTGGATAAGTATATTATTAAAAATAAGCAAAATCAATTCTAATTTTGATATCATCGCCGCCTGCTTCTCCTCTCCCAGCCTCCTTCTCCTGCCCTTCGCCTCCTGCTCCTAAAGAAATTTGGCTCTAAATCACTCAATTATCATTGAAATATCTCGAAAAATTGCATTTGGGGCAACATGGGTGTGGAGGGGCCTCGGTAGTATGAATAAGGGTCCAAACGTTACTATACGTTTGGTTAGAAGGCAAAACCATGCGGGAACCACCGTTTCTTGGACAACTGTGCAACGGGAGAAAAGCTCTCGCGCTTACAAACTAAGTTCTATGTGCAAACAGCATGCTCTACGGATAGCTTGAACAATTGCCCGAAGCATAGCATTCTTAGATTTTCGAGCTTTGCGCTGAAAATTTACTTATGATTGAAAATGTGTCAACACAACTTACCGTGTTCCATTGTTTATGCCCACTGCCTGCTTCCCGGAAGGGCCTTCGCCTCCCTTTACGTTCTGCTCTTTTTGGAGAAGGAGGCAGAGATTGGAGGCCGTGTTAACTGAACTATTGAATTCTTCCTTCTAGATTGATGCAATAAACTTGGAATGGTCCATTGTAAAATTCAAGGGGTGACAGGTATAAATTTCTAAACAAAATTGCAGTTTTCCCTGAAGATCATTTTTGTCTTAGCAAACAGTGTAGACCCTGATGAAATGCCACATTATGCATCATATAATCTTGATCTTCTCTGTCTGCAGTTGTAATTACAAATAAAGTATGCATTCATTCCTCTTTTAACTGAATGAAATCAGTTAGTCATCATGTAAAAAAAAGAAATCCAAGACATAGTCCATAGCCAAGATTTTGCTGTTGTTACTTTTTTTGTTTTTTAATAAAAAATGTTGACTATTGAGGCATTGGACATGATTTGATATCGACCTGAGAATACCAATATTGACCTCGGCTCCGCCTCGGTCAATATTGGTACTCTCAGGTCGATATCACATCATGTCCAATGCCTCAATAGTCAATCATTGTATAATATCGACCTGAGAATACCAATATTGACCTTTGGTACTCTCAGGTCGATATCGCACCATGACCAATGTCTCAATAGCCAATAATTGTATAATAATGCACTAAAATTCATAACTTTAGCCTGACCAGTCTTAGAGATATTCACGTTTACTTTTAAATGAGGCGTTTTTTCTTGACGTCAGTATATATTCGATTTACCCCCTCATTGTTATACTTGTAACACGAAACGAGATCGTCAAACAATGTGTTTTAAAGTATAGTAGTTTTATTGAACACAAAACACACATTTAAACGCCATGACATGAATGTGTCGCTAAATCTTGAATTATTAAATCATCATCTAAGGTGAAATTAAAATTAGCTGGTTACTGTTTTGCACGCCGAGTTCCATCTTCCCACCTACCTATAATATGTACCTAAACCTTTCTATCTAAAAGGCTAACTTGACAAAACAATATGTCGGTTAAACTTCAATATAATTTACAATACGACTCTTATGTATAAAACATATATCTATAGATAATTATTAACTATTATGAACTATGTTTACTTTTTCATGCACCATGGTTTCAAAACAGTCACACTGAAGCACCAATGTAATTGTTTAGCGCAATTATGATAGGCATAAACATATTTTTTAAAAATCACACCTTACAAATGTGAACAAAGTAGCTGGTTCTGATGGGTTTTTTTTGTGTTTGTGCAGTCAATATTTTTTCGGTCATGTTGTGATGTTTTCCTGTCCTGGGTTGAACCAGCACTAAGCAGAGGACAAAGTGTCTTACTCAAGGACACAAACAATGGCGAAGCCAGAACGCTGAAAAGGTTACGCACATCAAAGGGAGACTACTGAATCAAGCAGTGATTCTCTTCAATTGCGTCCCTTTTCAAAGAGGGAACTTCTCTTAAAGGAGGGAATTTGCTCCCTTTAGAATTTGCTCCCAAAGGGAGCAAATTTTTTCCATTAAGAGCAGTTCCTTACGGTATGGAAGGCCACTTTTACCACATTAGACGACCTCCCTTGAATGATACTGTTTTATAACGCACGTGCGTAATTGTTGTTATGGGAGCTACGCCAATACAAAACAGTACGTGTATCCGGTGAGTCTCGAACAAGCGACCCTTCGATCCGAAGTCTAATACTCTACCACGGAGCCTATGCGCTCGCCAACTGGTGTAATTGCAAAGAAAATTAGCGAAGGCTTAGACGAGCCTGTGCATCAGCATAATATTTTTCAGTCATGTTGTGATGTTTTCCTGTCCTGTGTTGAACCAGTACTAAGCAGAGGACAAAGTGTCTTACTGAAGGACACAGAACAATGGCGAAGCTAGAACGCTGAGAAGGTTACGCACACCAAAGGGAGACTACTGAATTAAGCAGTGATTCTCTTCAATTGCGTCCCCTTTCAAAGAGGGAACTTCTCTTAAAGGAAAGAATTTGCTCCCAAAGGGAGCAAATTCTTTCCATTAGGAGCAGTTCCTTACGGTATGGAAGGCCACTTTAACCACATTAGATGACCTCCCTTGAATGATACTATTTATTACGCACGTGCGAAATTGTTGTTATGGGAGCTACGCCAATGCAAAACAGTACGTGTATCTGGTGAGTCTCAAACAAGCGACCCTTCGACCCGAAGTCTAATACTCTACCACGGAGCCTATGCGCTCGCCCGCTGGTGTAATTGCTAAGAAAATTAGTGAAGGCTTAGACGAGCCTGTGCATCAGCGTTGTCTCGTCAGACCTTACACAAAATGCTAGATAGTAATGGTCCATCCATGAGATTTTGGCAATTATCGCATATGCGACCAGCGAGGGCTCTTACGAGTCTGTGCATCCGCGCATATTGTCCGAGCCTTCGCTGTTCATACGCACAATGTATGGAAGACAAATAGTAGATACAGGTTTATTCTCGCACACCAGATCGGGATTTGCGTTGTTTTTACCCATGTGATATGATTCTTTCTCGCACACCAGATCGGGATTTCTGTTGTTGTTTTTTTACCCATGCGAGATACTTCTTTCTCGCACACCAGATCAGGATTTCTGTTGTTTTAACCCATGTAAGATAATTCTATCACACATACCCGTACCAGCCCATGGAAAAGATAAACAAGCCGAACAGCCGCATGCTGGTCGCAACCTGGCCGCACTTCGGCCAAACTAATTACTGTAAATAGTTTTGAAAACGATTGCATGGAGTGTCAAGATCATATTTCAGATCGACTATTGGGACTAAACGTAAATGGCATGATAATCAGGAAAAATGTCGCAACCAGGTACAGTACATTTATTATATTTCATCTTACGAAACAATTGCATCCAGGAGCGTAGCCAGAGGCTTTATCATGTTGAAGCTCACCAAAATATTTGGAGAATTAAGAGATATTTGATCTTGTTACAGATAGCGAATGATAAAGGCGCTGATCAGACTGCGCGGATGCGCAGGCTGATCTGCGCCTTTGTTGTTCGCAATCAAGAAAAGTCAGGGTTCCTCGTGTCTATGCCCATATGATGTTGAAGCCCAGGCTTCCTGGCCTTAGCCTGGATACGCGCCAGGCATCCTTTTGGTACTTGCCTATTTCTCAACGAGTTTACAATACAAGAGAAGGAATGTTAAAGATTATATTTATCATATGACATTAAGCATATTAAAATTACTTTCAAATCTCATTTCTGGCGTAAAAAGTTAAGATTTGGCATTATGTACATCATTTGGTATGGACGTCATTTTTTCATAATTTTACCAAAATCTGTGTACCACTAGTGGTTTATCTATTTTAATGCATGACGTTATTTCACTCCCATATGATAAAGCAGTTTAAAGGTTACACTAAATCATTGCTTTTAGCATTTGTTTAGGCTTGTTTGTAGACAAATGTC